>CM045934.1:6382130-7032130 GCA_025177825.1 Aechmea fasciata
CTATCATCATAGAACGAAATGGACCGTACGTGTGTAATTATTAAAAAGATAAGCGGACGAATGGAGGGCTGTGATTGGATGAAGGGGACGACATAAGAGTTGCGTGGGACACCCACGTAAGAATTAACTTAAAAATTTTAAAAAAAAATAATAATTTTTGACAGGGAAATGTGAAATTCTCAGAGCCATTAGGAAGATTCTGGTCCCTTGATTTTTTTTTTTCCCTTTAGTTTGGTACAGGGAATGTATCATGTATGTGAGGATGTGACAACGATGAGCACGATGATGACCAAGTACGTACATGGGTCCAAAAATTAGCGCCCTACTTGTTATGATGAGAAATTATTGACCGCACCCGATGCACCTGGTGCATCGGCCCTTGTCATACATATTCAATTAAAGAAATATACTTGGAAATTTTATATTCATAAATATAGTTTTTAAGACACCTGGACACAGTGTAGATCGGCCACGTGTTCGAGTCTTTGTAGATTTTTTGCGAATAATAATCGAGCTGAAGAGTAAAATTACGAATTTGTCTCGCAGATTTTTCACCAATAATGAAGTTGAAGAGTAGAAACAACAACAAACAAAAGCTTACTGTAATTTCTGCTTATAGCGAAACTCGTATCTATTTCTATGATAAATAATTTTTATTTTTATCTGAATCAAGCGAAATCTAAAATATTTTTAATTAAAAGCAGAGCATGGTACTACGACTACATCACGATAGAGGGCAATGATTTCTCCTTAAACATAGGGTCCTCAATGCATTAGATTTACTTTTCCTTTCTTTAACTAAACATTTAAATAAAATCAATTTAATCCCCCCGAAAAAAAAAAACGGAAAAAAGGGGGAAAAAGAACACATACCCGGAGGAGTAGATCAACCGCACAAACGCCACCACAGCGTCACGGGGGACTCCCGGAATCCTAATAATCCTGCGCGATTTTCCACGCTTTTGTGCCCGATCCAATCTTCTTACCATCACCGGCGACGCCGCGGCCTTAGAAAAAAACAAACAAACAAACAAATAAACAAATAAAAATTTAATACTTTTTACATAAAAAGTACGTACGATTAGATATCAATTATGTGCTCAGTAAGTTTCTGCGACTCAAAAGTATATAATTGTATGTTAGCACATAAGATTTCGGGTGCTCACAAGAAGTGCAGAATGGGCGGGAATTGTGCGGCCGTCGGAGGTCAGAATCTGAACATCCGGAGCGGGGATGGCGTCGCTCCCCGCCTCCAGCATCTGTCGGAATCCGTTCTGGACGCGACCGCCCTTCGCGTCCATCTCTCTTCTAAACAAATTTTTCTTTTTTTCTTTTCTTTTTCTATGTATCTTTCTACTTTTCTCTCTTTTCACTTTTTTTCTCTTCTCCGCGAGTTTCCGCGTGATGATTTTTTTCCCTCTCCTTTTGATTGTGGAATGTGTGGCCTTTCGCTGGCCTCTCTATATATAGAGAGAGTGAGTGGGGGCCACGAACTCAAATAATAAAAATAATTTTTAAAAAAGGAAAAAAAGTTGGGTTTTTTTTTTATATATTTTGTTATTTGACTTAAAATAGAAAGGCGGAGCCGAAAGGGTGGGCTGCAGAATGACCCGCCCCCACCCGTAGGCTTGATTTTAATCTGGGGGAAATTTGCATATGTACCCTTATACTATTTATTAATTAATTAATTGCTTGTTTATAGGGGACAGGAAATTACCAGGAAAAAGAAAATGTTTGAAACAATTGAGACGGGATAGACTGTTTTAGGGCCCAATCTCTCCCTCTCGACCTTTCTTCTTTTTTGTCACTTAGATTTAATTTTTAAGACATCGTTTGGTTAGGGGAAAGGAATAGGAATATGCTCTTATCCCTCCTTTGTATCCAAACGTTAATTTTTTATCCGAGAATAGTAGTTCTCTGTTATTCCCACCAACAACTCCATTTTTTATATAAAACTATCTAATATTTTTCTTATCCTCGAAAACAACTCAATTTTCATCCAAACGATTATTTTTTTTATCCTCATACTTGTATCTATTCTTGTAATAGCTAGTTATTGCTTATACCCGAACCAAACGGTACCTTAATAAATAAAACAGATGGCTTACTATATTTTTTTCAAAAAAAAAATATTTATTAATACAGGAGGTATCTATAATGGCAACATTCGGAAGGGTCAAGGGTCTAAATTCGATTTGTCCTTCAAACCGGCTTTCCGAGTAGGTAGGTGGTGATTTAATCCGTGACGTAGTAAGTCGGGGATCGAAGGGGCGAGTGGGTAGCGTTTTTATTTTTTTTATTTTTTTTAAGAGAGAGAGAGAGACAGAGAGAGAGAGAGAGAGGACGAGGTTTTTTTTGGATTAATAACCGGCTCTTGGAGCGCGGAAGCGACTCCGTCCCCGCTCCCGGCAGCCCGACCCGGAAGCTGCTGACGCAGACGCCAGCAGCTCCGTTCTGATCCGAAACAGCAGACAGCTCAGCTCCCGGACCCACTTCCCGGCCGCACCTGCAGTTGCGACTGTCCGGATATAGATGGCAATATTTCAAATTTAATATTCAATATAATATATAGATTCATCGTAAAAGAAGCAACTGGATAATTTATCAAATACAAAAAAAAAAGAGCCTAATTTAAAGAATTTTATGAATCTTATATACTTTTTATTCATTTATGTATAAATTTCTATATGTTAATAAAGTTTCATCCCTCGCTCAACCCGAGAGGAATTCATTCATTTTTAAATTTTTTTTTGAGTATCATAGCCGTACCAAGAGAATACCATCTTCTCAAACATAATGACTTCAACCTCCACATCCATGCATGCAACCTCAATGTTGCTAATTTCGTTTCTCTCAAATATCCGCCGGATCCATGCATGCAACCTCAATGTTCGTTTCTCTAGAATTTCGTTTCTCTATTTTTAGTTTTTGAGAAAAAGATAGCCCCAACATTTTCTTATCATTTCTTAGACTTACTAATGTCTAGCAAATACCTGCAATGGAATTTGATTAAAATAAGTAAAGGATCCAAAATTTTAAGTTTCATTTAAAAATATCAATTTAGTATAAATTTTCTACTGTAAGGTGATGACACGATTTAAAATTTACTTTTTTTTTTTAATAAATTAGTAAATAGTTAATAGTATATTGGCGTGAAAATGATAAATATTTATTATTATTATTATTTTGTGATCAACACGCATCGACACAACTTATGTTGTAAAATTTATTATTTTTTTGGAATGTACAAATAGCCAGGCTATACTAGAAATTAAGTAATGTTATATTATTGCTTGGTGCACCGCACCAGCTGCGGATCATTCCGGTCATCTTATTATGTTGTGTCTCAAATTTTCAATCGAAAACCACACTACAAACTATTTTAAAAGAGAATTTTATTTTTTTAAAAAAAGATTCGGGCAATTGACAAAAAATTTTTTCGAGTAATTAACGAATAATGCTTTGGCAATCTTAATTAGCACTATGAAATCCAATGGCTAGGATCAATTGAATGAAATTGAAATGGGTTGGATGTTTAGATTTAGATTGTTCCATTGACACGGCGTGTGTAGATTTCATGAAAAACTTGGGGCCAGAAACGACCTCAATGTTCTCTTCTTTTCTTTTTTTCTTTTCGTGTTACTTTTATTTCAAAAATCTATTCTAAACATCTGTCCCAAATAAATAGAAAAAATCTTATAGGCGCAAACGCAAGTTGGAACGTCATAATCTTAAGATAGGTTATGTGTATACGTTCTATGTACATTATCATGAGGCTACTAGAAGTTTAATCGTAAATGTCAGAACTTACGCCGCATAGAAAGAGACTCGACTGAACTTGTGTAGGTTGGCATCCTCTCAACCTCTAATATTTTTATCATAATAAATTAACGAATAATGCTTTGGCAACCTTAATTAGCACTATGAAATCCAATGGCTAGGATCAATTGAATGAAATTGAAATGGGTTGGATGCTTAGATTTAGATTGTTCCATCGACACGGCGTGTGTAGATTTCATGAAAAGCTTGGGGCCAGAAGCGACTGTGAAACAACCGCTGTACTCTAAAAGCTTAAGCTGTTAGAAAACGATGTTTATATAATTTTATATTCAACACTCCCCCTTGAATTAAATGGGAGGAAATTAATAATGCTAGGGCACAATAACGGGCTGGGAAACATAGCTACGTCTGTGTAAAGCAGCCGTTGTCTCCCCAAATTTAAAGCGGTTAGAAAACAATGTTTATACAATTTTATATTCAACAGCGACCTCAATGTCTTTTTCTTTTCTTTTTTTCTTTTCATGTTACTTTTATTTCAAAAATCTATTCTAAACACCTATCCCAAATAAATAGAAAAAATTTTATAGGCGCAAACGCAAGTTGGAACGCAAGTTGGAACGTCATAATCTTAAGATAGGTTATGTGTATAGGTTATGTGTATAGGTTCTATGTACATTATCACGAGGCTACTAGAAGTTTAATCGTAAATGTCAAAACTTAACGCCGCCTAGAAAGAGACTCGACTGAACTTGTGTAAGTTGGCATCCTCTCAACCTCTAATATTTTTATCATAATAAATTAAAATAAAATGTACCTTAGTATTATTTCTTTTTCGAGGGAAAAAAATATAGCACTAGTTGTTGCAAGCTGCCCAAATATCTCGATCTGAACACAGTAATATCTGCTGTGCATCCATCAAATTGTGGTCCATGAATTTATTGAGATGTTGGTTAATGGGATATTCAAAAAATATCCCAAGTATAAAGATCAGCCTCACGCCGAGCCGGACCGGCCGCCTCTCCTCGGCTCGGCGCGTCTCAGGCCTATTTCGGGCCGAGCCGTGCCGGGCCGTCGGGCCATAGAGGAGCGGCCCAGTATGGCCTAGAGGATCAGGCCGCGCCGCCCGGCACTAATTCTATAGTATCCGTGCCGTGCTGTAGCCCGCCCCGAGGCAGTGCCTGATTGCTTCACTCAAAATTTTGTGGACCATCTTCACCAGACCTTTAATGACCCGCGGAAGACTTTCTGTGTTGCTTTGTAGTTTTTTTTTTTTTTTTCTCGGTTTGGTTTGTGACGAGGCCCAGTTGTTTAAATTTGCTTTATTCAATATCTTTATGAATGAAGCGGTAGCATACTATTTTTTTTCAAAAAAAAAAAATTGTTTCATCAGCGCATAAATGATCTCTGGAGTGATTGATCTGTCATTAGGCGTGTGGTCGTGTTCGCAAAGTAAAAAGTGTGACGATGAATTAAATTAATAGAACGTACTAACGAACTTTTAGTCATTGATGACATGCATGCCTAATCCTACATGTCAAATAATCTTTAATTACTGTAAACTAGACGCCAATTTCTTAAGAGATCTCTTTCGTTAAGGAAACCGCAAAGATTGTAATTTGATTACGACATTTTGATGTATCAATTCTAACCTGATTTGCATGGAGAAAACTAGGGTTAATTAGCTTCCTTTCCAGGAAATGTGGAGGAAATGTTATTTTTAAGTCTCAATTGGATGGTAAAATAAATTATTTAATAATAACTTGTGTGTTGTGTGTTATAGAAATAAAGATTATTATTTTTATATATTATAAAATTTGAGTCTTTTATTAGTCTATTATCTATTATATATTATAGTTTATAGATATTCAATCTCACTTCTCAGCTATCAATTGCGAGATTTACTGCAAGACTCTTTGAGTAACCATGCTAAGCATCCAAAAAGACATTAGTACGTTCGTCATTCGATAATCGATCTGCTTAAGTTTCTTATTGCATATTATATCTTAAGTTAGTTGCAAAATGTAACTAATTGCTCTTATGCTAAAACAAGATCCACTTTTATAACTGCTGGACTGTTTCTCTCTGAAAGATAGGCATACATAAACATACATTAAGCCCCACTCTAGTACAAGTTCCACTTCTATAACAGCTGCCCTTTTTTTTATAAGCTAAGAACTCTCTCTCTTTTAAAGATAGACATACATATACACATGCCAAACTCCTCTCTAATACAAGTTCCACTTCTATAATAGCTACATCATATACACACACCAAGCTTCTTTCTAATACAAGTTCCACTTCTATAATAGCTGCATATCCTTTTTTTGCAAACTAAGAACTCTTTCTCCATCTCTAGATGAAAGACATATATATGGACACACCAAGCTCATCTTTAATACAAGTTCACTTCTATAACAGTTGCCGACCCCTCTTTTTATAAGATAAGAACTCTCTCTCTCTAAAAGATAGACATACATATACACACACCAAGCTTCTCTCTAATACAAGTTCCACTTCTATAACAACTGCCTGCCCCTTTTTTACAAGCTAAGATCTCTTTCTCTCTCTCTGGAAGATAGACAAGCATATACACACACCAAGCTCCTCTCTAATACAAGTTCTACTTCTATAACAACTGCTGCCCCTTTTTAACCAGCTAAGAACTCTCTCTCTAAAAGATTGGCATGCATATACATACATCGAGCTGCTCTCTTTGTAAGGAAGGCACATCTTAATTCCTTACTAATAGGGGGAAAGAACAAAAGGAAAAAAGAAAATTCCTATGAAATTAGCCACTGGTCCTTGCAGCAGTAGTGCAAAGTGTGAATTGCTCATGAACTCCTTCCTGTCCCTTCCTCTTAGACAAGGAGGACATAACTCGAGCAACCTTCACCTTCTTCACCAGAAGCTGCCACGTGTCGTCCTCTTCTTTCCCTTCACTCTGCTGCTGCATTTTCAGCTTGAAGTGCCTGCAGGTATACACGGAAAACCCAAGAGGCAGGGCATCAGTGGTTAAGTTTGTTCTCTAACAAAAATAAAAGGAAAAATATGTCAAACTCCCTGAACATTACAACGATTAATTGCACTACCAATAGATTTCGTGCTATCACAAGAAGCATTATGTAATTCATTTTTGACGTTGAAAATCTATTTTAAGATAGCAGTGTAGAGACTTACGAGCAAAGAGGGACGCCGCAGCAAGCCTGTTGCGTGCTGCCGTCGCAGAGGGCGGAGTGGAGGCGGAGGAGCTGCAACATGCGGCAGCAGCGGGGACAGGCTTTCCTGCGGGGGCAGGCGGCGAGGTGTTGGATGAGGAGCTGCAGGCTGCGGTATCAGGCAGATGAGGAGCAGGGGTGGTTCTTCTTGCTTCCCTCCCTGCCCATGTACATGTGCTGCAGGCACTCCATGGCGTCCCCCAGCTCCTCATACACCCGCTGGTACGCCTGCTTGCGCCCAACCCGTTTCTTTCTCTATCAAAATAATTCATAATTCAGATAAGTTTATATCGTTTTATCTATCTCTATTTATATGAATTGTCAAATCGTGTACTATATTCTACGGCAGAATCAAACATAATACATTTTGGTCACGTACCAGAGCAGCCTCCTGGAGGAACTGGAGGATTTCGAGCTCAAGCCAGGGGTCGTTGGTCTGGAGGAACTGCCAGGCCTCGGTCCTCTCGACGGCGGCAAAGTCCTTGGCCAGCAGCTTCATGCAGCAGAGGTACAGCCGCGGGGCGTCGCACTGCCGCGCCAGCAGCAACACATCCACCACGCCCTCCGCCGTCAGCCGCAGCGCCAGCGCCGCCTCGCACGCGCGCTTCAGCCACCCCACGCCGTGCGCGTGCGACAGCACCAGCAGGTGCAGCCCGTACCTGCCCATCTCCTCCTCCTCGTCCAACGACACGCACCTGCTTGACATGACATGATCCGTTTGTACTACGTCAGTACGCCATAAGATCGGCGTTCCGATTAAATTTGAAGTTCAATCAAATATTTAAAATAGGTATCGTATTATAATGTTTTATTATAATCAGTGTATAACATGTTTATGTTCATCGATTAATTTATCTTTTTTATTCATAGATATTCAGTCACATCCAAAATTTGTGTACTCTTCTTCATTCCCTTAATAAAGTGAAAAAAAAAGAGCTAAAATTATTGTGACTATGTATTATCCATCGTAGCACAATTTGTGTACTCTTCTTCATTCCCTTAATAAAGTGAAAAAAAAAGAGCTAAAATTATTGTGACTATGTATTATCCATCGTGGCACATGGTCCACACAAAAAAATCTGAAGCACGAAAAAAAAAATCTCCAAATTTCTCGGTGGTGTCGAGTCAATTATTATGCCTATCATAGAATGAAATGGAATTATTATGCCTATCATCATGGAACGAAATGGACCGTTTGTAATTCTTTAAAAAGTGAAACGGACGAATGGAGGGCTGTGATTGGATGAAAGGGACGACATAAGTGTTGCGTGGGACCCCCAAGTAAGAATTAACTTAAAAATTTTAAAAATAGAAAAAAATGTAATTCTTGACGGGGAAATGTGAAACTCTCAGAGCCATAAGGAAGATTCTGGACCCTTGATATTTTTTTTCCATTAGTTTCGTATAGTGCATCTGTGCATGTGACAGTGATGAGCATGACGATGACCAAGTAAATACATGGGTCCAAAAATTAGTCACCTACCAGTTATCATGAGAAATTATTATCCGCACCCCATGCACCAGCTTAGGGCCCGTTTATTTTAATGTAAATGCAGTGACGAAATTCAAGTTTCATTATTTTCGAAATTTATTTTGGTTTAAGTGAAAAATATGATGTAACTCAAATTACGTTAAAGCTACACTTCATCCACTCTCGACTTCGCCCTTTAAAGTGCCGAACTCGACTTCCATCACATTCAACTTTCTCTAAAAAATTTATTAAACAGTAAAATATAAACTCAACTTTTTTTATAATGGATTAGAATTACATTATTTATAATAAATTAGGATTATCTTTAAATAATAATAAAAATTTTAATTATATAATAGGTTAAATTTTATAATGGTAAATTTACTACCATATTTAGGAGATGATGGGATCTACTTACTTACATCGAAACAAACAACGGAATTCAAAAACTAATTTTACCAAGACCAAATTACATCAAAACAAACGGAAGAAGTAATCGAATTTAACTTTCAGATTTGTACGAGTTACGTCAAAACAAACAACAAAAAAATAATCACACTTCAGGAAAACTTAAATACCACTACACTATATTTGACTTACATTGAATCTACAGATTCGTCAATCTAAACGCCCTTAGCCGCATATATATATATATATATATATATATATATATATATATATATATATATATATATATATATATATATATATATATATATATATATATAGTTGAGCTAGGATACTTTTATAAGCACCACCCATTTGGTGCCTCTATGTTTCTAGCCCTTAATTGGATCTACATCCCAATTACTAATATTTCTTGGATCAAACACTATTTCACCTACTATCATCATCTCAATCTCACATCTCTCCATCCAAAGACTAAAAAGCACCATACACTTGGTGCTTTTAGAAGTATTCTATCTCCACACACACACACACTCTCTCTCTCTCTCTCTATATATATATAAAATTAAAATATACTTTGAAATTTTATATTCATAAATATAATTTTGAAGACACCTGGAGAGAGCGTAGAGTGGTCACTAGTTCGTGTCTTTGCAGATTTTTCACGAATAATGGAGCTGAAGAGTAAAATTATTAGTTTGTCGCAATAGTGTGGAATATATTTTTTTTTGAAGAAAAAGTAACATGCTATCTGCTTGATTCATTAAAATAATAATAAATATTGTGGAATATTTATAAGCAAAGTACTGTTTGTTTGAAGATCAACGAACAATTTACGTCTAAGATATTAAAATTTAATTTTAGGTAATGTTTCATTCATGAATAATGGAGTAAGATTATGAGTTTGTCGTCATTTTGTGGAATGCTTGTAAGCAAATTGCTGTTTGTTCCTAGATCAGCGAACAATTTACATCTAACATATTAAAATTTAATTTTAGATAATATTTTGTTCGGGAAATAAAGGGAAATAAATCATTGTTTCCGTTTTTATTTCCAAACACTATTTTTTAGTATTCTAGAATAGTAATTTTTTCATCCCAGCTCATCTCTGGAATAAGCTAGTATAATTCGATATAATTTTAGAATAGTTGTTTTACCCTCTCCCCTAGAACAAGATTATTCCTAAGTGGGAACAAAATTAATTAAAAATTAATATAATTTTAATTATGATATTAAATTACTAACTAATCTAATTAATGTATTTAAGTCATTACCTATTGCTTAAACAGTAAAGTAATTAATTAATTTATTATATATACTTAATTAAATAATTTTAAAAAGAATATTTTAACCAATTTATTTAATAACTAATATTTATATTGATCAACCATTAATATTTTGACTAATATATTTAATTTTTAACTAATTATCTATAATTAACTAATTAATGTATTATTTAACTAATTAATTAACTAATAAATTAACTAATACTTATATTTATTCATTTATTAATTTATTATAACATCCATAGCTAATAAATTTATTAATTTATCGAATTATTTTTAATTAATATTTTGATGTTAATTAATTAGATAAAATATTTTCAAATTATTTTTTTTTTATTTTTACTATTACTATCTAACCATTCAAATCATGAATTTAAGTCTGCAGTAGCTTAGAATTAAATCTTGAAGCTGCGACCGCGGTCACGGCTATTATTGATGAGTCTTGGCTGATGCCCGATGTATATTGGTCAAAACAATTCTTGTGTGTCGATACATAATAGCATGAAATATTTATTTTTTTTGGCAATAAAATATTCTAACTATTTATTATGTATTTTTATTACATCTTTTGAACTTTATTGAAAAAATTACTTACTAATTTAAAGAATAGAGGGTTTTGAGTTAGGTCATCGACATGGTTTTTGTATCGTGCCGGCGTCTTGTTAGTATAATACGACACGGTGGATACGATCCGTGCCAATGGGCACTTAAAATTTTAATTCAAACACTATTTACCTTATTTTTTAGAAATAATCCCAAATAAAAATTTACTCTAGTTCTTGCTTATAGCAGAACTTGTATCTATCCCTACAATAAATAGTTCTTATTTATATTGGAACAAAACGGAGTCTATTCAAATACTATTACTTTATTTTCAAAAACAATCCCAAACAAAAATTTACTCTAGTTCCTGCTTATTGCGAAACTTGTACTTATCCCTATAATAAATAATTCTTATTTATATCCAAACCAAATGAAGCAAATTCAAACACTACTTACTTTATTTTTAGAAACAATCCCAAACAAAAATTTACTGTAATTTCTGCTTATAGCGAAACTCGTATCTATTTCTATAATAAATAGTTTTTATTTATATCCGAATCAAACGAAATTTAAAATATTTTAAATTAAAAACAGAGCATGGTACTACATCACGATACAGGGCAATAATTTCCCCTTAAACATAGGGTCCTCAATGCATTAGACTTACTTTTCCTTTCTTTAACTAAATATTTAAATAAAATCAATTTAACCCCGCCCCCAAAAAAAAAAGGAAAAAAGAGAAAAAGAACACATACCCAGAAGAGTAGATCAGCCGCACAAACGTCGTTACAGCGTCACAGGGGACTCCCAGAATCCTAATAACCCTGCGCGATTTTCCACGCTTTTGTGCCCGATCCAATATTCTCTCCATCACCGGCGACGCCGCGGCCTAAAAAAAAACCAAACAAACAAATACAAATTTAATACTTTTTACATAAAAAGTATGTATGATTAGATATCAATTGTGTGTTGAGTAAGCTTCTGCGACTCAAAAGTATGTAATTGTATGTTAGTACATAAGATTTCGGGTGCTCACAAGAAGTGCAGAATGGGCGGGAATTGTGCGGCCGTCGGAGGTCAGAATCTGAACATCCGGAGCGGGGATGGCGTCGCTCCCCGCCTCCAGCATCTGTCGGAATCCGTTCTGGACGCGACCGCCCTTCGCGTCCATCTCTCTACTTTTCTCTCTTTTCCTTTTTTCTCTCTCCTCCGCGAGTTTGCGAGTGATGATTTTTTTCCCTCTCCTTTTGATTGTGGAATGTGGCCTCTCTCTGGCCTCTATATATAGAGAGAGAGTGGGTGGCGGCCGAGACAAAGTAACTCAAATAATAAAAATAATAATTAAAAAAAAAGGAAAAAAGTTGGGTTTTTTTTTATATATTTTGTTATTTAACTTAAAATAGAAAGGCGGAGCCGAAAGGGTGGGAAGGGCCAAAAGGCTGCAGAAAGACTCGCCCCCACCCGTAGGCTTGATTTTAATCTGGGGGAAATTTGCATATGTACCCTTATACTATTTATTAATTAATTAATTGTTTATTTATAGGGGACAGGAAATTAGCAGGAAAAAGAAAATGTTTGAAACAATTGAGACGAAAAATGATTTTAGTAGTCGACCAGTAAAATAAACACAGATATTCAAAGTTTAAATAGTACTGTAAGTTTTTCAAAATACTATTGTAATATTTTTTTTTTAAAAAAAAGATAGCGTGTTGCCCACTTTATTTATTGAAAAAATGAATTAGGTAAAATAAGGCGAGTGCCTCATTATGAGAATATCGCTCAAAAAAAAGAAAAAAAAACAAACTAACGATTACAGAATCGATAATTTTCTGTAAAGAATTGATCCCATAGGTTTATCCAACGGTTATTATAATACTCATAGCGGTTCATCCAAATGATGATGTGAAGAAATATTATATATTAACACACATATTCTAAAAATATCATATAAATTTATTAACACATCACAAAGTAAGCCTTACTCATATAAGTTTATTTTAGAAATATTTTTCTATACTCATAGCGAGCCTAGCAGGCATAATCAGAACGCGATCTCTAAGAAATAACAAAAAAAAATTCAGAATATACAAAGAAGAAGTGAGAAACGTACCACGCTTACAGTCGAACATCAAAAGAAATCATACTTACAAGTCGTAGACGATATATTTACTCGGATAGGAGATTGGATAATCTGCGGTAAAGATCAAGTCTAGTATAGATAGATTGTTCTAGGCCCCAATTTCTCCCTCTTGATATTTCTTTTTTTTTTTTTATAATTTAATTTATTTTTTTAATAAATAAAACAGATGATTTACTATATTTTTTTAAAAACATATATAGATTAATACAAGAGGGATCTATAATGGCAACATTCAGAAGGGTCAGAGGATCTAAATGCGATTTTTCCTCTATCCGGCTATGATTGTAGGTGATGATTTCATTAGTGACGTAAGCTAGTAAGGAGATCCAATGGAGACAAAAATTTGGCGGGCATCGTCCCAAACAATTTGTTTGGGGATGATGATGGGCGCCGTGTGGTGTGCAACGCCCATCGTGACCCTCCAAAATGGCCAAAAAAAAAAAAAAAAAATTGCCGGCTTCGATTTTTAGAAAGAGAGAGAGAGAGAGAAAGGAGAAAGGGGTCGTGGTGATGGGCACTCATATACACGCGGCGCCCATCGGGGCTCCGTGTCCAAACAAATTGTTTGGGCACGTATGCCTAGCAATTTTTTGTCCATCTAATGGGCGAGTGGGGAGTGCGTGTTTTCGATCAATCGATCGAGAGAAAAAAAGGCTTCTTTTGATTAATAACCAGCGAAGCGACTCCGTCCCCGCTCCCAACAGCCCGACTCGGAAGCTGCTGACGCGAACTCCAACGGCTCCGTTCTGATCCCAAACAGCAGACAGCTCAGCTCTTGTACCCGCTTATCGGCCGCCCCAGCCGGAGGAATTCTATACTATCACATTTACACCACGCCAATAATAACAAATCGATCACATTTCTTCTTTTCAAATAAAAGTATAATAAAAATATTTTTTTTATAACCATGATGAAACATATATCTCTAAAATGAGATATTTGCTTGGTTTGTTACACTACGTTACCTATATATCCGTTGCATTTTAAATTTTTTCACGAGCTTCGGCTGTCCGGTTATAAAAGTCAGTATTTCAAATTTAATATTCAATGATACGAATTCATCACAAAAGAGACCTATATACTCATGAGAGTATAGTAACCCTCTAGGATTGAGTGGGTGGTTAGTTAAATAGTATGATCTAACGGGAAGAAATCATCAAAAGGTTAAATCTAACAACTAAAAATTTATAAGTACAAAGAGATATGTACTTATAAGAGTATAGTAGCCGGACTCTAGCCTGACTATATGAGAAATTAAGCAATGTTAAATTATTGTTTGGTGCACCGCGCCAGCTGTGGATCATCCAGGTCATCTCATTCTGTGGTATCTAAAACATTCAATCTAAAACCACAAGACAAACTATTTTAAAAGAAATTTTTTTTTAAAAAAAATGCGGGCAATTAACAAATTTTTTTTTGGAGTAATTAACAAATAATGCTTTGGCAAGATTAATTAGCACTATGAAATCCAATGGTTAGGATCAAATTGAATGAAATTGAAATGGGTTGGATGCTTAGATTTAGATTGTTCCATCCTGCAATCCACGGTCCCTCTGGTTCAAGCACGACGCGTGTAGGTTTCATGAAATTAATGTTGGGGCCAGAAGCGACCTCAATGTCTTTTTCTTTTTTTTTTTCTTTTCTTATTACCTTTATTTCAAAAATTTATTCTAAACATCTATCCCAAATAAATTGAAAAAATCTTATAGGCGCAAACGCATGTTCGAACGTCAAAATCTTAAGATAGGTTATGTGTTCATTATCATCGGGTTACTAAAAATTTGGTCGGAAATGTCAGAACTTACGTCACTTAGAAAGAGACTCAGACTAAACTCATGTAGGTTGGCATCCTCTCAACCTCTAACATTTTTATCATAATAAATTAAAATGTATCTTAATACTATTTCTTCTTTGAGGAAAAAACAAAAAATATAGTGCGAGTTATTGAAAGCTGTCCAAATATCTCCATCCGAACACAGAAATATCTGCTGTGCGTCGATCTATTTGTGGTCCATGATTTTTTTGAGATATTGGTTAATGGGATATTGAAAAAATATCCCAAGTATCAAGATCAGCATCCCGCCGTGCCGGGCCGCCTGCCTCTCCTCAGCCAGGAACGGCCCAGGCCCGTTTCGGGCCGGGCTGTTGGCTCGTGTCCTTGATCGCGGCTTCATTGACGGAGAAATGAAGGTCTGTCGGCCAGATGTTGTCCGAGTGGGGGTTGATTCAAAAACTCGTGCAGCTCAGGCAGTTTCTGTTTAGCGAAGAACTGAGCAGCTTCTGCTAAAGGTTTCTTTTTTTTTAGGAAAAGATAAACGTCTTTTCATTCATTCAGAAGGTGAATTAAGCTATATGCATGTCTCTTTTTTTTTTCAACTTATTGTTGGAATGTTTGCATCTTGTATTAATTGGATGCTTGAGAGTCAGACACTCACGAGGACTTACTTGATTAGGTTCTTTGGACAAGTCCTAAGACCTCCCAGCAGACGTTACTTTGGCTTCACTTAAACTTCATGAATTTTTCGTCAAAATGTACCAAATAGTCAGCTTGAATTCAGAGTAAGAAAACCTCTTTAGTAAGTTTTACTATTGCATAATTAGAACTCCAGTCCTCCTAAACCGGCTTCATCGGGCAGAATTTTTTTTTTCTTTTTTTTTTTTGAGAAATAGGTAGCATGCAACCCGCTTCGTTTATTTCATTTAGAAATAAACTTAGCTATAAATGTGAATCGGTAGGATTCGAACTTGGGTCACGGGTACCAACCACCAAGTACCCTTTGCCACTTGCTCTAGGGACGGTCGGTTCATCGGGCAGAATTAGACCTGATAAACGGACGGGTTGGATAACCCGCGGGCGGGTCATTGTACTCACGGATTACTTGGGCATGAATAAAATTTATCCGTAAATTTTTTAGTAGCTAACATCTTTATCATACCCGCCCGCGGATGGATGGGCGAGTACGCGGGTTATCTATAATTTTTTTTTCTTTCTGTCTTTCATATTTTTAAATGCAAATACATATATATAAATTTTAAAAAATATAACATAACTCATTATTTAAAATATCATAACATTCAATAAAAATATTTAAAGTTT
The DNA here is from genome assembly GCA_025177825.1 of Aechmea fasciata. Lineage (NCBI taxonomy): Eukaryota > Viridiplantae > Streptophyta > Magnoliopsida > Poales > Bromeliaceae > Aechmea > Aechmea fasciata. Next base: position 6,398,071 of record CM045934.1, read on the forward strand.
TAAAACAAAAAAAAATTCGTAATATAAAAGATGCAATAAGAAATTATGGTTAAAATTTTTAAGATTGATAAATAAAAATATATGTATTTCAATTAAGAAAAAATATTTTTTAATTAAAAAATATTTGTACGGGTACTCGTGGCATGGGTTACCCAAAATGCCCACACTTAATGAATTCAATTTTTTAAGTAATTTTTTGTCAATTAAAATAAATCATTGCGTGTAATTAGTTAAATGAAATAAAAATTGTTTCATCAGGGCGTAAATGATCACTGGAGTGATAGATCTGTCATTAGGCGTGTGGTCAAGTTCATATAGTAAAAGACGTGACAATGAATTAAATTAATAGAACGTACGTACTATGGACCTTTTCAACTTAGTCATTGGTGACATGCATACCTAATACTACATGTCAAATAATCTTTATTTACTGTAGACTAGACTCGAATTTCTTAAGACATCACTTTCGTCAAGAAAACTGCAAAGATTGTAATTTGATTACGACATTTTGATCTATCGATTCTAACCTGATTTGCGTGGAGAAAACTAGGGTTAGCTTCCTTTCCAGGAAATGTGGAGGAAATGTTATTTTTAAGGTTCATTTGGATGGTAAAATAACTTATTTTATGAAAATAAAGATTATTTTATTTTTATTAAAAATTGAGTCTTTTAGTCCATTTACTTTTATTATATATTATAGCTATAGATATTCGATCGCACTTCCCTGCTATCAATTGCAAGAATTACTGCAACACTTATTGAGTAAAGAAAAGCAAAACACTATGCTAAGCATCCAAAAAGACATTAGTACGTTTGTCATTCCATGAATCAATTATATTTAAAAATCATGATCAGCTTAAATTTCTTATTGCATATTATATCTTAAGTTAGTTGCAAAATGAAACTAATTGTTCTTATGCAAATACAAGATCCACTTTTATAACAACTGGACTAGATTTCTCTCTTAAAAAATAGGCATACATACACACACACCAAACTCCTCTCTAATACAAATTTCACTAATACAAGCTAAGAACTCTCTCCCTCTAAAAGATAGACATACATATACACACACCAAACTCCTCTCTAATACAAATTTCACTTCTATAACAACTGTATGCCCCTTTTTTGCAAGCTAAGAACTCTTTATCTCTCTCCAGAAGATAGACATACATATACACACAGCAAGCTCCTCTCTAATACAAGTTCCACTTCTATACTAAGAACTCTTTCTCTCTCTTTAGAAGATAGACATGCATATATATTATATACACACCAAATTCTTCTCTAATACAAGTTCCACTTTTATAACAAGTACCTGCCCCTTTTTAACAAGCTAAGAACTCTTTTTCTCTCTCTAGAATATAGACATACATATAAACACCAAGCTCATCTCTAATACTAGTTCCACTTCTATAACAGCGGCATGCATGCCCCTTTTTAACAAGCTAAGAACTCTCTAGAAGATTGACATACATATACACACCAAGCTCCTCTTTAATACAAGTCCCACTTCTATAATAGCTGCTCGCCCCTTTTTAACGAGCTAAGAACTCTCTCTCTAGAAGATTGGCATGCATGTACATACATCGAGCTGCTCTCTTTATAAGGAAGGCACATCTTAATTCCTTACTAACAGGGGGGAGGGGAAAGAACAGTAGGCAAAAGAAAACTTCCATGAAATTAGTCACTGGTCCTTGCAGCAGTAGTGCAAAGTGCGACTTGCTCATGAACTCCTTCCTGTTCCTTCCTCTTAGACAAGGAGGACATAACTCGAGCAACGTTCACCTTCTTCACCAGAAGCTGCCACGTTTCGTCTTCTTCTTTCCCTTCATTCTGCTGCTGCATTTTCAGCTTGAAGTGCCTGCAGGTATACACGGAAAACCCAACAAGCAGAGCATCAGTGGTTAAGTTTGTTCTCTAACAGAAATAAAAGGAAAAATATGTCAAACTCCCCGAACATTAGAGCGATTACACTGCCGATAGATGTCGTGCTAGTAGAAGAAGCATTATGTAATTCGTTTTTGATGTTGAAAATCTAATTTCAGTTTCTTGCTACAGCAGAAGCACTATAATTTCTCCTTAATACTGCTGCTGAGAGCAGAAACAGAATTGGTACCAAATCGACTACAAAATCAATCAACCACCAACTCGCATACTCCCTCCTAATGTATCGGTCATACGAAAGCCAAATGACTCAGATACACCTGAACGTAGGCAGATGATAAAAGCAACTAACGAATTCTTTTAAGATAGCAGTGTAGAGACTTACGAGCAAAGAGGGACGCTGCAAGCCTGTTGCGTGCTGCCGTCGCAGAGGGCGGAGTGGAGGCGGAGGAGTTGCAACATGCGGCAGCAGCGGGGGCAGGCTTTTCTGCGGGGGCAGGAGGCGAGGTGTTGGATGAGGAGCTGCAGGCTGCGGTAGCAGGCAGATGAGGAGCAGGGGTGGTTCTTCTTGCTTCCCTCCTTGCCCATGTACATGTGCTGCAGGCACTCCATGGCGTCCCCCAGCTCCTCATACACCCGCTGGTACGCCCGCTTGCGCCCAACCCGCTTCTTTCTCTATCAAAATAATTCATAATTCAGATAAGTTTTATATCTTTTTATCTATCTATTTATATGAATTGTCAAATCGTGTACTATATTCTACGGCGGCAGAATCAAACATAATATATTTTGGTCACGTACCAGTTCGGCCTCCTGGAGGTATTGGAGGATTTCGAGCTCAAGCCAGGGGTCGTTGGACTGGAGGAACTGCCAGGCCTCGGTCCTCTCGACGGCGGCAAAGTCCTTGGCCAGCAGCTTCATGCAGTGGAGGTACAGCCGAGGGGCGTCGCACTGCCGTGCCAGCAGCAACACGTCCGCCACGCCCTCCGCCGTCAGCCGCAGCGCCATCGCCACCTCGCACGCGCGCTTCAGCCACCCCACGCTGTACGCGTGCGACAGCACCAGCAGGTGCATCCCGTACTTGCCTATCTCCTCCTCCTCGTCCAACGACACGCACCTGATTGACATGACATGGATTTTTTGCACTACTCAGTACGCTATAAGTTTCGGCATTCCGATTACATTTGAAGTTCAATCAAATATTTAAAATAGGTATCGTAATATAATATTTTATATATTATAAACAGTGTATAAAATGCTTATATTGATTGATTAATTTATTTCTTATTATTCATAGATATTCAGTCACATCCAAAATTTGTGTACTCTTCATTACCTTAATAAAGTGGGGAAAAAAAAGCTAAAATTATTGTGACTATGTATTATGCATCGTGGCACATGATCCACACAAAAAAATCTGAAGCACGAAAAAAAAAAAAAAATCTCCAAATTTCTAGGTGGTGCTGAGTCAATTATTATGCCTATCATGGAACGAAATGGACCGTTTGTAATTCTTAAAAAGTGAAACGGACGAATGGAGGGCTGTGATTGGATGAAAGGGACGACATAAGAGTTGCGTGGGACCCCCAAGTAAGAATTAACTTAAAAATTAAAAAAATTAAAAAAAAAAGTACTTTTTGACAGGGAAATGTGAAATTCTCAGAGCCACAAGGAAGACTCTGGACCCTTGATTTTTTTTTTTTTTTCCAATTAGTTTCGTTTAGTGCATGTGACAGCGATGAGCATGACGATGATCAAGTACATACAATACAAGGGTCCAAATATTAGTCACCTACTATTTATAATGAGAAATTATTGTCCGCACCCGATGCACCAGGTTAGCCGTGCATTTAACCATTCAAATCAAGGATCTAAGTATGGTGATTCGGGTCGTGCCGAAAACTTATCGACACGATACGGTATGATACGTGCCGATGCAGTTAAAAAAATTTTATGTGCTGACACATAATAACATGAAATATATATTTTTCTTTAGCAACAAAATATTCTAACTATTTATTATATCTTTTTATTACATATTTTGAATTTATCAAAAAAGATTTACTAATTTAAAGAATAGTATAGTTTTCGAATCGCTACATCTTCTGGTCTTCTATATTGTACATCATATCTTGGTCACTGCATCTCATTAAAACCATACTTGGTGCTGGGCGCCAAAGATCTAAAACAAAACATTATAAAAATTTACTTTAGTCTTGGTTAAAGCGAAACTTGTATCTATCCCTACAATAAATAGTTTTTGTTTATATCAGAACCAAACGGAGCCTATTCAAATACTATTACCTTATTTCCAAAAATAATCCCAAACAAAAACTTACTCTAGTTCCAGTTTACTGCGAAACTTGTACTTATCCCTCCAATAAATAATTCTTGTTTATATCCGAAACAAATTGAGCCAATTCAAATACTATTTACTTCATTTTCAAAATCAAATAAAAATTTACTCTAATTTCTGCTTATGATGGAACTCACACCTTTTCTTCCCATAAATAAATTTTATTTATATCCGAACCAAACGAAATTTAAAATATTTTTAATTAAGACCAAAGCATGGTAGTACTACTACTACTACATCACGATAGAGGTCAATGATTTCTCCTTAAACATAGTAAGAGGGCAATGATTTCTCCTTAAACATAGGATCCTCAATGCATTAGATTTACTTTTCCTATTTCTTTAACTAAACATGGCAAAAAAAAAGGAAAAAAGGGGGAAAAAAAAAAGAGAGCACATACCCGGAAGAGTAGATCAACCGCACAAACGCCACTACAGCGTCATGGGGGACTCCCGGAATCTTAATAACCCTGCGCGATTTTCCACGCTTTTGTGCTCGATCCAATATACTCTCCATCACCGGCGACGCCGCGGCCTAAAAAAAAAACCAAACAAACAAACAAACAAACAAATAAAAATTTAATATTTTTCATAAAAAGTGTGTATGATTAGATATCAATTGTGTGTTCAGTGAGCTTCTGCGACTCAAAAGTATGTAATTGTATTATAGTACATAAGATTTCGGGTGCTCACAAGAAGTGCAGAATGGGCGGAAATTTTGCGGCCGCCGGAGGTCAAAATTTGAACATCGGGAGCATGGACGCGACCGCCCTTCGCGTCCATCTCTCTACTTTTCTCTCCTTCTTTCTTTTTCTCTCCTCCGCGAGTTTGCGAGTGACTTCTTTTGATTGTGGAATGTGGCCTCTCTGGCCTCTATATATAGAGAGAGAGTGGGTGGGGGCCGAGACAAAGTAACTCAAATAATAAAAATAATAATTTTAAAAAAAAAAAGAAAAAAAAGTTGGGTTTTTTAATTTATTTTATTATTTATTTATTTAATTTAAAAGACGAATTAAGGCGGAGCCGAAAGGGTGGGAAGGACAAAAAGGCTGCAGATTGCAGAAGGACCCGCCCCCACCCGTAGGAGGTATTCTATATTATCACACTTACACCACATCATCAATAACAACCCAATCACATTCCTTCTTTTCAAACAAAAATACAATAAAAATATTTTTTTACAATCATGATATGATATATATTCTTAAAAAAAATATTTTAATTGACTTATTACGCCACGTCAGATATATACCCGTTGCATTCTAGAATTTTTCCACCCGTAGGCTTGATATTTAATCTAAAAATATTTATTAATACAGGAGCGGTCTAAAATGGCAAAATTCGGAAGGGTTTAAATGCGATTTGTCCCCTAACCGGCTTTGATTGTAGGTGATGATTTCATTAGTGACGTAATGCTAATAAGGGGACCGGATCGTGTTTTCTAGAGAGAGAGAGAGAGAGGGGTTCTGTCCGACGATAAAAGATAATATTTTAAATTTAATATTTAATATTATGAATTCATCGTAGAATAATTTGTCAAATACAAAGAAGAAAAGAAGCATAATTTGAAGGATTTTATGAATATTGTATATTTGTTATTCAGTCGTGTACAAATTTCTATATATTAATTAAATTTCATCCCTCACTCGACGTGAGAGAAATTCAATCATTTTAAATTTCTTTTTATGGTACCAGAGCCATACCAAGAGAATACCATCTTTTCAAATATAATAACTTCAACCTCCAAATATCTTTATCCATGCAACCTCAATGTTGCTTATTTCGTTTCTCTCAAATTAGTACTACAACCAATTATTTACAGTAGGAAAACACGATTATTATCATTGATCAAGAGTTAAGAATTGCTTGGTTTCATCACTGAAGAATCAAAGCCACCATATTACGAAGTATCTTCGTCCCATGGAAGTAACAGAATTTAAAATCCAGATTTCACAGTATGGATGCATACAGATCGTCCAGTAAAAGCTTGAATCACCGGAACTCTCTCTGAATAAGTCATGGGACTTGTCGTAGGTGTGAAGAAGACTCCAACAGATGTATGGCAAGTTTTTGTAGATGCATTTTTTCAAAATTCGCAAGCTCGTGAATTTGAATTACTCTCAAACCCTCAATGTATGAAAAATGGTACGTCTTCCTTATTTGAATATTTGTAAGAGTTTTAGTAGGTTTGTGATCAATTAAATGCTATCGGCAAACCTGTCTCTGATCAAAGCAAGATTTTTTGGCTCTTAAGTGACCTTGGACCACAGTATGAGTCCTTTGCAACGGTTATGCTAACACTTTCTCTCACGTCTGGACTCAAGACTTTTTAGTCGGTCTACTTGAATTAAATAGGATAAAATTAATATGTTAGTCGATCTATGATGTGCGAATCGACACAATTTGTGTTGTAAAATTTATTATTTTTTTGAAATGTACAAACAGCCTGGCGGCTAGGGTTACTATACTCTTATAAGTATAGACTCCTTTATACTTATAAGTTTTCGACCGTTGGATAAATAAATGTGAAGTTGGGATGATGGTGATCCCTAGTTAGGATGATAGTGGTCCTCTAGGATTGAATGGATGGTTAGTTGAATAGTATGATATAACGGAAGGAAATCATCAAAAGGCTAAATCTAACGACTGAAAATTTATGAGTACAAAAGAACTTATACTCATAAAAGTATAGTAGCCAGACTCTAGCCGGACTATACGAGAAATTAAGCAATGTTAAATTATTGTTTGGTGTACCGCGCTAGCTGTGGATCATTCAGGTCATCTCATTCTGTGGTGTCTAAAACTTTCAATAAAAAAATAAAAAACACAAGACAAACTATTTTAAAAGAAATTTTTGGGTAATTAACAAAAAAAAAAAATTCGAGTAATTAACAAATAATGCTTTGGCAACATCAATTACCACTATGAAATCCAATGGTTAGGATCAAATTGAATGAAATTGAAATGGGTTGGATGCTTAGATTTAGATTGTTCCATCGACACTGCAATCCACGGTCCCCCGGATCTAGCACGGCGCGTGTAGGTTTCCTGAAAAGCTGGGGCCAGAAGCGATCTCGTCGTCTTCTTTTTTTCTTTCCTTTTCTTATTATTTTTATTTCAAAAATCTATTCTAGACACCTGTTCCAAATAAATTGAAAAAATCTTATAGGCGCAAACGCAGGTTCAAACGTCAAAATCTTAAGATAGGTTACGTGTACATTTTCATTAGGCTACTAAAAGTTTAGCCGTAAATGTCAGAACTTACGCAGCTTAGAAAGAGACCCGACTAAACTTATGTGGGTTTGTCATCCGCTCGACCTCTAATTTTTTTATCATAATAAATTAAAATGAACCTTAATACTATTTCTTCTTTGAGGAAAAAAAAATATATATATATAGTACAAGTTATTGAAAGCTGTCCAAATATCTCCATCTGAACACAGTAATATCTGCTGTGCGTCCATCTAATTGTGGTCCATGTTTTTTTTGAGATATTGGTTAATGGGATATTCAAAAAAATATCAAACAGGCATTACTGCCAAATTACAAGCAAAAAAAAAAAAATCCAGATTATGAAAGGTCTCAATTACTAACAAGAAGACAACTGAAACCTGATGAGTATTCTCACAACAATTACTTGCTCAACCTCCTCTGCCTCTGTCTTTCTCTCCCTCTAAATTCTTGTGTACCTGTACATTTCTCTTTCATTCTCGAATTTTCCAAAGAGAAATAGGGTTTCCAGCCATAATTTGATTTTAAATTCACTCTATTCCCCCATCTATATCAAACTCGTTAATTGATGCCAAAACAAATGGTAACAGGTGTTAGTTCTCTTTTCCATAAAATTTGCAGTACTTGTCAGAGAAGAAAAGGGACAGGAGAGGGAAATTCTTGATTTTTTTTTTTGTGCAAAATATCAATGCATTATTTGAATTTTCAACCAAAACTGAAAATCTTGAAGGAAAATAGTATCACATCAGTATTAAAATATCAGTTCTCAGAAACCTAATGCATCAGTTTCTGGCATAGTTGCATTTACATCATTTGAAGTAAATTACAATTTTCGCCGCATGCAGATTTGGATACAACACACACAGCTGAACTTTATTTGCAGGTTTAACTATGATAAGTGAAAAATCTTGTGACTAATAATATCCAACAATAATTGAGAAAAGAAATTTACCAGAAAATCAATATATCTAACACAAATTATCTACCTGATAGATGGAAGTATAACAGTTTGGGCCCAATGATTACACTGATTCAACAAAGCAAATGAAAAAAAAAAAGATGAGGCAACACGGACCCACGCCTACCCTTCCTAATCAGCTAGCTAATCAGTAGCAATTGCATTAGAAAATCAATTTACAACCCCTCTTAACTTCTCCAAGACTGAAATAAACAAGCTGAGTGCAATTCCACTCATCTCTTACTCTTCTTCACGGAATGACCTGTCTTGCGCTTGTGCCGGCTGAAATCGGATACGAACCGGAACGTCTGACCGCACCCTGGTTCTCGACACACATAGGGCCGATCCCCAGTGTGCACTCTTATATGCTCAGTCCTCGCCCATGGCCACTTGAACGTCCTCTTGCACCCCTTCCAGGGACATTCCAGGGGACGGTCGTCCATGTGAACCTTGCGATGCTGCACTAGATACTTGTGCGAGAAGAACTTCTTCAAGCATCCTTTAACTGGGCATATGTCGCGCTTGTGCGTTGCCAAATCTTGCTTTGTGCTAAAAGTCATAGAGCACCCCTCAATATCGCATGTATACTCTCCCCCTTCATCATCTTTAGTTATGTGACTTGGAGCCTCCTTCTTCTTTGTTTTCTTCTTCATAATTTGCTTCCTTACTGGCTTATTTTTGTCAGATCTTGAAGGATGCTTCTTTATGCGGGTTCGAGTTCCATCTTCCAATTCATCTTTACACTTCAAGCTTTTCTGACTCGGCTTCTCAGGGCGCTTAGTGCGACTACTCCTGAGAACCCTTCCACATGGTGATACGGCAGGTTCAGCTACATTGTCTGTTGTTCTGGAGGTGCCCTCTTTACTATTCCTAGGCCTTTTTGTATTTGTTTTCTTTAAAGGTTTCTTTTTCCTTTTCCTTCCCAATTTTCTTGCAGTCGTTGCATTGTTACCTTTCCTTGTGGAAAGTGCTACTCTTCCGCCATGATCAGTATCTGGATCAAACTCAGGCTTCCGATCAACTTTTCTGGAGCAAAGGCTCTCTACAAATTCAGCATCATCAGCTTCTCTGTTTCTGCAAGCTAAGTAGGGATGGACTTGGTTCACCATCCAAACTTTTCCACACCACCTCCCAGCAACAGCTGTTTTCTTCTGCCTCCCTGATCTTCTCCCACCAGAAGCCTTCAGCTTCGTTGGGGAGTGATTAGGAGAATTGCAACCGAATGCTTTGTATATGACTGCATTGTATGGCATCTGCTTGCTGTAGAGAGGAGACTTGCTGAGGTTGGCGCTGTAATAGAGGTTGATGCCCATTTTAACTGCCCAATCGCAGTTCGTGGGTATGGCTTCCTCATCCTCCAAAGCTGCTCGGATAATTTGCTGATCTTCTTTCCTAGCCTCCCTGAAATGAATATCCTTCCAATCGTGATCAATCTCAAGTTCTTTGGCCAATGCTTTTGCTGCTGCTTCAATTTTGGGATAATCTGCATAAATCATTATAGACCAGTTTTACCCATAAAGAGGTCCAGAATAATCTTGAAAATAACATTATTATCAGAATGAGCAGAAGACTAAATAATGCAATTTGACTAAAAGAAAGCTTGCCCTTATACGATTTATCAGAATATTTGTTTACTTGCGCCGAGAATCATGGCAAGTTACCCAAGTGATTTTCACAAAAGTCTAAAACTCCTCGCTATGAGCAAGAGCTATTACAAAATAATATATTCACACAGCACAAGTCCTCACCAGATAACTTGTTTCGATATTCGGAAGAAAATCATACTTGAGCTTATTTGCACGTTATGATAACTTGCGCGCTGAGCAGATTCTTTTGTAGTTGCAAGCTACTGGTTGGTTTTTAAGTCTACTGGCAATGTCCTTATTATCATGATTTTTCAAAATAATTTGTTGCATCTACAGGAGAATAATCATATTCTAAGAAAAATGATTAAGAGGTTGTATAATAGTAGAAATTCCTTCGGACTCCCATCAACTACTACATGCCCTTTAGTAAACAAAAAAGATATGCTAAACAAGGTGTTCATCTAACAAACATGCACTTAAGGTGTCAGCATAACATTATAGATAAGCAACTCTCAAACTCACCCGGATGACACAAAAGCATAATATGCACGCCACCAACAGGCCGAAGCTGCCTCTCAACCTCAATAGCATGCTCAAGACAGAATACATGCATCCTTGATGAATCTTTATCAGACCTCACTGCTGGTGTTGTCGAGTTCTTCAACTTTGCACTGAAGCATCTTAGCTCTCTCGTAATAGTAGCAGCGCCAGCTGCATCAGCTGAATCAGAGCAGAGATCATGGGGGACAGTAGGAGTCCCCATTTTATCACTACTACCACCAAATTCCATGCAGCTATTTCTTATTGGTTCCTCTGCAAACTTCATTGAACTATGAGAAATCGCCAGTTCCTTCTCCCCAGTGGATTTTGAATTTTCTGACTGAATCCCTTCAGCAAACTCCAATTTCAGTTGGCTTTTGTCCTCAGCCGCAACTTTCTGTCCCTTCAAATCATTTGAACCGGCTGTACACTCGGAATTCTGGGCAGATGTTTGATTTTTGGAATCTGCTCCAAAAAAAGTGCAAGTTCGTCTCATCATTTTCTAAATCGGTGAATTCTTTGATTCTATCACAAGCTTAGACTGCTGAATACCAGTACATAATAGTGAGAGCATATCGAGAGCATATTGTTTTCAGAAAATACAACCTTACCATCTAAAACTTCATCATCAGAGTCCGATAAATCTCCATACACAGAAGCTAACAGATCAAGTGCAGAAGTTCCTTTCTGATATGTGATGTCTGAAATCACCTCCACGCTTTGATCCGAGGCATGAACTGAATAAGTATTAGATCTATCTGCCACATGACTGTCTCTTTTACCTAAGAAAAACAGGATGTTGTAAAATTCACGTTTATATGAAGAAAGATGTAGTATAATATGGACATAAGAGATCATAAGAAATGATTGGCAAACATAAATTTCATAACCAAGGGATATATCATATATGTACGTTGATTATGCACTTTGAGTAAGGCATAATCAAAGAGTTATGACTTTATAAGGCATATATGTCTACGATACACTAAAGAGAGAATAACACATTATTACATGGGAAAATATAAGCATCAAACAAAAAAGACAATTTATAATCGATCACTGACAATATATCAGTTGGAAGGAAGAAGCAAATATGTAAATGTGATAAAATTATGTTCTCATGCATTAGTGTTGTTGTGATGAAAAAGGTATAATCAGTCACCTCTGTAGCTTACCTGAAAAGTCATCAGTTATCCACGTGTTCCTGTCATTATCTATTCCACCAACTTCACCGGCTCCATTAAAATGATTATTAAGAAAACTACAGTCAGTAGACATGAGGTACTTTGCTGCTTCTTCTCTTGGTTGAATCACAGCTACACATGAAAAGCTTAAAATTCCGCAAGTGACACATGATAATAGTCCTTGATCCAATAGTCCATCACCTTGGCAGGTGCCTTCTTTACCGCATTCCATGTTCTGCGAGTCCAATGAGGAAGAGCACAAATCAGCACTACCAAATTTACCATAAGTTGCCGATGAAATTTTCTTTCCATTAGAAACGGATAGAGAATTTCCTTTGACCGAACAAAAACCGCCAAAATCTCTGATCCCCATGTTATAACCTTGCTTGAAATCATCAGAAGGTAAAAGTCTTGAGGCTTCCAATGCTTCTTCACGGCTGTTTAAACCTTGTGACAGTCTAGGTTTAATCTTTATTTGAGATCTGGCATGTGAATTTGAACATAAAAGACTTTCTGGCGCATTTTGCGGAAGAATAACACAAGAAGATCCATCATTTAGAAGAGTGCTAAGCAAGTTGTTGTTTTGAATAACACTTCGAACAAATTCATTCTTGATCATCTCTTCTCCTTCTCCTTTCATCTTATCTCTTAGTCTACAGCTTCGTGGCTCATTACCTCCACCGAAGGGCACCCTACAACACAAGAGGAGCATCCCATAAGAAGGCAAATAAAATGTAGATCAGAAACTTCAACACCTGATGAAACAATTGAAAAGTATTTTTCAGAATATTCGACATGACTCCAACAACCCTTGTCGACATCAAAGGCGTAGGAATAATTGTAACGAGTAATAGTTCCCGGTAATCATTTATAATGCTTTATTACGCACAAGATGACAAAACAGTAAATTTGCAATACATCAATAATAACGTTGCTACGTAGCAAGATTTAAGGAAATGCTGAAATTACTATACTAATCTAATTACTTATCCAACTAGAAATAGAAACATTGTGATCTGAGAATATAGGGTATTGCAGATTTTGTACTATTCCGGTCGCTCTACAATCTCTAGAAGCAAGATCACAGGAATTAAATAAAAGGGAAAGGAGACTTTGCAACGACGACGACATTATAGATTCATAAAGAAGTCTGTGAGTAAGTTTCGTTTGTCAGAACAAACCTTGAAAACAAGGATAGGGCAAGTGCATAGAGCAATTGATAATGGGAGACCATGGGAGGATAATTGATTGATGCCCTTCGGATTGCCGCCTCCTTCGCCACTTTCAACCATCCAGGAGTCGCGATATTAGCTGCTTCTGCACAATTAAATCCTACAACAGAAACAACCTTGATTTTAGATTGAATTCAATGGAATTCTACTCACCGATATTCTGAAACTATTGTTATACATTATCTGTCAATTAAACTATAAAAGAAGTAGCAAAGACGGGGGGGTCTAGGATTGTCTAGCTATAGATTTGTGCGCAATGATCATTTTGCCCCGAGCCCTGAACATGCACATATGGTGACACCAACAGCAACAGAGCCTGCGACTCTGTTGTGAACATTAGGTAAGTAGATGACCTACCATGACTGAAACCCGAGTGATAAGCTCCTGGGAAAGTGACGACAAACTCCCCTGCATTTTGCACCAATCTGCTCACGAGACAAAATACATGCCTATTAACTACTACTACTACTACAAAAAACGAGCGGCCGCATAATTGAATAAAAGCGGTTAGCAAGAAAGATACCGAATGCATCTTACATCACCTGCAGCATGGGATTCCCGAAGCTACGAGTACTTCAGGGGACATGACGGTCGTCTTCTCGCCCAGGATAGCGAAAGTAACTGCCACGAACTAAGCGGTGTAAACTAATAATGGCTTTTAAGATCAAGTTGATAGCAGGGCTTCTCAATTAGCTAGTACAAACTAAAGCTCAGAAGATAGATAAACTCAAGCACGGAGAACACATTGCTCTAGTTTAAGCAGTATCCGTGTCAATGCGAACAAGTCGAGCAAAGACGTACCGAGGGGGTTGACGTCCCCGGCGTAGCCGTGCTCGCGCACGGCCTCCTCGAAGGCGAGGGCGGCGTCCCTGGGCACGCCATACCAGGTCTTGGGGGCGCCGGTGTGGAGGTAGTTGAGGCTGTGGAGCTCGTGGTCCTCGACGTGCCAGGCGAACCAGCTGAACATCATGGCGACGTAGATCATGGGGGAGGTGACCCCGGGGATCTCCTCCCGCATGAACCGGAGCAGGGAGCCGTGGGCGCGCGAGACCCCGCGCATGTTCCAGGGGGTGTCGGCGACGGTGGCGGGGTCGGAGTGGGGGCGGCGCCGGGGGAGCGGGGAGAAGCCGGAGCCGGGGATGTCGTTGGCGTAGTCGACGGAGAAGGGGCGGCCGGCGGTGGCGGAGTTCCAGAAGAGGGCGTCGATGTCGGGGGAGGGGGGGGATTTGGCGAGGAAGGAGCGGCGGAACTGGTCGGCCTTGGAGGCGAACTGGCGGAGGGTGAAGCGGTCGGGGCTCTGCCAGACGGGCTTCTGGGCTGGGCGGGGTCGCGGGCGGCGGCGGGAGGGGAGGCCGAGCTGCTGCTGGCGGGCGGCGAAGGTGGGGGGTTCGGAGGGCGGACAGCGGGCGGCGAAGGAGCGGTCGAAGTTGGCGAGGGCAGTCTTCCGGGGAGGAGCCGGGAGGGGAGGGACGATCTTGCAGATGCCGTAGGAGGAGACCTCCGCCTCGATCTTCAGGATGTAGGCGATCGGGTCGCGGAACTCCGCGCGGCTCGGGTGGTACTCCGGCGCAGCCGGCAGGGATTTCAGCCACGCGGGCACCTCCGAGCTCCGACAGCATTCACCTGATCGTGACATTCTTCTCCTTTTCTTCTTCTTCTTCTTATTCTTCTCTGTTGTGTGAGTGTTAAAAGGATTTAGAGCGTAACAAATTGTTACTTCGTGTGTAGTTGGAGCGGCCCATTTGCCTTGTCTCTTGTGCTGTGCGAGTGATGGAAGAGGGAGGATAGGAGGAGACAGGGAGGGTTTAGACGGCCGGGGGGGAAAGAAAGAGTGCACAAAAGGCAGCGTTTTGTGAGAATTAAAATTACGTTAATGCCACTGATTTGTCTCCTTCTGTGGCGATGGCATCATTCGTGGATGCGTTCTATTTTCTGTTAAGTCCGAGACTTCCACGGTTCCAAGTTCCAACTCAATTTCACTTTTTTTTCCCGTGAAGCGCAAACTTTAGTTTTAATTTACTTGATAAAAATTAAAAACTACGTATTGCTTAACTGCTATTTACATTTGAATAGTAATCAAATTATTTTCTCACAATTTGAGAAGAATTTCCAAAGGGTTTGACAAATGAATCTTTTCAAAAATATTAACTCTGAACGCTTCCTGGCGGCAAGGATATGGCCATGTGGGTTTGGAAATGGATTTTTTTAAGATAATGAATTCAACTAAAAGTATAAAGCAACTAAATATCAAACTTAAAACTTAAAAAATCAATCATCTAACCCCTTACTTAACTGGCTCTGGCTAGCTACAATCAATGGCATGGAAACTAGTTATTACCGCAGTACAGTGGGAATATGTTGCACTACATATCAATCACTATATCAATCACAACAGCCGTAAATAGCAGTCCAATGTCTATACACTTATTTCAACAACCAAACAAGCATATGCAGAGGAAAATGCAAATTTAAGGGCGATCATGCTTTGAGCAACAAGAGTAGAGCTATTTAATCTATAAAATTCCATAGTACAAGAACAGATAGAAGCTCAATAATTAATCAGTGAGATCACATAGTTAACGGCAACTCGTAGTAGATCATCTTCAACAAACTTGGGAGAGGGGCTGGTATCAGCCTATATAATAATTAACATGAACTAAGAGATGCTGAATATGGTATGCAGTTGCGAACCAGTTTTATGCCTCTCACTACCTACGCTAAGCCTGCAACTTGTGCTTCCTTGAAACTTGTCGCATATAATCAAGTTATGACAAAAAAAAATAAAAATTCATCCAAAAGCAGAACAGTAACAAAATCAATCTGGCACACAGAATCTACAAGCGGCCTTTAACCAAATCTGTGTTGAAGGATCAGAAGGCGTATTCCTATGTGCGATACATGCTACTTGTTAATTAGGAGGATGATCCGGCTTGGGCAGTAAGAAATGCCAAATATTTTGCACGCTCCCTCCTGTATCGTTTCACTTCTTTGATAGCCGCCAGGAGTACATGCAAACAAACCGGTGCGAAAAAAGGCTGTTGAACACCATTTAAAAAAAAAAAAAGATCATTCAGCTGACATAGAAAAGGATCCATGTACCATGAGGAGAAAGTTAGAAAAAAGTAACACTGTAAATGGATATAACTAAAACGAGTCAAAAAGGATTAAATGTGCTTAATATGGTGAAGGGAAAATTGCTTTGCAAAAGCTGGAAAGATGAGTAGGACAGGACCAACTTGCAACTGAATTAAGGTTCCAGTACCTATCTCAGAAGCAGAGCTACTCTATCGTGATTGTATCAATGTGAACAATCTCTAAGATAGGAAGTAGCCAGATTGGGCGATGGACAACTCTGAGTTCTAGCCGGTTGAAAATGAACAAAATACAGTCACG
The DNA here is from genome assembly GCA_025177825.1 of Aechmea fasciata. NCBI lineage: Eukaryota > Viridiplantae > Streptophyta > Magnoliopsida > Poales > Bromeliaceae > Aechmea > Aechmea fasciata. The sequence continues at coordinate 6,414,437 of CM045934.1, forward strand.
GTAAGTATTAAACAACTCACCATGTAAATCGCAAAGTAGTGTTCGATGGAGGAATAACTAATTGACATAATGGATGGATGGAAAAATGCATCCTCAGCCAAGGCTCTTGCTTTTGTTGAGGACTCTGAAAGGCAATACATAAGAGAGTTAGCAGATTGTTTACCTGAGGTTACAAAGTTAGACAAAAGGAAAATTGCGCCAAACGCACCAGCTGATGCATCATTTATACCAAGAGATGCATTTCTTTGAGCTAAATGTGTGGCTTCAAGTGAAAGCTTTACCTGAAGATCAAAGAAATAGGTGGTAATCTGAATACAAGAAACAAGAGACCAAGAAAGGGAAGAGACTGAAGACTCAGGCCTGTGAATGCAAACTGTACTACGGGCTACGGCACAAATTCTAAATAGAGAAACTAGCCTAGAAGCTCAAACTTCACTACAGCAGTCAGCTTACAAATCTTAGATTGATTCACGACATTACATTACTATGTCTCTAGGATATATTTGCTCTTTATGCAACAAACATCTGCCAAGGAAAATGGATAGATAAAATCAAAAGAAATGAGACAAACCTGTTTGCCTATTTCATCTGTAACAATCATTCGTGGAAGTGATTGGACCTAAATAACGAATCATAACAATCACAATGTATAAGCATCACAAAGAATAGGGAAAATATAATTATTGCTTTTTGTTTTTTGCAGAACGGAAGCCAAAGAGCAGACTGGAAACATACTAGGTTGGAAAGAGATTCAAGGGTAGTAAGGCATGACAGGATATTGGAGCATGCATGGTGTCGATACAACACATCCAATTCCCTGCAAACAACAGAGTTGTAGCCTTTCAAAATTCAAAAATGCTCACTTTCAATATACTACTCATAAAGTCATATTGTTACAGTTTGCTACATATAAGGGCTTTGTAACTTGTAATTCACATGATAACTGATGATGTCCAATCCAAAGGAGTTTAACAGAGAACATGCAGAAACTACTACATCAAAACGTTTTATTATTGCCTTAATCTTACTATGGAGTACTTACTAAAACAGAAAATGCTGCATTTTGAGATTATCCTTTCTTAAAATGTCAAGATTGCATCTACTGATAAATAGCTTCTCATTAAAATTCTCTGGAAATTTTTGAAGTGACATTTTCTCAAATGTTATTGAAATTTCCAAAAATTTGAGTCTTCAGCAAACAAGGACCAGAAAAGTATCCAATATAAAGCTGCAAAAAGTGAAATGTATGATGATTTGGGAAGCAGGACAGTATCTAATGGTATCAGAATCAGGCACTCATTGTATTCCTCAAAAGGTTGAAAGCCAGTAACACTTTGAAGTTGCACTAGAACCAAGTTGAAATGCTTATAACCAAGTAGTTAAGGTCTTTTACCATTCTGTGAAACCCTTCTCACTAGCTATAAATTTAGAAATCCCGCTTTCTTTATGGCTTGAGTTAACACCAAATAAAAGCCGGAGTTGCCCAACAAAGACTTCAAGTATCTTCTGAAGGTCCTGTTTCACAGGATGCGTTCGTGGTAAGGCATAAAATGCTAAAAGCCGAGACAATTGGAAGTAAGTTCTCCGCTTTTCTGTTTACTCTTTATGATGATTGTACAAAGAAAAGTATGGTTTAAGATATGACTAAACAAAGAGAGAGAGAAACAGAGCGAATACTTCAGTCAAAAACAAAGAATATAAAATTGGTATCATCTTGTGAGCATTGGGAAACCACTACTAATTCCAAAATTGTAATAATGTTGCATCCTGTGCAATATAGAAACAAAGTCAGCCAATATGTTAGGAAATATTTAGTCGCTATATAATCATATCAGATTCAAAATGAGTAGAACTAATTCAAAGCACATATTCTGACCAAGTCTGATTCCACAAAAATTTGACATAAAGGATCTCGATTTGCTAGCGCTTGAGGGTGTTTAAGATTAGCAATAAACTCTATCGATGGCATTAAAACATGATTTTTAACATTTGCTATTTTTTGGTGACAGTTGCACATTGGTGTTATTGTCTAATCCCAAGGGACTGTCTAAGGCCGAAATGGTGGTACTGCTCGTTAGAAAAACAGAAGTCCTCGTTGAGTGCTAGGAATGAGCCAATCAGGTGCTAGGTCCAACGAACTCTTAAGCCAAGCTTGAGCTGGCTCGACTAATTGGCGAGACGAGCTTCAGCTCGGCCTAGCCCAGCTCAACAGAGTAATATGTACTTACAAGCCGAGTTGATCAGAGGTCAGCTCACTCATGGATTGGCTCATTTACACCCTATCTCCAATTAATATAATGGAATGGAACCAACTTACATAATTGCCCTAGCCCAATGTACGGTTCATGTGGTATCAGCCAACAAGTTTAACTACAAAACAAAAATTTAAGATGTTACCTGAGCTGATATTCTATTTCTGATCGTAGGCATCTTTTGAGAATCCGAAGAACACTGTGGTGGGTTCCAAACAACAACACCTCCCCACATCTGAGAAATTTTTTACAGAACTCCAGGTGTAAAAGTATCAATAGGAAAAAGCAACAAAGCAACAATTAACACTTACAGGAGATATAAAAGCATTAGTCTTGGATGCTTTTCCATCTGGAAGTTGCAAGTAAAGGGGGCATTCCCTTGCAGAGGGCACATATCTAGCAACAATTCCAAGAAGAAATTTTAGCTAATACATTTGCTCAGTCTCCCATGGCCTTCAATAATTGTTCTTAGTAGAAGAAACTAATCACAGAAAGCCATAAATTGCATTTTACGAACAATTTTTTTTTTCTTTCTTCTATCGCGCATTCTTAGATACAAACTTGATAGTCTGAATCATATTTTCTTTAGGAGCTTACTCAGGCCCATTTAGATAAGAATATCACAGGGGGGGGAGGGGGGGGTTGTGGGGAGGAGGAGAGGGAAGGGGGGAGAGAGTGAAGGGAGTTTCAATAGCATTGGAGAAAAAGGAAAAAAAAATCAAACATCACTAGCATTGAATGGAAAGAAAGATATTATAGTATCAATAGCACATCCATAACAGCCAAGGAAGAAGAAGAAGAGGAAAGGAGAACCGACAAATAGAAACTGTAAAGCAAAAGGATTTGACAGGGGTTTGCTTGATTAATAATTTTAAAAAAGGATACGCCTCTTCTTACCCAGGCTTTAGCTCAAAATGAAAGTTGTTAGCATTTTTTAAGGTTTTTTAATGGGTGTTCTATCTTGAAGTAGGGAAGGTGAAAATGGCAAACACTGTGCCCTAATACTACATTCTTTCCTTACAACACTGTTAAACCAAAAGAATAATAATCAAATAAATGCAATTTAACAACACAAACAAAACCAAAGATGCAACTATGGATGAAAGAATATACACCACAAATTGTAGAACTTTTGATCGTCCTGTAGCTGAAATAGATGTATCCAAATGCCACTCATTTGAGTTAACCTGTAAATTTTATTGAATATCTTAGGGCAACACTCTAAATAAGCATAGATGAGCAAATATTTTGCAGCTGTAAACTTGAGATAAGCTTTAAAGATAGAGCGACATAGTATCACTTAATAGTAAACTGAGGAAATTGGGATTGAAAAACACAAGAAACTTGTAACGTAGGAGTACACCAAAAGGGACAATCCAGTAAGTTTAGTGTATAAGTTACATAAACATGAAAAACACTTACGTCCGCCCCAAAAGACCAAAATAAAAAAGGAAAAAGGCAAAAAAAAGAATTGCTGACTCTCAACCATCACGACAGCAGAACTAATAAATTCATACACTCCCATCTCTCTAAATCAGTATATCATCAAATCATACAAGTCAAAAAAATTAATTCAACACTGGATTAAATGCCACATTAGATATTCACATCATATATTTGAGTAAAAGGCATTTGGACACAAAATACCCCTTGCTGCTCAAGAAGACCCATGCATCAATCTTACATATAACGCTATCATTTGTTGTGTAATAAGTTGATAACCCAGAAATGCAGAAATGGCATATAAAGAATAACTAAGAAACGTACAAAGAAAGGAACATCTCCCATGCTGAGAATCCAACTATCCAACTTGTCATCCCACAAAGAATTAGATGACTTCGGAGTGTGGTATAAGACCTAAACAAGGTCTGGAAAGATTAGAAGAGAAAAATGCACTTGCAGATAACAAAGAAAAGATAAACATTCAGGTTCATTCCTAAAATTCAGCTGCATTTCGAATTAAAGTCAGAATAAAAAAACAAAGCTATCACCTGACTCTCTATGCTTATGTTTGCTATTGGTGCCAAAGCCTCCGTCACAGGAGCCAACATGTTTTCCCCTATTTTTTGAAACTCCCTGTGCAGAATAAATAATTGTCAACACTCTAACAAGCTAAAGAGGTCTAACTGTCAACACGCTGCCTTATATTCGCAATTATGAAACAATTCAATGACCTTGTGTTCACAGTAGGCTTGTAGAAAGACAAAGCAATAGGTAGTAACAATTTGATCAAAACAAATTTGATTTCGCCATTTACCAATCGTAAACCCAGTCATTCGGATCAGCATTCAACAGGCTGAACGAAAGAACGGTGCTTCCATCTGATCCAACGGGCATGAACTCTTCTTTCCCTCCCCCATTTTCCACCCCACCGTTCATGAAGTACTTTGCAAATATCTCCCCGATCATTGAGACGGCGTCCTCCTCATCGATCCTCCCCACCATCCAAGCATGTCGGTGCTTGCCGACCACGACCCTCGCCTGCCGCTCGTCGCCTTCCTCTCCTTGCACCACAACAACACTGTAAACCGTGCCGCCGCCGCAGCAAATAGTCCCCGAACACTCACCGCGCCGGCCATTGAGCGCCGAATCCAGCAATTCATCAACAGCCTCATCGTCGCGACCGGCAAATTCAGCGGGATCGACGGCGCCGCAGCTCCAGAGGCACGCGGGGGCAGCGCCACTGCGGACGCAGCTCCCGCGGGTGTCGACGGTCACGGAGACGGCGAAATCGCTTCCGCAGCAGCCGAAGGAGTGGTCCGCGGATCGTCGGCGGCGGCGGCGCCGCAGCTCACCGGAGATGGAGAGAGCGAGGCGATCGGCGAGGGCGGGGTCGGCGGGGCGGAGGAAGAGGGCGTGGAAGCGGCAGGGGACGGAGGGGGGGTCGGAGCGGGAGAGGGAGGAGAGGGAGGCGTAGGGGAGAGGGGAGCGGTAGATCTCGGTGGATTTGAGGAGGAACGGGAGACCTAAAGAGGAGGAGAAGGAGGAGACGTAGTGAGAGAAAGAGAGAGAGAGAGGAGGAGGAGGAAGGGGGGAAACCCTAGAAATGGGGGGCGGGGGAGGAGTTGTTACCGGCGAGGAAGGAGAGGAGGACGGAGAGGGTGAGGAGGAGGCGCTTCTTGCCCGGCGTGGTGGGTCGGCGGTCGGAGTCGTCGGCGGACACGGCCGTGCGGGAAGGAGGAGGAGCGGCGCCGCCGGCGTCTTCCGCCATGGCTCGTCGGTAGCAGACAGTGCCGACGACGGCGAGTCCGCTCCAAGTGAATTAGTTTTGTACTCTTTTTCTTTTCCAACAAAACCAATTCCGAGCGCTGTCCGCCGTTGAACTGGCTTTGGGATTTGTGCCGTCCAGTGATGAACAGCGGATTGGACGGCCTCATAATATATCGAATAGTAAATGTATTTTTACCAAATTTAATTATTTATATTTATTTTTGTAAAATTTTAATAATATTTATATTTGCTATTTTAGTTTATTACCGTTAAAGCACAGAAAATAAATAAAATAGTATTTTTATCATCACGTATATATTTTTTCAAAAATTTCAACGATTAGAATTATATAAAAATATCTTTTCAAAAATCTTCAATTGTTATTTTTTTTCTTTTCGCAATTGAAAATAAAATAAGATCGATATAAAGTTTAATTTAGCTCATTCGCCGAGTATAATTAAATATTTTATATATATGGTTAACTATATTTTTCTAACGAACTCATAGCAGTATAATTGAAAATATTAAAATTTTTACAAAAATAAATATGAAAAATTTAATTTTGTAGAAATATATATCGATTATTTGATTTGTTTACAGAGAACGGTATATAATTAACCTTTTTTTATTTTATTTCCCCACTTTGACAACATTTGAACTGAAAATTGATATTCAATTATTTTATCAGCTAATTACTATCCAAATATTTGGATATTTTTTTCCTTTTGTGGTAATTACAACTATAATTTTATAATATAAAAAAATTTTAAAAAAAATTTAAAATATTCTGCAGTACAATAATAATGTATCTGGTCATTATGTTAAGGAGCTGGACGGTAAGCTTAATTTGAAATTAAATTTAAAAAAACATACCAACTTTTATATGCTCTAAAATATTCAAAAAAATATCAGAGTCAATTAAACGTGGTAACGCCCAAAAAATTAATAAGAGAATTAAGTGTGTTATGACGGAAGTAGTTCTAGAATAAATGATTTTTAAAAAAATTGGGACATTACAATTGGTATTAAAGTTAATTACCAATCGAAAGCGTGAGATGAGTCTTAAATTGAGACCGAATCTAAATATAAAGTATTTTCAAACTTTCCTTTCTCACTGTACTTTAAATTTTAATAGCACTATTTAAAAAATAATTAAATATTTTTTAAAATTTAAATTTTTTTATATTACACGTGAACGGATAGAACAGACAGTCAGCCGCTGCCTACATTTTCGCGGGTTAACAAACGAAGCAAAACGAGCGCCGAAATGACGCCGGTTGGCGCGCCATTCACGCGAGCAGTGCCGCCGTCACATCCCCCGCCCCCCCCATGTGCAGGTGCAGCCCCACCCCCCCTAATTTGCTCCCATCTTAACTTATCTTGCTTCTTTAATAAAGACTCCAATTAATTAATTAACTAACCAAATCCATTTCTTTTATTATCTTAAAAACCATCGACTTGTTTATCACCAAGATCGGCTTGTCCTCTTCTGAAACTCCCCTCCTCAGGCCCTCTATAAACTCCTACACCCACAATTAATTATCATCATCTACAAGAAGATAGAGATATACATACATAGAGAGAGAGAGAGATGATTAAGCTTATGAGGTTGAGGAGACTCTTCATCACGAGGAGCAACTGCAAGGTTAATATCGGCGGCGGCGACAGCGATGCCGGCCGCGGAGAGGTCGAGTGGGAGCTGCGGCCCGGCGGAATGCTGGTTCAGAAGAGAGAAGTTGGCGGATCAAGAGATGGTGATGATGAAGTGATTCGAGTTAGAGTCTCCATGGGCTCTCAGTGCCATGGCATCTCCATTGGAGCCACCTCTACTTTTGGTCAGTATTATTATTAGTTCATTACTGACAAATGACAATGCATGCATGGGGCCGGGCCATTTTTATAATTAGGCCTATACATGCATTTTTTGTGGTCAAATATGTAAATCGGCGATAATTATCGTTAAGTATTATGTAGAGCATTTTCTCCGCAACGAATGTTGTCATAAAAATATATAGATGGTAGAGCAGTAATAATGATCGTGATTTGAATTGCGATAATTTTTTTTTCTGTCCAATTCTAATTAAGCCAATTTGGATTGAATAGCATTCAACATATCACATTTGTAATGATTTGTAATTGGATGCAAATGTGTACAACAGGAGAGTTGAAGCAGTTGTTGTGGTTGGTGACTGGGCTGAAAGCAAGAGAGCAGAGGCTTGTGTACAGGGGCAAGGAGAGGGAGGATGGGGATCACCTGCACATGGTGGGAGTTGGAGACCAGGACAGACTGCTCCTGCTGGAGGACCCAGCCATCAAGGAGCAGAAAAATGCTTGCTGGGTCCACCACCACCCCACCAGCCCAGCTTATGGGAATTAACAACACCCACAGCTGCATGCTACCCACTGCTTGCTGCACTGACTCGGCTCTAAGCTAGGGTTTAGCTAATTTAAATTAGTGTTAATTTGCCCCTTTCATGAATTAATCAGCTGGTGAAAATGAATGGAGGCTCCCTTTTAATTATGTATATATAGGGTGTTTTGTAACTTAGGAGGTTTTAAAATATTTTGCGGAGGATTGTGAATGCCCTGCATTGTCAGTTATCTATGTTCGTTGTGTTTAGAAGATTCACAAAAAAAAGATTACACAAAATTTTACTATAATATTTAGCTAAACTGGAGAATTTAATACAATCAAAATCGGTAGGCGCTGTAAAAGTAAAAAATTAAGGTCTCATTAGAAAGCCAAACATACCTAACAAGGCTTTCGTATTATTATTATTATTATTATTATTATTATAGAGTAGGTGGATGAGAAAAAGATCATTGCGCTAAAAATTGACTTTGTATTAACAAGCATTTCACGTGCCCGTTTTAAGAAATCCCAATTTACATGTTGACAAAGTGTAGTTGCTCAAACATAATCACAACAACTATCTATTCATAATCTAGGAAAGGTGGATCTGAATTAATTAAAATCCAGATATTGTAGGAAGCTTTTCACATATCATCTTTCATCTTAACAAATCGACCCTGCAAGAAGAGATCAAACAAGAAGACGATTATTCTTCTTTGGATGATTAAGATTCCAGGAACAAGCACTAACAAATAATTACCTCCCACCCTTTGTGCATTTTTTTTAAATTTTTTTTTGAAAATTATACAAAGAATTAACTATGCGGTATAAGAATCGGTGATCAGCAACACTGTTTTATAACAAATACCTTCAGGCGAGGCCGTTTCTCGGCGTTGAGCTTGCGCACTTCGTAGCGAATCCGCTTCGCGAAGAGGCGGCTCTGCCTCTTCTCCTTGTAACGCTTCACCCTCGCTTCCCTGTTCCCCGCCGCCTTCTCGTCCTCCTCCATCCGATCGCTGCTGCTGCCGCTCTTCTGATCCGGCACGCTCCACGTCCCCGCCGACCCCGACCCCACCTCCACCAACACCTGCCCATCACAAACGAATCAACCACTTCTTTTTCTGAACAATTGTCAAGTGTCGGACGCATGAATAAACTATAGTAGGAGAACTCACCGGCGAGGCGGTGTGGTAGATCTCAGGAACAACTTGAGGCCCATCACCGTCGATGTAAAGCGACCCACGGCCGGACCATGCTGTGAGGATCACTTCATAGTCCAGCTTAAGGGAGAGGGCCGCCAGCGGCGGCGGCGGCGGCAGGCCGCGCAACAAATAATGATCAATTCCGCTGGCGGCGGCAGCAGCGCCACTCGCCACCTCCTCTTCCGACGACGACGACGAGCGGCAGTACACCCACCTCTCCCTTCCGCGCAGCGCCTTCCTCGCCAGCCCATCTCCGTCAACTCCTCGTCCTCCGCTGCCGCAGTCCCAATCCAAAGGCGACGAAGCCGGAGAGGAGGAGGCGGAGGAGCTGCCGAGGAGGTCGGTGAGATTGGGAGCACCGATGTCGATGCTGCTGCCGTTGCCCGAATCGAGGAGATAGGCGACGTGGGGATCGCGGTCGTGCTCCGGGTGGAGCGGAAAGAGATCCAGCTGCTGCTGCTGCTGATGGCGCCGCTCGCACCGACTATCGACGGTGTTACTCATCTTAGCCGACCGCGTAAAATGGCGGCTGATGCTGATGTATTTAAGTTTACGCGATTTCGATCGCCGAGACTGAGAATGGCGGGATTTGCTCCGCATGGTAGTGAAGCTACAACAAAAAATATCAAGAAGAAGATATTTTCTTTCTTCTCCCCTCCCCTCTCTGGGGAGGGGAGAGAGGGGGGGGGAAAGGAGTGCACTTTTTGTCTGAGGATGGGATGACGTGGAAAAAATTGACACGTGGCAGAATATTACTCGGCAGGAGATGGGTATTGGGGGTTATCCGAGATTTCGTTGCCACGGTGGCAGCTTCGGACACGGGAGTCGCAAGGTGGGTCACGGAGTGTATGTCACGGGAGATACGTGATGGAGATATCTTATCCGTTCGATCCACTTTAATACTAATGGACCGGGCCGACAAAACCTGGACCGGCCGGTCCAGGGCTTACCCTACCCCGCCCAGCCCAATCGCTTTTCTCCGCACTTACAAAAGCCCATGCATTATATACCCAAAATATAAAAACATAAAAAAGCAAAACAACACACGCACATGCACAAGAATTTGCTTTCGAACCTGCTGATAATACAACCCTTTATGTACAGATAGAATCATGCTCGGAGCAACGTACAATTTTATACACTTGTTTCGATTATATTGAGCAATTTCCCAGATTATCATGCCCTGGTCTACACATGCGTCACGCTAAGCACGTGACCCCATTCATATTTCTATCGCATCAAACTTTTCTCGTCAATCAAAAAAGCAAAATGACTTACCGCACCAATGCGCAAAGATGTCGATTTGGCTTGAACCAAACTTGTTCGAACAATCCGACCATACCACGGAACTTCCAATTCCATGTTGAAAAAAAATCGATGTCTTGTTCCCCAATTCTATGTACGATGATTTTTGTCATGCTGTTCCGCTTCCGCTAACCCTCAACATGGCCGTTGCTTTCACCATGTTGGATTTGGCGGCATCAAGCAATGGATCAGAACGAAGAGCCTTCTCGAAACAGTTTTTGGCCTCCTCCCAGGAGCCCTCGGCAACGAAAACAAGCCCAAGGTTGTTATTAGCAGGCGCATATCCCGGGCAGAGTTCTAGAGATTTTGAAAATATAGCTCTTGCCAGTTCAAACCTCCTCTGCTGACGGTAAAGATTTCCGAGGTTGGAAAGGATGGCGTGCGCCTGTTGGGCCGTAGACAATGAGAGCGCTCGCTTGTAGACCGTCTCAGCCGAAGATGGATCATTGGATAATTGCAATGCAATACCTGCAAGTGAGAGAGCATAAATGTAAGCTACAATAGGGCGAGTTCGGCAACAGTGGGAACTCTTTTGCAAACAAATTTTAAAAAGAAAGCAAGAGACATTGGAAATGGACATAGAAAGCGTAATAAAATTTTATTGTTCAATTTTCTTTCTGACGAAAGTTTGGATATTGGATACAACAAAGTTAATTCCAAATTGGATAGCTTAGTGTTTTCAGTAATTCAATCTCTGACTACTACCCCACTATAAGATCCAAAATTCTCTTTTGTTTGTTTAGGGGGCCAAAAAATTAAAAAAAAAAACACATTCCATTCTTCAGCAAAGTGACTGTGTGTCATTCGGAAATTTCCTCAGAGGTCACAAACAAATCCAAATCCCATTCTTCAGCCTCTACAAAAATTGGCTTCTCCCTTCCTCCAAATCTTTATATCAACCCTCTAAGGGCATTAAATTAATAAGCAACCAATGTCACACTGTTTGGCATGCTGCCTTTTCTTATAATATCTAGTCCGTAGAGAAAAGAACATTACTTAAAAAAGCAAGTCAATAAACAGATTACCGAGATTAGACCAAGCATAGCTGCACTCCTGACAGCGGGCTACTGCCGCCTTGAAGAACTTCACTGAAGTACTAAACTTCATGGTACAGAGGTTGTGCAATCCAAGTTGATGCCAATGAACTGCATCATCGGGGTCCTCCTCGATCGCCTGTTACCGATTTATTTATCATCAATATAAATTCATGAGAGAAAGTCACCACAAAATAACTATTCCTGATTCCATTTTTCTAGACTTCACCCCGAAAATCTGACTATCGAACAAAGTGATTAAATATGGTATCGATTCTTGCTACCCTCTCCCTGATACAAGCATTCACAATTACATAATCAAACTATCATGCATTTTGGAGTGAATAGGTGGTCTTGGTTTGTGTGAATATAGAATTGGATCAAAATAGAAAAGTTTTGCGAAATATTCTAAAATAATATTCATCAAACGCCATTGCAGTTCAGAGCTCATAAAAGGTACATGAAAGTATCACCTGCTTTAATGTGCATATAGCTCGACCTTCTGCCTCATCCAGACCCATCTGAACAGTTTCAAAAGCAGCAGCAATTTCATGTTGCGCCTTGTGAGCCATTGCCAGCCCTGCCCATGTGATCGGAAGATCAATTACTGCTGGATCGCCTTCTTTTAGAATTGTTGCCATTTCATTTGCAGCCCAGAAAAGCTGCTCAGAAGATAGTTGCGATCTCTCAGCATCTTTGACGCGATGAACTGCTATAGCATACCGAGCAGACATTTGATTAGGCTCCAACTTTGCTGCCTGCACAATTGTTGGCATGACATTAGAGAAGCTTTTGGAGTAAAAATTCACCATCTTCTTAATTGTAAATGAACTATAAATATCTAGATCCCTTTCCGGATACGGATTTACAGAATACACGAAACGTGCCTTGAATTACATGTGACAACAGCTAGCTATCTGAGTACATGTGATAACAGTTACATAGCACAATACTGCGTAAGTTACATGCCCTGAAGCAATACTGTCACTAAGTTAAAAGATTTTGCATGCGATGTGCCTCTCCAACTCAAGCAATTCTAACATTGTTGTGGCAGAGAATCATGCACAGATATCAAAGAGTCACAAGTGCAATCAAGTGAGGACTTCTTATAACTGCTTATGCACCAATCTCAATGTTGTGAAAGGCTTGCACTAAATTGTAAAAATCAAAGACACATGGTTAATACCTGCTCCAAGCACCTTCGTGAATTCCTGTGTTCACCAGCTACATCGTATGCATTAGAAAGATTCACCCATAAAGATGCAGCTTTAGAGTCAGCCTTGATTGCTGCCATTAGGCACTCTTTTGCAACGCTCACAGCTTCAACTTGATGTGGATAAGGCCCTTCACCTGCATTAGCCCCTGGCCCTGCATGGTCAACGCGGCATAATTACTTGAAAATTAATCATTAAAGAAAGGAGGACAAACTATTTACTAGTTCGGATGAAGGGATCAGTTATCCACTAGAACTTTTATGCATAAATCCATAATGTCGTGCAATTTTCGCTGGCTTGGTATAAAGAGTATCCACCAAGGATGAGAGCATCTAAGATGAGAAGCAGAAGTGTGACACGTCCATGAGAAGCCATATAGATGTGGTGATGAAATAGTAAGATCGAAGATAAGATGCTGACATTTATTAGTTCGACGGGTTCAGATTCTCATGCAGCACCATGAGGGCATTCTGATCTTGTTCTGGCGTGGCAGGTTGCACGGCAGCTAATGCCAACATATCACAGCTTAGGATTATGCTAGCAAACTAGTCCCGAACAAACACACCTTTGCACCAGGATTATTAATTCCTTTTACACAAATAGATTTTAACAATTCCCAATTTTAAGGCATAGTTTTTTTGCAGCCTCGTTTAAAATTTACTTTATGAAGAAGATGCAAATTTTAAATTTGTAAGCGCAAGAAACTACATATATTTTGAGGAATATATGCAATCACATACTGTGTATTAAGAATTTTAAACATGAATCCCTGCAGTAGAAGTTAATATGGTGGACCCTCCGTGAGAGTTTCAACAAATAAACCACATTGCGCCTAACAGGCTTACAGAGATTACGGAATGAAACTCAATGCATCTGTCATACCTGCAATAATTGATCCATATTTACAGAGAAGAAAAGCCGCATAGTTGACCAGAGCAGCAGGATGGTTTTGATCTTTCAGGACAAGATCTTGAAAGCATTTAGCAGAAAGCTCCAAATTACCGCTGGAAGTTATTACGAGCAGTCACTAGCGTAAAAACGTGCACATACAACTAATCCACATAGAATAAATCAGATATGAAAGAAGTTATACAAAGATGTGGATAAAGGCAACACCTTTGCAGGTATGCGACGCCAAGATTTGCAAGGGCGTCCAAGTAGTCTGGAACAAGAGCCAAGAGAGACGACAAAACTGAAATCGCACTCTGGAGAAACCGAGAAAGCAGAGAAAAAGATTAGTAAAACGTAAATGGCGAGAAAACTATTGCAAACGGTGCCCTAATGCCCTATAATCAATAAAATGGAAAAGAAATTTGAACAGCGGTAAGACGTGGGCACCTGCAGATGGCCCGATCTAAGAAGTATCGATCCAAGAGTATTCCAAACAGCTGCTTGTCTGGCATCTGATTGCAGCGAATTCTTCAGTTTTGCAAGGATTTCATCCAATTCACCAGCTTCAAGCTCTTTGTCGGGGCCATCCCCTGTATTCACTTGCAAAACACACTGCATTCGGAAACATAGAGATCGTAAGATCCGAAATGCAACGGGAATGCCTCTACTCATACGGTAACGTACCTGCGCGTGGTGTACCCGCACTAGCGAGAGCAAATCCGGTCTCCGCACCTCCTCTTCATCTCGTAACAAAATTTCAGACGACTTTTCGTACGCTGAGACCGCCTGCAAGCACGCGCAAGATAATCGGATTCGACATCAACGGCAGTTAACGTTAGCATGCGAAGATGATCCGATTTACCTTCTGCGGTTGACCGAGTCTCTGATACATCAGCCCCAGCAAAAAATGAGCATGCGCATTTTTCGGCATCTTTCTCGCCACATGAGCCAAGCCCTGCGGAAAGCAACAATCGACTAATCAGTACTAGGAATGCTTTCGTCTCAAAATCCGAGTTCTGAGAAACTCACGGCTTTCAGGCTGCTGACTTTTTCCTCGCGCGGCACCGAAGCCCCCTGGCAATGCTGATCGAGATCTGTATGATTCCGGCGGCGTTACAGTAAGCAGGCGAAAATGAAAATGAAAATGAAATTGAAAATGAAAATTCTCCAAGCATGTACCTTCGCTTTCGACGAGATCGGGGTCTTTCATCTTCACGGTGCTTCTCACTACATTGCTCTCCTCGACGCTGCTCCTGTAAACAGAGTATTGAAGTTCATGTTGTGGTAATGGGACATATATATATATATATATATATATATATATAAAGGATGATAAATTTGTGAAATTTAATAGGGAAATACTTGGCTGGGGGAAGGGCGATGGGGGCGGGGGAGGAGTCGTCGTCGCCGTCGCTCTCGGGGGGATCGACGTTGAGATCGGCGATGATGACCGGCTTGGAAGGAGGAGGAGGATGTCGTGGCGGCGGCGGGGGCGGCGGCGGCAGACTGTCGGCTGAATCTTTCACTGCCGCCGGCGGAGGATACCGACCGCCGGCTTGCAGCTCTGGCAGCGTTTCCGGCATATTCTTCGTCAGTCTTGGGGCCTGCTGCCGGACAACTTCCGCGCTAGGGTTTCTCGGCGAAAGGAAAATCTCACTTCGGAACTCTGCCAGCACGGCAGGCATCCCAAAAAAGTGAAACACTTTTTAAATCATTTTATATTTAAAAAAAATTTTAAAATTACCGAAAAAAAAATTATTAATTTTTAAATGGATGCTGTGTAAGATTTAGGTTTGACTATGCAAATAGTGAGTAGTGTTGCTCAATTTTGTTCGACTCCTGTAGCCTTTCGAGATTAGACATTTTGAATCATGAAGTTTTGAATTTGCTTTACTTTTTAGTATTTTATTTAAAATAAACTAAAATAAATAGATTTTTATTACGAATTGAGGTTCTGTATTATTAAATGTACCGAGTCATTATAACTAGCAACAATTCAGTTTATTACCGATCATTCTTGCAGCCAGCTGCAGCGCTGCAGCTGCTGGTATCCATAATCATGCTCGAATCCCACTGATTCACATTTATAGCTAAGTTTTATTTCTAAACGAATAACTACGGTGAAATGCTGCCACCTATTTCTCAAAAAAAAAAAAAAAAAAAAACAATCAGCTTATTATAACTACACGTGCTTACATAAACAGATCGAAATTAGTATTCCATCTTATGTGGGATTATTAGGGGCATTACAAACTCCTCATGTTTAAATCCTGTCATCTTCATCGGATCCAAATCAAATCATAAATGTATACCAAAATACCAGAATTATTAGGTGACGGAAGATTCCTATCCGATATGGGACCATTAGGGGGTTTTTAAACTTGATTGTCTGCTGTATCTAAAATCATATCGCTGATGTGTGACTGAATATCAAAATTATCAGGTAATGAGAGATTCTAGAGGTAATTCCCGCCAAACCTGTTGGTGTAACACTTTACTCCGTATAGCACTTAGTTCTCATATTTCTAGCTGGTATTCATCTCTGATACCAATTGTAAATAACCCGACCCGTCAAATTACATAAGGTTAAGTGGGTGGTTGGTTGAATAGTATTATCTAACATATGAAAATGATTAAAGAGATAGATCTAACAATGATAAATAACAAGCACTAAAAGTATTTTGTGTTTTAACAAACATTATTATAGCCACACTCTTTTATTAATATTATGACTAAGTTGTAGATGTATATAACTATATATCCAAAATGAACAAATGCTTAAATTAAGAATTAAAATGGTTGACTCTAAACCATAGGACTGGTAAATATCTAGGGTGAACTTCAAATCCTGAACTGATGACTACATTTTGTTTGGAAGAAAAGCTCAAAAAATATTATACTGGACTACATATCTAGCCAGACTAAACTATTTGATCAACATGTATTCTAATGTAATCAAATTTTGCTGTTTGGAAATGTATATCCGACTGAATCCTGATTACAATCTTTACAAGACAAATTTGTCTGAACGTAATTTTTCTCAAGCCAAATATCTTATTCAGATCAAAAAAATTCTTGTAACTGAACGAATCAGTCGATCAAGTCACGTTATATTTTGAAGCCCCTAATGCTAAATCAGAAACCATGCGTTTGGATTCATCAAACGGAAGTAGTAGTTCTAAAAGTCCAGCAAGCAGCATCCTCACATCACAAGGACACAAACGTAGCTAGCGGATCTCAGATATGTTGATTTTAATCTTATTTTTTACTCTTCTTTACCGTTTTATTTGGGACGGATCTAGACGAGAGCGGATTTTAGCGGATGGATAGTCAACAGGAATCAAAAATAGCAGTAGATTCTCCTCCTTGGACTTCACATTCTTAGCGGGTCGGAGCGGATTGAGTACAAATTTGTTTTGTCTTATTTTGGATCCTCACCAAGACACCAACTGCTGGGACAAATGAGAGCAGTAGCACTACTCACACGGGAACCTTCCAATACACTGACAAGACGTGGACCAAGTTATCAGTTTCCTCTCCAGCTCAGTTACTCAATCGACTTTTTTGCCTGAACTCGGTGTATAGTTCATGCATAACATTTTTAAAATTCCATCATGGGAGATTTTAGAATTTAATTTAATTTTATCATATATGTGTTTCATAAAAAGAATATTATTACCTGAAATGAATAATATATATGTTTTTATTGGCTTTTGAGATGCTGTAAATCACATTTCGTAAATTAATTTTTTATTTGGTTAAAATATAGGGAGTGAAATAGACCAATTCAAATTTAATTAAATTTGACGGTCTTTTTTTCTAATTTGATTTTCTAAAAGTGGGTGCTGTTACTAAATTTGATACAATTATCATTATATTTGATAAAATTTTTAAATTTTTTTTGACTAAAAATATTTAATTCTAAAGAAAATACCATGCATATTTTATCTCAATATTTTAAATATTATAAATTATATTCAATAGATTAAGACGCATTGAGATTCATTCTACGCTAGATAAAATGAAGTCGGAATAAAAATATATTTTTATGTTCTCGGTTAAACTGTAAAAATTATATCGTAATTAATTAATCGTGATATACGAAACGTATTATTATTAAGTACAAAAATAAATGCGATATTTTCTTATACAGTATTCTATGCAATTCTCTGCAATTCCATCGAGCTCGGTGCATGACGTGTACGGACACGCCAATTGCATGCAATACTCCATTTCCTTTCACCTCAAAATTACGAAAACACCCCCCTAGGGGCTCGTCACGCTTCCCGAGGAGGTGGGGCCCGCTCTGCTCTTCCGTGACCTCCCGCGCCGGGCTTCGCATTTATAACAGCAAGCCGCGCTCTCCGTCGCCCGTAACCGAAGAGCCCACTGCCACACGCTTCCTCCGAATCCCACACTCTCGCCCCTCTTCTTCCACTTTATCTACGCCTCTGCCACTGGACCCCCCACTCCTTTTTCTCTTCCCCCCCCTTGTAATGGACTAATGGGTGTGATCATGATGATAAGCATGCATTTGTGTTTTTGTGTTCTTTTGGGTAGGGGGGTGTGTTGGTGGAGAAGCGATATTCCTAATTCCTTATTTCCTGAACCTGCATTTTCTCTCTCTTCCTGGTGAGCTGCTTCTCTGTTTATTTCCCCTTCTTCTTCTTCTTTTTTCCATTTTATTCTCCGCCAATGTCTTAAAAACAATCAGATACATATATTAAAAAAGAAAAAAAAAGAAAAAAAAAGAAGCTTAGATTCTCATGTTTGGACCACCTGCTCTGATACTACTTTCTTTCGCAAGTTCTCATTATCAGTAAAAGTGGTTTTGTAGTGCAAGTTATTGCAGTTTGTTCTTCAAATGATAGATAGATGCTGAAGTATCGGGTGGTTTCTCGAACTACTTTATGAACTTCTGAATCTGCAGAACGAATGAAGATGCGAATTATGCACTGAGCTAAGGCCATAGTTTTAGCCATTCAAAATGTATGAGGCTAGGAGACATTCTGTAGACATCCCCATTTCGCGAACTCTGGTGGCTCTCATGAGGTCGAGGTCGTTGCGGGACCCCGAGACGAGCTCGCTCGACAAATACGCCGCATTGCTCGGCACGACCAAATCCGGAGCCAGTTCTCACGCCGACAGAATTCCCGAGTCGAATACTTGTAATCGGCGCACTTTCAGCTATAGTCAGAGCGATCTTTTGGAAAGAAGGAGAGAGGTTCTCGGCGGCGACGCGAAGATCACGGGCTTCGCTGCGCGCCCGAAAGGAAACTGCGGATTCCATTCCGCGCGGCATTTTGGCGATGGATTTGACTTGCATGATGAATCAAATTGTAGACCGGTCGAGCGGGTCAGCTCGGTGATGCTTAACAGGAGTGGAGATGGCAAAACGAGGAAACAATCTGCTATGAGAGAAGATGTTCATCCAAGTCGTGCGGAAAGTTCCGCATCCCGGGGCGAAGGCTGTGTAGATGACGCAAATACTTTTTCTTCCAATTGTAACGAGCATGCAGCGTTTTGCTCGTTGTCGAGAGCATCGAGACGCACGGATACGTTACTTCCGCTGGACGAAAGACGAGAACACCCTTTCGGAGAAATTGCTCGACATTTAGATAATCCGAGGAGCCTGATTCAAAAATACCGACCTAGATCTTTCGCTCAGCTGGTTGGACAGAATGTTGTAGCTCAGTCCCTGTCGAGCGCCATTTCCAGTAGAAAAGTTGCTCCTCTATATCTTTTTCATGGCCCTCGCGGCACGGGTAAGACATCAGCCGCGAGAATATTCGCAGCTGCTCTGAATTGCCTATCTTCTTCTGAGGAACACAGGCCATGTGGGTTCTGCGAGGAGTGCGTACTTATATTGTTTGGAAGGAGTAGGGATGTTAAGGAACTCGATGCTACAAATATGAATCACAGGGCGAGTGTCACAATCTTCATGAGTGCTTCTCTTGATCCCGTTCCGTCGCGCTTCAAGGTTTTCATTATCGATGAATGCCAGTTTCTGGAGAGGGAAACATGGTTCTCTATTTGTAGCAATCTAGAGAAGTTTCCGCAACATACTGTGTTTGTCATGGTCACCTCCGAAGTGGAGAAATTGCCGAGTAGTTGCGTAACATGGTGCCAAAGGTACAATTTTCTTAAGATTTCAGAAGCTGACATAGTCAGCAGATTGAGGAAGATTTGCAAAGAAGAAGGACTGGCTTTTGAAGAGGATGCATTGGACCTTCTTGCTAACAAGGCCAATGGTTCTCTTCAAGATGCGGAAGTAATGCTTGATCAGCTGAGCTTGCTTGGCCAAAGAATTACAAAATCTATTGCATTTGAGCTTGTAAGCTGTTGCATCTACCTATATCTTCTAATTTGGAAATACTTGCTTCATGAACTGAGAAGGATAGAAAGGACTGGTGCTCATTCAATATTCTTTTTTTTTTTTTTGGGTGCAGATAGGAGATGTATCGGATGATGAGTTGCTTGATCTGCTTGATTCGGCATTTTCTTCAGATGCTGCTGGTACAGTTAAAAGGGCTAGAGAGCTTATGAGCTCAAAGATTGATCCGGTGCAGCTACTTTCTCAGCTTGCAAATCTTATCATGGATACTTTGGCAAGAAGATTCCACAATGGAGATTCTGAAGTTAGAGAATGTTTGGGCAGACATGATTGTATGTACTCCTGGATATTTTAACAAACACCGACTCCTCTCCTCCATCACCGTCTCTTTACTTCGTCTTTCTTTAATTATCATGTTCTTATAACATTAATTACATGCAAGAAATATGGTCAAGATAAGCTTGCTGTATAAGCAAAGCAACATATGTAAGCTATTTCTCAACCTTATTTTTATAAATGGATATCATCTAGCTGGGACAGTTTCACTCTATTGCCTTCATACACGTCCTCTAGGTCATTGTTTTTCGGCCCTATAACTTATTTGGAATATCGTTTGGAAACTTAGCTAGATCCTAAATCTCTGTTCGGCATACTTCTCTTTCTTAAGTATTCTAACTTTTACCAAAGTGCCTATTTCTCATGGGAACTTTGATCGACAGTCTATTCATCTCCATCTTTTCTTATGCGAATTACTCTGCAACTGATCATGCAGTTGGTAAAGTTGGCATGCCCAGACTGACACGTGCATTAGAAATACTTTCTGAGACTGAAAAACAATTGCGAACTACAAAGAACAAGTCTACGTGGCTCACAGCTGCTCTTCTACAATTTAATACTGAAGAATCATTTCCTCTAAGGGATTCATGTGATTCTTGTGCGCTCACAGGTATGGAATATTATGCTCTTAGTGGTTCAACTTTTCTCAATTTTATTCTGCCAAGAAATATGAACACAAAGTTTGATAATGTTGCGACTATGTTGTTTATTTTAGAATAAGTAGTAAGCTCTTTTGTACAGATGATGGTCTTGTGAGTACTGTACCCGCAGAGGGCAACTTTGGAAACTCATGTCATGTGTGTGGCCATGATAATGTGAACCTTTTAGACAAGAAGTGTGAAAATGTAGAAGCATTGGAACAGATATGGAGGAGAGCAATTGAAAAATGGCCATCTAGTTCCACCAAAAGTTTCTTGTTGAAAGATGGAAAACTATCATCCATCTATGCTAATGAAGGTAAATTTATTATCCCCGACCTGTAAAACTTAAAGTTGGTTTACCATATTAATCTTAATTTATAATCTTTTTCCTTTCTTTTCTTTATGTTTCAGTACACATCTAATGTGATTCCGGTTTACTTTCTACTACATAAAACCATAGGGTATTCAAGTGCAAGTGTGCTCAAACCTTTCTTACAGTCATTAAATACTATAAACCATATTGGAATTATCAATGTTTGACGTGGTGCTTCCACTTCCACATTGCTAGATATGATAACTTCTTATGTGGACTTTGTCCACTTAAGATTTATTTACCCTGTTAACCATCGATTAATGATTAAATTTCTAAAGAAGCAACACCTTTTGCAATTCCTAGGCCTGGCTATTGCAGAGGTAGAATTTTGCTGTCCGGAACATGTAGTCGTGGCAGAGAAGTTACGGGAACAAATCGCGGGTTCTCTTCAAGATGTGCTTAGATGCAATGCAGATGTCAGAATCAATCTTGTACCTACATCTGAAAGTAAGACAATCAAATCAAAGAAACAATCCTTCCGTTTGCCAGACTCTTCTGGAAGAAAGCAAGAGAGATCAGATGCGGGCATCAAAGTTGATGCCCTCAAAATATCTAACAAAGAAGAGGAAGTTGCAGGAGTATGTTCGGGGAATCACAAAGAGTGCCCGTCAACTGTTATGCATCAATCTGATGTTAACTCAGTGCCATTTTTCCATGATAAAGAATCAGCCGCTGTCGAGAACGTCGAATTGAACACTCCATGTACTGGTACTGTTTGTAACAAATTAGTACAGGATAACCTACCAGAAGGGCAAAATCAGAAAAGACACCCAGTGAGCCAGTCTAGAGAAGAGGATGAAGAAGTCAGCCTTCAAGAACCTGGAAATCAGCCTAGCTGCTTTCGGAATCTTCTTATGCGTCAGAGGAGATTCTTCTCATATAATGCTGATTGCGCTAAATGTCCAAAGATCCTGCAACACTGCAAAGTTAAAGTTTCTTTTCCTAGAAAGCCGTCAATTGGAGCATGTCACTGCATTAAAAAGCCCTGCCATATCTGTTCAAAATCACAGGCACAAGTTGCCTACAGTCATGATGGCGTGAATAGGTATGTTGATGAAATTTTGCGATGATGCACTACTTTCGAATATTTTCTTGATGTCATCCTACATCAAGTTACCTATTGTTTGGTAAGCTTTTGAGATCCACCTTGTCAGCATAAACCTAAAACTAAATGCATTAGCATCTTTAATAGGTGTAAGTAACATCTTTGATTTCTACTTTTAATTTTTATGCGTCTATCATTTTATAGAAGAGATATCACCATGCGATAAGATGTATACATGATGCCCTTGGGGGCGCAAATTTAAGGGCTAATGTAAAGAAACTACAAAGTTAACACACACGGGTTTCCACTAACACTCTTCGTAGTGTACAAACAGAAGGTGTTGGAATCTTATTACCCATTCAGCCCAAGTATGCATCTGTTGTGAAGCAGGAGATTGCCAACAATGTCGAACTGCTTCTGTTGAGCAATTATCTTGTTTAGAGAACAGAAGCATCAGTGTCTACCACATCACGGGGCATTATTTAAAATCATCTAAGTATTCATATCTAAACAATGGGCAATTTGTTTAGCATGTTATGTGGATTCAATTTGACATCATTCAGCTTTTTCTTGTCCTCACACCATTATCTTTTTGGAAAATCTAATTACTCCTGACCTTGCAGACAAAGCAAGACCCCGAGATTTGGCTCAAAGTTGTGTTGTTGGAGATCCCGAAAGTCTACTGAAAAGGTGATGTTCTTTGCGGTACAAAATTTGCATTTGCATTTACAACTCTTAGAAAAGTACGCGGACAATAGTTGTCATTTTTTCTCCCTATCCTCTATATTTATGATTCTGAAACCATTTGCTGTACTAATTTATAGTGATCTTCTCTATAAGCGTAGGTATATATATTCCAAGCATAAACCCTGGTTTTTTGCTTTTCATATTCATATATGAATTGCGATGTTGTATTTAAATCTCATAAATCGAAACCATTGACCTGTAACTTAATCTTACATTCTAATGTCCTGAACAGATATGGAAGCAAGCGAAGTGAGCAGCACCATTGGAGATAACTGCACAATCAGAGATGACTGCTCGGTCGGGTGATATTACCATGGGGAACTACTGTGCAGTTGTTGCAGGACCATAGTCTTAGTCTCTGTAGAAATCTAAATACAATTGTGCAATATATTGAAGATCTCTTGATGATAGATGCAATAGAATGATTTGTCATGGTATAATGTTCTCTTCATCATGGACACCATTTGCTTGGTCCAAAACCATAGTTGACACTGATGATAAACTTATATAGATCACAGAATATAATGATAAATTTGTACAGGCCATATTAATCTGTCAACTGAAATGAAACTTGTAAGCTCATCATCATTGTATAATGTTATGTTCCTTTTTCAGTTTCCTGAGGAAACATGGAATGTATGTATTGAAGAACACATGCCTACAGAACCACACAATAAAGATTAGACCTTAAAAAATCCTTTTTAGAAACAGCTTGTATACAAATATTAAGTGAGAGCTGAAACACTTCAGATACATCAGATCGTAACTCCTGCGAGATAGAGCTAGAAAAACATGCAATTATCAGCAAGCAAAGGTGCTAAATATATATGCATAAAACAATGGAGGTGCAGTGTTATTGCTGTGACCAAGAGAAAGCAAGAAAACATAGATAGTTTAGCAAGTTTTCACATCCATAACATAAGACCTTAAATGTCAAACTACAAAATGAAACATCATCAAAAATAAAAAGCGTCCATGAAGGATGATTAAACATCCAGAAACAGAAAACTGAAAGCACTCTCAGAACTACAAAATGAAACATCATCAAAAATAAAAAGCGTCATTAAGGATGATTAAACATCCAGAAACAGAAAACTGAAAGCACTCTCAGACTTATTATAATCACCTCCTAAAGCATCAAAAGAACTCTCTGCGAAAGCACAGACATTCCCACGAATTCTGCGCGAGATCAATATTTGTAGCCCTTCACATGGAGGCTCTCTGAGACTCCCTCACCGCCAGCTGCATCTCCCTTGTACTCCCCGAGAGTCGCCTCCGAGTTGGCCTTGCACCTCGTGAGGAAGGCCGCTCTCGCCTTCTCCACATTCTCCACCTTACCGCCCCACGCCTTGAGCGTGCTCTGCTGCAGGGCACGGCCGAACGAGAAGGACAGCGACCATGGCTTCTTGCCCTTCAGCTTATTCATCGCGTTCAGGTTCAGAGTTGCCTGCTCCTCACTCTGCCCTCCGGAGAGGAACACAATGGCAGGGACAGCAGCTGGGACCGTTCGCTGGAGGGCCCGTACAGTGTACTCGGCTATCACCTCGGGGGCAACTTTGGGTGACTCAGATCCTGGAGTCACCATGTTGGGCTTCAGAAGAGTACCCTCCAGAAGTACATGATGCTCATTCAGGGCCTTGTAGCAAGCAGCCAGGACCCGCTCTGTCACGTCTGCACATCGCTCAATGTCATGGGACCCATCGACAAGGATCTCGGGCTCGACGATTGGGACCAGGCCGTTCTCCTGGCAGATGATTGCGTACCGAGCCAGCCCCTGGGCGTTGAGATCAATTGACAACTGGGATGGCTCATTAGGGCCGATCTTGAGGACAGCACGCCACTTAGCAAAGCGGGCACCAGCCTCATAGTACTTCTGGCAGCGCTTGCCAAGGTCATCATGGCCCTGTGTGGTGGTCTCACCATTGGTGCCGGCGATGTCAATGGTTCCCTTGTCGACCTTGATGCCCGGGAGGACACCGCCCCCATTGAGGACTTCGACGAAGGGCTTGCCATCCTTCGTCTTTTGGTAGAGGGTCTCCTCGAAGAGGATCACTCCGCTGAGGTACTGGAGGGCGCCAGGGGTGCAGAAGAGGAGCTCACGGAGGGCGCGGCGGTTATCCTCCACGTTCTCCACGTTGATGCTTGACAACCTCTTGCCAATTGTGCCGGTCGACTCATCAGCCGCGAGAATCCCCTTGCCTGGGGTGCCGATGTAAGCGGCGTTCTTGATGAGCTCATCTGGAGAGATAGATCAGACTCAGAACAAAATAATTGTAACCAGAAAGTTACAACATAATAGAGCAAGAAGTTGAAAACACATACATTGAAAATCAACTTAATCTCTAGGAAGAGACCGAAATATGTTGCTGCAAACCAAAATCATCACATTATAAACATGATCTGTTAAAGCAGTACAAATAACTATGTCTAACAGAAAATTTATATTGCAAGGCCAAAATTTTCAATTATAAGGTATCGGGTGCAACGGTTCCGAGTCTGCGAGAAAAGACTCTTATAGACTCTTATAAATATGTGAGCTAGCTAAGCCAGAGACACTGATCCCTATTTCAGCAACTAAATTATGCACCATAAGCAAAAGTGGATACTTCTTCATTGCCTTATACTCCTAAAACTACTCGACAAAAGATATCATGCCCAAAACATCTGCACCGCGATGAAAAATACGGTGAAACATATTGAATCAACTTCTGATCTCACAACATATTATCGCATGCTAATGACTTTGCGCGGTATAATTACAACAGCAAAATCTTGACCTTGTGTGGTGTATGTACAACAGCAAAGCCTATACAACCTTCAGAAGCAACAAAACATTTCTGCTTCCGCCTCGAAAGATCATTCACCGGTAGCATTAAAGATATTCTCGACTTAACAATCAAAGTTATTCATCTTGACCAACAGATTAAAAAGGTATTGCGTCAAAATTTTTCAACCAACTAAGAAAAAAAAACACACCTTTCATCAACCATCAAACTTGTCAAAGTTTCTAGTAACATTAAAACCTCTAGATAATTTCTAATGATTTGGATCACCAATTAAAAGGCCCTGATGATGCCGATTTGCAGTGAAAGCACAACTACTCGCCGTGCTTCGGAATGCGTGCATGCGAAACTGACACACTCTAAGAACTCAAACTAGAATCCATCCAAAGGCTATCAGAAAGGATTAAAGGACAAAATAAAATTTATATAATTGCATAACATGTAGAACAATATGCATAAATAAAGATGTTACATCATCCCAACAGGAAACTACTAGTCTATAAGAAGTATATTCATGTATCATTTAGGTGACAATCTCATCTATAATCTAACGCAATATGAATAACAAAAGCAAAAGGATAATATAAAAAGCACTTAGTCGAGATGGAAAAAAAAAATCACAAATAAGTAGGGAAAAAAAGAGAGAGCAATAAGATCCCAGATCTGCTCTTTCAAGCCCCTCAAACAATAATTCTGTGTGTGAGCCCAACCAATCTACTGTTCTAAGGCCTCAAATCAACAAAAACATTAGAAAAGTTATCAAATTATCATCATCGAATCCCCCAATCCCGATCTACAAGTTAAAGAAGAAACAGATCGGTTGCTTCCTTCAACCCGATCATTAAATCGACCGTGATTCATGGAACAAAGCCACATATCCATGAAAAAAACCCTAAAAGATGAGAGGAAAATAGGGGAAACATACTATTTAAATAGATCGCTCCAAAATCAAACCCGATTAAAAAACAACAACAACAACAACAACAACAACAACAACAACAACAACAACAACAACAACAACGCCAAAAGAGTAAAGAAGACACCTTTAAGCAAAAACTCATCAAAAAACAGAAATCGGAGGCAAAAATCCCCCAAAAAAAGGATCAATAAAAGAAAACAAAATAGATCAACCACACAAAGAGGATAAAGCAGTAGCCTTTAGTCATAAACTCATCAAAAACCGAAGATCGGAGGCCAAAAATCACAAAAAGTTGATCAAAAAAAAGAGGAAAAAACGCTAGATCTACTTATTCAAGCCCCGATTTCACAAAAAATCAAAGGATCTGTGGATCATACCGCTGTATTTCCCGTTGTAGGCCGACATCGTTGCTTCGAGGTCTCCGAAGAGGGAGAAAACTAGAGAGAGAAAAGAGCGAGATAGGAGATACAGGAGAGAAAAAGGAGGCGAACGGAGAAGAGATTGATGAGGGAGGTCACCTTTTATACGGTAAAAGTGTTTGGACCCCCTCTACAATAGGATATTCTTAAATCAGTCCCCAAGTACTCTTTTTTTTTCATTTACACCCCTAACTTTTATTGTTTTTAGAATTGGGTAACCTTTGTCAAATAAATGGTTAAATTTATCAAATTCTGTAGTTTTAATCGCATTAATTATTATAACAAGTAAAACTTCGGTTGCATGATTTAAAGTAGGGGTGTCACAAGCTAAATACGAGCTGGCTCATTAAAATATCGAGCTGAAAATATTCGGCTTTTGTTTAGCTCGTTTATTAACGAGCCGAATACGAGCTGGCCGATGAATAAAAATTTAAAAGGATTAGAAAGAAGACCTAAGCTAGTATATTATCAATAGCACCAAGCGTTTGGTGCTATTAGGTTTTCGGCTCTTGAATGAAAAAATAAACGGTTAGAATGATGTGGACCCTCTAGGGTTGAGTAAGTTGTTGACTTAGTAGTATAATTTAACCGATGAAAATAGTCAAAAAATTAAATCTAACGGTGAAAAATTTAATAGCACCAAACGCTTGGTGCTATTGATAGTATCACAGCCAGACTTTTAGAAAGAATATATATAGAAAGTAAATTTATAAAATTTTATTCATTATAATTTAATCTAATAATTAAAATTTTACATATAAATAAATCATGTTATAATTGAGTTGGATTTTATATTTAGATTGGGCTAAAAATTAAATAATGAAAAATTATATTATATACATATATAATTATTAATTTATTTATATATAAAAAATATAAAATATATGTATATACATTATTGAGTCGAACACTAACTGGTTGATCCTAGCTTGTGTTCGACTCGTTTACTTAAACGAACGATTCGATTTAGCTCATTTTCAGTGAACACGATTTATTCGCGAATCCATGAACTGAATTACCTCCACTAATTGAAAGTACTTAATTAGGATATTATTTAAATAAATCAAATTAAAAAAGTTATTAAAACTTAAAAGGTGCGGATCAAAACTTAGAAGGAGTTGGGGGGCTCCATACGTTTTTCACTCTTGTTTAATATCTATAATAATTAATGGACGCCATGGACCCGTGGTTTTAGACCGTAGAAGGGGGTGTGGTTGGACGAGGATTTTGCAAACTTGTGGGTGCCCTTTGTGTTAGCCAAAGAGAACATTTTGTTTCTTTGTTTTTTGGCCAAGATTTTTTTTAATTTGGATAACTTTCTTTTTTTTTTTCTTTTTTTTTTTTGTGAGTTTTGTTGTTTCTAAATTGGAATATATGAAGTGTGCTCTAGATTATTCCTCTTCACAAATCACAACAACGTTGAGATCATTTCTTATATTTTTTTTAAAGAATAGATAGCTTGTTATCTATTTTATTCATTAAATATATAAATTTGACTAAAAAGTGAGACAACAAAGGCCCAAAAAAAAAAAAAAATTTCACGAACCTTGAAGGATCTTAAGCAAATCTTTTCACGAAGCTATGAGGGTCTTAAGCCTCGGACGACTAAAACAGGTTCAAACTTTTGATTACGTAAGCTATGGGGGTCTTTCTACGATCAAAGCAAATCTTTCCACGATAATCGCCATAAATTATATTAACTAAACTTCAGTTTGAAATTACAAATAAAATAAGTTGTGTTTCATCAAAAAATAATATACATTTATGTAGATTTACCAAATAATAGTATATACATATATATCGAAAATTTGATGTTTCACACCTTTTTTTATTTAACGTGTCGTTGAGTTGTGGCCGGTCAAAATAATATAGAGTATGATAATATCATCTTATCTTAAGTAAAAAAAAAAAAAAAAAAAATTCAACAATAAATAAAGTTTACAAATAGGCTATACTTTTGAATTAAATGAGTTGCAATTAATATGCCAATACTCTTTAATTGTATTAAATCTTTAATTAATTGGAGCCAGATATTTTCTTATATATATATATATATATATATATATATAGTCATTTGGTATCTTTATTAATAAGACGTGACTTGGTCTTTAGTAAGTTTTCTACCCTTGGATTAACCTCTTTGATTAATTTTACCCATTAGATTATACTATTCAACCAACCACCCACTAACCCTAGGGAGCCCACATCATCCTGCACATTTTTTAATCCAGGGTAGAAAACTTACTAAGACCAAATCATTGGTCTATTAATAATATTCCAAACTAGTTCTCTCTCTCTCTCTCTCTCTCTCTCTCTATATATATATATATATATATATATATATAGGTTATATACTTCTAGTCTAGTTTAAAGCACCTTTTATTTATTTATTTATTTATTTTACAGGTAAAGTTTTGGGTCTTGTTAAATGAGTTTTTTTTTTTTTTTTTTTTTGAGAGATAGGTGGCGTGTTCATCCGTTTGTTTCAAATAAAAATAAACTTAGCTAGAAATATGAATCAACTAGAATTCAAACTTGGGTCACGAATACCAACCACCAAACTTTTTACCACTTGTTCTAGGGACAGTCGGTTAAATGAGATGTGTTTTAATCAACTGCAATTGGGGGCAAATTGAGCAAAGAAAAAGTTGGTGGCATGTCACATGCCACACAAGATGGCTTTTCCCATTTTTGGTAGTTGTAACCATTTAAATTAATTAATCCTCATAAATATAATAATAATAATAATAATGATGTGAGTCATTTATCTCACTTTGAATAAGATTTTTTTTAAAACTAAAATAATGTGAGAATGAAGAAGGGAGATGTATGATTGGTGTAGGTGATGACCTATTTGGCCGCCCCAAATGTCAAATTTTGACTTTCTTACCGACTAAATTAACTATTAATTTTGTTTATTATAAGAAATTAAGCCAAGACCTAACAAATTGATGTATTTTGTTTAGAAATAGTGATGACATCCTAAAGCAAGCGTGATGCGATTGATGAAGCTTCTGTCTCGATCCGCCGCTAACACGGTAATAATTAGAGTTAAAAATAAGAATTAAAACAAAAAAAATTCATTTTGAATCTGTCCCGAGTTAACAAAGAAATGGAGTGGGAGCCGAGAGGCTCCCTTCCTTCTGTTGATCCATTTCAATCTGCTAAATAATTATTTAAAAACTACTTCTGTCTTGTTCGCTCTGAATAGAACGTAAAGATTAAAAAATAAGATAAGAATCAACATGTCATAAATCGACTCCGATCCGCTAAGAAAAATAGTTGAGAAGGAAACGAACTGGCCCCGATCGTTTCATAAGTGCTTTAATTCTAAACCCTAAACTCTAAACCCCTCCGGCTTTTTCACATCTTTACATATGACTTGGTCTGTGCAACAAAGCCCACTAGGCCATTTTCTACCACCCAAATCAATCCCCTAAACTTGGGCCTAGGACCAAAATGTCAGCCCATAATTTTTATGGGCTGGTCCTGGCCCATATCAGAATAACAATTTAATTTTCAGTGTATAATACTATGGCAAATGATGAAACATCTAATATTTTTATACAGTATTATGTCATTATTATACCAATATCACCTATTATAATTATAATACTATATAATAATAATAGTATTATACAAAATATTAGAGTAAGTAAAATAGCACTCAATCTAGGATTAAAGTTAAGCAGATCAAGCTCATATTTAAAGCCTTTTTAGAAAATATATAGCAACTCTGTACATCATTTTACACTATTTGTATCTTTCAACCTGTTCTTACTCATTGAGAAATATTCCTTGTTCCTGAGAATTAAAAGAACAAACAAATCCAAATAATTTTGTTGCTGAACCAAACATGTTACAAACATTTCCAATTTTCATGGCCAAATATGAAGAAAGCAAAAAAAAAAAAAAAAAAACCCATAAAAGCTAAGTCCTCTGCATATTCAAGAGATGGCCAAGGTATTAAAGCTGAGACAGTCCTTGTATACTGGAGTATTATGACCTGCACCTACTGTATTCGCACATCTTAAACGCCGACACAACATTCGACGATACATGATTCGAAAGACAAAATCTAATTTGATAGATACGATCTATAAAATCTATACTGCTTATATTATTAAAACCATGAATATGAATATAGGATACCCATCGATTTATCATATAAGTATTCGAACACTGAGCAGATTCAGTAACGCGGAACATGAATTTACAGATACACCAAATACAGGCAATAATTTCTCGAAAAATAAACTTACTACTGGTAAATAATAACCACACCGAAAGAACTGGTGTGACACATTCAATGTAGCCTCACCCCAACCACCCCCCCCCACCACCTCTCCCCCACTGCATTTAAATCTGTTTGCCCCATCTTCATGACCAAATAATACATGATACACATTTCATTGGTGCTTTAAGAGTAACCAAGTACAAGAATATGGTTACAGGTTTTAGTATAAGAAAGAACATTAAAAAAGAGTTACATCATAATTAAAGGAAAGGAGCCTGCGTTCTTAGGTGACATTGTTCCTGCACCAATGTAACATCTTGTAGTTGTGCGTATTCCACGGACACCGGTATTCAATAAATATTCGATTGGTACAGACACGCACAATTACGGCCTACGGACACCGATATTCAATAAATATTCGATCGGCGCAGACGCGAAAAGCTAAAATGAAATATCCATTTTAATGCAAACCATTTTGGGTCATGGCACTTAAAAGCTGGTTTAGTACAATGCTGCTAAAATAAGCTGAAGCAGAGAACAAACCAACCTGACATTTTCCAAACTTGCCATGCATTTCTGTTTGCATCTGTCAGAAGCATTCAATTGAGAACAGGGGTATTGTTGTCATTTCACACCGTGAATGGCCCTCTTTGCATTTACGGTTTTACCCTCCATCCAACTATATAAACGGTAGAGATGTACATGGGTACCTCTAAACACCAAACAATGATTGCTGTAACCTCTCTCAGTGTTCACTGCTTCAGCATGACCTCCTTAGTCCTCCTGCTGTTGCTGCTGCTGCTGCTGCTGCCCACAACCTCTCTCTCCTCCTCTTCGCCTTCTCGGCCGACTGCTGCTGCGGGGCGCTTCTCGAAGATCTACGCGTTCGGCGACTCGTACACCGACACGGGGAACACGCACTCCACGGACGGCCCGTACTCCTTCGGCTACGTGTCGAGCCCTCCCTACGGCACCACCTTCTTCCACCGGTCCACCAACCGGTACTCCGACGGCCGCCTAGTCGTCGACTTCCTCACCACGGCCCTCTCCCTCCCGTTCTTGCCGCCTTACCTCGCGGTTGCACGTAATCCATCGGGGGCGTTGCATGGAGTGAACTTCGCGGTGGCAGGGTCGACGGCGATCGAGCACGAGTTCTACGTGCAGAACAATATCACCATCGACGTGACACCGCAGTCGCTGATGACGCAGCTGGGGTGGTTCCAGAAGCACGTGGAGGCAGCGGGGAGGGCGGCAGGGATGGACGAAGCGCTGTTCTGGGTCGGGGAGATCGGCGCCAACGACTACGCCTACACTTCTTTTTCCACCGTATCGCCGAGCCTTGTTCAGGATCTTGCCATCAGGAATGTCTTCTCCTTCCTGGAGGTTAGTACAAGTCTCATTCACTGCTAGTTCCATATTGAAATTTACCCCTCAATTTTACTCTTTCTTTTTGTTATTGATATCTCCCGAGTTTTTATCATTCTAATTGAAACGAAAATCAGTCAACTAAAATTTAAAATTTTGCTAAATTTAATGGTGATTCCATTAAATCTAACAACTTGAACCATTTCTCACCGCATAAAACTACAAGATCCATTAACAATTTATGGAGAATAGTGAAAAAGAGCAGTTAAATTTAACAATTAGAACACAAGCCAACATTCCCTACTGTCAGAAAAGACAAAGAATGGTAACTTTCCACTGTACATTTACAAACAGAAGTTTTCCTAATTTCACATACAGACACAATTAACAATCTCCTTAAGAACTGTACTTCTGCAGTACAAAATCATAAATTTCAAATCAAAGGAAGTACAATTAATAGACATGAAGCAAGTGAACCTTCAACAATAAACAGCCCTACTCAGCAAAGCAAATATCAGAAAAAACAAACAGAAAAAAAAAGTGCCTTAGAAAAAAAGAAAAAGACATATAAAGTTGAAGCAAAATTTGAGAAGATAATTCCATTCCTTCACAACATCTTTCTTAAATATTCACATTTTTTACCATTATACCAGTTGGCAAACTTCATCTGAGTAGTATTTCTGTGTGTGCAGGCCTTGCTCAGCAAAGGGGCCAAGTATGTTGTAGTCCAGGGACTACCATTAACAGGGTGCCTCCCCCTAGCCATGACAGTAGCTCCGCAAGACGACCGCGACGACATCGGGTGCGTCGCGAGCGTGAACAAGCAAAGCAGCACCCACAACGCGCTTCTGCTAAACAAGTTGGATGAGCTGACGCGACGATACCCAAAAGCCGTCATCTCCTACGCCAACTATTACGGGGCTCACCATGCCGTAATGAAGAACCCAGCCGCTCACGGCTTCACGGAGACCTTCAAGACGTGTTGTGGGTCAGGGGGCGGGGCGTACAACTTTGATCCGTTCGCAACGTGTGGCTCGCCGGGCGTCAACAAGTCTTGCTCGGACCCTGCCAAGTTCGTAAACTGGGATGGAGTTCACTTGACCGAGGCAATGTACAAGGCTGTCGCCAATATGTTCTTCAATCGTGGTTATTGCAGACCGGCATTTGATGTTTTGCTAAGCAGTAAAGGGGACACGGCAAAGTGAATTGGTTATCATTGCTATGTACGAGGTATTGGGTACTAGGCCCTGAGGGTATAAAAGATTGTTATAGTTGACGATAGATCGGTTGAACTAGATGTGGTTTGTAGCTGAGTTGATACTTGATATGAATGTTTAATGCATATCTGCCAATAGAATTCACACTTCTAAAGCTGCTATCTAGAGCTAAGTTCACTTTTTCACTCACTTATGCCTAAAGAATAACACTTAATCTTGAGACTTCTGATTAATTTCCTCGTGCTCGATCAGATAAACTTACATCGAATGAACCAATTCAGGAAATGCAAACCATACAATTCTTCTGATTGTTGTGAATGCAAACCATAAAATAGATGGAAACTGATCTAGTGCAGTGCCAATCTATCATCAGAGCATACAGTTTCACAAAGGGGGCATTAAAAAAAAAGAAGAAAAAAAGCGCCTCACGGAAATGCAATCAACAAGCAGCATATAGACTTACTGAAAAGAGAAACATGTAGGAAAACTTATATCAACATAAAGTTAAGTCGCACGGGCCTTTATGAACAACAAAATAAATGTTGGGAGCATCCGCGAAACACCAGCGTGCACAAAATGCACTTGAGAAAAGTTTAAAAAAGAGCTGACCTGTGTTTTCCTTGGATTCAGGTGATAATGTCAAACGGGTGAGCCAAATCGGAAGTAAATTGCAACCTGGTGCACATTTACCATAAAGAGAAAAAGAATTTGTCCTCAAATGTTGGTCATCCAATTGATACAGAAAGGCAGTTAACATCTCGTATGCCTAGATGAAACTTTAGCCTGCATACTCCACAGGTTTGCTTTTCATAACATAGAAAGGAAGCAACGAAACCACTTATATACAGAACTAATCAGATAGAAACATTGGCTATTATGGTTTGTGTAGTAACCACTGGGACACTCATGTTCGAAAACTAAGCAGTTCAATGTTCCGTAAATTGGCAAACGGATAGTTGAGAATAGTGACTAGAAAGCTGTCATAATACAATAAGCAGTTGAAGTATTAAGAGAAAAGAGAACCATTTGAGTCTTTGATGGAATAGAAGCAGCTTTGATAAAGCTTCCGATGAGACTGATGAAGAAGAACACACAAACACTGAAAAATCTTCAGCCTATTAACTTTATTTAATCAGCATAAGGGGTAACATTCATTTCCTTTCATCCATTTTGTAGGGCTTGTGAAAGCCCCGAATTGTTTGATAGAACCTAACTAAAAATTTCATGTACAATTATTTTCAGCGGCTTTGGATGCCATCCTACAATGTGCCAAGAAAGAGTGGCGAATGACCTTACAATCACCTGACTCAAATCTACAAAAGATGGTCGGCTTTCGCAATATTTTTCACACCACTCTTCTTTTCTCCTTTTGGACTACACTAGGTAATCATAATAAACCACGAAGAGATTGTCCGGAATTATCAGAGGCAGACTATCGATGTAGCGATAGAAGTGCTTCACATTCTCCTTTTCTAAAGTCACAGTGTCGACGACATCACCGTCACCGGTAAGCACCCAGAGGTCTCTCGACCGAATCCTTTTCAGGCTACCCCTGCAAAAGGGGCAAGACTGCGATCTCGTATACCTGCAAAATTAGACTTTTTTAAACACCAAGCACTTAGCAAACCGTAGGGTGACGCTAAACATGTAATGTAAGCTCGTTACCAATCGCGAAAGCAGTTTATGCACATAGCATGGTTGCAACTCGGGAGGACCATCTTGGTGCAAACCTCCATACAAATGCCGCACTCATCCTCTCTCTCCAAATCCTTATCAGAGAGCCGCCTCCAATCATCCATCCTTTTCCTGCCGACGATTTCCTTGCCTCGACCCTTCCCTCTGGATTCCTTTTCAGCCAAACTACTTTCCAGTTGCTGGAGAGAAGGGTATATAACAGCTGCAACGTTTCAATCGTATCAGCATACAACACGAGACGAACACCTCTCCGCGAAGGAGGAATGAATAACGAAACACCGCATACCAAAGAATTCCCGAAGGCTAGCCCTCCTCTCGTATGTCGATATCGAATTATCTCCGTCGACATAAACCTGCAAGAACCAAATTAGGATATATATAGGCAGAGGGCTTTTACTGCTTAATTACAATCACCCAAACTTTTAAGACATATGGTGGTTGATTGAAACAATTCACTCTCAACTTTTTGAGAATTCGGACGGCGATATGTAATTGAGCTAAAGTTCATGGGGCTCTGGTATGATTTTTTGCCTTTACCAAACTAGGGGAGGAATACCTTGTATACAAGAACATGAAGAAGTCCAAGATAGCTTGGGAGAGTGTAAGAGCAGCTGCAGCTGCAGTCCATCCATTGCATGAGGTACAGAAAGAGTGGTGCCAAAGGGCTGTAGGACAGCCTCATCTGCACACATGCACCACCATAGGCTCTCTGAATAGCATCTGCCCTGAAAAATTTTCATACCCACAATATGTGCAGTCAATATCACTGTGCAATTTTTTGGTCAGAAAAAAAGAAGTTTTGTCAAAATCAAAATTCAAAAGGGGGGTCCAAAACAAAAAAAAAAAGAAGACAGAATAGTAATAAGCAATAGATGATGTCTAAAATTTGACAGGATAAAAAATCCAAGGGAAGATTAAAGAGGCCAAAGTAGGGAAGGGGAGTACAGGGTGTTGGCATGTTGTATGTCAGCTTCCAGGGCTTTGAGAGAGCCTCTGAAGGAGAAGGGTCTACCAAGCTGGCTCTGAAACATGACCTCAACACCTCTTTGGATTGTTTTCCTTGGAGAAGAAGAAGAAGAAGAAGAAGAAGAGGAGGAGGAGGAGGAGCAGGTTGAGAATCCCCTGGGCTGCTGTTCCAAAGCTGGGATTATGAAACAAGAGATGATGGATGATCTTCAGAGAGAGAGGACAAGTTAAAAAAATGGGAGAATAAAGAAAGGAAGAGAGATTGGTCTAGAAAGGCAGGGAAGGAGAGGGGGGCAGTTTTGCTTTCAGGATATTAAATATTCTTCCAGGTTTTGAATAGCCCCAAATTGGCTGAAGCTGTGGGACCCACTTATTAGGGTGCAGTGCAGACATGAAAAACTGGGGCAGATTGGTGGTCATCCCAATCCCCCCTCCACACTCTAATCCATCCCACCATATTCCTAAGTTAGTTTGTGGACCTGGTCTACTAGGCACCATTTAGTTTAGTGAATAGAAATAGGAATAGACCCTTATCCCCTTTATATCTAAACGCTAATTTTTTATCCGAAAATAGTAGTTCTCGGTTATCCCTACCAACACATTCATTTTCTATATAAAACTATCTAATATTTTTCTTAACCTCGGAAACAATCCAATTTTCATCCAAACGCTATTTTTCTTATCCCCATATTTGTACCTATTTCTGTAATAGCTAGTTCTTGCTTATACCCGAACCAAACGGTACCCTAGGCAGTGTTTGGATTGGGGATAGCAAGGGGGATATCCTGCTATCCCCAATCTTATCCCCAAACAACTTTTTTTTTTTTTGGGAACTGTTGTTCCCAATTCAAACACTATCCTCTTATCCCCAAATACCTCACTATCCTCTTATCCCCAAGGGGTAGTTTAGTAATTTTCACATTTCACCACCTCACTATCCTCTTATCCCCAAATACCATCCAAACACTTTTTTTCTTATATCCCTTTATCCCTATCCTTATCCCTATTTTCATCCAAACACAAAATTACTCTTATCCTCATACTTGTACCTATCCCTGTAACAGCTAGTTCTTATTTATCCCCGAACCAAACGCTACCTTATTGTTGATATTGTAGAGATATTATACTTTCGAAAGTACAAAAGAATTAGTGTTTATGATTTTTTAACTCTTGAATCAAGAATTATACGGCCGGAATAATAGTGGTCTTTTATAGAATTGAATGGTTCCCATAAAATAATAGTATTAATCTAAAAATTACGACTAGTCAAAATAATTGATCCAAGTATTAAAAAATCGAAAGTATCAAGTCCTTTATACTTTCAAAAGCATAATAGTGTGAAACAATCGTTTGTATTCTAAAAATTTAAGCTTTTAGAGAACCGTGCTTATATATTTTTATATTTAACACTCCCCTCACGTCTAGGCGACTCGAAGACCTTCTACTATGATACTATGTGAAACAACCGTTGTACTTTCTCTAACGTCTAGGCACCTTTTTAGTTGGCCCATAATGTGAGCTTGAATTTAATGTGAGGAAATTAATATGTCAGGAGCTTGGCATGGCTCGAACTCGGAACCTCCCGCTCTGATACTATATGAAATCACTCCATACTACTGATGTGTTGTTTTCGGTCAATCAAATTATATTTTTTTAAAATTTTATTAAATCTCATCATAATTTTTTAAAAAATATTTTTATTATATATTTTTATATAAAAAATATAATTAACTAGATATAGATGATCCGACGTACCTGTCTTTATAATAATAGACTTTCTCCTACAAAATGCCACAACCAACAAGAACAAGCAATCCTATCCCCACCCACCCCACTCAGCCCTATAATTGGTGTACTTTCTGCAGGCTTTTCTTGGCAGCTCTTGCCCTTCTTTCTCGGGCAGCCGGCTGTGGACCATCTTGGTTGGTTTTGTCCTGCAAACCCAGGGCCTGTTCTGGTGAGCTCATGACCCACACACCAACAGATCGAATCCTCCACCCAAATTAAAGGACCAACTTGATCCTGCCTTTGGGTTGAGTCATTGAGTGGACCACTTCTCCCTTCCGTCTCATCGCTATCGTAACTCCATTCCCGCATTCGGTGCGGTTTCTGCCCACAATACGATCCCATCGTCCATCTGCCGCGAAAATGTATCGGAGTCATTGTTATGAGTGACATCGGTGTCTGATAGCGTTGCCTGTGTTCTGAGAAATAAGAGAAATGATTACTAGTGTTTTTGAATTCGCTTCTCGATGTTATAAAATGTCAAATAATACTGAAACTATATTTGTGGATCATGAATATAACACCAACAATTATTTGCTTTTGTCTATGGAATGAGATATTTTGCAACTCCAATGCCGAGTTGAGAGTGAAGAGTTTAACACGATTGACAGCGATCTGGTGGGTCGTCTGGACATAGCGCAACAACATTATCTTTCGCGAGATGCCCCCCAACGCTAGTCGGGCCACGATTCGTGTCGAGTCTTTGGTGAAGGACTGGATTGACGTTACGTGTTTCTCATTAACTTCTGCCTGACCTACGTCCTGTGTGATATATTCTGTTTGTTGTCTTTTTATTTGATTATTTTGGCTTTTGTTTTGGTTTCTTTAGTTTTTTTTTGACTTTTTCTAGATGGTCCTAGCTGCTTCCATCATGTATACTTAGTTTATTATGCTTAATGAATGAAGCAGGTAGCTCGCTATCTCTTTCTCAAAAAAAAAAAAAAACAATTATTTGTTTTTTTTTTTCAGTGCAAATGTTGAATATACATGATTTAGTGATGATGCGTATGAAATAA
Organism: Aechmea fasciata; assembly: GCA_025177825.1. Classification (NCBI taxonomy): domain Eukaryota; kingdom Viridiplantae; phylum Streptophyta; class Magnoliopsida; order Poales; family Bromeliaceae; genus Aechmea; species Aechmea fasciata. The sequence goes on from CM045934.1 coordinate 6,453,776, forward strand.
ATAGAATGTATTTAGAACCAAAAGAAAATAAAAATGGCAATAAGAGTTGAACAAAAAAACTTTAAATTACATTTAAGACAACAAATAGAAAATCAAAATGAAAGCACTATATAAGCTTCTAATATTTTCAAGAGCATTTCATATCAACTCCCACAAACAAACAAATTTTATTTTATTAAATGTTTATATTTTATTCCAAAAATATGAAAGTACTAATCTTAATGCATACAATTAGTACTCAATAATAAATTTATAGATACCTCTACATCCAACAAAACCAAATTGAGAAGCAAAACATCTTGGGGAAGCAATAACATATCTAAGAACTTGAGTTGTCATATCCTTAATATTAAAGGTTCCTTATTTTTTTTAAGAGAAATTTTATTATTGCGCGCGCCTGGTGTATATATACATCAGAGTCTAAGTTCAATCTTAGTTGCCCTAAAATCTACATATAAATCATCAAATATTAATTTTTGCGTCTATTCGATGGCTAATCAATGAATTCTCAAATATTTCAAATTATTTAGATTTCGATTCTAAAACATTTATAATCAAGTTGTTATTAATTAGGCAAGTGGATTGGTTTGGATAGTGTTAGTTATTAATATGTCAATGGAAATACAATAGAATTTAAAAAATTTGATTAATTCTGAATAAGAAATCATATGGAATATATATATATATTATCTTCATTTTTCATCACCTAATTAGTTTTATATCCCACATATATCCTTCATTGTCTAAACAAGCACCTTTAATTTTATACATATTATGGAAATTTAAATGAAATGCTCAATGGCCAATTAATTTAATGTGGTGGGTATTGATCGGGTTGTTGTTTAATTTGTACCAATTAATTCGGTTTGATTTAAATTGGTTTTATTTCGTAATTCGGTTTAATTTCAGTTTGAACAAATTCGCAACTGAACAAAAATGTTTGTTTCTAGTTTTGAGTTTCTAAAAAACCAAGCCAAACCGGCGAAAATATAGCTAGTGTTGCCCAAAAAAGTTATTTATTTATTTTATTATTATTATAATTAACTATTATGTGATTTAGTAGCAATTGCTTTTCTGCGTGCTCAAGTTCTAGTTGAAATGTAACAAAAATATAGGAATGAACAAAATCGCGTAGCAGTTGAGTATAAAGTATAAACACGCTAAACCTGTTTGCGCGCGGTATAATCTGAAGTGTTTCCTTTCGCAATGTGTTATTTAAAAGTGTTTCCCCCTCTATTTTGATTTTTGAAACAAGGCTCAATCACTCATCAAAATGACACATTAATTAAGCTTTTAGGACCACTTATACTTCAAAGTTAGTTGAATTTGCAGCAAGCCCTTTTTGGACAAATGTCACACTAGTTAGGAGAATATGACTTAAGATAAAGTGTGAAAATGACTCAAATTAATAATAATACTTACAACATGCATGAGAATGCTTGATCTGGGGCTCTGAATTTGTGGGTTAGGTGAAATGTTTTGTCACTAATATGATGATCTTGATCAACATGTTCAATGAATTATATATCAACAACATTTAGCAGGTGAGTAATATTATAGCTTATTAGTTATAAGGTTTGTTGGAGATGGCCATCTAACTTATGTAGAGGGTGCACCAAATTCTCTGTTTTCATGGTTGTTATTATTACTATTATTATTTTGTTAATCCAATGTAATCCAACAAATTAATTAAGAACTTATTCTTTTGATCTTATGAAGAGATGTTTATTCCTTTCCCATTCTTATCCTATCTTCTCTTGTCCTCCATTTATTGTATATTTTGTACAAAGAACATTATTTTGTATAAAAAGCAGTTTTTTTTAATTTCTTTCAGTTCTCAAACTATGAGACACGTGACGCTTTAGTGCTCAAATTTTAATTTATTGTAAATTCTGATTTGAATTCTCTGAATTGCTGCAATCAAGTCCAATATCGAACCCACTTTATTTAGCTAAATTTAACAAATTATCTTAATTATTATCGGTTACTTTTGCTTTCACATTAATAATTTGTCAATATTTAACTAACACGATTAGACTGTAGAATTTGATTATCGTAATTCAAAAAATTTACATAAAAATTATGATAAATTAAAATTTGAGCGCCAAAGTGTCACGCTCTCCTAATAGTTTTGAGGATGATGAAAAGTGTGATTTGCCCTTCTTTTTAAAAAGACATTGATCTCTTGGGTCCACGATTTTGATTCTTGAATTAATAATTTAATGCCCCTTTGTTCACCTACCATTTTTTTTTTATGAGTAACCCATTCAACTTCTTTTGCTTTTTTTTTTTTTTAAATAAATTAAGAAAGATTGACTTTCTCTACGCCGTTATGCGGACGGGGATGGTTGTTAAATAAATATATTTTCAAACCATTTCTTAATGAGATCGATATTTTAGATAATTAATATCGTCCCACATATTATATTTTAATAATAAGTTATTTTTTTCTTATCTTATTTATCATGATATTATAGCTGAATTGTCGGTTGAGAAGTATAAGTTAGGGTTTTCATCGCTCGGTGACTCTGAAGTGTTGATTTTTTTTTATTTTTTTTATTTTTTGAGAGATAGGTAGCACGCTACCCGCTTCGCTTATTTCATTAAGAAATAAACTTATTAGAAATGTGAATGTTAGGATTCGAACTCGGATCTCGGTACCAAGTCCTTTTACTTGCTTTAGAGACGGTCGGTAAGTGTGGATTTTTTTTACAGAGAGAAAAGTAGAAAGTTTACCCGCTCATTTATTTTAACTTAATTAGAAACATAAAATAATTAATCTTCAATTTTAAGACCGAAGGATATTAATTATTAAATTCTTAATCAGAATACAGACATGTATACTAAATTCTGTACCAATTATCAAATTTTTTACCACTTGTGTTAGGGACGATCGGTATTATTCTCATATTTTTAACACTAAAAATCTATGCCTTCTTCATTTTGACAAATGTGGAGTTTGATTTTTTAACTTATATATTTACAATATGCATTACATTAATAGACAATTACATTTTAATCTTTCCATCAAAATAAAAGTTTTTGAGCAGGAACTAGGAAGACTGCTCACTAGTGTTCTTCCTGTTCTCACAGACAGTGAGACAGACTTTTCTTTTTGTAACACCACTGCGTTGCTTTTGAGGCCAGATGCCACTGCAGCCACACCTGGGGCTCCAAAACAAAACTTATTAGAGAAAGAACAACTCCACTACCCTCCTGCTGCTTTGATAAGACATGAACAACCTCATCACTCACGTACAAAAATTTTATGGGTATAGTCCCCAAATAAATTAGTTTGGAGACTATACGGATCGGTGTCACGTGCACCGATCCGAAGACCATGGATGGAAAGATAAAAAAAGAAAATTATGTGTTTTTAAAAAGAGAGAAAGAAAAAACAACAGAGATCTGTGGCCGTCGGATCGGCCACGTGGCGCTGATCCCGATCCGACGTGGCGCTGATCCGCATAGTCTCCAAACTAGACTATGTCTATAAAATTTTTGTCCATCACTCACACCGCCTCATTTATTTTTACTAATTAATAGTAGGTTAATAATATATAGTGTTGATATATATATATATATATATATATATATATATATATATATATATATATATATATAGAACTAGGCTACTACTATGCTATTAATAGCACCAAGTCATTGGTGCTACCAACTTTTTGGCCATTGGATTGAGAGATGTGTGGTTAGGATAATGTGGGCCCCCTAGAGTTAAGTGGGTGGTTGGTTGAATAGTATGATCTAACGGGTGAAAATATATATATATATATATATATATATATATATATATATATATATATATATATATATATATATATATATATATATATATATATATATGCTAGGTCTACTATCATATTAATAGGATAGGCGCACTTGTCTATCAAGTTTTTAACCATTGGATGAGAAATTGTAGGGTTAGAATGATATTAGTCGATTAGAGTTGAATGGTCCCCCTAGGTTGAGTAGTCACATTTGGGTTATAGTATTTAATCCAATGGTTAGAAATGATGAAAGAACTAATCCAAAGGCTAAAAAGCGATAGACAAGTGCTCCTATCCTATTAAAAGGATAGTAGCCGACTCTCTCTCTCTCTCTCTCTCTCTCTCTCTCTCTCTCTCTATATATATATATATATATATATATAGTCCAATTATCTATATCAATAGCACGGAGGTCTCCGTGCTACCAAGTTTTCCACCGTTAGATTCACCCCCTTGATGATTTTCACCCGTTAGATTATACTATTCAACCAACCACCCACTTAACCCTAGGGGGCCCACGTCATTCTAACCGTACATCTCTCAATCCAACGGCCAAAAATTTGGTAGCACCAATGACTTGGTGCTATTAATAGCATATAGTAGCCTAGTTCTATATATATATAGTAGGTCTTGTGTGCTATTGGGAGTATGGAGATCTCCGTGCTCCTAAGCCGTTTTCGACTGTGGAGTTTCCAAATTGACGATCAGCTCCGTTAGACTTGATCTGGCGTGTTTAAAGTATTTAGAAAATAATTTTTATAATTTTTTGATATTATTTACCTAACAATCGAAAGGGATCAAAATCAATAATTTTTAATGGTTGATATATATCGTTGATAAGTTTAACAGTGTAGAAGTATTCAAATTAGATACAAATTTTTTAGAAATTTTTTTATACTATTTGCTGCAAGATCAATATCTCTAATCGAAAATTTTAATGTTATATTATAACTTTTTGTGAGATTTTTATTTTCAGCCGTTGATTTTAAACCCTTTCAATCGCTAGGTAAATAGTATCGAAAAATCACAAAATTTATTTTTTATATACTTCAAATATATTAGATCAAGTCTAACGGAGTCGATCGTTGATTTGAAAACTCCACCATCGAAAACGGCTTAGGAGCACGGAGGCCTCAGTGCTCCTAATAGCACACAATACCTACTATACATATATAGAGATAGTCCGCTACTATACTATTATTATGAGTATAGAGCATCTTGTACTCATAATATAAGTTTTTAGATCTATCATTTAATCATTTTCATCATTAAATTTATACTATTCAACTAACCACCTACTCAACTCTAGGGAACCCATATCATCTTAACCGTACATCTTATAATTTAAGGGCAAAAAAGTTAATAGCACTAAGTAATTGGTGCTATTAATAGTATTCCAGCCTAGTTATATATAAGTCCGGTTGCTATGCTATCGATAGCACTAAGCACTTGGTGCTATTAAGTTTTCTGCTGTTAGATTAACCCCTTTGGTTATTTTTACCCGTTAGATTATACTATTAAACTAACTACCCACTCAACCGTAGAGGGCCCCCATCATCTTAACCGTACATTTCTCAATCCAAGGGCTAAAAATTAATAGTATCAATAACTTGGTGCTATTGATAGTATTCCAGCCTAATTATATATATAGTTGGCTTAAATGGATCATCATCCTGTCTTGTAGCAGGAGGTCATGTCGGGCCGAATCACGTTCGAAATGGCGTGAGGCTGGGTGGGCCGAGTCATGTTCGAAGTGGCATGATACCAGGCCAGATAGGCTGAGTCACAATTGAGACCCGTTAGCACTATATCTGTACACTTTAAGTGAATTGGTTGCGTATTTCTAACAGTTATAGCTTTTGGGATTAATGGTTAACACCAACGATCGAACATATAGTATTTTGAAAGATTTTTTTTGAACTTTTGTTGCTTTGTAAGTAAACGTGTGAACTTTAAATTTTGGCAATTACGCTTTTTAAACTTTATTAAATAGTTCAACAAACTCGCCTTCTCAATTGAAGCTGATAAGTATACAATTATTTTGATCGTGTCTCTTGCATATAATCTTTATAGAATTTTAAAACAAAAAACTTCAATCTTTTTTTTTTTTTCTAATCTGACATATGAAAGAAAGAAGCAAAATTTGAAGATAAATTCCTCAGATTCTTCAATTCTTATCCAATTAGTTATCAAAATCAGATGAGAAAAAGAAGATTCTTTTTAGTATTTTGAAGTCCCACGAGAATATATACAACATATGCGATAAAACAACTGTATAATTAGTAACTTCGATTCAGAAAAAAAAAGCCCTATTAAATTAACCGGCAAAGTTTAAAGAGTCTGATCAAGCAAAATTTTAAATTCAAATGCCAATTTGCGCAAAAATGAAATCCATAAGAATCTTGTACATTTTTCTTTCCTATTTAGAAGATGTAATAATCACTAATAATTAGCAAAAAAAATTCATATCATCATAGTATATATTAAACTATTAACACATCAATGAAGGATGATAATACTGTAGAAAATGTGGAGCAGTACAGTACTCTTATTAATATATATAAAATTTTCATGTCCGGAATGAATGAATACGCGAAGACAAAATCAGCAGCAGTTTCCGAGCTCACTGCAAGCTTCGGAACCCGCGCTTCTGCCGGAAAAAAAAAAAGTTTTTTTTTTTTTTTTGAAAAAAAAAAACAGAGTGAAAAGTAGTGCCCATAATTAAAGACTATGAGAGGAGCACTCATTAATAAATGTTAGTGTGATTATATATATATATAAAAAAAACTTGGGTTCTTCTGAGAGTGGAGTGAGAGAGAGAGAGAGAGAGAGAGAGAGAGAGGATGGTGGAAGAAGAGAGTAAGGAAAATGGGAAGATCCAAAAGGAGAGTAAGAGTGAGAGCCCAAAGAAAAGGCATGCATGTGGGAAGTGCACCAGGAAGTGCTTCAAAGTTCATGGGAAGTGCACTTCTCTGGTGCTTTCTCCTCCTCCTCCCACCCCTTCCTCACTATCTTTCTTTAAGATCATGGTTGGTGATTTCTCTGAGCTTTTGGTATGGCCTTTGCTCCTAAATTCCCCTTTACTTGTTCTTTAAACTAGCTCAATTTTAAGAAGCTCTATGTTTGTAGATGATGTAGTTGTAAATACACTGCAGTTTGGAATACGTGTGCGTCAGAGTATAATAATAACTATAAATTTTTTGTTGGGTTGCGTGTAGTCGTCGGAAGCTGTACTTGTAGATTTTGTCAGTTTTAACTGAATGGTGAGATTACCTCCAATGTAAAAATATTTTCTATTTTCTTAAAAAAAAAGCCCTATTAAATTAACCGGCAAAGTTTAAAGAGTCTGATCAAGCATAAAATTACTCTCTTTAGCTGCTGCATATCACCTAATAATAATAGAGGAATGTCTTGGTATTGGTCTAGTGTTTGAAAACTAATATCTTTTTGGATTTTCTGAAATATTCTTAAAACATGAACAATTAAAGAGGTTTTCAGGAACCATCATGGGAATTAGTAGCATGTTTTGGGGTGCTAATAAGGTTTGGCTTAATGGGCCGGCATTCTTCTGCCTGTGTTATGAGGCTTATTGAATCACGTGGCTGAAATACAATCGGTTTCATGCTACATAAGCTAGAGTATGTTGGGGTTTATATACAACTTCAGACTTTATTTTTTTTTAAAAAAAAACAGAGTGAAGCCCTAATTACAGTATACTTTAGGTGGATTGGTTGTTTCCTTTTTAACAATTTGAGTTCTTAAAATTAATGGTTAGCGTCAATGATCCAACAAGATCATGGATTCAATTCCTTGATGCTGCAAATTATGCAACTGCGTGGGGAGGGGATTATTAGCTTAATGGACCCGAATCCTACCTCTGTGGATGCATGAATCAAGTTGAGGAGTGTGGATTGTAGCTTTCTGTGCTTTTTTTTCAGACATTCTACATAAAATTTTCTAGTCAGCACTGAATTCATTCTTCTTATTTCACATTTGTGGAAATTCATCCAGCCATAGTTTACGCATCAATCAGTCCTGCATATTACTTTTGAATCTCTAACTTAAAATCTATTTGATATTTCCGATCATTACGTTCTAACGTTTTATTGCAGTATGTACCGCCCGTGTTCGCAAAAGCAATAGGAGACTTGGTTGATCAGAACGTTTACCTGCAAGATTCATACGGATACCGTTGGCGCGTAAAAACATGTTCGATGAACGGTGCATTGGCTTTCGGACATGGCTGGCGGAATTTCGCATTGGATCACGCCATCAAGTTCGGTGAATTGTTGGTATTCAAGCAGATTAGCAAGCACAGGTTTTCTGTGCAGATTTTCGCCACAACCGCCCGCGAGAGGCTGCACCTGTGTGAGGAGAATAAAAGAAGTAATAAGAGGAAAAGGCGGAGAAAAAAAGAACCTGCCAATAATTTGTGCTCGAATGACATTCAAAATAATTCAGATGCCTCTGAGAAGAGGCTCTGCATTCTTGGTAAAGAGTCACCGAAAGATGAAAAAATAATTGATGCGACCGACGTAACGGATGTAAAAAGTTTAGAAGTCGCTGAGAAAGATTGCTCTCAATATATTGGGGAACTTGGTGGGTTCCAGAACATGCCGGAGGTCGAAAGTCTTAGTTACTGGAAAGAGAATAATGTCAAAAGTGATCACTCAATCGAAACAAATTTCGCCATTGAGGGGGATTCAGCTGCTGCCTTAGTGTGGTCAGAGGACATGGTCGATTTGAATTCATCTTTTAACCAGGAATTAATAATGGTTCCGCCGATCGATGCAATGCATTCCGAAACTTCACAAACCTTATGTTACTCTCACGACACGGAGAAGTTAGAGGCGACCGAAGAAATGTCACGTAGATCTCCGTCTGCATTAGTCGTAGAATGCGAAGAAACAAGAAACGAGAATCAGAATGAGTCGAAGTTGGCGATAATTGCCTGTCCTCTTACCGATGAATCCTTACCTACCATGGACTGCTCAAAAGTGGATGAAGAAGAAAACGATGTGGAGATAAAAGAGGGCGAACAATCAAACGAGAGAATAAACTCGCCTGATCCGGAAGTCGGTGAGCAATCAAACGAGAGAATAAACTCGCCTTATCCGGAAGTTGGGGAACAATCAAACGAGAGAATAAACTCGCCTGATCCGGAAGTTGGGGAACAATCAGACGAGAGAATAAACTCGCCTGATCCGGAAGTTGGGGAACAATCAGACGAGAGAATAAACTCGCCTGATCCGGAAGTTGGTGAACAAACAAATGAAAGAATAAACTCGCCTGATCTGGATGTTGGTGAACAAACAAACGAGAGAATAAACTCGCCTGATCTGGATGTCGGTGAACAAACAAATGAGAGAATAAACTCGCCTGATCCGGAAGTTGCTTGCGGCGAACTGGATGTGGAAAACTCAACTGAAAATGTTAGCGGTGCACCTCAAATTTCAGATGCTGTTAGTGATCAGAAAGACGAGGGAGATTTGGTTTGCTCGCATGACGTTGCCAGTGAAGTTGTGATGCAGGATATGACAAGTTTGGGTCAAGACCAAGAGTCAAATGGTAAAATAGGGGAGAGTGGAAATGCTCCGACTTCGACCACTAATGGCAAGGATGAGATTGTTTGTTTCTCGCGGAAGGTAACCAGAAAGAGAAGAAACAAGGACTCTCTTCATAAAAACTGTGGCGATTTGCCGTTCAATGCGAGCACATTAGACGGCGCTGATACCGAAAAAGAAACTCCAAAGTCATCATGCGAGGATACTCTCTACGGAAGTAAAACGGGTTATTAATCTCTCCTTATATTCGCATTATTTACTTTATTTTCTAGGAAATTTGACTTGTTGAAATTTACGCATCGACAGAAGAGAATCATGGTCCCGGAAGTCCCCCGATGCTTCTTTGCAATAAGGAAGAGGATCAGTCGCTTGGTGCTAAAATCATCGCCGATGACGTCATGATAGATAATTCTCACCAGTCTGGTAATTTATCTCTGGCGAAGTAAGGCGATTAATTCTCTAAATAGTGATTAATTTTGAATTTTGTGAATTGTACACGCCAAATTATTTCTCAACCGATTAACACTACTTGACTAGGAAAAGTTCACTCTTTGTATGTAGAAATTCCATTACAAGCTGTCAAAATTGAAAACGATGATCCAATTGATGCTGAGCCGCTAAACAACGGAAATTTCGGCGTATCGATATCCGTAACTGCTCAATCTTGGCTTGTGAGTAACTTTTCTGCGCTATCACACGCTTATCATTTGATATTGCCATATCAGAATTATCAGTAATTTCCTGTCGGTACTCATTTGATCGGCACATATTGACAACTAAGTTAAGATTAAGCGGTTTTTGCTGCTCGAAGTTACATGCGGAAAATTTTGCATTCCTCACTAAAATTCTGATAAAACCATCAACTGAATCAACTATTCTTTCAGATAAATTTCTATGGCTAGTATAAATTTTAATTTCGCCGAACAAATGCAGGAGCTACCGAAGAGATTGCCATCTAGTCTGGGAAAGATGAAAACCGGGAGGAAGGTTGTCGTACTTCGGGACCCATGCATGAGACTGTGGCCTGTTCTTTACCACGAGAGCGCGCGGTTTGTTGGCTTTATCGGCGGTTGGGATGATTTCACCGCGGCAAACCACCTCCAACACGGGGACTCGTGTGTGTTCGAACTTTCCGGTGCATCGGAAACAGTTCTTCAAGTGCGAATCTCCAAATAATAGGAGTTCGAACCCCCCCCCCCCTCCCCGACAAAGGAGTTTTTGCTGTTTGGTGGAAATGTTGTATAGTTTTGTTTTGTGCACCTCCCCTCCTATGATTTAGCCTTTCATTTGCTCCTGTTTAGGCATCGTTTTATGCGATGTTTCCGCCGGTAGCCTAGTTTGCAGGTAGTGATCATTTTCCGCCAGCTGCTGCGTCTATTTAGGTTGTGTAACCCTAAATGCTCAAAGAAGTAACTTGTTGGTTAATCGCCGACTATGATGGCGTTCGTGTCGTGTTTGAGTCGTGTTAATATGTCGCGTCTGATAGGATTAAAGACAAAACAAGGGCTGCCGTGCTTCACGAAGATTACGAAAATGTTCTGAGTTGCTTGCAATCTATCAGGTCAGGGGTTTGAAGTCCCGTGTATGCTACGATTCCGCGTGGCTCCCATTCGAAGCCCCGATTTGACTCCCTTACCGATTACCAAAAATGGCATCATCCCCACTCTAGCCAAGTGGCTGCAGCATGGCATATATCCTGCAGAGCAGCAGAAGGCTAAGATTCGTCTGCATCTCTCCAGCTTTTCTTTTCTGGATATTCTACTTGAATTTAGGAACAGTTGCAGAAGTTTCAGCATCATGGAAAGTGAGAAATGTCCACTTCAGCCAGGGCTTGATTATACTGACTTCAAAGAGGAAACTCAGACACACAAACTCTGAAATGAAAACAGGTCAGAGCATTCAGCTGACACATTTTTCACTTAAAATGGAAACTCAGATGCAGAAAAGTTCTCTTGCTAGTAATCTTATAACCAGTTCTGGTGCTCATCAGGGTTTCCAAAATTGACTAAAATAGTTAAAAATAGACAACCATATGTAGAACATAAAGCTGTAATACCAAATATTTACTCTAAAACAGTAATAAACTAAAATAATATGTACTTGAACCTCTTAAATTTTATTTTATTTTGTTTGTGACCCAATCTTATAATGGCTTTTCAATGAGAGGTTAAAACATGGCCTACATAACAACTAGGGGTTCATTAATTAGCAGTTTAGGCAATGAATTGGCATGTACTTTACAAGGATTTCACTAATAAAAATGTGACACAGATTATCCATCCACAGTGATCTATGTCTCCATTCCCAAATAAATTTATTCAATCACTTCCCCAAGGGCCACTTCAAAAGTGATGCATCACCCACGTGAAAGTACCAACTGGGCAAAAAGTAAAAGAATTTCCACCTTTTACTTATTCAATGGCACCAATGGCTTTCAGATAAACTGCTTCTTTAAGTTAAAAAATTAAAAAAATAAAATAAAAAGTAAAAAATAACCAGAGCCACTTCTTTAATCAAAGGAGCATGGTAGTGGGAATTTTCCTTTTTAGTCCCACAATCAAAAGGCACCAGGCAAGTTCAAGCCACATTTAGACAGATATGAACAACTCAATGCTCAAGTGCTAAAATTCTCATCCCCATTCTTTTTTCAGCCCCCTAATAATCGACTAATTCTGCGCTTCTGGATCAATCACAGGCTAAAGCTTTGGTGTTTCTGGATCCAGCTGTGTACCGAGCGTATCGTATCGAGATTGATTGCCATTACGCCGAAAAGACGGTCGTTTTACGAATATATTAATTTCGGAACATAATGCCTAACTTAACTCCATTCGCAAGGAAAGTAAACATTCTCACATAACAAAGGAGAGTAAGATAATGAGGAATCTATTGAATTCATTGGTTGCAAAGCTTGGTGGTGTGTTTCTGGGCTCCCCTCCCCCTTTAGTTGTTTGTGTGATTGTGGGTGTTGGAGACCATTCAATAAACAAATCAAGATCAGCAAATCATAAGTTTTTGAAGAGAGAAAGAGAGAAAACAAATCAAGAACAAAAGGGAGTTAAAAGCCTTAATTCCTTCCCAAGTACATCAATCAACTGCTATGAAATTATTAGGGAATCCACCAACAAAGTAAATGGGCTTCTTGAGTGGTGATTTAACAAATAACACATTCCATCCTCTACACACACACACCCCCCCTCACTTATATAATATTTTATAGGGTATTATAGGGTGGCTTTCCACACAAGGCCCTTTGCCCTAAGCTCATTCCAAATTCCCCCTCTCTCTTCTGGAGTCTCACTCAAAATGTAGCACGTGTCCGGCTGTCAATGCCCAACTTTCCATTCAAGCAATTGAAAGCAATCCTTCTTTCTCCTGGAAAATTTTTAGAATGCAACGGGTATACTGGTGACGACGTAGCGTAACAAATCAATCAAAAAATTCTTTTTTTTAAAGATATATATCTCATTATGATTATAAAAAAATATTTTTATTATACTTTTGTTTGAAAAGAAGTAAGGTGATTGGCTTGTTATTGATGACGGTTTTGAGGGAAAGGTAGCACGCTACCCGCTTCATTCATTGAAAGCGTGAATTAAGCTACAAGTGTGGGGCAACCGGGCCCCGAAAAAAAAAAAAAAAAAAAAAAAAAACCTATAAGGCTCGAGCAGAAGGTCTCACTCGTTTACTAACAGCTTGAGTCTATGTACCGCCAAACCTGGGTCGGGAAGGATGTTCGTAAAGATAGCGCCGTTTCTAACCTTCCAAGTGATCCACCAGCAACCCGCTAAAACAGTAAGGTTGGAGCGCTTCTTAAGGTGCTCTTTTTTGGCCATCCACCTATCCCAAACGAGGTTCACGTCATCCCCCAGATCGTTGACTTGAATATCTTCCACTCCAGTCACTAAGCTATACTTGTTATTGATGACGTGGCGCAAGTGTCATAGTGTAGAATTCCTCTTTTTCTTGATGTTTTTTTGTTGTTTTTATTTGATTAATGTATGTATGTAATACTCACCAAAATGTTGGATGATTGTAGTGAATCTAGGGATAGATGAGAAGCAGCAGTAGCTCTAGAATAAGTGACCTCTTTTCAGAAATATAACATCTGCTTTAGGTCTACAATCTCATCTTTACAGAGTTTACTATCCCAATCATTTCATGTACTTGGCATTATTCAAATCACCTCAATGAGTACCACTTCTTGTTAGGTTTTGTGCCTTATTAGAACCTAATTAGCCTAACTAGATAAGGCTCTTGTAGAACTACTATTTAATTTGAGTTATTCGAAGAATTAATAATTTATTGGTTTTCGATCTTCGACACAAAATTATTGTTATTATTTTTTCTATTTTTCACTGCAAAACTATAGCAAATTTTTTTTTTAATTTGTTGGAATTTTTTTTTTTTTTGAATCTTAATCAAACTAGGAGAACCAAGTATTATACTTAAATGGAGAGTAGATTATTAAAAAACTCAAATTCAAATAACCTCCTAATTTCCCACATTGCTTAGTTTAATATCAACCACTGATCATTTACGTAAATATTCGATTTAAATTTAGGTCAAATGGCATTAAACCATGCATGTGTTAGATAATTTAGATTAGAGTAAACCGTAACATTACAATATTAGTTATCATATTAGATACGTACCCATGAAATTACACTGCACGGTTTGTCACTATTTTCATAGTCGAACTTACGAGAGGTTGAGGCTCCGATGCGTTCAAAAGTGATGATTCATGCATACAATTTCTCTCTTCATTTGAAGTGGGCGAACCCTAAACCCTAAACCCTATTTGAAGTGGCATCTTTTAACTTTTCTTCTTTTTTTTTTTTTTTTTTTTTTTTTTAATTTGTGGGGGTTATGAGAATGAGGGATATATAAAAAGTTCGTTAACCAACGGGCGCCAATATTCGCTATGAAAATCCCTCTCTTTCTCCCCCCTACCCCCACCCCCTTTTTTTCTTTTTTTCTTTTTTTTTCCCTCTCTCCACTTTAAAAAAAAAAAAGAAGAACCAATATAACGCATAAGAGCTTCTGCAAAAAGCGGAAGCGCCTCTCTATCTACTTTGCGCTTAGCAACGGGGGGAGGGGGGGGGCATGGAGAACTCGTCGCCCTCTTTGCGGGCCGAGGCTTTTCCGGTCGGTCTCCGCGTCCTCGTCGTTGATGATGATCCCACCTGGTTGAAGATCTTGGAGAAGATGCTGAGGAAGTGCTCATATGAAGGTTGGTTTTTTTATTTTTTTGGGTTTTGGATCCATTGCTTTTGATTGGTTGTTGGTGTTTATGCTCTGTGTTTGGGTTTGGTCAACTGGGTTTACTTTGTATGCCTCAAAGGTGGGGTTTTTATTGGTTTATCTATCTACTGTTTGTTGGAATGCCTGAAACAGGGTTCGTCACTTGTTTCTTATCTGAAATTCTCAATAAGGTCGTCGATTAGGTCCGGGGCCTGTTTGGTCTAAGCAGTGCTATACGGAGAAGCACCATACAGCTACTCTTGGCAGCGGAATCAGAAGCTCCAATTTGGAGTGTTTGCATTTGGGCCTCAAAATCGCATTTTTTTGCGGTCCGCTAGAGCAAAAGCTCCATACCTTTCAGATTGCCCAACGTTATGGCACAGATAATTGTAGCTAAAAGCAGAAGCAGGAGTAGAGTCAAACTATCTCCAAGTATAGTTCTTCTTCTTGAAATACTTTCTAAGCTTCCTTGTACAATAGTTGGCAAAATCACAGTTCTGTGCTGAATTTTGATATTCTTCCATAATCTATACGAAGTGGGTGTAATTCAACTTTTTTATAAAAAAAAACAAAACTTTTCTTGTTATTTTTTGCAAAAGGAGAATTGGTGATGGTTTCTTTGATAGGGTTGGCTTCGCTGAGGTTGCAGCTAGTGAAGTACACATCAACTGATATATGATTTCATACATAAAGAATGAGCACTCCTTGACCTAAATGGATTTCAATGCTCACTATATTGGAATCAGGAGACAATTTGAGCGAATTGTGTGGCCTTAGTGCTTCTATATTTAATTGTTTTACGATTTGCCCAAGTGTATAGAGGGTTCCTCTCATTTTATAGTTAAACATATCGAAGGTGTGGTAAGTGTACACGCACATATGTACGCTAATAGAAATCTTGATGGCAACGACTGTTCATCCTTTCTATTTGTAGTATACAAGTTTCTCATTGTGGAAACACCTGCAAACAATCTTTGTTGGATAATGGAGATGAAAAACACAGCCTAGCAATGTTTCTCATATCACTGTCCTAACCAAAAGCACTTTAGGATAGCTATTTGTCCCAGCAGCCCCAAAGAAGATTACATTTTGAGACACCGTTATCTTTACTGAGATAGCCCAACAATCACCATCATTTATTCCCCTCATTATGATGACCAATAATATATCTAAGATAATTTGACCAAACGTTAAGCTACTTTTCTATTATCTTTTGTAAGCATATCAATTTTCTACTGATTTTCTTTTAGAACCACAAGATCGAAAGTTGTGCGGTCCACTTACTTCTCATGGAGAGTATAACTGTCTTTTGACTCTAATAATGTTCTTCATAATGAATCATGAAGATTTTACTCATTGAATGTGCATTATTACGAATATGCTTCTTCTCTCCTACAGTTACTACATGCGGTTTAGCAAGGGTTGCTCTGGAAATACTTCGAGAAAGGAAAGAAAAATTTGATATTGTAATCAGTGACGTCAACATGCCTGACATGGACGGTTTTAAGCTCCTCGAGCATGTTGGACTTGAGATGGATCTACCTGTCATCAGTTAGTTCTTCCATATCCACCTGCAGATTTCCAATCATTTCAGAATAATTATAGTTTAATTTGATAACATAAAAATTTTTACGAACTTTTTGGCCTTGTTTTGAATTATTTATTGCAGTGATGTCCATAGATGGCGAAACAAGCAGGGTCATGAAAGGTGTACAGCACGGTGCCTGTGATTATCTCCTTAAGCCTGTCAGAATGAAAGAGCTCAAAAACATATGGCAACATGTTTATAGAAAGAAAATGCATGAGGTGAGAGAGATCGAAGGTCATGATATTGCTGAAGAACTTCAAATCATAAGAAATGGGTATGAGAATTACGAAGAAAGGAACATGTTTAACGTAGGTGAAATTAACCCTTCAAGGAAAAGGAAGGATGTTGACAATAAGGAGCAATCTGATCAGGAAATAAATGATCCTGCTACTGTTAAGAAAGCTAGAGTAGTTTGGTCTGTGGATCTTCATCAGGAGTTTGTGAATGCAGTAAACCAAATTGGATTTGACAGTGAGTACTTCTTGTCATTTTTTGGCTAAGTTCTTACTGTTCTTATAGAGTATGTCAATATTAAAATTTGGCATACTACACGTTTTTGGTTCTTTTTTCTTTAACTATTTTTATATTGTGGCAGAAGTTGGTCCTAAAAAAATACTTGATTTGATGAAAGTTCGGGGGTTAACAAGAGAAAATGTCGCCAGCCACCTTCAGGTACGATCCCAACTTGGATACCAACACTGCCTGGATGTATTATCTTAATGGGTGCTGAGAATCCTTCACATTACAGTGACAGTATAATGATCATCTTACAGTTTCTATCTCTTTAATTACTTTTTAGTAGCAACAGTAACTCTCTGCTTATTAGCTTAAGACTCTACTCAAATGGCATAGAGATTCTAACAGACCTTGTGAATTTTTTCTGTATTCCTTTCCTTCTTTTAAAACCGATTTATTATGTTCCGGGAAGTTATATTTATTGACCTTTATTTTTCTTAGGTATGGCTGCTTCTTGTCCTGTCAACACCTAACTCTATTTGTTATATGCAGGTTTTTAGAACCTGTAGAGACATTAGACCTTCTGAAAGAAACCTTTGGGAAAATACGCTGGGGCTGCCTGAACATTACTGAGATTTCATATCACCAGTTTAAAATTAAAAGAAATAACACGTGAACTAATTGACTGTTAATTTCATAGTGCGAATCCCTGCCAATTTCTCTGTCATTAGCATGTGACTGCAACGTGAAAGCGATAAATGGAGTAGGAAATATGTAGAGCTTCAAAAAAGGCAACCAAAGGGGTCTGATTAAAAGTTTTGGCCCATATTCCATGACCTTTTTTCAACATTTCCTCTTTGTAACACAGTTATATTATCATATTACCTGGTATGCGCTGCATATTAAAGTTAGTAATTTTTCTTCTTAATCAGAAGGACTTAGATAAGCAATACTATAAGCTCAAGCTGCATTCCTTATCTGCTCTCTTATGCTTGTATTCAGATATTGACGGTGTATTAAAGAGCCTCTATTTTATGCAGAAATACCGTCTCTACTTGAGTAGATTGCAGAAGCAGAACGAAGGAAGAAGTGTTGGTGGTAGTGTTAATGTGCAGTCAGAATCAAACCCTAAATGCCCCGAGGGGAACTCCGAACTTCGCGGCCCAAGCCAATTACAACACAACAATTCCGCTAGAGTATGTGAGGGCACATCTCCGAAAAACCAACCTCAAGGAACTATACCTGATACTCACTTCAAAGACTTTAGTAGTAAAATTCCCCTCGAAGTGTTTGATGAAAAGAAAGCCCTCAGAAATGATGTTCCTGATTCTCGTAAAACCAACAACACCTCTCAGATGGAGTCAGTGCTTTCCTTCAAAAAGGTACCCCCAAATGCTGGCAATAAGTCATCGGTGCCTGCCATGCCCAAATACCAGCCTTGGAACGAGGGTGTCCCGGTGGTGCAATTTATGCAGTATCCGAAGCATGACCGTGAACGCTGCAGTTTGTTAGAGGACTACTCTTGTCTCCCGAAGCCTGACCAAGAAAAGCCGCTTTCTTTTAATCATTTCCCCACCCCACCACCTGTCATCGCAATCACTTGCAATGTGGAGAAGGACATGAAAGGCCTTTCCGAAGTGAAACCTCTTATTGCAGACTACGTCAAAACTCTTTCTCCAATGACTTGTACAGTTGACTCGGTCTCTCTTCAAGTTACTACTCATGGAGTTATTAATTCCCAACACATTGATGCATTAACATTTAATGTTGATGAATCACCAAAAGTGAAGGATTGCTACTTAGATCAAGCATTGAACCCAAATTTTTTACCTCCATCACAAGATTTGAGTCTTATCAGTGCCAAAGATTTGGTTTCTTTGCCCGACAACGTGCCCCTTTGTTCTCTTGAAGGCATCGGTTGTTTTGAGAATGTAGGGCTTAATAGCATGGAGATTTTTCAGTGCGATGATTTGACAACACTGACTGGAGTACAAAGTAACTGGTATGATGGTTATGAGCTTAACGGCGATCATTTGTACGAATCAGTCGATTATCCTTTCATAGATGAATGTCTTTTCGCCTGACCCTTTTCAATTGCATGTCCTTCCTCAAACATATATCATTTATGAAGAAGGATAGTGCTCATTCCTACGTTCTTCCCTCGAACAAGTTTAGCAATATTTCGACATCCCCGTGGACGGATATAAATGTACAGTCCCCCTACTCTATTCATGGATGCACTACATATACGAGTAATGATTATTGTATACTTGAGAAACATGTAAGCTGTTAAAGTATGCTTCATGATATTTAAACTTGCAAACTGACATAATCTTAATTGAACAGCTTCTTTTCTGATATTTCTGATATTCTCTAGCACTGACAATTTATGTAGAGATATATATATATATACATTTTTGCTGATCTGCAATGCTGATCTCTCTGGTACTTGCATGCTTAAAGGTTCATATGATGATTGCACAAGAATTTTATGTTTTTTTTTTTTTTTTCTCTGCTTTTTAAGTCGAACTCTCAACCTTTCGATATTTGCCGAATTAAAACTGGAATGCCAAATTTGTGACCATGTATGACAAGTATATAGCATTGAAGATGTTTTCAGCAAATATGATTTTTGTAAATAATATGTCAGAACCCCTAGATTTACAACGAGATGGAAATTGCTAATATGATTATTTCTTTCCAACTTTTTTAACCAAAGAAATAACATAACTAGAATACAAAACAAATATTATGGACCAAATTGCAAAAAAAATAAAAAGCTGGGTATCTCATTGAAAATGTCGAATAAAGGTTTGGTTCCTTTTTTTTTTTTTGGTATTATTATTGCAAAGAAGACGACGAGTCTAAACATAAGTTTTTATTTATTCATTTATTTTCTTTTTCATTATTTTCCAAAAAAAAAAAAAAAAAAACCTTCTCTTCTTCTTTGTCCCGTATGATCCTCCTCCTCCTCCTCCTCCATCCCAAAACTAAATTATATAAATATATATGGGTTATATAAATAAATAAAAGATTAAATAAAACAACACTCCTCTCCCTCGTCGTCAACCTCCTCCTCCTCCTCCTCCTCCTCATCCATGGCGCAACATTACGAACCAATTCTTGAGATCTCCGCCCCCTCCCCTAAACCCCTCCCCCCCCCGCCAAATGGCGCGAATTGGGGCGGCGCTAATGGCGGCGGCGTTGATGGCGGCGGCGTTGATGGCGGCGGCGTTGATGTCGTCGTCGTCGGCGTCGGCGGCGGCGGAGGAGGGGTTGGGGTTGGGTGTGGGTGTGGGGAGGAGGATGCATACGCTGTTCTCGGTGGAGTGCCAGGACTACTTCGACTGGCAGACGGTGGGGCTGGTGCACAGCCTCCGCAAGGCCGGCCATCCCGGCCCCCTCACCCGCCTCCTCAGCTGCTCTGACGCCGACCTCCGCTCCTACCACGGCATCCGCCTCGCCCCAACCTTCCTCGTCCCCTCCATGTCCCGCCATCCCCGCACCGGCGACTGGTTTTCTCCCCTTCTTCTTCTTCCAAATCTGTTCAGTTGAAAATTACTTAATTCAACATTTTTTCTGACATTGTAACCATTTGTTAGGTGCCCCGCTATCTGTTCAGTTGAAAATTACTTAATTCAACATCTTTTTCTGACATTGTAACCATTTGCTAGGTACCCCGCTATTAACAAACCTGCAGGCGTAGTTCATTGGCTAAAGCATAGCAAAGATGCTGAAAATGTCGATTGGGTTGTAATCTTAGATGCCGATATGATAGTTCGTGGTCCTGTACTTCCTTGGGAACTCGGGGCGGAAAAGGGCAAGCCCGTTGCCGCGTATTATGGGTAAACCATGCAAAGCCATTGTAACAATTAGTTCGAATGTTTCTTCGCAAGTGTTCGTTGCATCCGTGCTTAATTTTCATCATTAAATTTAGGTACCTGAGGGGTTGTGATAATGTTCTTGCTCGGTTGCACACGAAGCACCCGGAATTATGCGACAAGGTTGGTGGACTACTAGTGATGCATATTGACGACTTGAGGGCGTTGGCGCCGTTATGGCTTTCGAAGACAGAGGAGGTGCGAGGGGATCGGGCCCACTGGGCAACCAATATAACCGGCGACATTTATGGTCAGGGCTGGATTAGCGAGATGTACGGATACTCGTTTGGTGCTGCAGAAGTAAGCAAAAATCCGTCTTGCCACTAACGGCAGCAAATTTTGCCTTTTTTACGCGAAGTGAAGTATACATGTATTCACCATTTTGTTACTCTTCATCATGGTGCCTTCCTGAACAGGTAGGCCTTCGCCACAAGATCAATGATGATTTAATGATCTACCCGGGTTATATTCCAAGAGTTGGTGCTGAGCCTATTATAATGCACTATGGCTTGCCTTTTGAAGTTGGGAATTGGTCATTTAGCAAGTTAGACCATCACGAAGATGGCATTGTTTATGACTGTAACCGTCTTTTCCCTCCGCCACCCTTTCCTAGAGAGGTAAGAAGTACGTTTACTCATGTTGAGGCATCTTTAAACAGCATTCCAGCGATTGGCGAAAGCAGTAGATCCTGAAGTTCTATTTTCGTTTTCGGTAGTTTTTTTCTAAAGTTTTTATGTTGCTGCTAGAATGCAGGTCGAGACGATGGAAGCTAATCCAAACGTAAGGCGAAGCTTATTTCTTAGCATAGAATGCATTAACACTTTGAATGAAGGACTTTTGCTGCATCACGCGTCGATGGGTTGTCCTAGGCCAAAATGGTCGAGATACACGAGTTTCTTGAAAAGTAAGAGATTCGCAGAGCTTACCAGACCAAAGTACTTGAACGCTGATCAGATTCACTATCAACTATCTGAGAAAACGATAGTCTCACATGAAGTAGAAAGGGAACATCCGAAAATACATACTCTTTTTTCGACTGAATGTTCGACATACTTTGATTGGCAGACGGTAGGGCTCATGCATAGCTTTCGGTTGAGTGGCCAGCCTGGCAATATCACTCGCTTGCTCAGCTGTACTGATGAAGACTTGAAGAGATACAAGGGACATGATCTCGCTCCTACGCACTATGTTCCATCTATGAGCCTTCATCCACTGACGGGAGACTGGTAAACACCACTTAGTTCAATCTGGTCGTCTTTATGTACCGTGAATTCTCTTCCCGGTTTCGTATAAATTCTCTATTAAAGACATTGAAAAAGGTGAACCGACCTGTTGAATGGAGGCGAGAGAACTATCACTTACCATAGTAAAGCTCTCTTTGCCCCAATTATCGGTGCACTTACGCTTAAAGACCAACTTCTCAGGTTGAGGGTGCAAAACTAGAGGCATAATCTACCTTAGTCTGTATTTTTTTGTTACAGATGTTGGTTATTTGGGTAGTTCTGGTAGCTTTAAGAGTTTTCTGTCGGTTTTTCTTGTTAATCATATGTAGGACTGATGTTAGGAGCTTATGTGTTGTAAACATCATTAAAGCCTCCACCTTTTATCTATTCTGAAGTAAAAAAGCTCTTGAAGATTTCTTCATTCCATTTCTATTCGCTTTTCTCCTTGACCAAAATTTACCCTCTTTACCTCTTTTCTTTTCTCATTTTGTGCTGGACTTGTATGTATGGACCACTTGTTGGAGTTTCGCCGAAGTATCTGTTTACTGATTCACTCTGTTCCTCGTAGGTACCCAGCGATCAATAAACCAGCGGCAGTTCTCCATTGGCTTAATCATGTGCAGACTGATGCCGAGTATATAGTTATTTTGGACGCCGATATGATTATGAGAGGTTCCATTACTCCATGGGATTATGGTGCAAAACGTGGCCATCCTGTTTCAACTCCCTATGGGTAAGTGATATGGAAAAAATTAAGAGGAAACATAATGAGATACCACTTAGTCTTATTATTGTATCTGTGATCGGGTTCTTTATCCCTTGTATTAGATACCTCATTGGCTGCGACAATGTGCTCGCAAAGATACATACTCGCAATCCTGCAGCTTGTGACAAGGTTGGCGGTGTCATTATCATGCACATTGATGATCTGCGCAAGTTTGCTTTGTTATGGCTGCATAAAACAGAGGAGGTTCGCGCTGACAAAGCTCACTATGCAACGAATATCACCGGGGATATTTATGGATCCGGTTGGATAAGTGAGATGTATGGTTACTCATTTGGCGCTGCCGAGGTAATCCGTATTGGTTTGATCCAATAGGAGGTATTGTCTACAGTTGAATACTTAGAGAACATGATAGTGTAGATTCATGTGCTTACTCAACATCAGCGACCGCTGCTGCATTTTATTAGCAACGACATATACGCATCACAAATGCTTACTCCCTTCAAAAGTTTCAAAGCAACAGTAACCCTCTCTGGGGTGGGCTGCATACCCCAATTAAGCACTATTAAGTAATAATAATAACTTAAGTATTTCAGGACATGTTGCACGGCTCATTTCACATTTAGCTTGGGCATTTTCGGCCATATCTCTATGACCCATTTCACTGGAGTTATTGATACCAGTAGGCTGGATGGAAATTTACGTAGTACCAGAGCACCAGGTTTATGTTAAAACTCCAATCATTCTACTGTTATCAGTAACTCAAATGAAGCAGCTACCAAAATGGCAAAGTATTCTCGAGTCCAAGTTACCAATACTAGAAAGTTAACCGTTATTTACTTCAGGGACATCTTATATTCGTATGATATGGTACTATTGGATATGACTGAGTACTAAATAGGGAAAACTTCAAAAAACCCCTCTGTGGTTTCGTCTATTCTCACTTTAGTACCCTGTGGTTTAAAACGTATCAATTTACCCCCATGTGGTTTCGTTTTTATCTTTTTTAAAGCTTTTTTGTTAATATTTTCTTAAATTATATACAAAAAACTTCAAACACCCACGAATATTAACTTTAGTATCCTTTAATTTTAACTTTGTCACTGATTTAAGAAAAAAAAAATAACAAAATTGATAACAAAAAGATAAAAACGAAACCACAGGGGGGCGAATTGATACGTTTTAAACCACAGGGTACTAAAGCGAGAAAACACGAAACCACGGGGGGGTCCTTGAAGTTTTCCCTACTAAATATTAACATATCTGTAGCTGTGAATCTGTGATTAAACATGGTGTTCTATTTTTTCTCTTCTTTTTTTTGTTACTAGTACTACAATTATCTCAAACCACATATTTCTAAATGACATTTATTCAAATTCTCCCTTCTTGCAGTTGAATCTGAGGCACATCATAAGGAGTGATATTTTGATATACCCAGGTTATGTTCCTGAACCCGGAGTCAAATACAAGGTCTTCCATTATGGCTTGAGATTTGGTGTTGGCAACTGGAGCTTCGACAAGGCTGATTGGAGAGATGTTGACATGGTAAATAACTGCTGGGCTAAATTTCCTGAGCCACCTGATCCATCTACCGTCGCCGCTGAAGATGAAAATATCAGGCAAAGAGATCACCTTAGCATCGAATGTGCGAGAGCTTTGAACAAAGCCCTCTATTTGCATCATCTAAAGAGGAATTGCCCAACATCAGAAAGTAGTAATAATGCAACTCACATAGAAAAAACTTCAGGAATATCACTCGTGTCAAGTGATCAAGGGCATAGCGATAGCATGCGCATGCGCATGAACAGGAAAAACCGTGATTCCGCTTTTGATTCTCACTTACAATCTACACATGGATCACGTCAAGTAAGATCTCGATGGGCTGGGATGTTTGCCTTGTGGGTTTTCTCTGTGCTAGGCTTCTTAACTATAATCACCGTGGTTCTCTCTAGCAACAGAAGATGGAGTTCGCGGACTAAGGCGGCTAGAAGTAAGAAAAGTTTTGCCTAGTAGAGCAAGCACTTACAGATTTCATGATAGGCACCTGTATGATGTACCTTTTCACATGCGCGATTTCTTCAATCGACCCATATGCAGAGTAAATACAGCTCTAGCATCTGACAAGAAGATGGAACTCAAAAAGTTGCTGAAACTGGAAAGTGCTTCAGAGGTTGAATAATGTAACTCCCCCGATGCAGTAGTTTGTCTCATAGTTGGGCGAGTTGAATACAGCTGTGATATAGTTTTCGCCTTGTTGTGCGCAGTTACACCAGTAAGCTCTCGATAGGTTTCGATATATGATAATCTCTAGTACGATGAGCTCCACCGAGTCTGAATTTACAGACGCTTGTACCACCTGATAAAGCTGCTCGCGTTCAACACGAGTGTTTCAAATTTTCGTTTATCTGTTAATTTTAAAACCAATTTCCCCATAAGCAGCATGAATGTGTTTTTGTATGTTGTCTTTGATTATAACCAGGTTTTTGTCAATTTTTAGTCACAGTTGTATCTATTTTTCAACTGGGGAACCAATTTCAATAGCTGATCTTTCTTAGGCTTGTTGGACTCTATTACATCTGTATATAACTATATACTAGATGGGCATGTCATGGGTTTATAATTGCGAAAGAAGTGAGTAGTAATAAGAGTTTAATTGCAGGAACTCTTCATGTGGATTTTGTAAGATTGGTGTGTGTGTGTGTGTGTTGAGATATTTGCAGTTTTGGAGTATTGTGTAACATGAAAGTGTGTTGTCTATGCAATTTCACCTGTTTTTCTCATTACAGTTTGACATGTTGTTTGGTATTGCATTCTCTGGCAATTTGATCTTCCATGTTTCATTTGTTTTCCCTTTCTCTTCTGCACCTCAAACTGTGTGGTGTGCTAGAGAAGAATTTTGATCAAAGAAACCTTTTGCTGATCAGGTAGATGTTAGAGACAATGCAAGATTGGATACATCTTTATAGAGATTCTTACATAATCATAAATGGACTTGATGATGAAATTATCATCAGAAGAACAGGGGACAAATGTGCCACACACATCTTAAAATTTTGCATGTTTTAGAAAAATAGTTTTTTTGAAATCTTAAATTTTTTTAATCCATGGTGTTAACTTCATGAGAAACTGCAATCTAAGAGGACTCACCAGAGCTATTAATATCAACTGAATCCAAATTTAACTAATGAAAACAACACAAATCCAAACAAGAAAATATCGCAAGAAGGCCAAAAAAAAATTTTAAAAATAAAACTTGTCGAGGGTCTTTTCAAAATGCTCTATTATTGCGGGGTTACAAAACATCCCCTACACCTTTTATCTCATGTGAATCTGTAGCCAAAGACCATGATCAGAAGGAACACTTCAATTTTTGCATAAACAAAATCTAAAATATAGCAAATAAACGACGGCAAATGAACACTGTTGTAGGTCATAAACTACTTGAGAAAATGCAAACTAATACAATAAGTCATTATCCGACATATATGATGAAATTACAGCAACATTTATCAGTCAACCTCCCAAAAAAAAAACAAAAAAAAAAAAATCTAGAGATGATAAGATGCACCCTTTTTTGTTCTTTTATAGCTGTGGAACAGCTAAAATGTATACTCCCACAAGTTTTTTCGGATCTTTGTTGCTTGAAATGGCTTCCATATACTTCCTATATACAGTTCAATCCTATACAATTCTCAACAATCCTCGAGAACCTAGCAATCCAAACAATCCACAACAAAGGGTGAGCAAATAATTTCATTTCGACACATCTCAAACCCCACTGGAGATATTCGAGTACAATCGAGTCATGGAACCAGGCGAGAGTAATTTAAGCAGAAGAAGATTGGCGGAGTATGGTACGAGTAACGAGCACGGGCTCACTGCTCGCGGCTTTTGAAGAAGCTACTTCTTCTAGACGCTTCCACGTGGCTTCTCTTTTAGACTGAACCTCCTCCTCCTTGGCTTCATCTTCTTCGAACTTCTTCAAGCACTCTGCGAACAGGTCCGGATCGTGGTCGGAGAAAATCTTGCGCACGTTCATCGTGAGGCTTTGGACAACCTGGTTCCAATGACTATTCGTGTTTCTCTCTAACGCGGGGAAGATGATAGGTAGTATTACCTTGTAGTGTTGTTTAATTAGGCTCTCGATGTGGTCGTTGTTCCACAAAAACAACGCCCTTTCTGCCACCTGCAAAAGGGTAGCAAGAGTTTATACAATACAGACGGTCATCTTAACCAGAGAGTTACTTCAGAATAAACAAAAATTTCAATGATCTATGCTGTTC
The DNA here is from genome assembly GCA_025177825.1 of Aechmea fasciata. Lineage (NCBI taxonomy): Eukaryota > Viridiplantae > Streptophyta > Magnoliopsida > Poales > Bromeliaceae > Aechmea > Aechmea fasciata. The sequence goes on from CM045934.1 coordinate 6,480,521, forward strand.
TATTATGGCGAGCTTTGTCGATTTTGCTTTACACTATTAAAGCAGTAATGTTGCACACACATGAGAAGTGCTTCATTGACCGAAGCAAGTAAGAAACCTTAAGAAATGCTGATAGAAGGATCAGCTCCGCGCCTCCTTTAATTGGCTTCACTTTAAACTGAGTGTCCATTTCCCTCATTTTCCTGCTAGGATTGGAAATCTTGTATTTTACACATTCATAGTGTAATGTTAAAATAAGTGCTTCAATTTTTTGCTCTTTGGCATGCTCTGAAATAAGTCGATGCATTTCGAATTGTTTGTCAACACGGAGAAATGATTTCGATATTGAACCTTAGAACTATATTTTAGTTCCAAATTCATCTGTCGTGTGGAACAACAGTAACTTACCATACACATATAGAAAAGGTTTGCTTTAAAGCACCTCTCTTATCTCGATTAGATCTCTTCGCAATTGTATTGATATTGGTATGACAAATAATAGGCCCAAGTTTGCGCCCAACAATAAAGCTGCCTATCAAAGATGATATAAATGCACTTGGCGGAAAAGGCGTTTCTCTTAGAAATCTAAAAACACAGTTTGAGATGCCACAAAAAAACCAGCAAAAACTAGTTTATGACGAGCACAATAATTCTTAGTTAACTGTCAAACAGACTTTGCTATAGAGCTTTATGATCGTTCCACGAGGTTGCCTCCATTGAGCTAATGAATAGTCAATTATGCAAGATCAAAGAGTAGAGTACAGAAGAGAAGACTAGAAGCGAAGGGCAAAAGCCGCAAAACAGATAGAAGACAAATGAAGTAAATTGAAGAGGTGTATACACCTAAGCTCTTATTGTCGATTTGATTTCCAATAATCATCGTATATAGACCAAATGATGCACTAGAGGCCTTCTTTCTTCACTGAATGCATGCACTATAATAGAGATAATGCCAACATGACGTAACAGAAGTCTTACATTTTAATTTAATGCAAGTAGCATAACAAAGAGAATAATGGACTGTAGCCATTAGCAACAACCGAGAAAAAGGAAATGAGGAACGAGGGAGGTTAAAAAAAAACTGGAAAACCAACAAGAGTGACATAGATTATTATAGATAGACAAAAAAGGAGGGGGCAAAAGCCAATATGCCAAAAGAAACAATGTTTCTCAGCCAATGGCAAATCCTACTTGTATGTAATACTCGCATACATTTTTCGGACTCAATAAAACTCCTCTAATCTATGAATAGGAAAAGGGCCAATCCAGTATGATTACACCAGATCAGATTAGAGTCACATCAGATTTAAGATAAAATTATAAAAGTCATTTACAAATTATAATGTGGAGAATTTCATTAATATAGAGATTAAAAAGTTTATGCATCCCCTGTACAGACCCTCAATAAATAGAAAACTGCTTTCCATAAGGTGGTCGATATAAGACCATAATATCTTCTCCTATCTACTCATCTATTATTAACTTGGATGGAAGTATCAAGTATAACACATAAAGTGTCAGAATTTCCACAAGCAATCACCCACTTGTAGCCAACCCCTCAGAGTTAGAAAGCTGGGGCTTCGCGGAAATATCTCTGCATCAAAACTATAGAGCACCAGCTCTAAGTAGCAGAACCAGGTCGGCAAGCTCACAGTTTGTCACACACATATAACAAGCCACCCATTAATATCAATATCAATATAGCCTTGAAGGAAAATGAAAAACAAGTGCTAGATAACCAGAATATCATTCCAAAGCACAAGTAATAAACCAGGGAACAAAAGCATGATATGTGGCTTGCATATAATAACTACCACTATATATAACCCACAAGTACATCACTCGCAGATCCTCCAGTATAACAAAAAAGGAAACCTTTAGAGTTACTTGTCTAGCTGTTAAAATAGCATCATATAGGACGGACAAACAGAAAAGATCAAAATCAGGATATAAGTACGGCAACGATGGCATTTATATCACTTGAACTTTAATGAAGCTTCATTTTAAACATCAGAAATTATTAGTTAGATCATCACCAGAAAAATGAATCATAAAACCAAGATGAAGCATACAAAAAATGACCGATAAAACAAAACAGTAAATATGGGCCAAAAGAAATGGAGCAGATCAGCAGATCTTATTATTATATAAATTAAAACACTGTAACACTTTTACCTGAAAGTGAGAACTGTTCAAACAACGAGCAATCTGGCGGAAGAGTGGAACCATACACTTCTGGAATTCGGCCGGCTGAGTTTGCTCCAAGATCTCCTCCAACTCTCCCAAGAACATCACTTCCTTCGAACTATTTGTGACGGGCCAATATTTCAACAAACCTCTTATGACTGTATCGGCGAGTTTGCAATCTTTCTCAACAAACTGAGTGATGCAATAGGACAGCTGCTGATGATACGCAGCAACACATTTTGGCTTGTGAAGTGGGATCAAGACCCGAACCAGGAACAGCTTGTGTTCTTCCTTAAGCGGCAAAGCGAACCCATTTATAATACTTCCCAAGATCTCCAAGAGCTCCGCAATCCCATTGAACTTCTCAGTTTCCATGACGAACCGGTAGAAAATGTTGTTAATAGCTTTCCTGATGAATGGGCGGTGCACCATGAATTTTCCATAGATACGGTGAAGTATCATCTTTAAGTACTCCCTCTCTCTGGGGTCTTCAGAATCAAAGAGATCGAGTAGTCTAAGAATGAAGGAGTGATCTACATATCTCTTGGCCAGTTTCGCATCAGTCTCTGGAGAAGCAACAAACCTCAGGAATAAATCGTACACATGCTGCAGGTGAGGCCATGCAGGATCCATTACGGGCTCCTCGTCCTCTACATCAAAGGCTTCCAAGGCCTTATTCTCTCTAGGCGGAGAAGTAAATGCTCTAAACAAGTTTATGGATACCATTTTGGTAATCTCTTGCATAACTATTTCTGGAAACTTCCCACTATGTGAAGTGACGTAGTCAACAAGCTCCACCAATGTTTGCCGCTTCACTTCCTTCTCTTTCACGTTCTTCGTCGGATCTGTGAAGTCAAACACGGCGCAGCACAAATCCAACTTCTTGAGGAACAAGCTCTGCTTTTCAGCGCTCGGGACGTCTTTGAAGCTCGGCAACGGTTCGTAGGGAAAGCCAACGGAGTTACCATTTACCTTGGAGTTAGAAGCTGGAGAGTACTTACTGGGATAGTTTAAGCTGTAATTCGACAAAGGTGCCAGGTGACTATTATTCGCTGAATCCCCACTTCTGGAACCAGAATAAGGATTCGGCGAAGGACTCGCCCCCACAATCAAATCCCTATCGGCTGATTTCGGCGGCTTCCGCCGTCCAAAAATTTGCTTAATCATGCTATAATGGGCCTAAACTAAATCCCACAAACCAATCACTTCTTAGACTTGAAATTCACTCCATACCCTTATGCATCAAATGTGTTATTGACTATTCCACTTCATTTTAAACGGAATTTGTTGCGCATGCTCTTAAATACGATTCCGAAAAATTAAAGGGAAGCAAATCCCATCTCACCCAAGGAAATCCATCGCATAAAAATCCGATTTTTATGCATCCAACAACTTGTCTTCAGTGAAATTGGGTCGGAAAACGATACTATTCCCTATCTCTCTTCTCTACAATCCAAGGAGATGACCTAGAAAAACAAAACCCAGAAGCCAAAATTCACATCAAAGGTGACAAATTTCTCAGATATATCCAACAAAAGAAGTCGATTTTACTCTCCGCCCCCCCAAATCAACGCTCTCCGGAACAATCCGGAAACGATTCGGACCGATCGAGGCGACGAATTCCCATAAAAAAAATTGTGCGAGACATTAGGTACAACGTCCCAGTCAAACACGCGCCCCCCCCCTTCCAAAAAAAACCCCAAAAATGCGAACTTTTTTCTGAATCGGATACTAATAACAGAATAGAGTGAAAAAGGAGAGGATTTTGATACCTTTTTGGAGCCCCTCTCGTTCCCCCGCTCCGCTCAATCGCGAGGCTTCGCTTCGTCGTGGTGATGCGCGAAAAAACGAGGAGAGAGAGAGAGAGAGAGAGAGAGAGAGAGAGAGGAGATGTCCACGAGCTTCAGCAGCAGAAGCAGCGCTGGGGAACCCAAAAAAAACAGAAAAAAAAGAAAAAAAAAAAAAAAAAGCCCTTTCCACTCGATTCAATGTTGTAGAATAGTCGTAACGCGCACCAACAATACGAGTAAATGAATATAAAGTATAAAAAAAATAAATTAAATTAAGTTAAAATATCAAGAGCTTATTTATAATAATACCAAAAGGGTGCAAAAATGAAAAGCTTCACACTTGAAAAGTTCGCTAAATTGCAAATCAAATCTGAGTTTTTTATTTTATTCTATGCATCCTTAGATGCATAGTGAAAAAATATATATGGTTTTTCTGAAAAAAAAAAAATTAAAAGTATTTTCAGGTTATTGATAAAGTAGAGGCACTAAAAATCGGGCTGAGATATCACAACACCCCTTTAACGGCCCAAACTATTGGGCCTTCACTTGTCGGGTACGGCCCAGTTTACGACGGGTTTTGCTAGGCATTATCCGGTACCGGTACCGTATCCCGACCCGGCCCGTTTTACACCTCTATCAATAGTAAAATTAACTCAGTTAATAAAACCAACTTAGACTTAGTTTGGTATTGAAACCTAACATTACTTCTGTGTTAAATATATCATAATCAACTTACCGCGATAAGCAGAACGCAATATCATGTACAAAAACAAATAAGATATTTTTCCATCATATTTTCTCGCAGCACATAACGCAATCTCTCCGCAATCCAAAACAAAGCCTTAAAACAAAGGTATACCAGTTTTCAAAAAATTGCATTAACTAGAAAAACTTTTGTTGTGTCCCAAACATGCACCCCATTTGAACTTTGTGATTTGATAAATGTGTCTTTAAGCTTTGTATTTCTGATGAGACACAATAAAGTGGTCCCATAAAATGACAGGGATGTGATAAACAAGTGACTCTCCCTAACAGATAGAATAGGAGATTTTGCATAAGAAATATGTGATAAGTCTCTATCACTAGCCAATTTTGGAATCTCTTCGCAACCAAAAAATCTCAGAACTCATGCATCAGATATTACATACCACACACATCATCTACTCACAACAATGGAGTGAAAGGGAGATGTCGGTCGCAGAGATACAATTCCGTCCAGTTTTGAAGCATCTTTACGATGCACTACAGTGCTCGTCGAATCATTTGTATCGAAGGGCGCGGTTTTGGACCGTACCAGAATGAGAACTGGGATGGAAGTCCAAAAGAACTAAGAGTCGGAATTCGATTTCACAGCCGAAATCGAAATGGTTGGGTTCTAAATCTTACCTGTTGGTTCCTTAAATGAAGAAACCGAAAACATCTGCAAAGCTGTTGGTCAGTATAGGCAAACAGTCAATTTCATGATGCTCAGTATTTCCAGGGAAAAGGACTGATCATAGTGAAGTTACCCGATGGCCGATGCTCAAATCAAAATGAACAGCTATCACATTCAACGAATAAGACGAACAAGGAAAAGAAAGTCTTCGAGTTAAATGAAACGGTTGGATTTTTCACTGTAGTAAGGGACATTAAGTTGTCCTCGGCGCAAGGGATATGTGCATTCAGAGACTGTTTTGGATTTTACTCTCAATGAAGGGCCGAATGGACGGTTCTCTTCCGAGATAATCAGATAGGATCTCAAGGGGATCTTTTGCTCCTCCCGGCGCCAATACCTGCACGACAAGTACGCGAATTAATAAGGCCAAAGCAAGGAGGAGAGGAAATCCCAAGGCACATAATAGTGATCCAACACATGTTTAATTCACAATTAAGTTTAAAAAAGTCGGTACCTTATTCCTGAACTGCAGCCCTGCGTAGTGATTTAGCAAATCATCTTGAAACTTCGACGCAAAAATATCAGCAGCAAAAACCTGTCGAATGAATGATCATTTTCCTTTTCGCTTAGTTATCAATTCAAGATAATAGGCATCGCTATGCATTCATTTTCTTTTTCTGAAGAAATAATACAAACCTCACTCCAGATGTAACTATAACAAATGGCTTCGTATCCGATGGCAAGTCGAGGGAAACATGACGCTGGGTTGGTCCCTTCCAACAAAGGTATACCCAGCATTACCTGCAAAAGAAGCCAATATTACGCCATCTATTTATCATGACAAAAAAAACAAAATATTATTCGAGTGAGCAGTACCTTAGGATGGAGATGCTTGAGTAACTCTACTATGTCAACATTCTCACTAGAATGTATTATTTGATCAGCAAGGCCTGATAAGGGCAAAAAGAACAACAAATCTATGTGAGCAAAATGCTCGTCTTACACTAATAACCCAAATATCTAGCAACTCAAACCATCAAAACAAATATTTCCAATATAGCACAAGAAAAACGTTGAAAACCTACCAAGCATATGGTACATTAGCGGTCAATTTACAAATTCTATCTGCTGTGGGGAAGAACCAAGAGGAAACATAGGTAAAAAGAGAGGAAAATTCTTGTGGGGAAAAAAAGGTAAAAAATATCGAATAAAATCATCTCAAACCAAATTTCCTCTACTAATGCAAAACTAAAGTTTGAGTAATGGAATGAATAATAAAAATTGAGCCATTGTTGGTGGAAGATAAAAGTGCTAAGATGAAATATAAGTGGTTGGCCAACCAAAATATTCAAAAGATGCAGACCGAGTATATTATCAATAAAAAATTACTTGCTTCTGATCAACTGTTCAGTGCTCAATGATTTGAAAATTAAACTGCCGGAAAATAATTAATATGACTTACAAAGCAGAATTTCTTGCTTCAGTTTCAGGCCAGCAAATGAATCATGCCTTCTTTTCAGAGATTTACACATCTCACTCGTGATGGACTTTGTCATATCCTACAAATTACAGATGAAACATGACTTCTAGCAATCTTTGGAAATTTCAACAGTAAAAGTACAGTTTGCAGTCCTTCGAAAGGAATAGGAATAGAATGATCATCAGAGTGTTGAGGCTTAACATAGTAGGTATAGTGCTTCATACCTGATGAAAACCGGACATCATTTTCAGAGATACGCTCTCATAACACCTGTGATAGAGGAACATGTTTAGAACATAACATTTACATAAATTGTCCTATGAACATCAAAGTGACAATTATTTTGATATGTGATAACTCACCATCTTTCAAGAAGCTGACTTGGAATCTCAATGAAATCTCCTTCCGATCGTAGCCCTGAAAATCTAGAAAATGTTGCTCTATTGCACATATGATGGACCTGAAAGGCAAATATTCTGTCACGCGCATATTAATCAAATCATACATGACAAGGCAAAGTTCCATGAACATAATAAAACCTACCGTAATGTTTAGATGCACATTGGATTAAATGTCAAAATTAAAAAAGAGATTAACTGAGAACACTGAAAAATAATGTAAAAAAGATGACAAGATTGCGCAAAAAGATTTGAAAGTAACATACCACATGACTGAACTCATGGAAGAGGCTCACAACTTCAGAGAATCGTAATAGAGCTGGATTACCATCTATTTGTTTTGGGCACTGTGATATTAATAGTGCAATTGCAACCTGCAAGACAAAATTTTCTTATTGAAATAAATAAATTAGGCAGTTAAAATAACATGCGCATACAAAAGGTCGCAACTACAGTTAATATTTACGAAGCAACAAGTAGTTTTTTATTACATATGAGGAAACTGATGGGCTATATTTGGGTATCCATTCGATCAATCTTCGAGCTAAGTCTTTTGGCCCAATTGAATTTGATCTAATGCTCAATTAACAACTGATAAATATGAGTATGTGCTTGCTGGTCCATGAATTCGCGCAGAAATCGATTTTCTTACAGCTTTGGCATGAAAAAGAGGTTCTCAACATATAAATCTTTCTTCTTTTTTTTTGAGAATGATTGCAAGCGTTGATGCAGTTACCTTTCGTGTACCATTAGAAGCTAGCCATCCATTTTGAAGTGGCACAACACAAGTATGAGCGAACTTCCCTTCCCTATATAAAGAAGTAGGGAGTCGATCAACAATCTAAATGTTTGCTAATTGAAGAAACAAATACACATATTGAAAAGGATCGGACCTGAAAAAGGTATCAAGGTAAAAGTAACCCAAGAGATCATTAAAAGTTACGTCCCGAACAGCAAACAAGCAAACAGTATCATGCCAGGTCTCACAATCCTTAACTTCTTCAAATCTTAGACCTGAATCAACAATAGTTATGAGAGCCCAACAAGGTTATCATAAAGACGTAAGTAACATTATACATAGAATGGCTTGCGCTAACTAGAAGATGTTATAATAGGGACAAGGATATTTATATTACCAAAAAGATCCTGAAATATCTTGAAAATTCCTGATAAAACCAGACTGACAGGAAAGTATTGTTTAACTTCTCCAAACTCAAGATCAAGCTGTTGTTCTTCAGCCCTCCTCATGTAGAACAGCAAATCTTCCATCCCAAATGGAGAATCCCCCTCCTCCTTTCTCTGAGTTCCCGAATTAGACAAGTTACAACTTCATCTGTAAACAAAAAGTAGTAGCACAGCATGGTGAAATACAACCTTCAAATCTTTTAGTAAGTTGAGCTCTCTAGCTGCCAAGTCATTTAAATTTGCTGAGACCTCCTCTAGAAACTCAAAAACCTGCAAATTTGTATAGAAATTTCAATCAGAAAGTAGGAAGCATAAACCACAAAAACAGAAAATTAGAAAATTCTTCACAAAGAGATAAATTCACCAAATCAGGGCAAATCTTTAAAATCTACCCATAATAAGGAGAAGAAATGAATAAGAAGCCAGAAGGCAAAAACCAGTTCTCCTATGACTGGAATATTGTAATCAAGACAAATTCAAGCAGTTGTTGGAAAAACATAAAATCAAGACCAGGAAATTCCAGTCGTGACTGAAAATGAAAGAAGAAGAACATCTTTCTATAGAAGAAGCTCTTACATCCCTTCAGTGTTCGTTGGATGACATTCAGGAAATCAAAGAGGGCAGGGAGAAGAGATTGGAGGGCGTGAAGGCTGAAATAAGGGCGACAGAAGGGCGTAGCTCTCGTTTCCAAAGGGCATTTTGCAGTTTCCGCAAGAATCATATATGGGTATTTCTCAATATTGTTCGAAAATTTGTCATGAACAGAGGTTACAAAAAAGGAAATCATAGTTAGTCCTTTGATTAACAGACACAAAACAAACCTTTGAAGATGTCCTCGCCATTCTAGGCTCAAGAGCCAATTCTGCATAGCTCGAATAACCAAGCAATCGAGAAAATTTGTGGCGCGATTCAACCTAAATATAATAGAAAAGAAAAAAGGATAAAAAACTCGGAGTTCTACATATACACATAAGATAAAAAAGAAGCATTGGATAAAGTTCTCATGTAACTAAAAGAAAAATGTATAGGCCCTTCAAAACATGAACTACTATACACTTGATTGACACACTTGCTTACATATCAAGGCCGATGGATTGCCAGTGAGAAACAACCATAATACATGAATGTGATCTTGGTTGCATGTGTTTCATGGCAATATCATGCTTTGTTTGTTTGTAGTTAAGTTTTAAATTTCTGCTGACATAATCTTACAGTGACGTATTTATAGATGTATCGTTCATTTGATAATAAATATAAAAAATAGCCATTGATTAAAAAAAAAAAATAAGAGTCCAATACAATACCTGAGAAGTAAGAACTTACCAAACTTTCTAAAATATCAAGATTCTCTGCGCCGCCTCTCTGGCCATAAGCTACAGCTATCAACTTCCTGGAGGCCCCAATCTTTAAGAAAAGAATGTAGGAAAATGAATACAAATGAAAACTAAAAACATTCTATAATGTAAATAAAATTTAACATGATATTGTTATCCACGAGAAACAAATTCACAGCAACAATTCTCCAAAAAGTTCAGCGTATCGACGGCATACACTAAAAGCAAGGAGTCTGATCTGACAACGAGAAGATATGTACGACAAAGTAATACACATCAGCTAAGCTACAAGAAAGATACCCAGTTATGGTCCCACCAAAGTGGGATCCATAATTGACAAAATGGCTAGGAGGATCGCAAGTAAAAACTGGGAACTTAATGATATGGGACAAAAATACGAAAAAAAAACACACCTTACAATGCTCAAGTATTGGAGTAACATGAAAATTTGTCAAGAGAACCTTCAGTTTGCCATCAGTTCTCTCCAACTCCTGGATAGAACAACTCATGATTCTTTTTCTGAATAGCAAGCAGAATAATAAAGACAAACAACACGATAAAATACTAGCTTTAGTGTATGAAATAACCACATAGAGACTTAAAGTTGATCAATTAACAGAATAAAACCAATATTTGAGCTACAAGTAGGAGAAGGTGATTTCAGAAATTCCAGAAGACCATTCACACTACTTCAAAGTTAGTGTAAAGCAGTGTAAGAAATACAAAATGGTCGCATCATTTTAATAGTTACAACAATTTCTGATGTATACACAATCAGATGATATTATTCAATATCCCACATTTACAAGAAAAGAAAGAGCTGTAGATAGGAGCTGAAAAAAAAAAATGCAAAATTTGATCAAGTAGATACAGTGCTTTATTCAGCAAAAAAACTAATGCTATTTATCCCCAATCATGTCATGCTTCAGTCACTTCAGAAGAATATAAATTTTTCATAAATGTTTCATAAATATTTCACAATTGCTTAATCATTTACAGTATAAATGTTTTCTAAAATCCTTTACTCATCCTGGATGAAGAACATGAAGTAACCTCAGATAACAAATCTGGTTGTCATTGAAGGTCTTAATTTGTCAAAGACAAAAAACAAAAAGTTATGCTCAAGGGATAGATATAACATGCTTGAGGAATAGACATGCCAAAAAAAAGGACCGACCATCATTAAATGTAAACTACCCAACATTGATCGGTTCAAATAATCCAAATTACTGTCCATGAAAAATAATCTATAACCCATTAGCATGAACTCTAGTAACGTATTAACATGGAAAAGATAACTAAAGAAAAATAATATTGCATTATGATTTAGTTTATAGCAGTATACATCAACAAAAACATATATCATGCATGAAAATGACAAAACTATTGAAATCTCTAGGTTCTATAGAGACATTCGATTACTAACCATAAGGAACTCACGAGGCATCCCAGCTAACTCTTGTTCGTTGAGAAGAACAAATTTAGTACCAGCATTCAGATTTTCAATGTATTTCAAACTTAGTTCATCAATCCGAGATTTCAAATTCTCCATTTCATTTCTCTTGTTCAAAGTAAGTTTCACACCATGCCGCTCAAATTCTCTAACCTGTCACTGGACAAAGAGGAGTCAATACACAATCCCAAAAAGACGCTAGAAATTCCTTCTAATATAAATGCAATAGTTCTGACCAGTAGAAACTAGAAAGCAACAAATAAGAGCATGAAGTATAATCCTAACTTTGATTTGTTGGATATTCCTGAAATGGGATCAGAGGCATCAAATCCAATGGTTTTCAAATTTCTGAGTAGAGCAACAAGTTTAAGTTGTTTAACACTGACAGCATATATTGAAAGAAACAAAAGAAATAATTCACCTAGAACAAGAAAAGAAATGATCTATTGCATGACAAACATATACTAAATATTAAGTTGCACGTCAAATAACAATTTTAACATTTCAAGAGAAATACAATTTCGTTACATTGTCCTATAACTTGGGCAGAAGATTATCCTAGTTAACAAATAAATTAATAAACTTTAAAACTTTCAAAAAAGAAAATATTTAGTATCTACTACATTGATTGAGAACTCGATCAAGAGGTAAATCTGTAAAACACCATTAGAATGCACTATTTTCACTTTATCCTGTTAGTTTGCTTCTGTTCATATTGTTAAGAATAAGCTAACCAAAATGTTTACATTTTAAATGACCTGATTTATCTACTGCTGAATATTAGAAAGACGCAATACAAAAAAGCAAGCTGCCCATCTTTGCATATAGACTAAAATTAAAAAATGTTATTACATTATAAATCTCATGAAGAGCAAGTGAAAGACAATTTGCTATTTCCCATACCATCCACTATTGGAGAAAAATGCTGAAACAGTCTTTGTCCTAATCCATGCAAGATATGATATGATGCTCAACGTCAAAATAATAAAATTATATAAAATAATCACATTAAGAACGGCAAAGAGCAGTATTAAATTCTTAAGCTGGAACTAAGAGGAATCGAGCTAATAAGGTATAACAGAACATGCGAGAAAAAGGCTGGTTTGGATGATATATTTCGTTGAATATATATTACACAGAAATTCTATACCAAGCACTGGACATAGCGTTGTGCTTCAGAGCCTAGTTGCTCCCCTCTATCAGCGTATGCCTTAACAACACGATACACATCCTCACGCTTTCTGATCACCTTGCAGAAAATAATAAGAACGTTAATGTACAAAGAAGAGCAAAAATAGGGGGAAAGAAGTATGACAGAAGTTCTCTACACTTTAATGATCATTTATCTGCAATCTTATTGTTAAGAAAGAAATTATGAATCCTTATTCTTTTTTGTATAGCAAAAGAATTCTCATTGTTTACATGAAGTCAGTGATTCCTGGAGAAATAGCTAAGAACTCTGCTTCATTCTACCATATTCCATTACCAAATTACAAATGTACATAACATGATAAGTGAAAAGACAATGGAAAAATGAGAGGAAGAATCGCAAAGAACAAAAATGTTGAAACCTGCACATCAGGAAATGAGAATCCAATCGCTTCTCTGCTTCACAGCTTGCTTTGCGAACATCATCCAAGGTGGACACCATTTTTGGAAAAACACAGGATTGGATCAAAGGAAATTGCTGAGCTTCTAATTCTGCCAAAGGTGAGATTACATTTGCATAGCTAACCTGCGCAAGATGTTTTCTGAAAGATAAGTAATTATAAAAAACATAACAAATATTTACTGTTATAAGTTGGAAGGGATCAGATAGCATTGGCCAGTTCAAACCCATCACTTGCCTTAAGAAACTGCAACATGCGTTATAACAGGTGAAGGAATTCTACAATCTATTTTTTACATTTAATGAGTTATGAAATGAAACGAGTGACCAAAGATGAGCATCACAACACAGAGAATACTGGTAAAAATATGCTTCAGATTCATATGATCAAAACCAATCTCAGGAAAGGACAAACAGCAGCTATCAATTAATCCATGCTAATAGAAGTTATTCAAAGAAAGCCCCGCAAGCTCATTCTCAACATGACAAGGACAAGCTCATTCTCAACATGACAAGGACCATTTTCATGTGGGAAACAAACATAAAACTTGAAGCTTTAGATAAAAATGATGGCAAACAAACAACCATGATTTGCTTCTTTCAACCACTATGTAATTGTTAGAACCATAGAGGACAAAATAGTAAATAAAAACTACAGCGGCAATGATGAAGAATGTCGATACTTTATTTGTAAAGGACCGACAAATAACTGTGAAGTCCAAATATGTATCAAAGGAAAGTAAAAATGGCAAATAGAAAACAGCACAGCCACAAAGGATGCCAAAAGTGGACTCTAAGACAGGCAGCATGCTTAGAGTGATAAATATCAAATTAGCATCTGAGATAACAGTCCTACTGTCTTACAGTTTAACAGGTCTAAAGTGGCACAAGAAATGTGAAGAAGAGACAGAAGAAAGCAGAGGAACATAAACCAATGAATCATTTTCAAACAAACATACTTTGCCGAGAGGAACTGAAGCAACTAAATCATATGTGTCCTTTGATTTAGCTATGATATGATCAGTTAATTGGTCAATCTCAGATGCCGATAGACTGATATGGATGCTTGAGCCTGGAAGATCTGCAATCATTTGACCAAAAGAGAATGAACGTGGCCAATATTTATAGTGTATTATGCAATGATGCAAAGAAGTATTGAGCCCAGAGAAAGGGAGCCAATCCAAATATAAGATAACGAGCGTAAATATGTTTCGCAAACATGGTAATTAGATCAAAGTATATAACAATATTGATGTATATTGGAAATTTACCAACCACAAGTTAACAGGGTTATATACCTATTCTATTTTTCAGCTGGGACAATCTTTAAAACATAAAGCTTTGCTTTTTGACCCTCTCTCTCTCTGTCAAACACATGCGCTATATCTCATTAGGGTGCCAATAAGAAATGCCCCAAACATCTCCATCACAATCAAAATGTTTTAAACGACTTAAATTCTATTAACACTGCAGTAAGAACAAAGAAACTAACAATTTCTAGCAATAATCATCAAGCAATACAATTGCAAATATCTTCCTTCAATTTAAATATACATATTTTTGCCAAAAGGTTATAAACATAAAATTCCACGAGCAAGTACATAAACCTCAAATTCTGCAACTGTACCAGTTTAATTAGAACCACAACTTTCACGAGTCATAATTTAATCCTCAATCACACGTACTCTTAATCCATGAAAACCCCCCAGAGCATTTCAGAAAAATATTACAGATTATAACTCGACATACAAAGCAAAATCATGAAGCTCCACCATTAAAACCCTAGATAATTCACAACAAATCGGCAAAAGAGGGAACTTTATCGTCCTCCTCATCAACCACCACACAAAGACGCGAAATTTCGCACCATTCGGGCAAGAGAGAAAGGGGGAAACAACAGCACAAGCTCTAAAAAGCGGAAATAATCATTAGATTAACCTCTCTTCTTCTTCTTCCTCTTCGAGCTCCCATTGTGTGCGTTAATGGCGGAGATGATGAGATTGAGGCTCAGAGCGAGAAGCGCCGCGGCCCCCGTGAGGGCGAGTATCCTCCTCTCCCTCTTCCTTGCGCCCATCAACCTCAAATACTTCGCTTTTAGAGAGAGAGAGAGAGCTCAGAGAAGCGTGGGAGAAGAAGAAGAAGAAGAAAGGGTCGGCTTGTGGAGATTATTACTAGAGAGAGAGAAAGAGAGAGAGAGAGAAGAGAACAGAAATTTTCCTGAGCCCGGTGTATCATAAACTCATGGACCGTACTGCTCTGAGTCACAACATTATAAAAAATAAAATAAAAAAAAAGCTCCAAAATCAATTACAACTTAATTCCAAAAATTCTGAGAAATTATTATTACTTGCATACATAGACCCTGCGGATATTGTAAATCACGAATTCCTAATAATTTAAGGCATTAATCATAGAGTGCGGTTCACGATGTGTACGGATGCACGCGGTTCAGGCGATAATTTCCTGGAAGGGGAAGGAGGGGAGGCTATGAATCGATGTCGACCGTTGATTTGTTTATTGACGGGTGGATTACAACGAGGTCGCGATTGAGAGGGAAAATGAAATAAACGCCGAACTCGCCTTTTTACAGCCCGCCTAAAACCCGACACCAGGATCCGCGCACGTGGGCGTCACGTGATTCCCTGGTACTGTTACAAAAATATTTTACTTATTTTCACATGCAATATTTTGTTCTATATAGATCTATATATATATATATATATCGCAATAACTTGGTTCTAATATATTTTAGATAAAAGAATACAAATTGTATACAAGGGATAGATTATTTTGATTTGACTATTCAATTTTTTAAAATTTTAATTTGTTTGATTTAAGTCAATCAACAGTAAATTGACTTGCAGATTCGGGATGCTAAATTGTTAAGTTTTCCGATGTTTTTAATTGATTCGACCCTTTCAACGGCCAATTGGTTGGGCCTGGCCCCAAACTGGAATTTGCTCAGATCAAGAATTTTTTGTTTTTTTAGAGAAATGTAGTATGCTATCTGCTTCGTTTATTTTATTTAGAACAACCAAACAGCCTTTCTGTCACTTGCGCTGGGGACGGTCGGTATCAGATCAAAGGAATTAAAAGTTAAGAAGGTGCGTGGACGGGGAAGAAATGGAGTTGATGTTTCTATTTCTATTTCAAAATGGCCTGCTGCAGTAGATGTGTCGAAATTGGGCCGGGCTAATCTCCGGAGCGGCAGGCCAAACTTTATGAAGATGACGGCCCAGCCCATTTAACTTTTCTGAATGTGCAATTTTTTAATGCTGGTTTACTTAAACATGGTTCTTATTAAAAAAAAATATATAAAAAGAATAAAATAAAACAGATTTCTTATTATTCTTCTATAGAGAGTTTTTAACTACCAACATTAGCTACCTTAAATTAACTATTCCTAGCGTAAGTGACAAAAAAAACATAATAATTGATATATGAGATATTAAGTTCCAATACTACTTAATTTACATTTCTAACTAAAAATAAACTAATATATGCTATCAAAGTACAATTTTTTACGCCAATTTACTTAATATATAGTTAATACGCTACCCGTTTCGTTTATTTCATTTAGAAATAAACTTAGCTAAGAATATGAATCAACTGCAACTAGCACTGTTGGTAGTTAAAAACATAATAGCACTGTTGGCTATGGTACTTTTAAAAGCACTAAGGGCGCGTTTGGTTCGAGTTATGTAAAATTACAGAATATCTCGACATATCCGGATATCTTGGATTTCGACGTGAGATTACTACTGATGTTACATTAGCGCGTTTGGTTTAATGCAGTAATGTAATGCTGGATTGCAGTGTTTATAACATTATTATGTTTGGTTCAGTTTATAAAATTTAGTAATCCTGATATAAAAGTGTTGTTTTTCCAAAATTGCCCTTGTTGTAGTCATTTAAATATTATTTGACGAAGTTTCCTTGAGCACTCTTATATCGATGGAAAAAAAAAAAAACTCCAAATCGGATCTAACTTCAATTGGAAAATAATGTATTGGTAGTGAGAGAGAAATAGTGATTAAATATGTATCCGGAAATGGCGAATAGAGGGAAGGAGATCGTGATGATTATCTGGAAGGACGATGCAATAGAAGATGATATGTTTGTGCGAGAGAGAAAGAGATAGAAAGAGAAAGAGGCGTGCAAAGAGAGAGACCGAGAGAAAGAGGCGTGCAGGAGAAAAGAGAGAAGGAGCGGGAGAGAAGGGAGAAGGAGAGAGAGATATGAAATTAATACTGTTAATCGGGTTTCGGATTGTTGTAGAGTAAAATTGTCATTTTACATAATAAGTAGTATTACCGGATTTAAGTAATACAAGATACATGACCCCTTCCCGTTAATATTTTTGGTGTAATCCTGCTCGATTTGTAATGCTACATTAATGAGTAGATTACATAGTGGATGAACCAAACACAGTAATCCTGGCAGGATTGGTTGTAATCTTGCCAGGATAACTCGAACCAAACACGCCCTAAGTATTTAGTGTTTGTAAATTTTTAATCGTTAGATTAGCACTGTTGACCATTTACTTTTTTAGTACAGGATGGAAGCAGCTAAGGCTTCCTAGGCAAACGGAACCGAAAATAGAAAAGCGAAAGAAAGAAAACTAGAAAAACTAGAAAAAAGGTAAAGAAGGAAGGGAAAATTAGACCAGATGGTAGTAGCGACTTGACGGATTACACCCGTTGACCATTTACACCCGTTAGATTATACTATTTAACTAATCACTCACTCCGACTTCACGGGAGCTAAGATCATCCTAACAAAAAAAAAAAGTTCCGTAGGAATATTCCAACAACAAAGAAGAAGTGTGTATCGAAAAACTGATTTAAAACTTAGAAGTAAATTTTATTGCAGAATCTCAAAATTGAAGTATCGCTTTTCCCGCTGCAGCAAAAAGTTTGAAACCACAAACTAATAAAAGTAAAAACAGAAATAGAGTCAAAAAGTGAAGTTTGTGGCCCCCGCTCTAGTAGGAGACTAGGAGCTGGGAAAAAAAATGCAAGTATCTAGTTTTACGACACAATGTGGTAATGGGAGTTGAGATTATGTCGACACTCTCTCTCTCTCTCTCTCTCTCTCGTGTGTTCTCGAAACCCATGACTTACTCTATGAAAAATATGCCACCTCTCCCATACACAATAATAATAATAATAATAATAATACCGACCGTCGCTAGAGCAAGTGGCAAAAAGCTTGGTGGTTGGTATCTGAAATTTAAGTTTGAATTCTAGTTGATTCACATTTCCAACTATGGCTTAGTTTGGTATTAAGATCTATCTAACGCTATTAGATAAAATAGAGGATATGCTTCTGTGTTATCCTAAGAAGAACGTTAAAATATATCGTAACCGACTTATCGCAATATGTGGAACGCAATATTAAGAAAACAAACGGAGTATTTTCCCAACGTACTTTTTCACCGCACGTAACACAATTTCCCCGTAATACCAAACGGAGCCTAAGTTTATTTCAAAATGAAATAAACGAAGCGGATAGCGTGCTATCTATTTCTCAAAAAAAAAATTTTAAAAAAATAATAATAATAATAATATAAAAAAAAATTGGTAGTTAAAGACATGTCGATAAAAAAAAAAAGTTAGGTAAATTGTGGGTATCATTAATTCAAAATTTGTAGGTTACATTGTTGAATTTTGAAGTGTTGCGCTAGTCACGTTATGGCCGTAATTAACTCAAATTTTGAACTTGGATTGTTGATTTTTTTTTTTTTTTTTTTTTTGGTGGGATTTTAGTCATTAAATTTTTGTGCGCCAAAATTAATGCGACAAATTGGGTTGTTTAGTTGTCCCAATTGCACGCACAACTTAAATTTCTATTTGTTGGAACTGAAATAATCGACAAAAGTAATTTATGTTATATTATTGGCGTTAGTCATTACTTTCAAATTTTGAGTTGTTAGAAGTATAACTAATAATTCACTCGTAGCTTTCGTATACATGCTTAATTTCGATTATAATTCGGCCCACTCACTGACGCAACTTCAAACATAACTTGGATAATCCGCCTCCTATCATAGGGCGGAATGTTGATTTTCTTAGACCAAGAATTTACACCGAAAAGTAATAATATTCATAATGTTAGGGATTTTTTTTTTTATCAGTGGACCTAGTTTTGACGCATTCGGCAAGTTTTGTCCATACCAATAAGCCTACACTACTGATATAGATGTACAAAAGAGTACATGTGTCAGAACGTGCCGATGTGCTAACTTGGCAAGTTTGAAATTAAAAAAATTACGTTACGTACAAATGAAAAAGAATGTTGAAAAATACCTTACTTATTTTTATACATAACATTATGTTTCGCATTACGATATATTTTTTACGGCTCCATCGAAAAACGCAGAAGCATATCTCTATATTATTTATTTTATTCGAAAATAGTTCAATTGAAAACAGTGGTCTCAGACCAAAAACTGGACCCAGAATCTCGGCTTCAGCATGCGAGGGAGAGAGCAGGGCCGAGGAATATTTCGAAAGAAGAGCCGGAATAGCCCAATCGGAACCTGCCACGTGGACGCACGTGAGCGCGTGATTGGCCCGGGCGAACACGTGCCGATGCGCCCCCTCACACGAGCGCGAATCAGAATCGAAAGAGGATGACGTGGCGGTTACACGAACGATGAGTCCCCGACCACGACCAATCCACTCCTCTCCCTTCCTCCCCAATTTTTTTTTTTTTTTTTTTTTAACTCCTCCTTTCCTTAGATTTTAAACTTTTTAATCCGTATTGTTAAGTCACAACTTTTTAAATTAAAATAAACTTATAAATTATTTATACAGATCACCAAACTGTTTCAACAAAAATTCATTGAAAAGTTTTTCAATAAAATTGTGTTCTGAAAAAAAAAAAAAAAATAGAAACTGTTTAATTGATCGTGTATAGTTATTATTATTGCATTACAATTTTTACTGTATATAAATTTTGAATTTAATTGCTCGGTTGAAATTTTATGAGAAGGTCCAACTATTCTGTCTCCCCCCTTACCTATTCGAGAGCGCGAGCCGCGCTTATGTTAGAAAATTACAAAGGTGATTAACACACAATACGAATAATAAATACATACTAAAATAAGATATATATGTTTCAAATATTTTATGAAATTTAATTTCTTATGCGAGGCCCTCAAACTTTTTGCTAAGGAAATCATTGAAGTAGCAAGATATTCTTCTTATAAAAAATTCTAACCAAATTAAAGCAAGGAGTAATTAAAATTACATGATTTAATTTCTCCTTATATCCCTCTATTTCCATTATGAGATGTTTGAGTATATTATATATATCCACCATTACTTCTCTTGTGTAAAAGCACCAATTATACATATCTACAAACTGGTCCCCAAAATACCAAAATGAAGAAGGAGAAATATCGCACTCCACCCAACATGCATGTGTAAGCACTGCTACACATCGTTTTCTCCCTCCACTCTCTCTTTTTCCTCTATTCCTACTTTGGTGCAATAATATTCACATGCCAATTTGTGTTAATTCTTGTATTGAAACATTAACTCATGTATGATGACATTTTGTGCTATGCATTGTTGACATAATGGTTAATTTGGGGAGTATTTTTTCGAGATTTTCTTTTTTCGCTTTCAGTAACCGTACGTAGCTTTTCGATTCTACTGCAGAGAGCAGATGCCGAGACTTGTATTCCACAATGCAGAATCGCATAAATATATAGATGAGAATTTGATGCATAAATAATTTTCTTCAACATATTAGACAGATAATATGCGCGCGCGACAGATATTTTTAATATTTCATATATTCAGAATAAATTTATGTGAAAATAAATAATTGCCCTGTGATTGTGGAATAATCCTGAGATATATATATACTTAAATAGAAAAGATTCCCTTCCCCTTATAAAGTTTGGAATCATACTTGCAAAGTCTCGTGCTCTCTTTCTCTCTCTCTCTCTCTCTCCTCACTCCATACATAATTGTCCAAAAAGAACAGCAAATACTGCACATATATAGTTATTCTTTGTGCTGTCAATATGATCGGCTTCTTTAGACTCGATACAACGTACGTATCTGAAGTATCTAAAAAATAAAATTTGTAATTTTTCGACATTATTTACCTAGCGATTAAAATGTCTCAAAATCAATGGCGGATCAAAATAAAAATCTCACAAAAAGTGATAATATAATACTAAAATTTTTGAAAAGTTATATTAATCTTGTTGTAGATAGTATAAATGATTTTCTATCAAAATTCTATCAGATTGGGTACTACAATACTGTTAAACTTGAAAACAGCAGACATCAGCTATTAAAAATTATTAATTTTGAACAATTTTGATTGCTAGGTAAATGATATCGAAAAATCATAAAATTTATTTTTACATATTTTAAACACGCTAGATCAAATCTAACTAACCGATCGTCGATTTAAAATTTTCATCATAAAAAATGACCAAGAGCACACAGAGGCCTCCCTGAGCACAGCAGCTTGCTCTGCATATATATATATATATATATATATATATATATATATATATATATATATATATATATATATATATATATATATATATATATATATATATATATATATAGTCCGGCTATGGTGCTTTTAAAAGCACACCAAGCATTTTGTCTTTTTTTTTACCGTTAGATCTACCCTTTGATCATTTTTATCCGTTAGATCATACTATTCAACAAACCATTCACTTAACTCTAGGGGTCCCACATCATCTTAACCACACATCTCTTAATCCAATGATAAAAAACTTACAAGCATCAATAACTTGGTGCTTTTAAAAGCATAGGAGCTCAATTCTATATATATATATATATATATATATATATAGTAGAGCTATAATACTCTCAAAAGCACCAATAGGTTGGTGCTTTTGAGTTTTTAGTTCTTGGATGGAGAGTTGTAGGATTGAGATGATGGTGATAGGTGGTGGTAGGTGGAATAGTGTTTGATCCAAAGAGTATTAGTAATTGGGGTGTAGATCCAAGCTAAAAGTTAGAAGCACCAATGAGTTGGTGCTTCAAAAAGTATTCTAGCTTTACTCTATATATATATATATATATATATATAGTTGAGCTAGAATACTTCCAATAGCACCATTGGGGTGGTCTATTGAGTTTTTAATTGGAAGGAGAGATGTGAGGTTGAGATGATGGTGGTAGGTGGAATAGTGTTTGAAATGATGGTGGTAGGTGGTGGTAGGTGGAATAGTTTTTGATCCAAGGGCTATTAATAATCAAGAAGTAGATCCAATGGCTAAAAACCTGATAGTACCATGGGGGGAATACTTCCAAAAGTATTCTAGCTCAATTCTATATATATATATATATATAGGCCATGCTATTATACTATTATTAGTATTTGAGCCCTACTACTCATAAGTTGTTTTTAATGATGGAGCTTCGAATTGACGATCCACTCCGTTAAATATGATCTAGAGTATTTGAAACTTCCAGAAACTAAATTTCGTAAATTTTCGAAATCATAATAAAATCCATCAAGCGGGCATAAAATGAACGGTCAAAATCGAACGACGTCCTAAAAAAGAATGATAGGATCCTTTAATTCAAGATCGGAGTTATTGATCTTTATCTATGTAGTTAATAGAATTTTCTATCAAAAATTCAACAAATTTCGATTTTTTTACACCGTTAAACTAGCGAGTATCCCATACCGGCCGTTAAAAATTATTAAATTTATGACCTCTTGATCGTAAGGTAAATGATGTCAAAAAATTATAAAATTTTATTTCTAGAAGTTTTAAATGCTATAAATAATGTTTAACGATGTGGATCGTTGATTCGGAAGCTCTATCATCAAACACAATTTGTGAGTACGAGGGCGATCGTACTCATAATAATATAGTAGCCGAACCCTCTCTCTCTCTCTTTCTATATATATATATATATATATATATATGTATATATATATATATATATATATATATATATATATATATCGCACAGTCCCACTGCTTGAGCGATAGTTACAGGTGTGGGTGCGTATATATCCCAACATTCTGTTATGAATAATATATATCCTACTTTCTCTCTCTTCACCCCCTCCCTACCTTTTTATCTGTCTTCTCTCTAGCACTACTCTTCTCAAAGTGACCTCATCCTTCAATTCAAGATCGGAGTTATTGATCTTTATCTATGTAGTGAATAGAATTTTCTACCAAAAATTCAACAAATTCGATTCTTTTACACCGTTGAACTAGAAAGTATTCCATACCGCCATTAAAAATTGTCAATTTTGTGAGCTTTTGATCGTAGGGTAAATGATATCGAAAAATTATAAAATTTTATTTCTAGAAGTTTTAAATGCTCTAGATAACGTTTAACGGTGTGGATCGTCGATTCGGAAGCTCCTTCATCGAAAACAACTTATGAGTACGAGGGCGATCGTACTCATAATAGTATAAGAAATTTCTATATATATATATATATATATAGAATTGCTTTTCTATCTTACATGACACTCTCTCTCTCTCTCTCTCTCTCTCTATATATATATATATATATATATATATATATATATATATATATATATATATCGCACAGTCCCACCGCTTGAGCGATAGTTACAGGTGTGGGTGCGTATATATCCTAACATTCTGTTATGAATAATATATATCCTACTTTCTCTCTCTTCACCCCCTCCCTCACTTTATCTGTTCTCTCTCTCTAGCACTACTCTTCTCTCAAAGTGACCCTCATACTATTTATTGTACAGTACCCTTCCAAACTGGTTCTTTTTAATGCAACAGTTCACTGGTTAGTGTTACCTGCTCCTACTTTAGCCTCTCCTCTTTTTCAGTTTTCATTACAGGTTTAGTTCGTTCCAACTGTTTGATGGCTATGTTTTGATGCAGGTGATTACTTAAGTGTTTGGGTTTGATCATGTTCCCACACCCACCAATATTGTCACTGGAGATGATAACATTACTGGACTACGTTCACATACTAGTGTTCTCAGTTCTGGTGACTTGGGTCCTCGTAGAATTGCCGAGGATTGCGCGAAAGGATTGCCGCTCAAGAGCAGCAGAGGATACAAAGGCCGCGATCCTCGCGAAAGTCGCGGTGTCGTGTAATGCGTTGGTTTCGTTATCTTATCTGGGTTTGTGTGTTCATGGGATCTTGAAGCAGAAGACCATTCCATTGGCAGTAATCTTGTTGGCATTGTCATGGATTTTGGCGACCCTGTTTTCGCTTTACTGCAACAAGAAAGGTGCTGGAGTGCATTCCACATGGCCTTCAGTCCTCGTTTGTTGGTGGGTGTTCAATACCTTGTCTAAATTCCTCTTCATCTGCCTCTATCTGTATCACCTTGTGGAAGGAGCAGCAGCATTGCCACCCATTTTCCGCTCCGCGAGCGTCGTCGTCGTCGTCGTCGAGTTCGCGTCCTTCCCTTTATCCGCCGTCGCCTGTTCCATCGCTTTTCTGATGAGTCCTTCGAAGACTAGTTCGGAGTTACGGCGGCCGCTGCTGTCGGAGGAAGGGATTGGCATTGCAGTGGATGGCTTCTCCCCTGCCGGGTGGTGGAGCCGCCTCACATTTCGGTGGCTGAATCCGGTGTTCGATATAGGAAGGGCCGAAAGGCTCGAACTCCGGCACATTCCGACAGTTCCCCTGTCGGAGACCGCGGAGAGAGCCTATTCTGTGTTGCAGGAGTCTCTCCGGAGTGAAAAGCCCGAGCTTTTCTCGCCGCTCCCACGAGCGATTTTCCGCGCTGTTTGGAAACCTTTGGCCGTGAATGCAATCTTCGCAGGCAATAAAATTCTTGACACTTTTCACAATTCTCGGAGCTTCTCAAACAATTCTAACTTTATTTTTTTCCAACTTGTTATTAGGACTCAACACAATTTGTTCCTACATGGGTCCTCTCTTGATCACCAACTTTGTGGAACTTCTCTCCGGTAAAGGCCCGAAAAGGGGGCATGGCTATGGCTACATGCTTGCCTGCCTCTTCTTCCTTGCGAAGACGGTGGAGTCGCTGTCGCAGCGGCAGTGGTACTTCGGAGCCCGTCGAATCGGCTTTCGGGTGCGTGCGGCGCTGATGGCATCGATATACAACGAGTCTCTTCTGATCAAGAGCTCGCGCTGGCACGGCCACGGGGAAGATCATAAACTTCCTCGACGTCGACGTCGAAAGGATTGGAGACTTCTTTTCGTACATTCACGGCGCCTGGTTGCTTCCTTTCCAGATTTGTCTAGCTCTAGTCATTCTGTATCGTAACCTCGGCGCCGCAGCCTCATTCTCGGCATTCCTGACCACAATTGTAGTAATGGTGAGCAACACCCCGCTGGCGAGTTCGCAAGAGAGCCTCCATTCCAAGATCATGGAGGCGAAGGACGCGCGGATCAAGGCGACAGCCGAGGGACTGAAGTGCATGAGGATCCTGAAGCTGCATTCCTGGGAGGTTGCTTACTTGAACAAGCTTCTTCAGCTTAGAGATGCTGAGAGGAATTGGCTGAGGAGGTATCTCTACACATGCTCCGCCGTCGCCTTCCTCTTTTGGGCCTCGCCGACGCTGGTCTCCGTAGTAGCCTTCGGCGTCTGCGTATTGGTGAAGAGGCCTCTATCGTCTGGCACGGTTCTGTCGGCTCTCGCCACTTTTAGGATTCTACAAGAACCCATATACAACCTCCCTGAGCTAGTTTCGATGCTGACGCAAACGAAAGTCTCGACAGATCGAATTCAGGAGTTCATCAAAGGAGGAGATAAGCGGAAACAAAGATGCAGCCGCAGTGAGAAGGCTTCGAAAGTTGCAGTAGAGATCGAGCCCGGGGAGTACAGCTGGCAGGCCAATTCAGACTTGAAGAGGCCGACCGTCAAGATCGGCGAGAAGATAACTATCATGAGAGGGCAGAAGGTGGCGGTCTGCGGGCCAGTCGGGTCAGGAAAGTCGAGCTTACTTTGCAGCATCATCGGGGAGATTCCGCGAGTGAGTGGTGCCGAAAGTAAGGTGTTCAGGTCGAGGGCCTACGTGCCGCAGATCGCGTGGATCCAGACGGGGACGGTGCGCGAGAATGTGCTGTTCGGGAAGGTGCTGGAGAGGGGATTGTATGAGCAAGTGCTTGAGGGATGTGCACTGGATAAGGATGTGGGCATGATGTGGGCTAAAGGGGACTTGGTTGTGGTGGGGGAGAGGGGTGTGAATCTGAGTGGGGGACAGAAGCAGAGGATCCAACTAGCCAGAGCAGTGTATGGTGATTCTGATGTTCTTCTCTTGGATGACCCTTTCAGTGCTGTGGATGCACACACCGGATCACACCTCTTTAAGGTATGGAATATCCTTTTCGCACGTCGTCGTCGTCGTACTTTTTGCATGAACATTTTACTCACTATATATGCTGATACATAAATCTGAAATGGTCTGGATAGTTATAAGGACTAAATGCGCGATATATGTGAAAATTTCACGCGAAAAGTGTGTGAACTACAATATAATATCTAGACTAGATAGTGCAGGGAACATCCACTATTTTTATCCATTTTCTAACTGTGGTCAGATGACAACAACAGCAAGTGTGCACCCACTAATCTAGTACCTAAAAACATTCAATATTGTTCTTAAGAGTTTAGTCAATTCTCTGTCACTAATCTTTTTAACTCTTAAAAGCCTTCAACTTGCTCAGCTTGATTAAAATAATTTGTCAGAAGGACTGTCTCATCAGTCTTAATTGAGCAGAAGACATTATCAACTTAAATTGGTTCTTCTAAAGTGATTAGATTCATGCTGCGCGATGACCGTTGTCACTTTGCTCAGGAAAATTTTTAGTGGTGCAACAGTGCAACTCATAACTTGCTGATTATGTATTGCAGCTATGCATAGATAACAATGAAGTTCCGAAAGTAACAAAAAGATGTTTTGTTATATCTGTTTCTTTCCTTTAAAAGTGTTTTTTTTTTGTACTTATTTGTGCATTAAACAGTTGACATAGAGTCTGAACTTGTGCAGGAATGCCTAATGGGGCTAATGTCTAGTAAGACTGTCATTTATGTTACTCATCAGCTCGAGTTCTTGCGCGAAGCAGATCTTGTTTTGGTAAAATCTGAATTTCTTTTTTCGTTCTTTAAGGTTGTGTAATATGAAGGATTCTTTCCTCATTTTGAAGTTGATTCAACAATTGAAGGATTCTTTTCCATGTCGATTTCCTACGAAAACAGGTAATGAGAGAGGGAAGGATCGTCCAGTCGGGTAAGTACGAAGATCTTATAGCCGATAACGACGGAGAGCTCGTGCGACAAATGGCTGCGCATAGCCACTCACTGAGTCAAGTCACTTCACCGAACGACTGCGGCTCTTTTACGAGAAAACATGAGAAGCAGCAAATGGAGCTCAAAGAATCAACACTGACCAACCAAATCAGGTGTTCCGAGCTACTTTCGGATATGACTGGCGAGGAAGAACGGGAAAACGGACGAGTTAAATGGAAAGTGTACCGCACATTTGTGACTTTGGCGTATAGAGGAGCTCTTGTTCCAGTTATTCTACTTTGCCAGGTCCTGTTCCAGGCATTGCAGATGGGTAGTAATTATTGGATTGCTTGGGCTACTGAGGAGGAACACGGAATCACGAAAGAGAAGCTGATAGGAATCTTCGTTCTGATGTCGGTCGGAAGCTCCGTATTTATATTAGGAAGGGCAGTTCTACTAGCAACAATCACGATCGAAACAGCGCAGCAGCTCTTCCTAAGCATGACAAGATGTATTTTTCGCGCGCCCATCTCCTATTTTGACTCCACACCCTCAAGTCGAATCCTCAATAGGGTCTGTTACTTACCTATTTCTTGTCTTATTTATCGCAAAATTTACTATATGAACACATGGATTTTTTTTTAAAAAAAATGTTACTGGAAAATCTAGGGATTTTAAGAGCTAACATTTTGTCGACCTCTCTCAGTCGACAACAGATCAGAGCACAGTCGATACGGACATCCCTTACAGGTTGGCGGGACTGGTATTTGCGCTTGTTCAGCTCCTGAGCATCATTATTCTCATGTCTCAAGTCGCGTGGCCTGTGTTCATTCTTTTTATCATTGTTCTCACAATCTCCATATGGTATCAGGTATGCCAAACTTTTTCTATGATCTTAAGATAAATACTTGTGTAGTATGATGTTTGGTTGAAATCCTACATGAGGAATACATACATATTTTTTCTTTCTTTTCATATAGAAAGGGAGGCCTAATGTTTACGAATTCTCGGCAGAATTACTACATCTGCGCTGCTCGAGAACTGGCGAGAATGGCAGGCATCAGAAAGGCTCCAATCCTCCACCATTTCTCGGAGTCTGTCGCAGGAGCCGCAACCATTCGCTGCTTCAATCAGGAAGACAGATTTGTCGCGAAGAACCTCAAGTTAATAGACGACTACTCTCGCGTCACCTTCCACAACTCCGCGACCATGGAGTGGCTAAGCGTCCGCATCAACTTCCTCTTTAACCTCGTCTTCTTTCTTCTCCTCATCATTCTTGTCTCGATACCGAGGAATTCTGTCGATCCTAGTAAGTTCCCATAAGAAGAGCAATCCACTTCGATAAGTACTAATTCATGTCATTAAAGGCTAGAGTGACTCATGAGTAATGTTATGTGTTCACAGGCCTCGCGGGGCTTGCGGCGACCTACGGACTGAATCTAAATGTGCTACAGGCCTGGGTGATATGGAACCTGTGTAATGTAGAGAACAAGATGATATCTGTAGAGAGGATTCTTCAGCTATCTAACATACCAAGTGAGGCTCCACTAGTTATCGAGGATTGCCGACCTGCGGAACAGTGGCCTAAATATGGAGCAATTGAGCTTGATAATCTCCATGTTCAGTACAGTCCTAGCCTTCCCATGGTTCTCAAAGGTATAAGTTGCACCTTCCCTGCGGAGAAGAAAATTGGAGTGGTTGGTAGAACAGGTAGCGGCAAATCCACACTGATACAAACTCTATTCAGAGTGGTAGAGCCGACAGAAGGAAGGTTACTGATCGACGGGATGGACATTACGCGACTAGGTTTGCACGATTTGCGGTCCAAGTTGAGCATAATACCCCAAGAACCAACACTGTTTCAAGGAACTCTGAGAACTAACCTGGATCCCCTACAACAGCACTCTGATTTGGAAATCTGGGAGGTAAACAGATGTAGTGATAGTTTAGATTCGTAATCTAAGTACGTGCTCCTCAAAAACTTATTTTCTTTAAATTCGTAACTTTTCAGGTTCTACGGAAGTGCCGTCTCGATGGAATAGTGAAGGAAGATAAGAGCTTGCTGGATGCACCAGGTGATTGGAAACAACTTTTGTCAAAAACTTGGGCTAATTTACACTGCTGTTCTTCTTTGTGTAGTTGGTGTTACTGAAGAAATGGATTTGCATTGCAGTTGTAGAAGATGGGGAGAACTGGAGTGTGGGGCAGAGGCAGCTTGTGTGCTTGGCGAGGGTGTTGCTAATGAAGAGGAAGATTCTCGTGCTGGACGAAGCTACTGCCTCTGTAGACGCTGTGACTGACAATCTCATTCAGAGCACCATACGACATGAGACCAGTAATTGCACGGTCATCACCGTTGCGCACCGCATACCCACTGTCATCGACAGCGACCTTGTTCTCGTACTCGAGGATGGTATGCAAGACAATCCTTCGATACATTCATTCACTCTTACATGCATGCGCACATGCAAACTCATACTTTCCTTTCTCTTTTGTTGCCGAAATGCTGAATCTTTGAAGTTAAGGCTCATCAACAACAAAAAAGAAGAAAGAAATTAAAGTTTCTAACAAACATGCATAAATTTAAAGAGAACAGTGCATTATGATTGCAACTAATCCGACTCTTCATCTCTTTTTATCCGATACAGGGAGAATCTTGGAGTTCGATTCTCCTTCTCACCTACTTGGAGATAAAACATCAGCATTTTCGAGGCTAGTAATGGAGTTTATCGGAAGGTCAAAATGTGATCATCAATCAGAACTTACATGAAAAGTAACAGAGGCAGGAGATTGTTTCCATAGCTGTGAATATCATTCTATGAGTTAGTCAATGATAAACATGTATACAGTCGCGCTAACATCATACAAAAGTCTTGTAATTCAAGTAACAAGTTAATTACATCTGATTTTTGAAGTTTAAATCTTATAACTTTTCACTAATGCTGAAGCATTTACTTGTATGTTCTTAAGACTACTGCTGAGCCATTCGCAACGAACCTTTATTTCAAAAAATATCACTGAGATCATATACAATTTCACGGCGGAGCCATACTTACTCAACCTGATAATATAACACAAGTTTAAATCCCAGGAAATGAAATTCTTCTAAAATAATTTCCTATTTTGGATTTGAGAAGTAGCCATTCACGGACGGCATGATCTCGGGGGATTTGTTGCGCACGAACTTCCTGAGCCCGTGCTCTGCGTATCTCTCTCCCTCTACGAAATTTTCAAGAACTCCTGCTGCTCGGTTTTGTTTGGTTACCCTGTCGATGAAAACAGATTCAGAAAAAAAAAAAGGTGACATGCTGCGCATCCTATGCAATTGTAGACATCTTTCCGTAACCCCCGCCGAGCAATTAACGTATGCTCGACATGATATGGAACATCCGAACAGAACTAATTTTAAACTTGTGAGATCAAATGAATGTTATAAGAAGAAATATACATATAACATACCTCACTTCCGGGTTGGTAGTGATATTCCGAATCAGCTGCATACCGCAGATACCAACCGCGGCGCCAACCGCTGCGAAGAGTGGATACACCTGCACATTCGAAAGGGATTTCGAAAAAAATGGAAGCATATTTATCTCAGAATAAGATCTAAAAATAGGCACAATTTGCAATATCTGAATAAATCATGATTGGCAAATGTTGTAGCGAATCGAGTATCTTCTTTTTTCTTTTAGAGAACATGGTATGGGTTTTCAATAACAATATCAACCACAAAACAAAAGTAAACATCGAGAACAGCTGTATGGAAACAACAATTATAGGCGTCTTAGAATACAAAGTAATATGCTAGATATGATCTAAAATATCTAAATGGTCAGAATAAATATCACAAGAAACTGACGTCCAAAACTTGCAATTTTCAACATCCAATTATCGTAAAAACACATCTAATAGATTAGTTTTTGATTCCATAATGCAGTGGGCAGTAACACCAGGCGCAAACAGTAACTCCTCTTGATTGAGACAAAACAACAAACACTTGGCGGGCGAAGCCGAGACGGTTAATTACCTCTGGTCTCAACCATCTTTTCATGGTGGAAGAAGCCATTGCAGCAGCAGCTGTAGGAGAACAAGGACACAAGAGATAGAGAGAAACTAAGGCTTGTTTTTGTTGTATTGTTTGTTATAGAAACCCCTACAAGCTCTTTTATATACAGTTGAGGTATAGGGGATCCATTTCCCACCAAATTTGGTCATATTTGAAATGGTCAGAGTAACGGTCTTAACGGTCACATTTGGGTCAAACTCCGAATTTAAAGGGGAGAAATGATGGTTTTTATTTATTTATTTATTTATTTTTTGGTTCTTCCATTCGGAAAGAAAAAGAAATAAAATATTAGGAGGTTTTTGGACATCGTCGCTAAAATAAGCTACAAAAGTTTTCTATTGACTTATACATTATAAATCAACATATCGGTACACTATTATTTGTTGAATAAATAGTAATCGGATGTCGTGCCCAATTATATGGAGCTAAAGCATATGTCGCGTTTTGTATTATGGAGAAGATGCAACCATTTCATTTTGTGTCTCAATTATTTCCTTTTGCAACGCCTGCTATTTGGAAATTGTAAATTCCGACAAAAGTCAAAATTTTTCTCTAGTTAACCTAAGAAGAAAGACTGCCTACTGTGGACAATCTGCTTAAAAGAGGATGGTCAGAAAATAACTGGTGTGTCTTGTGTGCCGACAATCTGGAGACAGCTGATCACTTGTTGGTGGGATGTGTAGTTAGCAAGTTACATATTTTTTTCGCTCCTCAAAGACTCCCACGTTCCACCCTCCACTGAGGACGTCACTACTCACTACCGCCTGGGAGGAGTTGTCAGGGAAAGAGTCACTGGCTGACACTGCGAAAGCTCATATAGTCGTGCAGCCACGTGGTGGTTGGTCTGGCGTGAAAGAAATAACGTGATTTTTCGAAAGAGTTACCAATAAACGCTATTTCTATTGCCCATTGTGTCGGAGTACTAATGAAAGAGTAGGCCAATTTCTGTAGAGTTGGGCGAGGATGATGTTTGTTGCTCCTTTCCTTTGACGCTTGTTTTCGTCTTTTCGTGTTTTCATCTTTTCGTGTTTTCATCTTTACACTTCTCCTTTTTCTATTTTTTGCTTATTCTCCGTTGTTTTTTTTGCCCCTCGAGGTTTTGACTGTCTCACTTTATATAGCTAAACTCACTTAATGAATGAAACAGGTAGCGCGCTATCTTTCTCTCAAAAAATTATTTCCTTTTGCATGCAAAATGAATTGATTTCAATTGTATAAATTTCTCATTGACTTGTCTGGGCTTATAATAGGCTTTAAAATTTGGAACAATTATTGAATTTAAATGCAAAACACCTTGAAAACAGATGCTGTTGGTTTATATGCAGTGAAGTATAAGTTGTAACTTTAAAATTATTTAAGTTGCAGAGTTTTATATTTAGATATACCCACTCAACCTGTTGAAGTTCTTAAAATTGAACTGGAATATTATCGATGTAAGTAAATGAACAATATATATTAATTATTAATTGTTTAATCGTTGAATTCATAATAGCGCCACCACCAAAGCCTATAGTCTTGATCCTTCTTTATACCAAAACGTTAATTTTTTATCCGAGAATAGCAATTCTCAGGTATCTGAAATAAGCTGGTATAACTATTTCCACCAACAGCTGCTTTTTCTATATATAACTACCCACTATTTTTCTTAACGCTATTTTTCTTATTCTCGGAAACAACCCAATTTTTATCCAAACGTTAATTTTCTATTCAAACGCTTTTTTTTTAAATTTTCAAACAACTCAATTTTTTCCAAACGAAACGTTATTTTTTATCTCCATACTTGTATTTATCTTTGTAATAACTAAATTTTCTTACTTATATCCTAATCGTGGCATAAAAAAGGATAAAATATAAATTTTTAAAAGTTTTTTTTTAAAAAAAAGAAGCTTAAATTAATGGTTATGGTACATCGGGTACGTCCCAATAAGTCCACGAAAGAGCACGCCATTTCCAGGAAACTACTGAGTCAAAAAGAATACACTCCATTGACTTTGACCAGTACTGTGAACCTTGACTCCGTATATATCTATCAAATCCTACCATTTATTAATTGTGCTGGTTCCTCGAACTTCTAAGGTGGTGGGTCACCACTCACCACCAATCATGTGATAAAAAATATAATATTTTATTTTACGTATAGTAATAATTCGATTAAAATATATTTTCTGCGGTTTCTAAAATACAGAACTATATACTCTTATAAATTTTTGTCCTAATATTTTATTTATTAACGTCATATGAACATCAATACTAAACGGGTGTGATAACACAAATTAACTAAAGACCATTTTTTGTGAAAGTTCTGGTGAGTGTATCCAATAATCGAAACTAAGACCACTTTTAATTAATTTGTGTTCTTCCCCTTTCATGCACTCTGAAAATTTCTAATATAATTACCGAACATTTTGCAGGAGTAATTAACTAATTTACTTGATGTTCCACATAATAAACCTAATTAATTAAAAAATAATAAGCCAACAAGAAAAAAAAAATGGAAAATAAAAAAGAAAACATGAGAAAATGTTGTGCTTCTTCTACTCCAGATTCTTTCTTGGTAGTTGCCTCATGAGAAAATTCAATCCAGTGTTTTTTTCGTTTTGCGTGGAAATTAATTTCAAATGATGCGACATCTTGTTGATAGTTAAAGGCACTAATTAAATATAAAAATATTAATATTCGAATAAAGATGTGACACAATGATCATCTTTAAGGTCGTGCATTATTAAATATCTAAAATGCCTTCTGCATTTTTGTTCAGGAGATCGACTATCTATTCACACAGTGCATGTTTACTAGATTTCTAATGGTGTCTGGGATCAATGTGTGAAAGATTAGAAAAGGGCGTGAGACACAGAGCGACGGACTGGCTGGACTTATAGCTTGTTGGTGGGTTATTTGGGAGGTCAGAGATAATATGATCTTTTTAAGGACTCCGACAAACCCCCCTATTAGCCGTCAGCAAAATCAAGTAGTTAAAGTACCCGTGGGGGCAATTTATCTCATCTAAATAACTTTTATTTATTTTTTATTTTTTTTTTTTCGGCCACCTTGCTTGGGGCTTGCTGTTGCCTCAACATTGTAACCTAATTCATATATTTCCAATGAATGAAACGAGGATCGTGCTACCTTTATCTCAAAAAACAGAAAAAGAAAAAGAAAACGACTTTTTTTTTAATTATCTATTCCCTTGAATTATACACCCTTTTTTTTTTTTTTTGAGAAAGAGATAGCAAGCTACCCACTTCATTAATTAGAAAGGTGAACTAAGTTTACAGAATAAAAGCAGCCGGGGCTTTCGGAGAAGATGAGGAAAAGGGGACAGAAAAGTAAAAGGAAAATAAATGAAAAAAAATAAAATAAAATAAAATCAATGAGGAGCGTTTCAGATGGTCGACAGGAGCACAACACCCAATTTTTATTGTGGAGCAATAATGCTATACATACTATAGTGTAGGTCATTAACATTTCTTGATCATGGCCATTACAATCATGGGGTGGGAATGTGCATGCACCAAAAATAACATATTTAGGCTAAATAGAAAATGATTTTCGCGATACTAATTCCCAATATTTTTTGGATTTTAATTGAAAATTCTGATCTTATAATTTTCGGAGAAAAATACGTACCCTTCTCTTTCGCTTTCTTCGTATGTATGTATAAGAACAAAGAAATGTTGAAAGAGTTCCATGGGGCTCTACTATTTTAAATATAAATAATATCCACTTAAAAGATAAAGTGATTTTTATTTTTATCAAACTCTAATCAAACTGTTAATATATAGTTTGAGAACTCAAGTACAAATAAATTAAAATTTAAGAAATTGGCCATTAGTGTTTTCCTTTTAGACACAACTTTTTATTATTAGCTTTTTTTCTTTTTTGGTTTTTAGAATAATATGAGAAGTGGCCCACAAACCACCCAACTTAATTAGAGTTTCAAATTCAAAAATGTTCTTCTATTTACAATAAAGAGAGAGTTTTGGTTCATAATTAGATTAAAGATAAATAATAAAATTGAATTGCATTGAAATAGAGAATGAAACAACGAATCATTTAGAAAAATAAACACCACGAACTTTTGGAGAGAGGAGAGTGACGAACATTGAAAAAAGGCGAGTTACTTGTAAAACAGAATTTTAAGTGGTTTACTCTTAAACGAATGAGTAATAAATTTTAAGCCGAATTGAGCTGTAAATGGGATTAGATCATTTTTTTATTTCAGAGTTAAATAAAAGTTAAATATTTGAATTCAATAGATTTTATTTTATTTTTTTGGTTTGGACAAGTCAAATAACACGTCGCCGCTTTTTACTCACGAAACGCGGAACGTCACATAGATAAGTTCAGTTGACTTGGAGGTCTTAGTCAACCTTCTTTTAAAATTGCAAGTTGCCCCACTGACATTGTAGATTTTGTCATTTAGTCTTTCTTTTTAAAGAAGTATATGGTGGTAGTACGTGGGCGACAACGCACGTAATCTTTCTACTCGAAGCGAGATTTGAATCCGAAATTGGTTCTCTTATAGTTTCCGGGATACTCAAATTAACCCATTTAATTAATACGATTTATAATACGATCGTATAATTTTTGTTATTCAATCTCATGATATTTGTTTTCTCTAATATAAGTAAATTGCACATTTGGTTCTTCTCAAACTACGAGGTACGCAGCGTCTTGATTCTTAAACTTTAATTTGTTATAGTTTTCGATTCAAACTTTCAGAACTATTGTAATCAAGTATTATAATCTAATTTAATTTGATTAAATATTAATATATTGCTAATATATATAGAAGTGATTAAATGTTAGTATATTTTTAATCTCGAAGTCAAAGTACCACTGACCGACTCAAATTAAACAAATTAAAAGATTGGATAAAATTAAAATTTTGAATGATTGTGCAGCTGATTCAGAAGAATTCATACTTCAGATAAGTTATCGACCGACTCGGTATACAATGTGCAAAAACAGGAATATTTTGCAAGTAGTACTTGCCTTGAAAGCTAAACATTGTTATTAATTTAAGTCACAAGTTGCCAACTGGCCCCTCTAATCTGCCTAAATTGCAGGACAGTTTGCTTATGATCATTGTCTAAGTCCATAGTTTAAATATAAAAATTTCATTATGAACCTTTCTCCTTTTATAAATAAACTTAATATACATATATTTTTTAAAAAATTATTTATATTAAATTAGCTCATTTCATTATCTGATAATTAAGTCCACTAATAATAGTTATTATTATGTATTGATAGTGGAGTGGGAGAATTTTGTTACTGCTTGATTTACTTTTAATTACTTTCCACCTAGAGGAATCTTGTGAATAAAAATATCTTCTTTTTTTTTTTTTCTTTTTTAACTAACCATTATCATACATTTTCTTTTAATAAATTGCAATATTTATGATTTGTAACCTTTGTATGTTTCAAAATTACTCTTATATATTTATATTTTAGCTAAAAAAAAAAAAAAGAAGTTTCAAGTGGTTTGAATTTGGTACAATCTCGTCCGTAGGATTTGCTATGCACGGTTTTGATTCCACTGTTATATTTTAACGGAGTTAATTAATCCATGCCGCGTATATTGAGCAGTGTGATTTAATTATGCTAAAAATTAGCTAAGTTGTAGGAGATTAATTTACTTCCCTCTTAATTAGTGCTCTCCCATCATTTAATATATAATATCCATGTGACCACACTGTTCCCCATGAGACCCTGTGGAAAAATATATGGGTCCTCTAACTTTGACTCAATTATACCCTGCTAAAATATAATTATTCAGACAACTACCACCGATGCGGCCCGCTCTCTGGAACGTGTTAATTTTCTTACGATCGACTAAACCAAGCCGACATGAAGTGACATTAGGCTTACTTTTTCTTTTCACCCTCTCCTCACATATCTTTTTTTTGCCTCTTTGATCTGTTGTCTGTTTTTTTTCGAAGACCTAAACTGCTTCTATCTCTGTACGCGCAATTCAGTTTACTTAATAAATGAAGCATGTAACTTATACCTATTTCTCAAAAAAAATATAAGTACAACAGTAATGTTTGGCCCCCAATAGGGATGTAAATGGATATGGATACTCGAAATATTATCCGAACCCGAATCCGAATGGGGTGGGTTTACCGAGTGAAACGGATATGGATTCGGTTATGGGTATAGAAAATAAAAACCCGACGGATATAAATATAGATATGAATTTTGTATTTACCCGACCCGAACCCGAACCCGAACCCAAACCCGAATAAATTATATATATACATAATTTATTTTTATTTATTTATATAATATATAAAATATTTAATAATTTTGATTTCTTAGATTTTTATTCAACGGTGTGGATTTTTAAAACCCGTCGGCTTCGGATCCGGGTTAGGGTTTCGGATTTTTTTGTTGGATATGGATATGGCTATGAATTTTTAAAACCCGCCGAGTTTGGATCCGGATATGAATTTTAATTTAGTTTTCGATTCGAATTCGGATTTTTAAAAATCCGATCCAAGCCCGACCCGTTGACATCCCTAGCCCCCAACCTATAACATTGGTGACATTTTGATCTTTAAATTTTAATCTAGTAAAAAAAATTTGCTCGAACTTTTAGAATTACTATAATCAAGTCCGATAATCAAATTTAGTTGACTTAATATTGATATAGCGGTGATATAAAAATGATCGGTGATGTCTAGGTTATTAAGATGTTGCATTACATTTACATCAGCAATCCTTCGGTACTGAGTTAATTGAATTGGACTTTTAAGATTTAATTATAATAATTCTGAAAGTTATTTAAGCCATAAATTATAATAAATTAAGATTTAAAAAGTGTCATAAAATAGACATGAATTTTAAAATTAGTAGTTATTCTGAAATAAGAAATAAGGCATCAAGATAATAATTGCCTCAAGTTATAGCTCTCTCTGTGTGAAGTCAAATAAGCTAGCACATCACCTTCAATGAGAACAACATGGCCACTTTTTTCCCTGGGCCGACGTTGCCTCACCTATATAGTCTAGTTCATCTTATTAATGAATAAAACGAATAACATACTATCTATTTCTCAAAAAAAAAATATGGCCACTTTTTAATTAATTAATCTTAGTTATTTGTATGTATATACATATCTTTTCTCTAAAATTCCTCTTCTAAGTTATTATATTTTATATTTAATTAGTTAGTGTATGTATGTGTGTGTATATATATGTCCATTAATCCCCTCTCTTTTATTTCCACAACCATCCTACTCTCTCTCTCTCTCTCTCTCTCTCTCTCTCTCTCTCTCTCTCTCTTTGTGGTGTTTTGGGCCATTTTTGAGAGCCATGGGAACTCAAGCTACTTCCCCAGAATATACCAAACCAAACAAGGTATATATTCCTCTCTCTCTCTCTCTCTCTCTCTCTCTCTCTCTCTCTCTCTCTTTATCTAATGGGGATTTTGTATTTGTTATTATGCACAAGCTTACATTTAGATTAAAAACATATTTAGTCCCATGTAGAATCCTACTTTCCCACAACTTTGCACATTTAGTTTAATTTACAGTAATTAAATTAAGTACCGTCGACCGTTCCTAATTGATACCCGAGATTTCAAGTTCAAATTTTAGTTAATTATTTCACATTTTCAACTAAGTTCATTTCTAGAAATGAGCGAAGTTAATTTAGTAATGTAGTGAATTGGTGATTTAGCAAGATCCATGAACACTCATCAAACACCACAAACTCCTATATATATGTTGCCTCAATGGGAAGGCAATTTGTGTGGCTCCCCTTTTATTTTGGATATTAATTACCAATTAATGTGAACAACCAAATTAATTAATTAAGCTCCATTCATTTGGATGATCCTTAATTATTAACAGTTGATATGCTAACTTATATTTCAGTGTAAAATATATAATTTGTACTTAATATATCAGCTTATCAGCATAATCATTATCTAAAGAGAACAACTGTACATAGCATCCATGACTATATATATATATGTATAGCTGCATCATTATTAATTCTAATTAAGTTTCTTTTCTCTTTGCTTTTCTCATCATTATTATCTTTTAGTGACTTTTTTATTTTAACTATTACTATTTTTTTTTTTTGGAGATAGATCTCGTCTCGTCTATTTCATTTAGAAATAAACTTAACTGAAAATGTGAATCAACTAGGATTCGAACTTGAAATCTTGGGTACCAATCGCCGAGCCTTTTGCCACCTGCGTTAGGAACGGTAGGTTAAATGTTACTATTTTTTAAAAATATGGTCGATGAGTCTTATGATCTTGGAGCGATATAATAACTACTATGGCCTCTATATATTGGCTGTATTATATAAGAGCTTTCAAAGATCTTAATATAGAACATTAAAATAAGCCAAGTAGGTTAAAAAAAACAAAAAAATAAAATAAAAAAAGAAAATAAAAAAATTCAGGTGTATTCAATGCTAGAGCTGGAGCAAAGCTGGCTCCTAATATTTTATATATTATACATAAACTATTTGAACTATATCTACGGAGATGGTACACATGTACATTATCATGTACAATAACTGTTATGTTTGACTTGTTATGTTCTCATTTACTAAAGTCAACAAAGGTTATATTTATGGGTAGGTGAGGTGTACAAGTTGAGGTGCCCCACTAATTAAGGTTAATTAAGGATTATTATTACACTATGCTCATTTCCAAATTTTAAGGCATATTTGGTTTTATATAATGAAGTATAAAATAATGTCTTTCTCTATTTTTCCATATGCTTTCAATCGTCGATCGACTGTTAAACTTGATCTAGAGTGCTTGAAGTACCTAGAGAATAAATTATGTGATTTTTCTATATTATCTGCCTAGTGAACGAAGGGGCTCAAAATCAACGGCTGAAAATAAAAATCTTACAAAACGTGATAATATGACATTAAAATTTTAGATCAAAGATATTGATCTTGTTTTATATAGTATAAAAAATTTTCTATCAAAATTTCACGTGATTTGGATATTTCTATACCGTTAAACTTCTAAACGGCTCACTACGACCATTAAGATTATTGATTTTGAGCCCCTTCGATCACTAGCTAGGCAAATGATATCAAAAAATCATAAAATTTATTTTCTAGATATTTCAAATACTCTAGATTAAGTTTAATGGAGCCGATCGACGATTTGAAAATCGCATTTTATTTTAGAAAAAAACTTTCAATATCATTTATATGGATTCACACTTTCCTACTTTAGTACCATGTGATTTAAAATATATCACTCCTATATCTTGTTGTTATCTCCTTCCATTAATTTTTTCGTTAAATCAATAATAAAGTTAAAACTGAAAAATACTAAAGTGAATATTTGATAAACTAGAGAAAAATTCAAGTTTTTTGTATATGATATAACGAAAAGTTAGCGGAGAGGTTGACGAAAAGAAAAAATAAAATCACATAAGACTAAATTGATACAAGGTACTAAAGTGAAAAATTGCGAAACTACAGTAATGGTATTTGAAATTTACCCTTTATTTTATTAAATCCAGTAAATTAAACACCCCAAACTACAAGGGCAAAATTGTAATTTTGCTGATATATCTGATTAATTTTTAGAATAGATATTTACCATATCACCCCTTATTAGACTCCGAATCCGGCTCTGAGAAGGGGCATATGAGGTATTTGAATATAACAATTGTTGATTAATTAAAATTGGTTACAAATAGAATTTTAGGTATAATTGATTCATCAAACATATTTAGATAAAAATCTAATTAATTACAAGATTCTAGATAAGCTTCGAGTAAATTAACATATCTCTTCAGAAAATTAAGATTTCACAGCAATAAAAGATATTTAAATATAATTTACTTAACATTGCTGGTAATATTTGTGGCTGCCCAAATAGAATACATACATTAAAATAAATTGTTACCTTTGATATATATCTGAATATAGGTACGTAATAAGATAATATTTTGGATAAATACGAATTTAAGCTTAATTATATATATATATATAGAGAGAGAGAGAGAGAGAGTGTCCGGCTCCTATGCTATCAATAGTACGGAGGTATCCGGCTACCAAGTTTTCCACCGTTAGATCCACCCCTTTGATGGTTTTCACCCGTTAGATCATACTATTCAAGCAACAACCCACTTAACCTTATAGGGCCACATCATCTTAGCCGCACATCTTTCAATCCAACGGTCAAAAACTTCGTAGCACAAATGAGTTGGTGCTATTAATAGCATAATAGCCTCGTTCTATATATATATATAATTTTATATTTTATATAATAATAAATTAAGTAGAAGAAAGAAGGAATTTTGAACAAAGTTTTGTTTTGTATCTCCATAAGTTTTTGCACTATCTCTTTTCATCATGGTACGTATTTGTAACGTGCGTTTGAGAACTTGTTTGGTTTTGCATGTTCAAATATTCTAATTACGCGTTCTGATGCAAACTGGTGTGCAAAAATTTTCTGCAGGAGCAGGCAGCAGCCGACAAGGCGGTCGACAATTGGCTTCCGATCACGTCGTCGCGGAATGCAAAATGGTGGTACTCCGCCTTCCACAACGTCACCGCCATGGTCGGCGCCGGCGTCCTCAGCTTGCCCTACGCCATGTCGGAACTCGGATGGTACGTACGAAATCATATACGCGTATCTTATGAGAACATACGTAGGTACGTACGTACGTGCATGATGAAATTTGTACATGCTGTACGTGTATTTTGTTGCAGGGGACCAGGAATTGCGGTGCTGATAGTGTCGTGGGTGATAACGCTGTACACGCTGTGGCAGATGGTGGAGATGCACGAGATGGTGCCGGGGAAGCGGTTCGACCGGTACCACGAGCTGGGGCAGCACGCGTTCGGGGAGAAGCTGGGGCTGTGGATCGTCGTGCCGCAGCAGCTGGTGGTCGAGGTCGGCGTCAACATCGTCTACATGGTCACCGGCGGCAAGTCGCTCAAGAAGTTCCACGACACCGTCTGCCCCGGCTGCAAGAACATCAAGCTCACCTTCTTCATCATGATCTTCGCCTCCGTCCACTTCGTCCTCTCCCAGCTCCCCAACCTCAACTCCATCTCCGGCGTCTCCTTGGCCGCCGCCGTCATGTCCCTTAGGTACCATCCACCTAGCTCTGCTCTGTACTATCTAAATTTTACTTTTTCGACAATCGGATCGTATCCTACGTACCGCACCGTATCCTAACAATTTTTTTATGTATCATGTGACTTGCGATTTGACAGCTACTCTACAATAGCATGGGGAGCTTCTGTGGACAAAGGGAAGCAATCCAATGTCGAGTACGGGTACAAATCGTCGAGCACCGCCGGTACGGTGCTCAACTTCTTCGGAGCGCTGGGCGACGTCGCGTTCGCGTACGCGGGCCACAACGTCGTGCTGGAGATCCAGGCGACCATCCCCTCCACCCCCGAGAGGCCGTCGAAGAAGCCCATGTGGAAGGGTGTCATTGTGGCCTACATCATCGTCGCCCTCTGCTACTTCCCCGTCGCCCTCGTCGGTTACTGGGCCTTCGGGAACAGCGTCGACGACAACATCCTCGTCACCCTCGAGAAGCCGAGGTGGCTCATCGCGATGGCCAACATGATGGTCGTCGTCCACGTCATCGGAAGCTATCAGGTACAAGTCCCGTAAAACTCCAAAAGTTAGTTATTCCCGCTGTTCCGTCAAATTCAAATGCAGTTCTTTGGAACACTACTACTAGCTCTGAATTCTGATGTCGAACCGAATGCGAGATAACTCGGAGATGAAATGAAAAACTATTCCAATTAAATTATTTCCAGACCAAACTGCATGTTCGTGTTCGTGTTCGTGTTCGTGTTCGTGTTCGGCTGCGAATCAATCTCTCTTAGTTCAGTTGCAGCATTCTGCAACAATCGATGTTCTCAGTTTTGTCAGTAGCAGAATTCGAGAAATGAAAATGCGTTTTTGTCGGTGCAGATCTACGCAATGCCTGTCTTTGACATGATCGAAACTGTGCTGGTGAAGAAGCTTCATTTCCCGCCTGGTCTCACTCTTCGAATCATCGCGCGCTCCGTATACGTCGGTATGCCTCTTCTCATTGATAGATTCCGATACTTTCTACATGCAAATATCAATGAAATTATCTCTCCGCTAACTTAATACAACCGCCAATATCTGTAGCTTTCACGATGTTCGTCGGGATAACATTCCCGTTCTTCGGTGGGCTGCTGGGATTCTTCGGAGGATTCGCATTCGCCCCAACTACATACTTTGTGAGCCCCAAAATCTTTCAGAAACTGCGCAGTTCAATAAATTTTGCGATGCTAATCCTTTCTAATATCTGTTTTTACAGCTTCCCTGTATCATGTGGCTCGCCATCTACAAGCCTAAAAGATGGAGCTTATCCTGGATCGCTAATTGGGTATGTTCATTCACTTTATCTACATACATTTACTTAATTGGATTTAAGAGGCCAAAGTACTGATCTTTTCTTGTGACTGTTCATCAGATCTGCATCATTCTCGGA
Source organism: Aechmea fasciata (assembly GCA_025177825.1). Classification (NCBI taxonomy): domain Eukaryota; kingdom Viridiplantae; phylum Streptophyta; class Magnoliopsida; order Poales; family Bromeliaceae; genus Aechmea; species Aechmea fasciata. Next base: position 6,524,084 of record CM045934.1, read on the forward strand.
GTCCTGTTAATGATTTTGTCGCCGATCGGAGGGCTACGGCAGATCATCATCAATGCAAAGACTTACAAATTCTACTCATAAACTAGTACTAATTAATCAAGAGAAGAACAAATTACTGATATGGACTTATATTTTCACTTCAAAAGCTCTGAAATTATATGTCCTGCATTGCGAAATAGTGGCTTACATTTGGTGTTAGTTCTTGTTTTCCAATAATTACGATGGTTGGTTTCTTTTATATATATATTTGATAAGAGAGTTCGGATTTAATTTAAATAGAATTGTGAGTATATATATACATACAAATCAATTTTCTTTTTCTTTATTTTTATACAGTTTTGTACTGTATTCTACAATGATTGTCAATAACAGTTGATTATCTTCCAAGTATTTACAGTAATCTTCAATTGGTTATACGCATAAAATTTTTTCAAAACAGAAACAGATTAAAGCCAATCAAACTCTCATACTCTAACCACCACGCAAACCACAAAAAAAAAAGAAGAAAAAAAAACACCCAACCAACACAAATTGTAGTAGTTTAATAAGTGACCACAGTTATATAACAAATACTAAATGCCATAACAACTCAGATGTCAAATTGTGCAGCAATGTAAGAACATCTCCATTTGTAGATATGCTGCACAACCTTGTAAGTGGGGTGAGTACCAAAGAATTACAAAGTAACTCCGAAAAGCCCTATCACTGCAGGTGCTTTGAAACCTGATAAGGACATCCTCTCCACAAAAATAGAATCAGACGCGAAAAACCAAGAAGCATTCGTCGTGAACTCAGATCAATGAGAATTTTCAAGTTGAACAATAGACCAAACACAGCAGTAAGGAACCATTGTGACGAAAACACATCCATATAAAGGAACTAAACTGGAATATTAAAATTAAAAAAAAAGAAAAATTCTGTTTCTCATCTATAAGTTGTCTTTGTACAGTTTGGGGGAGCACGGACAAAAAACATAAAATCATCAAAATCAACATACAAAGTCCCCCAATGCGATTTGAGAAAGCCACGAAACATCGATCCATCATTTCACTGCATATAAATATCATCTGTTCCCTCCGAACAGTACAGGATACTTCAGATCGCAGCAATCGCCGAGTAGCATTTCCACAAGAGTATTGAAGCTTTATATCAGCTCGAAAGTCATGTGTTTTCCGATTCAGTGGACTATTGCTTGGCTCCGAAAATGAGGCCAAGTGCAACATAAGCCGAAAACCAAAAGAACTTACAGCACCATCAATTTCGTCCAGTTAACCACTCAGTCGCCATCTTGAAAATCGACTTTAGATGTGACAGAACAAAGAGATCAGCCCTGATAATGAGAAATGAATGCAAAAGCCGAGCTATCATCAAAGGCCAACCGTTTCATCATGCGAAGACTTGGACGAGAACTCATTCTCTTTTGGCGTGTATTAAAAAAGAAGCATAGCCGAAGATGGTTAATCTATCTCTCCCTCCTCAACATCATTTACAGTAGTAGCAGTTTTATGTTCAGCTTCTTCCTCCTCTTCGTCATCCACTTTCATGTACAACCCTAGCTGCTCCAAGGGGTTGCTTCCGCGAGTTTAAAACCAACAATTCCTTCGTGTGAGTGGGTTGGGCTGGTCTCGCCAACAGAGCTCGGTACATGCTCACCGGCAACAGTTCTAAGCATTTCTAGATCTTTTAGAAATAGGCTGCCTTCGTTGATTTCCACGGTCTTCTCCATCTACAGTAAGGGCCAAATCTCTCCACTGTTAACTAACAGAACGTCCATTTGGAAAAAGAGACACAAAGTTGTACTTACCTGTAGCAAGGCTTGGCGAGCTGCTTCTCTCTCAAGCTCCCGTTTGCGCTTTGCCTCCGCAGCAGCCTCTGCTTCAGCCTGTTTTCGAGCGTCCTCCGCGGCCTTAGCTTCAGCCTGTAGTCGAGCTTTCTCTGCTTTTGACATTGGATGCAAATCGTTCACAAAATGAAATTTAAGCAAATTTTCTCAGGAAAGATAAGAAGATGCCAATTGCCTCTTACCTTCTCTTTTTTGCCTCTCAAGCTCCTCTCTCTCCCGACGAACTTTCTCTGGATCCTTTTTGTCACCCTATTTAGTCAAAAATATAGCACCAAATGCCCAAATAAGTTACAAGGACAAAGCAGTAGGAGAGTCAAAATGTTTTTACTATAAAAAAAACACTAGTTTATAAAGAAAACCTGGTTGAGGGTCTTCTCACGAGCTTTAAGAATTGTATCAGCGAAACGATTTTTGAGAACAGCTGCTCTGTAGAGCTTATCCGGGGAGACCTGCCTCTCAGATTGAGCATTCTCCCCTAAAATTTTCATAGCGAAAAGGTAAGGCGATCTGTTTTCATGTGGCATAGGAGGACTTGGAGATTCAGAGGGTCTTCATACAAATTGATGCTTACCCTCTGTAAGGTGATCTCCCTCAACAGAGACATGTTGCAGATGTGGGTCCTGCTCTAATTTATCCAACCCATTAGACGATCCTGTGTTTAGTCAATACAAGCATTACGGAATGACAGATGGACGGCTAGAAAATGAAAAAGCTACTTAACATCCATAGCTTTAAAAACTCACTATTTGTATCAAGTGGATTCCTCGTATCATTTTTTTCTTGGTTCAACACTGCTACGTTTCGTGCATTTTCCTGCATGGAAAACAGCAGCATTAAATGAAGAACAGAATAAGGAAAAACATCCGATGCATGCAACAAGTGAATTATTAGCTATTCATGATATGATCAAGTATTTCTCATTCAAAACATAGTATGCTAAAATAGCTTGCTGACCTTTGTAGGACTAGAAACTTTAACATCTGACCTGCTTCCAGAAGAACTAGTTGAGACTGAATCTGCAGACGTTTCAAAGGCTATCGTCAAGTATTACACATAGTAAGCAACATTACTTTAGCAGCTGAAAAACATCATTGTAAATGTTGTGCTCCAGATAAAAACAAGGAATAACTATACAAATGTGGGGGAGTGATTTCCTTCCATAGTATTTGCAATAGCTGGATAAAACAGTAACAAACCCTCAACAAATTAACAATTTCTTTCTTATTCTGTAGGGGAAAAAAGTCTACCAAACAGCATCCTAAGCTATCCAAATAAGTATAAATAGCATCCTCAAACTATAAATTTGTAACGGATGGAGATGGTAAGGCTAAAAATCCTCCAAGGGAGGCACACATTCCCCAGTCCCCACAATCCAAGTCCATCATTATTCAACCTCTCCAGACTTGGTATTGGGTTGACAAGCTCAACTCCAATTAGAAAGGTTCATTCAAAGAGCTATGTGATCTTTCCAACTTCCCATTATCATGACATTAGTTCTGTAGATTAAGTTCTGGAAAAAGCAAAAACAGGGAGAAATGGATCATGTTAGAAGGCAGAGTTAGACATGAGAGTTCTAGTTAACTCTCATGTAATTTAAGAGGGAATAGAGCCATAAACAGTTTTTCATGGTCAATTTCCCAAGAAACAATTACCAGGCAATAGGCATATTACTTGATGCAAAACATATTCATAGAGGGTTAAGTCGAGTCCTCTTTTGATAATTTTAGTCAATTTATATGGTTCTGCGAAAGCAGAACAATCTCCCTAATAGGAATCTATTGCACATTGTAAACCATAAAAATCTAAAAAATTTATAAAATAAACTAATAAAAAATAATAATTTTGAAAAATAGGAAAAAATAAAATAAAATCTAAACAACACAATCAAACCTAATACAGAAATTGACTAAAATAAGTAAAACATAACTCGACTTAACCCTCTCTGAATATGGTTTTGCATCATTACTATCCAAAAAATAGTAATTGGAGACCAATCCCACTCAAAGCATATCCCAACCAAACCTACCTAATGTCGCCTCCCAAAACCAACTGAATAACCCAACCTAGAAGTACTAAACTGATTCAAGCTTCACTCGATCTTCACCCAAACTGATGAAACCCAAAACACAATTGTCACTTAATTGATTAATTGACTTATTCAGTCCAATTACATCGCAAATAAGGCTTACTGGCAGAATATACTGGGACTATGCTTACAGATGCCCTGTTAGAGCATATATATCCATTAACAAACAGGCTGCTCATGCAAAAACAGATGTCATGTAAACATGGAAAACTCCCTTTGACCAGATAATTGTTAAATATCTCATCAATCATGTTAGTTAAGCCCTTATCTATCCCTTCGAGCAAATCATGTACCTTAAAAATATACGCCCTTTCCCAGGAAGCGGCATACTTGTGTACGAGTAAATAGGTGAAACAGATACAAGTTTACATGAAATTGGAAGTATCGACTACTCAACAAACTCCCAATTTTAGTACTTGTATCGAAATCTATCGGTATCATAACTGTCAAGAAGTTCTGATCTTCTAAAATCATATTTCCCGTGAGACTTGATTTTCCTTGACCTCACATAAATTGTAGGATGTAATCTTAACAAGATATATTCAGAAAGTGCATACAATTAATCATCTCATTATATGACTATATATTTACAACTTATTATATCAACCTAAAATCTCATCAAAACAATATAATGCTCTGTGCACTGCTTCCATCCAGTAATTAAGTACTAAGTTCCCTTAAAAAACCTGCCAACCATCAAATCCTAACGCTTAAACTGGTCATGGTCTCCTTTTCTCCTATTGCCAACCATCAAATCCTAGTGCCAACCATCAAGATTGGATGGCTCATTGCAAGCTGATGTACTTCCAAATAAGAAGATAGAGCACACAAAAAATATATGATAAAAAAAAGCAGCCTATGGGTCAAACAGGTCAGCCTATAGGTCAAACAAGTCCAACAAAACCTGACCACACCGAAATTGTTAATGTCCCATAGCAAAGAAAATAGTAGTCTGGAACAGTAAATAAGCGGCACAAAGATTCTGATGCTCGCTAGTACATGGTCAATAGGATGAATAAAGTGATAGTGCACACTATAGCTATTCAAACAAGCCATCCAATATAGACATTCAGCAAAACAATGATGTGAAAGCAACAAAAAATAAAAGAATGACAGAGGAAAGCACGGACCACTGGAGGATGATCCTGAATCACTACTAGAACTGCTAGAGCTACTACATTTGCTGCTTTTGGGAGCTGGGTCTTTTCAATCACCACAGGAGGGAAGATTGGGACAGGAGGATCATCGCCACCAATGTCAACCTCCTCATCGGCCAGCTCATTGACTGAAAATCAAGAACCATAAGATCTGAACATGTCAAGCACATTATCATAAAAAAGCATTAATATGAAAGAAGTTGACCTTTGCCATGATGCATTGACGAATTGCTAAGGCCAGATTCATTTAAGATCTGCATAAGACATCAAAATGTTTAATTATAAACATAACACAAACTTGAAAAATACCCAATTCACGTACCAATCAAGCAAAACACACCTCCATTTCACAAGGCTCAGCTTTTGCTTGGTTCTCCGATCGTTTCTTCTCCAAATAATCATCTACAAGCTTCTGTAACTCAAACAATGTATCATCACCAAGAGAATCGATGTCAATCTCTATCTCATCTTCGCTGGTTTGTTCTGAGCGGCTCCTCAAGAAATCGACTATATGATCCGGCATCTCACCCACTAGAGGTTCTAACAGCCTGCTAAGGTTCAGCTTCTGCTCATCTGTCATTTTTGGCTTAGTTCTCTCCGGCAAAGCAATGTCATGATTTACAGGAGGTTCTTTCCTCTTCTTGGACTGCAACACTGGCTTGGCCTCTTGAGTTTCTCTCTTAAGAGCAGCATCAGCTGTAGCTAGCTTCTTCTCAATGGGTTTCCATCTTGTTTCAAAGAACTTGCTCATCGTATTTGCCATAATATGTACGTCATTACCAGGTGGGTTGTAAGTCATGGCATTTGTAAAAGTAATCCTGACATCAGAAACAAAATCCCATGGGCTGGAGTAAGCACCCGAAGTGATCCTACTCTTGATAGTCCCCAAATCCATCGGATGCTTAATAACTTGATAATAATCCGGAATATTCAACTTCACCACGTCAACAGGAGTGTTGAATACCCACCCATACTGATGCGCCATTAAGCGCTTAAGAAGTGACTCGCATTGTTTCAACATCATTACATGGGTGTTGCCGATCAAAGGTGGAGGTGGAGGCGGAGGCAGAGGCGGAGGTGGCACCGGCTTTGCAGACTCAGAGTTTTCCCTTTTCGATTGGGAACTATGCTGGAGAACAGGATCCTGTTTCTTTACATGGACATCACTGGAGGAAGAGAGGGCAACCCCATTTAAGCCTGCTGAACTCTTTGAAAGCAGTCTCTTTTGGAGAATCCTGGTTTGCTCAAGCTCTCCTCTAAGTCTCATTTCCAACTCTTTCCTCTCAGAACTCGACATCTTGGAAAGAGAAATGACTTGCAAAGGGACATTAAACCCGTCGCATCTGTCTGAATTTAAACTTATGCATTTCCTCTTTGGGGCGCAAGAGTCTTCAGAGTCGATGCGAGCAGGGCTAGCAAACCCTTCCGATTCACCAACCGTCTCGACTGCGCATGCCGATAATCCGGGACAAATCCGGAAGAGAATCCCTTTGAGAATTTCTGTGTCTTTCCCATCATTGTGTACAGAACAACAACAGAGTAGTCACCTTTTTCAGCTTTTTCTTCAGCTACACCAAATAAAGAACTATTCTCACCTCAAGATCGAGGAACAAAATAAACACCCGACCAGATTTTGTTAGGTGGGCCTGCGTGAATTGAATTGATAATTTGATCGTACTATATTATTTTTTTCCAGCAACATGCTTTTTCGAATATCAAATTTGCTTCTGTTTCCTCCCTAATCCTACAGATATTGCCTTTCCAACAAACTCAATACTTACAGCTTTGCTTTCTCTTCGAGTGTGTACTGAAGAAACATTAACACCAAAGTGAAGAAGCTAAAACTCCCGCAAAAAGGTCCACACTCCACTTCCAGCAAGCTTAACACCCAAACCCTAGCTGCAACCTAAACATGCCTCTCTCGCTAATACCCTACAAATCCCCCCAAATCACCGCACACAAAAAGGAACGAGCACGCTTGCAGCTCCCTCGCCGTAACGAAGAAACCCTAACACCAACCAATCCCCCCTTTCCCACCCCCGCCACTGTAAATTCCCGTTTCCGCCACCACTGGGAACGAAAACCCTCGCCTTTGACCCGAGAAAGCGCGAGATCACCGCGCAGAGCCGAAGCGCGGCGCAGGCGAACCCCCAAAATTCAAAAATAAAGGCGAGAACAAAAATTCGCAGAAAAGGGGCTCCGGGACGAGCGAGAAACCTGGATCCCGATCGGGAGAAGCTCCTCTTAGCGCAAGGAAACCCTAGAAGAGAACACGAACTCCTCCTCCCCCGCCCCACCCCCCGCTCGCGTCGTCGTCCCCGCCGCCGCCGCCGCCGCCGCCTCTCTCCTTCGCTTCGCTTCGCTCTCTCCTTGGAGGGGGTCGAGTGTGGAGAGGAAACGTGAACGCGAAGAGAGAGAGAGAGAGAGAGAGAGAGAGAGAGAGATTTACGATATTACTTGTTTACCCTTTTCAAAAGGGCAACGCTCGAAGCGGCGATCAGGGCTGGGTTCGACCTCGACCTCGACCTCACCCCGTAACGGGGGCGCGGCCTTATAGGCGCTTCGATGATGCGGTTCGGTCGATCATAGCCGTCCGTTGGAATGGGTTGAGCGTGGCGGTGTTCGGTCCGTAGATTTGACGCCGTAGATTTGAGGCCCACATGCATCGGACGGCTGAGCCGGTGTTGACTTGCTTAATCCCGTACGTGATTTTAGCACATCCCAGATTCGAATCTAGTATAATCTATAACTGCGTAGTGAGGAATCTAGTGCAATCTATATATTAGGGTGGTTCTTTCATCCCTACCGCTAAATCGGCTCAGATCGTCACAAACGGCTGAGATCGTACGACATGCAGGTGCATAAGGAGAATGTACCTCCGATGTTATAAAATGGTGGTGGAAACTTAAAAGAATCTAAGCAGAATCCAAGCATATTTGATTCTAATTGTTCCCACATGATGGAAACTGTTCTCGGTTAGATTCGATTAAAACCGTAAATCCATGTCCATCGCGATTCCTATCACATACTTAGGCCGTGGAAAAAGCATATATGGATATACTTTTACGTTCTCCTGGGACCGCAAAAAATATAACGTAACAAACTTGCACGTGACGCGATCTCCCCATAATTCCAAACGAACATGGTATTTTTCCAAGATTATCTGTATGTTTGCATATATATTCATAAGCAGAAGAGGCAGCAGCAGCAGCTTATTAGTACTGCACCGAAATGTAGATTGTATACCAAACTCCCTCAATTTTGTTTATTCCAATAACATTTCACATTACATTCTACAAGGGGAAGAACAGATGCTATCATCAGCACAACTTGGTTATATTTTGAAACAGAATAATTGTTGGTACAAGAAATGATATAAACTACATGATTGGACCTTCCCATCATTTAGCCTTTTCTAGCTAAACCTGAAACAATGAAATCAAATAGACCACCTTATTTTTCCTCAACAAAGCAGTAGGTATCCATCCGCGATCAGCATGTGTATCTATACCGAGGTATTTTCAGCCGCGAGTATTACGGCGAAAACTCTTCTAGCTTCTGAAACAGCATTCTCGATCTTATTAGATTCCGCCATCCATGCGATGTGCTCATCTGGTCTAACCAAGAGGACCCCATGGCTCGTCATACGACACGTATCCCACCATGAGGTTGTAGATGATGGCCTTTTAACTTCTTCAACGTCGATAAAGTTTTCCCACGGGCCCAACTCAACTCTGCTTCCTCTTAATTTCTGAACAAATGAACCTTGAGACCACATAATACAAACCTTAGCAGATACTTTGAACTCTTCAGCTGTCCTAAGGACTACACGCGCAAGGTCGTAAGACTCTTTCACTGGTGCTATAATGAGAACGAATTCGAGTTTATCTCCGGGAACCAAATCCAAGGTGGAGAAAGTTTCCTGCACGAAATAATTCCAGTTAACAAATAGTGAAAAAAAATGTAGATACAAAATTTAGCTAATTGCACCAAGGTTTACAATTGGGTCACTATCAGCGTAGCCTACGCATTTGGTTTGGAATCTCACCATTCAGGTTTAATTCCTGAGGCAAAAGCGATAAAAATACTGAAGCAGTTGTCAACAACCTACACAAGTGACTTTTTCAGCTTCACAAGCCATTTCTGTTCAATCCAACCAAATAAATTGATGAAAATGTTCAGATTGCAGCCAAAGGCAAAGGCTGTGGACCTAATTGTAACAATTAAAAAAGGTTGGGACCAAACTGAACCTGTCTAAAAGATTTCGAACCCTTCAGTGCAATTTACTTATGGAAAGTAAGGTCGTAGACATGGAAAAACCTCACTGGACGATGCCGTCTGTGCTCTCACTTGGAAGTGGGGAAGACGACAACCAGTCTTAGCAGATGGTATATATTCCCTCGAAACCCTTTTATGATCACTAGTTGCTTCTGTTTCTTGGAAATCATGACTATCAGCGACCAGGGCTCCTTCTCGATAGCTGATAGGTGCATTAAAGCCACATTAATAAACAAGAACTGCATAAACTGAAGGAAAACTGACACCAAAGATCTAGTAGTTATAGTGTTATACCCCGTTTTTTTTTTAAAATTAAAAAAAACCTCTAACTATTAATCAAAGAGCAAAAGGTTCATAAAAGGATGTAACTCCTAAGTGCTAGTTAATATTGGATAAAAGTGATCTGCTAACCGGAAACCGAGATCCTCAGCAGGAAACTGTAGTTGAAGACTCTTCCCCTCATCAAAAATGCTCTTTAGTCTTTCTAGCCGCAAAGATCCAAGCAGATTTTTCTCATTCAGAATAAAGTCAGAGAGCTGGGCACGACCAATGGAAAATATTCCTTCTAACAAAACCTTCTGAAAGCTTCTCGGCATGATAGATCCAAGGCTGTTATTTATTACTCTGTGCACTGCCAGCAATGTTACAGATGAATCGAATTACAAAGTGGCAATGGAACCAGATAAAGAGTATTCTGGTTACAGTTCTTAATGATGAATAAAAGGCAAGGCGAGGCTTACTGACCTGAGTTTGCAATGGTCGGGTCAAGACCAAGAGCGGAAGGAACAGACATTGCTGCTTTGAAGTTTTCCACGCTTAGTGCAGTATTAGAAATCGCAATCTGTGATCAATCGAAGCGCACGTCATGTAATCTTTATGCTAAAAATGGAAAGGGATAACGAAAAGATGCAAAACGAAGCATGCAAGGGGAGTCATACTGGCCGACGCTCCGTCTCGTAAGTTTGAAGTATGGACGGCGAAGAAATATTGCTTAATAAAGAGCATATTTTCCAGGCCAAGTTATGTGCATCCTGAATGCCGGTATTCATTCCTAAAAGAAGTCAATAACCAATAAGCATGCCCTACGCAGAAAGAGCAGCAGGACGTGAATTACAGAAGACACCCATAGTTAGAAATCGAGATCTGAATTGTGTAACACATAAACCATGTAGATCTACAGTGGCTAAGTGTAATTGATTGCAACTGTTCTAATTACTTTCTATCATAAAAGCGAAACTTTTTTTTTTAAAAAAAAAGTGTAAAGAAAAAAAGAGTAAAGAGTTGCTAACCAAAACCACCGGCAGGGGGAAAGCGGTGAGCAGCATCACCAACAAGAATTACGCGATTATTGCAGGAAACATACTTCTCGGCAACTTCTGCATGCATCACCCATGACTTTATGTCTACAACTTGGACGTCTGCGGGCTCCCACCCAACCAACTTGAAAATAATTTGCTCACATACCTACAATTGGCTCCATATCTTCAATAAGGATGGAAAAATTATATCTTCACTAAGGATAGCAACAAAGCAGGCTAATTGCTCAAATCGTACAATTTAGGAAAATGTCAGATAACGCAACAGTACAGAACTGTACACACTTGCATGCAAATATGCAAGATAACACCATAATTCACCATTAGAGGATTGCCAAATGCGACGAAATCATGATTAAAGGAGGAAGATACAAGAAAATAAGAAGCATATACAGTATGTATTAAAATAGACCTCAAATTACCTTGGAACTGAAATCCTCGAAGTTCTGTTGCGGAGGATAGTATGGTATCTGAAGTAAAAAAGGGAAGAGCACATTTTTATTCCACACTGGGTACAATTTACACTATTTGATTAGATAATTTGCAAAATAAAGAGATCAGAGCGCACGAAACTCCTGCAAATGCAGGGTTTGGGGAAGTATTTCAATAGATTCGCAGGAGTTTCGCCTCCGCTCCGATCTCTTTCTTTTTCTAATTAGTACAACCGTAGCGGTAATACCTGAAGCACAAATTCCCCTTGCTTCAGATCATGTGCCACGAGAACACCGATCGCCTCCGGATTAAAAATAAAGAACAGCATTCCCGGCCTCCGATTCAGCAGGTAGTCCCCAAGGTCCTTGCTCAAGAAATGCACGCTAACAAGCTTCTGGAGATCGCTTTTCGCCCCTCATAGCTATGCCAACAAGTTTCGCACGGTGCTCCTTGCACCGTCAGACCCAACAAGTATTTTACAGCGAAAATTTCTCTCCTCCGCTTTCCCCTTATTGGAATACGAAGCTCCAACAATCAAACCGTCACCGATCGGGCGAATGGAGTTACACTCATGGCCCATTAATATTGTCCTCTCCCATGGCGCCTCGTGCTTCAGCACTTCAATTTCGTCTGGCGAGCACGCACGAACTCCCAAATTTTCGAGCTTTTCGAGTAGCAACTCGACCAATTTGTACTGCGAGAAGTGCGCTACGGAGACGGGGCTTACGATCCTGTCGAAATCTGCATCGTCGGCACATTTACAGATAAAATCAGTGCTATGATCAATTTCCAAAGATTGCAAAAGGGATGCCATATAAACTGAGGAACAAACCGTGGGGTCGCATGTGATCGACGGAGCCGAGGACGGAGCCGGAGAGAGAAGTGCAGTACACGAACTTCCGCCATAAATCGACCGGCGGCTGCGACCGCTCGATGTCTTCCGCCAGGCCGTCGAATTTCCGGAAGATCTGTCAGCATATCCTTCAATCAAGAAAAATTCACATTTCCTCGAGGTTTCATGAATATGTAGTAAGAAAAAAAAAAAAAAAAAAAAAAAACGAAAAAAAAAAACCTCCATAGATCGATTGTTAATGAAGTGGGCTTGGGGGTGTCGAGAGAAGGTTGTGTTCTTTTCTAGAACTGCACATTTGATCCCTGGGGAGGAAAAAAAAGCGTAAAAATTAGTTCTTCAATATCTGCTAGAAACTATGGATATTTATAAAAGATACCTAATTTGGTGAGGAGGAAGGAGAGGGCGAGGCCGACGGGGCCGGCGCCGACGATGAGGACGGGAATACTGGGCGCCCCCTCGCCGCCGCAGTCGGTGCCGGCGGGTCCGAGGGCGGACGGCGACGAAAACAGGGAGGTGCTGCCGGCAGCGGCGATTCGGCTCCGCCGCCGCCAGAAAGCAGTGTGAAGGGAGTCGTCGGCTCTTCTTCTTCTTCTTTTAATCAATCCTGCTGCCATCGCATTCATGTGCGTGTTTTAGGGGGGAAGAAAAAGGGAGGAGGGAGGGAGGAATCGAAAGTTGTAGAAGCACCGGCTTCCCGAAGAAACTGTTGTATATAATATATATATAACAATGAATTTACTTTTTTATAAAAAAATTTAATTTTTTATTGTTAATTGTAAATTTTTGAATAAATAAAATATGAGTCAAAAATTTATGTTGATTTAAAATAATTATTAAAAATAATTATTAGTGCATCTGCGAGTTCACTTAATTATAAAAGTCGCATCATCTAAAATAACATTGGGATGCTACGGGTGGTCTCTCCGAAGCTCTCATCTCTCTCTCTCTCTCTCTCTCTCTCTCTCTCTCTCTAATTAGAAGCGAAGCTTCTGCTTGTTTCCATTTTTTCTTCTGGAAGATGCCGCTCTCTTTACCATGGCCATGGCCACGGCCGAACCCTCGCCCCCAATCACCCTCGCAAACCCCCACCGAACCAAGACCCTTTTTTCCCCCGAACCCCCTCACCTCCCTCCTCTCCCACATCTCCACCGCCTCCTCCTCCCCATCCCTCGGAGCCCAGCCCTTGTGGGCCCGGGTGGCGGCGGCGGCGGCGGCGGCTCCGGCAGTGGTGGCGCAGGCTCCGGCGAGGGTGGCGATCGGGGAGCGGCTCGCCGGAGTCCCCGTCTATGCGCTCAGCAACTCCGCCGAGGAGTTCGTGCTCGTCTCCGGCGCCCGCACCGGCAAGTCGCTGGGCCTCTTCTGCTTCAGCAGGGGCGACGCCGAGGCGCTCCTGGAGCAGATGAGGTCGATGAACGCCGACATGCGGGAGGGGTCCAAGGTCGTCACCGTCGCGCTGAATAAGGTGAGGGAAGCGCCTGCGCCTGCTTTTGGCAGTAGCAGCGGTAGAGTGTTTGGTAAGCAAAGAAAGGAAATGTCTGAAGCTGCTTCTGTTGCAGGCGAAATGCTGAAATAAGATTCTAAACTCGTAATACCATTATAGCACTTTATCGAAGAGCACTACGCACCACAGTAGGGCCGAATAGGCCCCAAGTAGTGGATTTGACTAGCCAAGATGATTTATCTTTGTTGCCTGCAACCTGTTTGATGAAATGCTTGATTGAAGTGAGTGTTTTGGATTATGAGAATCCGAACAATATTTGCATTAGAATGGTTTATATCAGTCGGGGATATCTTTCAGAGCTAGCGGGAAATCAAAACCAGCTAGGAATGATAACTTTGAAGTGATCAAGGCCATTTCTTGTCAATCTTATGTTTGCTCACTAGATCTAACACTTGTCCTTGCTCTTTTCGTTGAATTAATTTACGCACATGTAATTTGATGTATTAGTTGCTGTTGAATTTCTCTGTGTAACTAGGAATGGAGCCTCTATGCCTTGTATCCTGACTTTGTTAGGATGAAACCGACAATATTGCTTCTGGAACATGGTGTTCTCGATGTCTTTAGCCTCTTCTTTTTTTCTTTTTTCCTTTAAGACCCTTAGTTTCTCTCACACTGCAAGAAAATTGATAAGAATGTAATCATGTAACGGTTGATTGCTGTAGGCTATCATGCTTGCTTTCAAGAGGTATATAGTGAGATGCATTTGATCTGTCCTATTTATCAAGATATACTTACTTGGTTTTGCTTTATTATATCGTTTATTTATTCATTTGGGTTTTGTTGTTGCAGGTTTTCGAGCTTAAGGTCAATGGAGTCGCCTTTAGATTCATCCCAGATTCATCTCAGGTGGCAAAAGCGATAAAGGTGAGTTCCCTTTCTATGTAAATAAGGATAGTACACATTATCGTGGGTGGCCTTTAGGGCCCCAAAGAAGCCATAATGGCCTAAAAAGACCAATCAGAATGCTGCATCGATGAAAAGACCCACAATTGAACACTTAAGAAAATATTTATTTTAGGTTTCAATCTTTAGACTATCCACAATATGGTAAGCATGTCTTTCTTCTGCAACTCTATAAGGACAAGTCTTATTTTTTTAAAAAGGAACCTTTCGTGTGTTGTACCTTTTCTATATGATTACTAGTACTTGTTTAGTTTGTGCATGTGTATTCCGTAAAAGTTTATTTTGCATATTTTCAATGTGTAACATAAATTTGTACATATGCTGTTTTGTGCGGCATCATAGTGTTTATTTGCAAATCAAAAGTTCAAAGTAGTACCAATTCGAGCTTACTAGCCTTTGGGTTGGTATACACCAGAATGTTGAAGATGAAGGTGTTTATATACAATTTTTCTTTAGAATATGTTGATATTCTGGTCAAATTTTCTCGAGAGGTACGTGTGCAAATGGTTTACTCTTTTACAGGAGAGGAAAAAGCTAGGGGATATTTCAGATGGTTTTCCTGGAGTTCCAGTTTTTCAGGTTTGAGTTTATTTTGCTTAAATTCTATCTTTTAACTTCCAAGAGATGCATTTTTAACACTTATGCCTACTCTTTGTAATTATAAGCAAGAGATGCTTGAGCCAAGATTTTTGAATAGCTAGTTTGCCTTTTTTTTATAGCTAAAATATGTTTTTACTTTAAATAATTAAATTAACCCGTTAACCAAATGAGGGTGGAACATATTCGCCTTTGTGCAGCAGTTAATTTTTCTTGCATGACAAGTGATCTGTCCATTTTCTCTTGCTCTTGTGGTCCTTAGTTCTAGGAGGGATGACCCAACTTCATTTCACTGTTTTCTCTTGCTTCATGATTTAGGCATTACCCTAATCGCCCGTGCTGGGACTGCAATACTTTGAGAAATCTCATCTTTCTTCATTTGTCATATTCAGATGCTATCAGTTTATCGCTTTATACTGTCTATGCTTTTGTCCTGATGGAAAACTTCACTTTTGCGACTGCAGTTGCAATTTAGTAGAATTTAGTAACTCTCTCTTTTTTTTTGTTCGTGTATTTCAGTCAAGGAGTTTGGTCCTGAAAAGCCAAAACAAGAGATATCGCCCGTTTTTCTTCAGAAAGGTTGATAGAATGATAAGCACTTCTATTTTTATCCTCTGCCACTGTTAATTTCGTAGACTGATATATTGTTAATTAATATTATAATTAAGGAGGACTTAGAAGATTCACTTTCTAGAGCTTCTCACCAGCAGAGGCAACTAAATCCCGCGTTAAGGCACGGCGATATTCAGGTACAGCATTCGGTACCTTCCGAATAATTTGCAACTATAAATAGTTGAAAATTCGTCGACTTATTATTATTATTGTTTTTTGTGATATTATTACCTGTCAGGTTTGTGCTCTGGAGGAAATTATTAATGCTATGAAGGTAAAATAATGTTACAATTGACTGCATCTTTAATGGCCTGAACCTATTATGATTTATAAGCTACAAATATGACTACTCTCTCTTTGTAGGATGGATCTTCGTCCAAGTGGGATGATGCTGTGTTCATCCCTCCAGGTTTTAACGTCTCTACCGATCTCAGCACTGCAGCTGCATAGGCCGCGCTCCATCTTCGAGCTTTTTTTAGGAGTTCATTGAGGCTAGGTAGTTTTTTTTTTTTTTTGGCCTCTTCTTAATACTGTTATAATTAATGTGAGGTTAGCTTGGTCGTCTGTAATTTAATGATTGAGGTGAGTGAACTTAGGTGAACTTGTAGTTATTTAATGTATATGTAGGATTGATCCTATGCTTTTCCTTCATGTCATTTTGGATTGACATAAGGATAATGATAATACCATTCCTAGTAAATCAATATATTTATTATACAGATATAGTATATTAATTCTTTCTGAGATACTATAACAAGGAAAGATTTATTTTCTGAGATACTATAACAAGGAAAGATTTATTTTTTGAGTAATGCAAGAGATGTGTACCATTTACAACGTATCCATTTAAGGGTGCCATTAATTATACTGGTATGACTAGTTAAATATACCCTACCTTTGGATAGAAGGGGCTATACCCTTTTGGAGTGTACAATTTAATAGAGTTTTCCTTTATTCAAAATAATAAGACTTAAATTGGTATTGAAATCTAACTAACGCTGCTAAATAAAATAGAGTCGAAATAAAAATAAGTGGAATTGTTGAAAAAATATTGTAACCGAATAATTGTAATTAGTCAGAAAATAAATTTACGTACAAAAAAAAAAAAAAAAAAAAATTATCGTACTTTCTGATTAACGAAATCCCAAGTAGTTTACCAAAGCCTAAGCCCCCGTTTGATTGGGGGTTAAGGGGTGGAATAACCCCTTAATTCCTATTTTATCTTCAAACACCATCAAAAAGAGATGGGGTTAGCAAACCCCACCTCAAAAAGTTATCCCGACTTAACTAATCCCACCTAACCCCACCAAACCCCAACCAAACACTATTTTTCTATTCATAATAACCCACTATCCTTCTTATCCCACCTATTTCAACCAAACACTATTTTTCACTATCCTCGACTAACTCCAACTTCCAACCAAACACAAAAATACTTTAACCCCACCTTAATCCCAAACTTAACACTATCTCTGGAATAACTAGTTTTTTCTTAACCACGAACCAAACGGGGGCTAAGGCTCTCCGCAAAGCACTGCCGTTCAATCAAAGAGAGTTTCCAAGTACTCTTGGTCCCAAGATATCCATCAGATGCAATCAAGCTGAATGGACGACCTCAAATTATTTCTAAACACAGAAACATCCGATGACAAGCTTACAAATTTATTTTGTCCATGCTAATTTAAAAAAAAACAACCAACCCTCGAAGTATTAGTATCCAGTAGGGTAGGCATCTCCCAGTAAAAGTGCAGTGAGTTGTGAGCCCCTCTACCCCCCAACAACTTTTCACTACCGCGGTCTCATATACAACTTCCGCTGTCGAAAAATAACACATCTCAAACAAAGTCCCGAAAATTGGATTTTTTTTTCTTTTTAAGGGTATAATGCTAACAAGAAGAGACTCCATCCTCTCTCTATGAATAAATAGCGCACCCCTCGAAGATCTCGACCTTGCATTCCATCAGAATCAACCAAATAAATCGAATGCGACCTGGCGAGCAGATGTGAGATCAATTTTACTATTATTTCGAGGTAGTTTGCAAATACGAAGGGAATCATCATATCTCCTCGTTGGTTTCTACCCGAGCAAGTCACGGAATAAATTCGGGTTGTTCCCTGTTGGGGTCACGCCCACCTGCCTCGCTGTTGCGTCCTTCTGTAAAGCGTCTTGCGAGTTCGGGCCCTTTTTTGTCCCGACACTATGAGGACTCTTATTGATCGAATAAATCTCAGCTAGCGCTGGATCTATGGAACTGTGGCTGACCCCGGTCGGAGCGTCCGTGAAAATCGCCATAAGATCAGGTGCTTTGGAGGCTGGAGCTGCTGGAGGGCTTATAATACCGGGAGATGCCGCTGATGTGGATCCAAGAAGACCTTCCAACTGCTTGAAGGGATCGTCCAAAGGAGTATCGGATGAGGTTGGGTCACCCAAATCAAGGAGATCGGGTGGTGGGGTAGAAGGAACAGTAGCCGTAGTAGTCGTTGCTGCCTTCTCCTTTGTAGCAGCTGCTGCTTTCGGTGCTTTTTGCGCAGCAGCGGCTGGCTTTTTCTCAGCTTTAGCGGCTGATGAAGCACCGAATAAGGAAGCAGCTAGCCGCTGCTTCTCTGCAGAGACTTCAGCCTGCTGCTGTCTCCGAGAATCGTATGATGATGTCTCTCGTGTTTGCGAGCTCACTGATCCACCCTCCATCAGTATGCGTGAGCCCGTTTGCTGCATTCTGGCTGGCAGAAGAAGTTGAGCTAGAAGCAGAAGGGGATGATGAATATGTCGGCTTCCCCCACTTCTTCTGCACCCCATCAAGCCGAAGCCTAACCCCGACATCAGCGGATAGTGCGTCCGTTGAAGATGGCATCTTGGTAGATGCTCGATGGGGGTCTTTTGTGTATGCTGTTGGCTCTGGCACGGGAACAAGATCGGTTGTTGCACTGAGTGGAATTGAGGGTTCGAATGTTGGTGGTGGAATTACAGAGGGCTTCGGAAGCTCATAAGCCTCAAATCTGAGTGAGTGAGTAGAAGCCTCTTGTTGGTATTGACCTTTGAAGCTGCCAATGTCAACAATTCCCGATCGCTCATTCTCAGGGATGTAAGGCTGCGCCCCTTTTTCTATGGATTGTTGCACAAAACTGTTGACGAAGGAGAGGCTTCGATCGACCTGAAAGTGTAGGATATAAGTTATACAACAGTAGCCAAGGGATATTGACGCAGAAGAACTAAAGAATGTGAGTTGAAAAAAAAAGGTGCAAATTTTGACACGCAAGCGAAAATAGATAGGGTTCCACAGCGTCGCTATATACCATCAGCAGGGGCAATGACGGAAATGGTTTATAGATCTCCACCAAGACTGACTTGTAATTCTAACAAGATATTAGTTAATGCAATTTTTGATGAGGATAATGATAGAGATGAATCTTTGGAATACATATGCAAGGACCGCATTTTGTAAAATGAGAGAAACGCCTTTCAATGTAGGATTGGCCGTGGATGATGAGCAGTACTAAATGAATGAAATGCATCATACAAAGCAAACTCTGTACAGTTACCTCAAAATCTTCACAGCTTGCATCCGATGGCATGACGGCTTCAACAGCTCCACTGTCCAAGCCCAACAAGGCTTGAAGTTCGTATGCCCGTTGCTGCAAGTCTGTTGAATGCGATGCTGATAATTCATCGATTAAGGATTGACACTGGCAACAGGTAAAAAATTTTGAAAACAATTACAACTTAATCAAATATTAATTAGGAAAAAAATATTTAACAGCATGCAACTGTTGTTTGAACAAAAGTCACCAACTATCATAAGTATATTGTTCAATATTATTAAAAAAAAAAGGGAGAGATTTGTGTTGTTGAACAGGAAGTCACAAATTACACTGACAATTCAAGTTCAAGGAAAGACATAGATTTTGGGTTACCGATGTGACTTCAGTATATCAATTAGCAACAACACAATTGTTACATAGTGGATAAAGATCAGACAACTACAACAAATGCAAGTGCACCATCTTAGGTGAAAAACAAACTCGAGTTTTGACTGCCGCCAATGTATGATGAAACCAATGTGTGATCAGAAGAATTTGAGTCGAATTCTACCTGATGAGAAAATAATTTGGCGCAAAAACTCTAGCTTCAAATGATCCAAGGTTTTCCGAAATATAACAAGCATAGAAAAACAATTTGTATTTTCAGAAATCGAATGATAAAAATAGCTCTCATCTATCAATACCAAAAACAGACGTTAAACCAAAAGAGAAGGGAAAGACTCCACAGCACTGCAATAACCACATTCAATATATGTTGATGTGTGAACAATTAGCAACTATAATATCTCCTATCAATCTCTTCTTGTGGTATTTTCAAAAAAGAGTTACAAAACTGACAAAACGAATAAAAGTGTAGCATGCTTGAGTCAGCAAAGGAACCATATGTTCTATCATCAGCTAAATCAGTAAGACGATTTTGTGACTTTTGTCTCCTTTCCAAATGCCAGAGGTAATGACCTCACATAAGTGGCAATAATTATTATCAGAATAAGGGCAAAAGTACCTCAGGCAAAATTTCCAGCTTCCTTCCAGCAGCAATTTCAAAAGAGCATATCTTCATAATTGATGATATTGCATAAGCCTTCCACAGCGAAAGGAATCACATGTTAATTATCACCAAATTTCCAGCCAACAAGCTCATAGAGTAGGGAAAATAGAAGAACGTATAAATATTAAAACACATTTACAGACTACCAAGGTAGGCAGATTAGAGAAATGTTTAAGAAATGGCTGTATTTGTTATGGGTGTTCTTCTTGGCCTCAGGCAATGGTCGCCAAGATGAGCACAAGCAGTGAGGTGGGTGTCCACATATTATCCTGGGCTCGGGCCACCTGAATGAATAGAAGGAACTACAAATGTCGCCTTCTCATTTAAGCTATGTAATACCGGGTTTGGTGCTTTATATTAGGTTGAAGTGACTTATATTATTTTAGGGTATCCCATTTGTTCAAGCAAGAGACAAATAGTTCATAATAATCTTCATAACGAACTATAGATGTACTTTCGATTGATAGTGTTACTGTTATGTTTTTTTATGGAATTTAGACCCAAATAAGATTAAATACGGGCTCAATTTTTGAGCTATGACAACTTCATATTTATCTTCCTAAGTTACATCAAGAATACACCAGATAATTGAAAGTAGAAGTGTCTTAACATATCTACAAACTTCGTTGCTGACGCAACTTGCCTTCTCGTACTGGATGAGAACCTGAGCAATCAGAGTATTCATTGCTTTCAGTTGCCTAGCCTATTTGACAGCCATGTGTTTAGTAGAGATTATTCTAGCATTGCCATATTAAGGGACTTTCTTTACATTGACTAACAATGATTCACAAGTGTTGCATGATTATCGCTTTGTGTTCCTTCATAGGCTTATTGGCATACACCTTACATATGACAATAATAAATGATTTACAGAACTGAAGATGAAAGGGACACAAAGCAAGGTAACATTGTTCTCTCAGAAAGAGAAAAAAACTGCTTAAATGAAGTATACAAGCAAAAAACTCCACGTCATACGCAAAGATGCAAATACCTTTACAGTGTCATCACTTAAATGGGCCTCTGCTACATCGCATAATTTTCCAATTATATAAGAAGCAGAGTACCTCCCATCAGCTGTTCCATATTCCCCCAAAACCCAGCATATTACCTGAACTTCAACGAAAATATATCAATGAAGATTTTGAAGTACAAAATAGAAAACAAATTTATCAGATCAAGGTGGACAAAAAGGAAAAGGATATAAATAACAGGTGAATACTTGCAGAAAAACAGATGGAAGTTTTGGCTCCCCAAGAATGCGTAGATATGAATCAACCTGTATTGGGAGAAAAAAGAAGAGTCGAGCTACAATTGCATTAGGAAAAAAAAACTGGAGAGTAAATACGAAAGAAAATGAATAAGACAATGAAACAGAGAATAGACTAAGCTTTCCAATCTAAAATCTGAAACATGGTTAATACACTTAATTGTTTATATGCAGGTGATATAGGTAATACATACAGCTGACGATCTCAGTTGACTATCAGCACTTTCATCTTCCTCTCCGAATCCTTCAGCTATTAATCGCATTAAGTTATGTGCCACTCTGATATTCACAAGATCACCTGCATGCTCAAAGACCTTATTCATGGTCTGTAAAGTAGAACTTATTAGAGGCACTAATCATAAAAATTAGACAAAATATAGTATACATGAATTATCAAACCAATGAAGCAAGAAAATAGTTCTTGGCACCTACCTGGATAAACCATTGGTTGCTCGGTGCATATTGCTCGGCAAGCTCAACACAGCGTGAAGCTATTTCTGTCTTGTAATGGCTATCATTGATGCTTATCATGTAGTCAATCATACGATCAACTATTACTTCAACATTAGTGGACTTTGTCATTTTGTAAAGTAATTCAAAAGTCTTGCGCTTCAGAGTATCATCAGGATCCTGCTCATAACATACATAGCAACCAGAAGCAGTTCACTAAAATCAATATGCTTGCATCGAAATATAAAAACAAAGGCATTTCCAAAAGGAACATGGTAAACTTCTACACAAGCAAATACATGATCAAAACGTAGTTCTCACTCAGACTATGTGCCTGAATCTTCTTAAAGATTACAATGGCTTCGCGCTTGTCGTGTTTACTGAGAAAAGAACCCCTGAGATCAGATATCATTTGCAGTACGATCGTTTAAGATTGTCTACACTATTCATTATTGAAGACATTGCATACAATATATAGTAGCCTTAATTCTATATCTTTTAGAACCACAACCATGGGCAAACCTAAAAGAACGAGCATATTCTTGGAATAAAGAGACTGATCCATACCTCGAGGCAATCAATAACAGCCAGTTGGTGTTCTTCAGCAATATCGGGATTAATCTTTATTAGTCGGCTAAGAGCATCAATGCCCATATATTTCAGGTTGTGACTTTCACTCTGTAAAAATATGGAAATGCATGGATGTGTAAGTTCCAAAAGAAGCACAAAAAGAAAAGGAAAAAAAAAACAAAACACCGCAGATCAAATGCTAGCAATGAACCTTCAGAAATTTCGATGTAGCTGCAGCAGCAGCCTCAATTAACTTGGGGTTGGGATAGATGGATGAAACACAGCATATGCACTCATACAATATGGCGTTACCAATGTTGGTCGAATGTTCGGCTTTCCTGAAAATGTCGCCCAAGATGGTATGCATGTGTCCGCTTGCTTCCTTATCGCCGCTACCGAGCAATGCGAGTATTTTTAGTAGTTTTATCTGTAGACGACAGTAAACCACAATAGGAAGATGAAAATTTTCTAGAGAATAAACCCATATGATAGAATAGATTACGCCATCATAATACCTGAATAAATGGTGCCGGCATCTGATGGTAGTCGTAAGTCTTCGGCAGCCGTCTTTCAGCAACTTGTTTGAGAATGCTGATAAGACTGACGATCAATTCCTTGTACGAGTTCGTATCCGCACAAATAAGATCGAAAAGCGGACATAGCGTCGCGCCCATCACCCCGGGTCAGGGTCGCATAGCTTCTGCAATAATCAGAAATACGGAAAATCGGGCTCATAAAATCACAAGCAAGTTATCATCACTACCACAGCAGCCCTAAATCTAATAGTAGTTCGCGCCCATTACATGGACATTTCCATTTCATAAAAGAAGGACGATGAAAGATTGCACCTTTATGAGCAGGAATGCGCAATTTGATGGGCGGCGTACCTTCTTGAAGTTGGAGACGAGATGGGCGACGGACGAGGGGGAGCGCTGGTAGAAGCGATGCAGCGCCATGACGGCCTTCTTCCTGACGGCGTCCTTGGGGTGGGCGAGCAGCTCGACGACCTGCGGCAGCACCGCGGGGATGGTCTCCTCGTTGATGAGCTTGCAGACGGCGACGAGGGCGGCGGAGACGACGAGGTAGTTGTCGGATCGGAGGTCCTTCTGGATGGTGTTGACGATGAGGATGATGAGGTCGTGGTCGTCGCTGAGGAAGAGGGTGACGGCGAGGTAGCCGGTGCGCTTGACGGCGAGGGACTCGTCGTGGGTCATCTTGACGGCGTGGATGTGGCCGAAGGAGGCGTCGTGGCCGAGCATCTCGACGTAGACGAGGCGGATGAGGTACTCCTTCATGCGGCGGCGGGGGACGTCGGGGTCGGCGAGGCGGCGCCGGAGGGTGTCGATCTCTCGTACCACGATCCGGTCCTCCTCCGCCTTGGACCGCGCCTCGCCGATCGACTTCACCAGGTCCAGGAACTCCTTCGTCTGTCCCCAACCGCCCTGGGAGCCCATGGCGAGCTCCCGCCCGATCGTCTTCAGCTGCTCCAGCTTCGCGACCTTCGCTTCACAAACCCTAGGGCATGGATCGGATACCCCGCAATGGTGGTAACGAAACCCTAGACGCGCGATCTAGGCCCAGAGCCGGGAAGCGGAAACCCTAGAGACGAGATCTACGAGCGATGAGAGAAGGGAGATGAGCTCTGGATCTCGATCGATCGATCGATCGAAAGAGAGAGAGAGAGAGAGAGAGAAAAAAAAAAAGAGAGGAAGAGGTTAAGATAAAATGATGGGATGTGGGTGTACTCTCGAGTACTGAGTAACGCGAATGGATGGGACGTAATTATAAACGAAACTAACTACGGGTAGTGAAATGTAAATTTCACAGAGGTAATAAAACCGTAAAACTAATCATCTAATTTAAAATTTTAAACTAATCAATGATATTTTTATTTAATTTTAATATTTAAATTTATTATTTGTTTCGATAAATTTATAGTTGTAAAAATTACATCAAAATCATTGAAGCATACGACTTATTTGAATTTTGAAGTTTAAATCAAATAAATTAAAATGATGGATAGTAAAATCAAATTTTAGAAAAAATTAGACATCCAACTCAAAATTATTCATTAGTTCAAATGTGTTATCTTTCGCGAATTGTAGAATGCTAAAATGTGTTATTTTAGAAGAGCCATTCCGCGAATTAAATTTTTTATAAGTGTTAATTTAAAAAAAATCAGTAAAAATTATGACTCCTAGCGTTTAGAATAGTTATATATATAAAATATAATAGAATTAAAATTTTGAATTTAGTTATAACATTTCGAGCAGTGATTAAATTTAAACAATTAAAAGAGTTAAGCGTATCGGGAATAAAATAATTTTAGCCTTGGAAGTGACATTGACATAATTTTTTTTTTTTATCTTTTAAAATTTTATAATTAGTCAAATAGCTTTGTAAAATATTTATCTGATCAAATAACTCTGTTTTATCAGAGTGAGAAAAATAATTAAAAAAACAGTCAATTACTATATTTAATATAATATAGAAGAAGAAGATAGAAGATGTTGAATTATTATCTTTTACTTATTCTTTAAAGACGGTCCACTTCGTATATAATCTTAACAACAACATAAAATTTTTAATAAATCACATATAATTTTAATAACCTAAAATATCCTAATAATAATTTTAATAACCTAAAATATCCTAATAATATATCTACAAAATTTTAACAATCACATAGAAATTATAATAATTTTCGTACAATTTTAACAACCACACAAAAATCATCACCGCTTTCTAAAGACTCTGAATGATTATTCACACTTTTCTAAAGACGATAAACAATTCTCAAATTAGTTAGCCAAATAAATTTCTAGACAAATATATAGCAATTTTTATAGGATTATCGTAAAAAAAAAATAAGTAAACTTCAAATATCACCCATATGATTTCGTACTTTAAAGTGTATCAATTTAGCATATGATTTTTTTCTCTTTCTCGTCAACCTCTGCTAACTTTTCGTTAAATCAAGGACAAAAAACTTTAGATATCCACCTACGGTTTATCAAATATTCACTTTAATATTCTTTAATTTTAATTTTGTCATTAATTTAATAGAAAAAAATAATGGAGGAGATAATAAAAAGAGAAATATAAAATCACAGAATAGAAAAGTAGCACACTTTAAACCATATGATACCAAAGTGAGAAAATGTGAAACGGCAGGGTGGTATTTGAAGTTTTCCCTTAAAAAGGCAAAAAAATCCTCACAGAAATAGGCCCAGCCATTGCCAAGCCCTAGGAGAAGAAGCCCTTGAGCTTCCAATCCTCCAAAATCTTTGAGAATGATGCAACCACCAAACTCTCAACCCCACCACCATCACCATCACCACCACCACCACCACCTTCTTCTCCACCACCACCACCACCACCCATTTGGGCCATTTCCCCACACCCACCTCCCCTTCCTCCACCTCTCCCCTTGCATTCACAAACCATCCTTGCTCCTTCCTCACCACCACCACCACCATCACCACCACCACCCTACAACTCCATGTCCTCTTCTTCTTCTTCCTCCTCCTACCAACAGCGCATCTCCTGCCCCAGCTGGACCCAAGGAGGTCCGGAGCTTCGCGAGCATGGCGGCCGCAGAAAAAGCCGGCTTTTCGGCAGCCGGGTATGTCTCAAACCCCCCGTACCCTCCCTCGCTTCTTTGATCGATCGCCGTCGCTCATCCGATCTCTTGATTCTATTCTGGGTGTTGTTTTGTTGAATTGATGTTTTTTACGAGGGGCGCTCATCAAAGGGAAACAGTGGGGGGGCATGCCTTGTAGGTGCTTGATGATATGCCAAAACGAAAACGATCAAATAATAAGACCACATCGTAATAAACGCTGCTAATTGTAAAAAGTTTCCTAACTACATCTATTTTATATCCACCTTGATCAGGCTCCAACAAGAGGGATTGAAAGAGCATGAGGAGGTAGAAGAAGCAGAGGAGGAGGAGGAGGAGGAGGTTGTTTTTGTCTTAACAGATGAGTGGAGGGAGTTTTTTGCAAAATCTGAGGCTAAAAGGAGATTAGGTTTAATCTCTCTCTCTAATCTCTAATCTCTATCCCTCTAATCAATTAAGTTGTTCTTAAGCTTTTGGTTGCTTCTTTTTGCAGCTAAGCAGCAGAAAAGGAAGGGGACCAAGTAAACAAACAGCTAATATTTTGGAAGCTACTCTTGTTTCTTCTTTTATCTTTCTTTTTATGGTATATTTTTTACCTCTTACTTATCCATATATTACCATGTATGAGAAGATCTTGAAGAGCTTGAGTTTTAACTAATTTGAAGAGCTTGAGTTAAGAAAACAAAAAAAGAAGAAGAAAACCATTACTTTTAATCTTTTTTTTCTTTATTTTTCATTCAAAAATGGAACACATGCAAATGCAGCTCTATCAACATAAAGGGACAGTGAAGTTACAGTAAACACACCCCTCAAGTTAGGGTTCTATCATGTGTAGCAACTTAATAGTTTAGCCCCACTTATAGGACAAAAATAAGAAGAAGAAGAAGAAGAGAAAACTGTACATCTTCAGCATTGAAGAAGACATAATTTACATGAACTGGTGTCATCAGAGTTTGCGGCGCGCAAAGAGCTTGCGCATTCTCCCTATCCAGAGACGTTGTCGTCGGCGGAAGCCATTTGCTGGGACTCTGAAGGTCCTGACGGCGACCCCAGCACACGTCGGACCCCCGGGGCGTTGGCTGAGGCCGACGGCGTCGAGACACTGTACGCGTAGATCCCCATGGGAGTCGGCATGGGATGGTCGAATTTGCAATTCGGCCCAAATTTACATATACCGTAACGAGAATAAAACACACATAATTGTTCTCCCTGAGATGACAAGGGGGAGAAAAAAAAGAGAAACAACAATCAGAATTCAATCACTGAAGCACAACTCAATGTTCTACACAAAGAGTTCTTAGGTGATGTAGAAGGTTCAACTTGATCTAGAGTTCTTCACCATTTAATAAGAAAGAATGTACAGAAGAAAAGGGTCCTTACCGGGCGCAGCGGGAGGCCTAGCGGACTCAGCACGCAATTTGGAGCAGGAACTAACCTCTCCCTAGGATGATGGAACTTGCAAGACGCGCCGAACTTGCAGTCGCCGGTTTTCATGTAAAATTGGCAGTCCGGTTGGTCGGGCCTCTCAGGAAACACACTCTCCCTCTGCAACCCAAACTGAACCAAAGGCATCGAGTCGGATCGTCCAATCGGTCCTCCGCTGGGCTCACTCTGGTTAGAAGTTCCATATAATTGAACATTTCCTGATGATTGTTGCCGATTCTCCGAAGATGAAACAGATCCCAATTGTCCCTTGAGATGTGAGTATTAGTAGTAAAAGTTTTTCGCTGAACTCGAAAGAACTCGGGTTGGCGAGAAAGAAATACGTAGATTTTAGGACCAATGTAGAGCTTGAATGAAGAAATATAAATGAAGATAGGTTTATATTGTTCTTACACCAGGTGATATAACTGGGAGCATTGCAAAGAAGAAAATTTCAGAGATAAATATTGATAGTCTGATGCTATTATTAACATTACAAACACCTTGAAAATGTATCTAAAATTACGAAACATGCAACGAAAAGAGAAAGGGTAAAGACCAGGACCTAAAGCCGGCATGTGGGTCAAACGAAAAAAGGTAAAAATGTACAGAGACCCCTCGACAATCAGCCATTTTGAGACTTGCGTCTCGACTGCTAAGTAGCTGAGTTTACAATAAAAGTAAGGCAAAATTGCAAATTAATCACTTTCTTAGTCAACAGTAAAGTAGTGCGAAAGGTTAGTTACTTGCGAAGAAACTGTGACAAACGTCGATAAGTTTGGATAGTCAAGCAAAACATTCCTTGGATTAGTTGCTATTTAAAGAAGATAAACAAGCCACAACACAATCATAAAGGGATAAAAGACTTACTGGATAGGTGTTCCAGTTGGGTACTTGAACCAACCCCTGAGGTAGAATAAGATGCGCGTAACTCGAAGGGCCTTGCCATCGAGGGCTAGCGATAAAAGAAGCTCTCGACAAAGGCCAGCTTGTTAAACCCCCAGGATAAGACTGCTGAACCGGGCTCGTAGGCGAATGTACAGAAGGATAAATAGGAGAACCACGTAACGAAACCACTGCATTAGACGGCTGCGGATGATGGAATTTACAAGTGTTCCCAAACTTACACTGTCCTGTTCTTAAATAATATGCGCACTCCTTTTCGTTCTACAATGAGTATGATTAGGTTAATAGGCAGCAGGAAATCGCTTTTACAGAATATAAAGTGACCATTAGTAAGATTTTTGGGAGTTTTAAACAAATAGAAGATGCAATAGCGGATAGCAATCACAAACCGGACGAAGTGGGAGTCCAAATATGCTTAATTGAACTCTGCTGGCAATTCCAGCCTTATCTCTAGGGTGGTCAAATTTACATGTAGCTCCAAATTTGCATGTTCCAGTCTTCAAATAATACTACAAAAAGCGGATTGAGCGAATGTCAGCTTTAAGGCCTGAGAGTGGTCAAAGCACAAAATCAAGTTACAACAACATGCATAATATAGTAACAAGACGCTACTCGAAGTTTATGGAACCCGATATTTGATAGAGAAACATCCAATGCTACCGCTGCTCATATTCTAATCATTTTATAAGCTCTCTAACCTATAGAATCACCATCAGTTAACACATTAATATAAAGGAAAGCTCTTGCGACTCGCTACACTCCATGGAAATCATAATTGCAATCTTAATATGCCATGCCCAAAAGCATCAGCAGGACAGCATCTGCATACTTCAAAGGCCAATCCAAACCGATTGGCTAATCATCGATAGCACGATGTACTGCATATCGAGCCAAAGCTATCCTTAGTGTAGCACTTTCCCTTCAGCAGCTTACAATAACCCAAGACACTAACTGCCGATGGCATACGCATTCATCCACTTATTATTCACATGCCATTATAATACAACTTCAATTATAACGATCGGATCATTGTCCATTATTGGACTTCTTTACCGTTATCAAGGAGCAAGCTTTCACCTTTCAATTTAGACGATCAGAGGGATATTAACAGTTACCTGACATTCGGGTTGTCCTACTCTTTCGGGGTATCCTCCCTTCATGCTTGCAGCAGCAATGGCCTGATATATTCAACGAGACCGATCATAACCAGGTAACTAACAAGGCAGTGACCGAATGCAAAGATCATTCGAGAGATTCTACCACTAACTCAAAACGGAATCATGCCAATTACACTACATACAGTTTATCGATCGAATTCACATAAAGAAGGCATTTTCCGAATGAAGCTGCGACTTTACGAGAAAGCGGAAGCAATTGAAGTTACCAGCCTTCTGTCCGGAGGATGGTTGAATCGGCAAGTCATGCCGAACCTGCAGAGGCCGGTCCTGAGGTAATAAGCACAGTCTGGCTCGCCCGGACGCTCGGGATAAGTTCCGTATTCCATCGATTCGCTCCCTCTCATGTTCATCTGCCACAGTATCTCTGCAAAAGCATAACATGCATACTTAGAATCATAGTAACATTATAAAGATTCCTACTTTTATGCACTATAGTGATCGCAATATCAACACTTCTACTACTACATTAGCTCAAGTTTTAATATTTACAGGTTATTAATATCCTGATGATCCGTTTAGAAATTGCCTCATGGAATTGATTTTCCTCTGTAACAAATACAAAGTAATTAATTTTGGCGCCGGAAATGGATTAAAAAGAAGGTTTTTATTTATTTATTTTTCATACTCCCACACAAACAAAACGAAACGAAACTACACGAAACGACAACCTATGCAATCACAAAAATAGAGCCAAAATAAAAAAAAGGGCATTAATTACCAAAGCCTAAACCAAATTACCCACGCGATTTTTATTTTAAAAAAAAAAAAGAGAAAAATTAAAAAGAAAGGCGCCGATTGAGACTTAGTTGAAAAAATATAAGATAATTCCAATTTTAAAAAATGGACCTTTCCATCAACACAAACGCAACAATTCAATGGTAAAACAAAGAACTAAATTTCCCCTCTCCGAGACCACACTAGCGAATAAAACCCTAAAAAAATTCGGCCCCCCACCCCCCAAAAAAAGAAAGACCTCAAATTCGAGAAGAGAGTAGAGTAGCACAACAACATCCAGAATCCCTAACCCTCCAACCCCAACCTTCTTCATCGAGCGCCGACGACGAGGCGTCCACACCCGCCGCCACTACTTCCGCCCTCGCGCCGCGCATCTGCCTCGCAGCTGCTGCTGCTGCTGCTGCTGCGGCGGCGGCGGCGGCGGCGGCGAATTCCATCGGCGGCGGCCGCCCATCACCGGATCCCGGCGATCATCGCCGGATCCCCCATTCGAATCTCGACTCCCAAATCCCTCACACACACACACACACTCACACGCAGAGAGGAATAGAGAGAGTGTGCGTACGCGCGTTGCGGAGGAGAGAGAAAGGAGAGACTTTTGGGCGTCGTCTCGTCCTCTTTTCTTTTTCTCTCTTTTTTTTTTTTCTTTTTCCTTTATCTATATTTTACTTTTTTATCTTTTATTTTTTCTTATTATTATTATTATTATTATTTTTTAGAAAAAGGGGCGACCACAGAAGAGCGCCTCGGCCTACTGTATCCACTCCTTTCTTTCGCTTTCTTTTTCTCTTTTTCTTTATAATCATAATAATAAATTCTTTTAAATTGAATCCCAAAATCCTAAATTCTAAATACAAATTTAGAATTTCATAGTTTTTTTTTTTTTTCAATTGAATCCCCACCATTTATGTTTCCATTAGCATAGCTAATTACACCACTGGTCGTCAATTGAGTCTTACATCGAAAATTTATAATTTTTTAGTAGGTTGGTCTTTTTTTTTTTTTTTTTAAGAGTGTTATTTTATTTTAGGCTAAATTACAAAAAAAAACTCCTTGTAATAATACGCGTTTTACTTTCCACGATATTTAAAAACTCTGCTTTCTTGCTCGTAAAATGAAAAATGTTCCGGGAGGGATTCACGATTATGTAAAATGGCCGTTTTGCCCTTGCCATTGTCTTCTTCCTCATCTTCTTGTGCACCTTCGTGGTAGTAATTCCCACCTCAATCGCGATTTCTTTCCATTTCACTCGCTCTCCTCCTGCACCATGCGTCCCTCGATTTCGGCGACAACAGGGAGGCCGCCCCTCGATTTCGGCGACAACAAGGAGAAAATCGAGGTGGGTAAGGCAATGAGGGCGAAGGCAAGACGGCGGAGGAGGGCGAAGGCGATGTGGGGGAGGCGAGCGATGGAGGACGGCGCGGCGGCACGGCGGTGAGGCATCGAGCCGAATGGAGGTGAAGCATCGGAGAAATGGCGGAGGGGTATTTTCGGCAAAAAAATATATTTTCTAACGGAATCCTAACGAAACCCTAACGGTAGGGGATGATGTGTACATTTTTTATTTTACAGGGGGGCAAAGTGTAGGTTTTTAAATTTCGGGGAGGAAAAGTGAAAAAGCGGGTTATTACGGGGAGGATTTTACGTAATTTAGCCTTTATTTGATTATAATAGCATATCTCATCTGCGAGATGATTGGTTTTATACTAACGAATAGTTTGAAAGCCGAATACAGTATTCAACTTCAGACTTTGATTATACTTTTCATCTATCAAATATAAATTGTCCAAACAAAAATTTAGTATTTTATATGACGAACCAAACTGGAATATTATCAAGAGCATTAAGTTATTGGTACTATTAGTTTTTCAGCACTTGGATCGAGAAATATGTGATTAGGATGATGTGGGGCCTCTAGGTTGAGTGAGTGGTTGGTTGAATAGTATAATCTAACGAATAAAAAAAATCAAAAAGTTAAATATAACTACGAGAATGATAAAGACTCAAATTTCAGATTATCGAGCTGACTTCTTATATCACACCCAAATAGATTTTTATATTATTATTATGGTATTAAAGATAAAGTTGGACCCAACAATATGCCCAATCAAGCCCACTAGACCAGGCTGGGCCTATTCTGAGACACAAAATACCGGGCCGAACCAAATGGGTCCAACAATTTTTCTACAATATTTTGAGATGACGCGACAGCAATGAAAATATTATCAGCGATACGTCGTTACTTAGGCTTTGAAAAAATACCACGAAGCTTTCGTAAATAGTTATTTTTGAAACTCTTTGATTATTTGGTAAACGATGTCAAAAATTCATGAAATTAAGTTTTTAAATAGTTCTAATAGCATGGATCATACCAAACAAAATCGATCGTCAAATTAATTGTTCTATCATAAAAAATAACTTAAAAATATGAAAATCTCCTGTATTTTCAAAACTAGTGGAGATCGACGTGCTTTAATAATAGAAAAATAGTAATAAAATACAAGTAATGTTGCTGAGAAGTTAAATTGTCCAGTCCAATCCTTTTGGCTTGTTTTAAGTACTAAGAAACTGTACCCCACAATTTTACTCTACTTTTTTTTTTTGTTAAAAAAAAAATAGTGTTTTGCTTGCCTTTTACTGTTTTAGGATCTCTGTGAGATTCTGTGAAGTGAAAGTAAAAGTGAACTGTACAGTACCTGAGAGGAAGCTTAGATATTGGTGGGAACTCAAGCTCTTGTGTACTTTATAAGGAAAATGATTCAGGTACGTACAATTAATCATTATAATGTTTTTTTTTTTTTTTTTTTTTTATTTTTTTGAGGGAAAGGTAGCACGCTATCGCTTCATTCATGAAGTTAGTGAATTAGTCTACAGTTGTGAGGTAACCAGGGCCCTGCGAAAGACGAAAGGCGAAAAAAAGGAGAAAAAAAAGGAAAAAAAAGAGGAAAAAGGAACAGCTACAGGACTGCTACAGATTGCTGGAAAGTCGATCAATCGGGAAAAGCAATTCCCAAAACCTTGTCAGCCGTAACAGCTCGACGTACAGCTAGTAACGGATCCAGGGTGGTGTTTCTGAAGATCAACTCATCATTTCTTAAGCGATGCCTGTGACCTACCTCATTATAATGTTGATAGGAGAATACTCTACATGGTGTTACTACAATTTTTTTTTTTAAAAAAAAAACCTTTGTAGATCACTATCATAACTAAGTTTTAACTACCCTAGCACTATATATCCTGTAAAAAAGGCTACTCGATTGTTACTAAAAATAACTACGAGCTTAAAAGAGGTCTTTTTGTAAAAGTATGAAAGTATAAGGGAAGCAATATTTATCCTTTTGACTCTGCGCCAAGAGTAAATTCTACTAAGTATTCGCCATTAAAGTTATCTACTTTGATCGCGAGATCACCTTGACGATTTCGTAACTGTTTAATTCATCGATCTAGTGGATTACATTATTTTCTTTATAAAAAATACTTGATAAATTTTAAAAACAAAGTAAGATGTTGGAGTGGCCCAATCAATATTTTAATTGAAGCAAATTATCCTGGTATCAAATTGGTGAAGAATGATTCCATCACCCCATATATATATATATATATATAGAGAGAGAGAGAGAGAGAGAGAGAGAGTCCAGCTATGGTGCATGTAAAAGCACCAAGTATTTAGTGGTTGTGATTTTTTTACCGTTAGATCTACATCTTTAATCATTTTCATCTGTTAGATTATACTATTCAACCAACCACCCACTTAACCCAAGGGGGCCCACATCATCCTAACCGCACATCTATTAATCCAAGGCTAAAACTTACAAGACCAATGACTTTATTTTTAAAAGCATAGCTCAATTCTATATATATATATGCAGTGGTGAATTTTCTAATAATATTAGTTCTACTGCAAATTGCTTGCATCTCACTCTGTGATTGATTTAGTATTCCAGAAGAGGAGGAAGTAGTAGTTGGAGTTGGAGGGGGAAAAGGAGGAAAAGTACAAAGGGAAAGGGGCCGGCCTTTTTGATGACTTGGTCTTCAAGGGAGGTAACAAGTTAGAGAGAGAGATAGAGAGCCCATGATATGTATATATATATATTTTTTTTTTGAGAAATAGATACACGTTACCAAATTTAAATTCTAGTTGATTTACATTTCTCGCTAAGTTTATTTCTAAAATGAAATAAACGAAGCAGGTAGCGTACTACCTATCTCTCTCAACAAAAAAAAACAAAAATAGAATTCGCACTTAGTATCTCAGATATTAATTATCATCAAACTTTTTGACACTTGTTATAAGGACGGTCGCTGGAGCCCACAATATTACAAAAGAGTAGAACACTCTTAATAAAAATGACACAAAATTTAAAGCTATTGGCCTACAATTTGGACTTGCATTCAAAAGAAAAAGAGTTGGCACCAAACCAACCAACCCAATCCAACCCAAACCACTCCATAACTCTCTCTCTCTCTCTCCCTCTCTCTCTCTCTCTCTCACACACACACACACACACACACACACACACACACACACACACACCAAACTTTAATTTGTATATAAGCCTTCTTTTGGTTCTTTCATATGCATATAGTGGAAATCATGCATGCTTGCTAACAAAGCCAACACCACCCAATATATAACAAATCCACCTGTTCTTCATTTCTTTCATTCTCATTAACCACCAAATTCCTCTCTCATCACACTCTTTGGTATTAATATTCATGAGGCCATGATGAGAGACCGGAGAATGGATCGGTTCGTCGTCCTCCCTTTTTCCGTCGGTTGCGTTTCTCAATCGAGCGTCTCCGTCCTCGACACCCAGCCGAAGAATACTCAACTAGATCCAATCCCCCCATTACAATCAAGTATGTATATATACATGCAAAACGTACAAAAGAAAAAAACCTCTTCTATGTGCAAGGTTGCTCGCTGTTTGACACTTGATTATTTAGTTGTCCTGCAAATAATATAGTAGATTTGAGTTCTCACTTAGTTAGTGGTTTTTTTTTTAGAAAAAAAAATGGTTACTTCTAATGGTTTTAGGAGAGGAGAGCCGACACAACAGCGGCGGCGGCGATCAGAAGCCGAGAAGCGCGGTCGGGCTTCTGGCGCTCCCGAAGCCGAGCATCTCTGCGGGGCTGCAGAAGCTGATCAGGGGCTTCAAGATGGGCTTGTCCCAGCTGTTTGTGGTCTATGAAGAAGATGATGATGGTGGTGGTGGTGGTGATGAGGAGGAGGAAGAGAGAGAGATGGTGATAGGGTTTCCAACAGATGTGCAGCATGTGGCTCACATAGGGTTGGATGGTGTGAGCAGCATGAAGAGCAGCAGCAGCAGGCCCCCTCATGAGTTTCTCTTCCTACCTCCTCCTCATAACTCTCTCTCTACCTTCCCCCCACCCCATGGTCCCCTAGGGTTTGTTGGCCATAGTGAGGTGTAACTGCTTCTTCTTCTTCTTCTTCTTCTTCTTCTTCTGGTTTTCCTTGTTGGCTATTAATTGCTTTGGTAGCTTATAACTATCTCTTGGTGCATGCATATATGTTGATGACTAATGAAACAGCAGGGTGCATGCACTTGCATGTGAACTTGTAGTATAGCTTGTTTTGATATGGGGAGTTCTTTTTAAGATTGTTTCTTGGTGCATATAGAATCATTTAATACTATTAATAAGATCAACGATCGCTATTAATAATTAGTTTTCTAGCTGTTCTTAGATTAAAATATGTGCGGTTAGGATGATGTGGACTCTCTAGGATTGAGTGAGTGGTTGATTGAATAGTATAATCGAACGGATGAAAATGATCAAATAGGTAAATCTAACAGCAGAAAACTTGATAGCAACAAATACTTCAGACTATTGATAGTATATTAGTATCCCAGCCGGACTAAATATATATATAGGTTTTTTTGTGTGTATGCGCGCGATAGTATATTTGGCATTAATTTGTACATAATGTAGAGACTTTTGATTCATTCAAAGAGTATTAACAGGTCGGATTTGGTTCTATAAATGTCGAGAATCCAAGTCCATTAACCCACGATCCGTTAACCGTCAAAATTGAGGTTTTTGTGTGTGTATTTTTTTTTTTCTTTTTCTTGTTTTTGTTTTCGCACGTATGCCGTGCTACAATAATATCGCAGAAGCAAACTCATATGTCATTCTCAATAATGTCTTATCACTAATTATAAGCTGTTTATCATTAATTGTTGCAGTTGTGTGAGGTAGCTATAATTAAGGACCCTTTTTTTCGTATTTAGTTCTCTCAAAAAAAAAATATATATTGCAATTTAAATAATTCTATCAGATTAATTAAACTATAGATGTAAAAAACATATGCGTCATACGAAATATTTTAAGTGAATATAGTGATTCATTTATTTTGTTTAGTTAAATAATATAATATATTTTTAAAAATAGAATGTAAATCTCTTGTTCTCTTTATATACTGTTCTAAATACAGTTTATTTTTTTATCTACGTTGTGTACAAATATGAAGTTATTTTTGTATTTATAATTTTGGTAGGATCGTTGTAAAATATTTTAAGGATGCTAAATGAAAAAAAAATCTATTTTTTATGTCAAAAATGTCCTCGCTTTTTTCTCATGTAAACATTATGAGAGACGAAATAGTGAGGGGCAAAATGATTATTTTGTCATCATCACAATACACCGTACACTCGGTGAATATTTTTTATTTTACAAGAAATAAAATGTAGTGCTTAAAAATGAGAGAGAAAATAATACAGTGATGAATAATTATAATAATAATAAAAAGAACACAACAAGAAAGATTTTTTTTAAAAAATATTTGTTTCATTTTCTTTTTGTGCAGTTAATGTGATTTGACAGAGTACCCAAACCTCATTTATATTGATTTGCTTATCTTCTGACATTAATCAATTAATTAATTCGTGTGCAAATTAGATTAGCGAACACATCTTGTCTCCATGTACTGATCAAATCTTTGTCGCTTATCTTTAGATCAATCACATTTATTTTGTTAAGACGCCCGATCCAGTAATAATCATCTTTCTAATTACACGAATAATTAATATTCCGTTGCAACATCAAAGTCTTGGTTATAGAGGTTTTTTTTTTTTGAATTACAAGTATTTTTATATTCCATTTTAATTGATTAATAATTAACTAAGCAACTCGTGACAAACCTAAGTCCCATGTTGCATCATCACAAACTCAAAACCTTTTCTGAGAATGTTTAAATTTGATTCTGAATCTCATATACAGTGTAAGATAGAGTATCTATCAACTGCTCTAATAAGTCGATGATCAAATCTTATTTGATGCACGAAAACTGAATATATATACTTAGAAAGTAATAATCTATATTTATATAAATATAGGTTTTCCAAATGAAAAAAAAAAGAAATCTCTATTAAAATAGGCTAAATTATAGAAAATCCTCGTATAATAACCCGCTTTTTTACTTTCCCATTTGTCATTTAAAAATCTACACTTTGTCCACTTTTAAAATAAAAAATATGTATTTCACCTCCTACCGTTAGGGTTTCGTTATAAAATATTTTTTTATATCAAAAATACCCCTCCACCCTCTTTCTTGTTGCTTCGCCTCCTTCCGGCTCCCCCCCTCGTCGCCACCTCGCCCTCCCCTACTGTCTCGCTCTCGACACCCATCTCGATTTCCTTCCTATTGTCGTCGAAATCGAGGGACGGCAAGGGTGCAGGAGAAGAAGGAGAGCAAGTGAAAAAGAAAATGGAGCAAAATTGCGGCCGATTGAGGTGGGAATCGCGGCAGATTGAAGTGGCGGCTGAGAAAGATGAGGAAGAAGACGAAAATAGTGAAGGGCAATATGGTCATTTTACATACCGTACCCCATGTGAACATTTTTTTATTTTACAAGGGAGTAAAGTGTAGGTTTTTAAATAATAAGAAGAGAAAATAAAAAAGCGAGTTATTACAGAAAGATTTTTGTAATTTAGCCATTAAAATAATATGAACTGCAGTTTAGGTCTTTACAATACAGAAAATTAGATAAAGAGCACAATAAATAGCCGTATACAAAACGATCTATTTTGAAGAATAGATATCTTTCACATACAACGATCAAAAGACGAACCTTTTTTTCGCACTAAATTTCTCTGCAATTCATTGAATAGGAGAAAGGATAAAAGTAAAAAGTAGAAACTCCATATTGCCTTTAATTTTACTGCCATTTTACAACCAAGTTCAAGCATATTTTCTTCATTGCTATATATCTAACTGCTGCTTACAAATCCTTCATCTTTTGTTCTGAAAAATTGCGAGTCGATCGATCCCGCGGTAAAAAATTAAACATCAAAAGAATTAATAAACCTGCATTAAAAGTCACACACAAGCATGGAAGAGAGCTCATCATCAGCCGCGCCGCTAATCCCCGCGCCCATATTCCTCACATCCAAAAGATAGGATAGTGCATCCTCAGAAATCACTTCACCAGGAACCAAAACTGGAATCCCGGGCGGATACGGACAAATAAGCTCGCCGCATATCTTACCAAGGCTCTCTCCGATAAGCGCACTCGTCTTTTTCGCGAAAAACGCGTCCCTCGGAGTCAACTGCATAGAGCTAGTACCAAGGGGGGCACAAACACCACTTTTCAAAGAGTTTTTCCCTTCATTTGCCTGATAAAAATCTGATGATAAATGCTTCATAGATAAAACAAGCCTCTGAATGTCCTCCTCTCGAGTCCCCAAGTTGACAGCAAAAGTTTGCGATCGAGTCCCGACGAGCTCGCATACTATGTGATGTTCGCTGACACTATCTCATCGGCCACGTATCCTGATATATTTAGTCGTGAAAAGCCGACAGTGATACGCAGCGGATCAATGGCGGGAAAAGCAGAGTCGAAGCTTGATAAACCCAACACAGATATACCCGGAATTAGACTAAGATGCTTCTTAGCTTCTGCCGACATTTCGAGGGCTTTTCTGAAAATTTCTGGGTTATCACTCAGCTGAGCTCTCGCAGCATCCAAAGAGGCGAGGAGGAGATAGCTAGGGCTGGAGCTCTGAAGCATTTGAAGGCATCTGCTCACCCTATCCGCGTCCACGAGCTCTCCTTTCGAATGAAGCATCGACGACTGCGTGAGTGAGGATAGAACTTTATGCGTTGATTGGACCGCCAAATCGGCACCTTGTTCCAATGCAGTTCTTGGGAACCCGAGGTGAAACCCGAAATGGGCGCCGTGAGCTTCATCGACTATAAGGGGAATTCCGCGGGAGTGGCACAACTTAGAGATCTCTTCCACATTGCTGCATATGCCGTGGTAAGTTGGCGATATTAGTAAGACTGCAGCTGCTGTCTTTCCGTCTCCCTGCAGTTCTTTTATCGCTCTCTCTACCTGTAATGGAGTTACCGCACCAGGAATATCCCATTCGGAATTATACTCCGGCATTACATACTTCGGCACAGCACCGGATAAAACCAGACCCGATATAGCCGAAATATGAGAATTCCGAGGCAGGATAAGTGTTTCGCCCGGGGAGCAAGATGCCATTATCGAAGCCTGGATCCCGCACGTCGTTCCATTAACAAGAAACCAAGTTCTAGACGAGCCAAACAGTTCGGACGCCTTTCTCTGAGCATCTAAAATCGCACCATTTGGGGAGAAGAGGTCGTCGAGCTCCGGAAGTTCGGGCAAGTCGTGTACGAATGTTCCCGAACCGGTGAGGCTCGACATTGAGGACGGGGCAGCTTTGCCTCTGTTGTGTCCAGGAAAGTGAAAGCAGGAGACAGCTTGTTGGGCGGCCGATTCTAGCGCTTGAACGAGGGGGGCGCTGCTTCCTTTTACAGCAGTTGGAGAATCCGCGAGTGGCATCTCGGCATTCGAGATCGTAGGCATGCTCGATGAAGAATTCGCACATTGCACTCTTGTAGCGCTGACGACTGGGGCTTCCTGAAGGCAAGTAGCAACAACAACAAGCTGCATAAGATTGTAGTGATCTCTGTATCAGCTTGCGGTCGGATGATTCTAACGATTATCGGTGAGGAAACTAAAGAAAACCAGTTTCGCTGTCCCGCTGTTTTCTCCGTACCGTAAATTCCTCGCGTAATTAATGGCTTATGATCAACCAATTCCACTACTAAACCTAGTTTTGATGTTCGTAGGCCGACGATGTCGTAGAGCACAATTAGATTGGCCTGCATTATATGCAGTGTAACATTTTCATGTTCAGATGTATCTTTCATATAATCTCTTAAATTGTCCATAACTCTGCGCGTCTAGAGAGAATTCCGGCAGGAGCAGTCTGACAGTAAAAGAACTAACACGGAAAGTGCCGTGTTTCCGTCTGCGCTGCACCGACCGACTTTCGTTCCAGTAATCACCAAAGCAACGGCTCCGCTGCCACTTTTTCTGAGCCAGTTTTCTGAGATTCTGGTACTGACAGAATCACCAGAAAACAGTTCAGACAGCGGCAAAGAAACTGGGAAATGGAAAGGAGGGGGAAATAGTTTTGAACAGTCGTTGATCTTTGAGAGCTTAAACTATCTGTTTGGTTAGGGGATAGAAATAGGAATAAGCCCTTATCCCCCTTTTATACCCAAACGTTAATTTTTTATCGGGAAATAGTAGTTCTCGGTTACCTCCACCAACACCTTCATTTTCTATATAAAACTACCTAATATTTTTCTTATCCTCAGAAATAATCCAATTTTCATCCCGCGCTATTTTTCAGAGAACATTATTTTCATATTTTCGCTCCAATACTTCACTTTATGTCACATCATATTCTAATTTATTTTTCTGCTCGCTCTAATACTATGTTAAATAATTGTTCGTCTGTATCGAAAAGCTTAAGCTATCGACGAACGGTATTTTGTAAGATTTCGAGAACGAGAATGAATATAAACTCATCCATTAAGAGGCCATTTGAATTTCGAAATTCGAATTCTGATTCGTAAAAAGGGGGGCCTTCATTGCATTTCAAAAATAGATGCTCAACACTTATTACTTATAATAGAACAGAGTCCAAGTTACATTTCATTGATATGTGCAACATAAAAAAAAATAATAAAAAAAAAGAGGGGAAAACGCAAGAAAGAAGCCGCTTACATTGGACGGCTGCGGTTTGATCACGGGGTTCCAACGGCTGGTAGGAGAAGAAGAGGAGCGAGCCATTTTTGAGCTGAAATTCGGCAGGGCGAAGGCCGGCGAATGCATCGGATCGCGAATCCGTCGCCGACTTCGAAAGTCGGAGAGGGAGGAGGAGTCGGCGTCCGAAAGAAAAAGAGTTTTTTTTTTTTTTTTAACTCTCTCTCTCTCTCTCTCTCTCTCTCGGAGAGGATAAGGAAATGTTGGGAGAAGTAAAAAAAAAAAAAAAGAAAAAAAAGAAAAAGAAGAGGGAAATTGTATGGAGGTACCGGAACTGTGGCTAATTTGGAAATAGACCCCCTTAATTGCAACAAAAAAACCACTATATCTTTTTCGTCAAATTTAGTAATGTGCTCACATGTTAATGTATTATTATGTCATAAAAATAATGTTATTTATACATTTAAAAAGTAAGTTTAAATTAGTCTTGGGATGGACAATGGACGGATATAAAATTTAGGCTTATTTTTTGAATTTACAAATAATATTTCTCACGTGCTAAATACCTTATGTAATACAGACGGGCATATTTGTGTAAAAGATTTATTTCTACACATCTTAGATTTGAAATTTATCAACCAATCATCCACTCAACCTTAGATGATCACTATCATCCTAATCGTACATCGTTTCAACAAAGGGCCGAATACTTAATAATACCAACAATTCGATGCTATTAATCATCGGCCCTTTTGCCACTTGCGGTAGGAATAAAATAATGATCATTGTAGGTATTCATTGTAGTACTTTTTTTTTTTTTTTCCCCTTTTCCCTTAATTGTTTTTTTGGAAAAAAACTAAAAAAGTTTCTTCTCAAAAAATGAAAAAACAAAATTCAGAAAAAAGGACACTGCATAAGGCCAGATGCAGTTTTGCAGATTTCAAGTAGTTTTCATAACACACTCCAA
Source organism: Aechmea fasciata (assembly GCA_025177825.1). NCBI lineage: Eukaryota > Viridiplantae > Streptophyta > Magnoliopsida > Poales > Bromeliaceae > Aechmea > Aechmea fasciata. The sequence continues at coordinate 6,566,412 of CM045934.1, forward strand.
ACTAGTTTCAAACTTTTCTCTTTTGGTTTCTCAAACTCTTCATATTCCTTGCTAAACAAAAGGATTAAGCCTCATAAATTACTCAAAAAAGATCAATCAATCATGCACAGGAAAGAAACACTATTGATCTGATTATTTCATCATACATTCAATTATTACTTCTGTTTATCACAATCCCTGTAAGCTTACATTATTCTTCAATCTGAATTTCGAACGCCTAGATCGCAAATCAAACAAATCTTTTCGGTTAATGGGGGCACTTCTCAGGCTCCCTGACTATATAAATCTCATCTCCTGCGTCGCCGTATAGATCTTGGTTCCGATGCCATGTCCACAAAGCATGAGTCTCATTCTTCACCTACAAATATCGCAGCAACTTAACGCGTTATCTCGTTGATTTAAATGCTTTGAAATGTAAATGCAGTTGTAAACTAGGCCTGGTACCTCTAAGATCCCGTGGCCAAAGCTACTCTCGCGATATGCGCTGTACTGGCTGGCGGTCCCAGCAGAACTTGCCTGCAGCTGGGCCCGACGTGAAGTTGAACGCGCAGAAGCCGCCCATGTAATCGTCAGGTGTTGTTGATGGGTCAGGGCAGTTGTCAGGGTCATCTGCGTGTTTGATTGCCATCTTCTCCCGGTTGCCGCCATCCCCGACTGTGATGTAAACTGGGCCGCAGGGGTCCAATTTGTAGTTGTAGACACGGTTCGACCGTTCATAAGCATGAACCTGCATATATATAAAGGGAAATATCGATAACCTACAGGTGATATTGTTGCCATAACTAAATTTATAATGCAAACTACTTAACTACAGTTCAGTGAATTCGTATATTTTGCAGACATAAGTAATTGCAGAGGGGAAAATTGTCACAAAAAAATGTAAGAGTAGAGTTACATGTCCATTGAAGACAACGTCGACACCGTATGAGTACAGGAGATCCTCCATTTCCACCCTCATGCACTCCGCTTCCCTGTAGTGGGCTTTGTAGGTGCTGTACCATGGCGGATGCCAGAAGGCTATCAACCAAGGAGTTACTGTTCTATCTACCTGTGCTAAATCTTTCTCCAACCACTTGTACTGCTGCCCTGAAATGAGACAATATGTTAAAACATTTGACAATTAGTCATGATAGTTTACAAACCAAGATTCGCGTAAATCTTTACTCATAATATTTGTAGCATTGTGGCGGTACAAACCAATGAAAGATTGGTTCCTGTTTTGCAGTTTCAGAATTTACAAGACGCGTGAGATGATTATATGTTATGCCATTCCCCAAATCTACGATTTGATTGATTGAATCCCTAACTGTTTGACGCACGTAACATGGTTCATCCAATCTCAACCATGCGCGTGAGAAGGAAAGTTGTAAAATTGTTCTCACAATTAGTCAAGCTGCCATTTTTGCTCGTGTTTACAGCAACTGCAGTTTATTTTTCTGGGTTTCCTTTTTGGATCCCCGAGAAAGAAAAGACATTCAAGGGACATAGCAATTCAGTATGAGTTTATGATGCATTCACCTGATCTGTTATAAGAAATGTATGCTCCGAGCATAATGAAATGTATTCCTCCAGCGTTAAAAGAGTAATAGAATGAGGAGAATGATCTGCTCTCTCTGGAGGGGAATGCAAATCTGGCGTTGTAAGACACAAATGTCCTGTTATCAATCTGTTGTTCTATCTCATGGTTTCCTTCAATCACCATCATCGGTATTCTTGAGATAACTGGCTCCATATACCTTTAAAATGATTGCAATTCAGTTGGATCAAAGCAAACTGAAGAAACAATGCGTAAAATTAAACGCTGGAGATATATTCACCTTCCCCAGTAGTCCCAACGCGGCTGATACGTCTCGTGTATCGGCGTATGCGGGAATGAGCAGGAATAGCAATCCGAGCCAGTTCCGTTTGTGAGATACAAGTTTGCGTAGCTGACGTCGCCTACTAACAAGATTAGATCAGGTTGGTTGCTTATCATGTGGTCCACCGTGGAAGTGGTATTGTATGTGAGGCCCAAATCGCCGACCACCGCTATCTGTTTAGGGTAGCTTCGAGGTCCTGAAGCCGGCATGGTTCGGAAAGCATGGACGTCGCTCATGGCTGGTATAGAAGGATCCCCACACTGGTAGTAATACTGCGTCTCTGGTTTCAATCCTGAAAAGTAGCACAAGTAAGAGTAAGTGAAAGATATGCAAAGAGAGGAATCAAAAGAAATCGCCAGAGCTGACGAAGAATTCTGCAAGATCATATATTTAATGTGTTTGCGGAATATTACATATTATGCGTGCTAGTCATTTTACTCGAAAGCAAGTACATGTGTATTGGAAAAATACGCGCTGTAACATGAGAAAAGATTGTATCGGAATGAGATATATATAACGAATTAAAAGAAGGCCAAGAACAACATGTTCTGTATTATGAGAATAGGGCAAATTATAGGAGAATTTCGTGCACGTTAGCCTACGTAATTTGATAGTTTTGAGAACAATTTGGATTGCCTTTTTCATTTGTCTTAAATAACGCTTATGAAGAGGTTCACGGAGAATAACTCCGTAAAATTACCTCTGAGGCGAACATGATGGATGATTCCAGAGGTGTAATTTTGGAGGCCTTCAAAGGGATAAAGTTGGTTGTAAACAAGTGAATGCCCAGTAGCTTTGCGAGTTAACGAATTCTCAGAGTAGCCGTAGCGAACAACGCTCGCGACGGTCTTAGGATCCAACTGCGTGACATTCTCCCCAATTTGAAATTCCCCTACAACCAGGACAAAGTTATAAGAAGCCTTCGATGAATAAAAAATGCGTCTTTTGAGTTGAAATCTCATCAGAACATAACGTCCGGAGTTCAAAGGTCGCAGCTTGGACCTATCGAAATTCTCGAGCGAGCTCCGACATAAGAGGGAGTCGGACAAATCGAGGGTCCAATTCATCAAACTCAAAAAAGACCCTTTTTTGAGCAGAATTTCACACAGACATAAACACATACGGTTTACGGGCGGCTGAGTACACGAAAGCGAACAAAGGAAGCAGAAAACCTGTGATCCAGGAGATCCACACGGAGTCGGCGGAGGCTGAGAGCGACACCGAGACCTGCTCCGGCTCCCATCCCCTCACACTCCTCTGGACTCGTGGGTCGGAGTCCGGCAAGTCCACTGCGTGTCCGCGGAAGACTCCGTCGTTGAGCGGCGCAGTCGCCGGGGGGAACGGCCCGTCCAAGGTCGTCGGAACGGCCGCACCGAGAACCAGCAGAGACATCACGGCGGCCGCCGCAGCCGCAGCCGCCGCCATGGATGGTAGAGGATGTGTGGCGCGACTCCGCATTGTATGGTATTGGGGTTGAGAGAAAGAGGGGGTGGGGATTTATAGTGGGAGGGAGGAGGAGGAGGAGGAGGATAAAGGAAGGGGCCATGGCCATTACGTGGGGTTCCCGTTCCCGCCATCTTTTAAGATCAACTTTTAACGGCTACTTTATTTGGGGTCAACGATACGAACACTACGTTGGAGAACAAAATTGAAAACTCCGTTGGGCTCTTCTTATAGTTATAGGGGGTGGCCGGATGGATTGAGCAAGGAAGTCAACGTGTTGACCTGTCAATGGATAAGTTTGGTATTTATGGGAGTCAGAGAAAACTAGGGGTGGAAACGAGCCGAGCTCGAGCGAGCTTACCTCAGCTCAAGCTTGGCTTGAAATTAATTTCGAGCCTAAATTTAGGCTCAAGCTCGGCTTGAAATTAATTGAGCTGAGTAGCCTAACTTCGAATTTAGCGAGCGAGCCCTAAACGAGCCGCTTGAAATTTTTAACAACGTACAATCTATAAAATAACTTTTATAAACCAATAACTCAAATTTGATACAAAAAATATCTAATAGTTCAACATATAAAATAAATGCATAAAATAAGATATTATAATATTATAAAAATTAGAAAAAATAATTGTCTGAGCAAGTGAAAAAGAGAGAGAGAGAGCAATTAGAGTAGAATTTTACTGATTTAATTTTGTGGGCCCAATAATCTAAATTCTATATAGATATAATTAAAATACATAATATACATTATTTTATATAATTAAAGTATATATTATATATAATTATATATAGAGAGAGTTCGGCTGCTATATTGTTTTGAGTATAGATACATATATACTAATCAGTTTTCGATCGTTGGCTTTATTCTTTTAACTATTTCAATCCTAGGGGACCACTATCATTCTAATCGCACATCCAACGACTGAAAATTTATAAATATAAAGAGATCTATACTTATAAGAGTATAGTAGTCATATACTATATTATAATATTATACATATATTTAAACTACTATATTATATTAATAGTGCAAACTTGCTATTAGGTTTTTGGCCCTTGTATGAAGGGATGGGCGGTCAGATGATAGTAGCCCCTAGGGTTCAAAGAGCTAGTTGAATAGTGTGATCTAACAGATAAAATTGGCCAAAGGGGTAGATCCAACTAAGAAACTCGAGAATACCAAATACTTGGTACTATCGGTAGTACAGTAGCTGAACTATATATATATAGGTAAATCTAACGATAGAAAACTCGATTGCACAAAATGCTCAGTACTATCAATAGTATAGATAGTATAGTAGCCGAATATATAGAGAGAGAGAGTCCGCTACTATATTATCGATAGTATAAAATGCTTAGTGTTATCGAATTTTGTACCGTTAGATCTAACCCTCTGACCATTTTCACCCATTAGATTATACTATTCAACTAATCTCCCACTCAATTTTAGAGAATCACTATCATCCTAACTACACATCTCATCATCCAATGACTGAAAATCTAACAGCAAGTAGTTGGTATTATTAATGATATTGTAGACTATATATATATATATATATATATTCGAGCTTTCGAGCTTTCGAGCCTAATTCGAACGAGCTCGGTAATACTCAAGCTCGGCTTGAAATTAATTTCGAGCCGAGATTTAGGCTCAAGCTCACTTGAATTAATTCGAGCCGAGCTCGAGCGAGCCAAATATCGAGCCGAACGCGAGTCGAACACGAGCCGGCTCGCTCGTTTGCCAGCCCTAGAGAAAACGGTGTGTATGGACAAAAATTTTATAGGCACAGTTACCAAACTAATTAGTTTGAGACTATGCGGATAGACGTCACGTAGCCGATTCGATAGACACGAATGAAAAGAAAAAATAAATTCTACATTTTCAAAAAAAGAGAGAAAGAATCACTGAGAAATGTGACTGTCAGATCGGCCATACGACGCCTATCCGCATAGTTCCCAAACTAATTAGTTTGAGGATTATACTCATAAATTTTTTGTATAGTGATGTGGGCAAATATGTTATTCATAAAAAGGTGCACGTGTAAGTAGTCGATATCCCTTGTTCATGAACCCCGATTCACTGTCTCGTTTTTATTTTTATCAAAAGGCTACAACTATTTAAAAAAAAAAAAATTAAAAAAATAGATTTTTGGAGAAGCTTTCGCATTGTCGCCTCCGGTTAATTTCAGCATCCAGGTGGAGATGTTACAATTTGTTATCAGTAGACCAAAGTATTGCATTATTAAAAATAAAATGTTTGGCTGCTCCTTCGGAAGTGACTAACCACTGCAGACAGACTGCTTAACCGAGGCATGCACGTAAATCAGAACTGTGCTTTCTGCACGGTCTTCACGGAAAGCTGCGACCATATTTTCAATGATTGTGTCTACATTCGATTTCTTCTTCTTAGTTTAAGACAATTGGACACAACGGACTTCAGCACAGGCGACGTTCGAGATTTCTGGGCCAGAACTATAGAAATCCTTCATGACTCGTTTGCAAAACAAGGCATGATCCTTCTGGCTGCGACGTGGTGGGTCATCTAGATGGATAGAAACAACTATATTTTCAATGGAAAGCCACCTATTATTACCAGGTCTCTGGAACGGCTGAAACTACTAATATGCAATTGGACCACTATGCTCTGATGTCTCTTATGTACCCCTCATCGATATGTTCCCCATCTCTTTGTTACCTTGATTTTCTTTTCGTTTTAATTTCAGATTTTCTTTTTGTTGTATTTCCTATTTTTATTTTCTGTGCCGGCTCTGTCTCCAACTTATATGCTCAGTTCATTTTACTTAATGAATAAAGCAAGTAGCTTGCTACCTATTTCTCAAAACAAAACAAAAAAATGTTTAAAAAAAACCAAAGATCCAAACAATATGTTGCCATCAAAAGTTGCTCTTTACTGATAAGCGACTACAACGAATCCAAAAGTTTTTAAGTCGATATATGAAAATGCTCTTGCATGTTACCTACGAATCACAATTTCAATTTATCCAAAAGTTTCGAGTCAGTCACAATTTCTACTTCCACAAGGCCAACAGTTGAGAGGATCACCATGTGCGAAATCACATTCAAAGAGCCAAGCACAACTGTAGCATGATTCGAATTTAAAACCTAGGTGAAAAGAAATACCATCCTACAGCAAGACTAGAAAAAGATTGCTCTAAAACGCTGCTGATGCGCCGACAACTTAATTTGTCATACATAGGAGTAGAGGAGAACTACTTTTTCTTCGAAGGGCGATGACGGATGATTACCAGAGTAAATTCATCAAACAATTCACAATCTTGCAAGAGACACAATAAACCTCGGAAATATCTGGCAAGGTATTAAAAGCCATACACAATTAAGAAGCTAAATCATCAAACAAACTTGTCCAGATCCAACCATCCATTATAGTTTTCTACCTACCTCTCTACAATATTCTTGCTATTTCATAGAAAAGACAGAAGCTAAGTAAACTACTAAGCACTCGCCGAAGTTCCACCAGTCTGGTGGAGCATAGCATCGATCTCATCACCATCTTCCATCTCCAACTGAAACCAACAAAACGTTTTTTTTCAAATCATTAAAAAAGGAATGAGGAGATTAATTTCAAAATAGTTAAAAAGCAATGTGTTTGGAGAGAGAGAAAATAGTACTTCATCTGGGGTCTGCTCGCCTCGCAGCCTGCGTCCATCAAAGAGGAAGGCAATGGAATTGAAGTCCACAGACTGGCGGTCGCAGTAGGCGTTCATAAGCTTCCTCAGCTGAGTGCTCCGCTTGATCCTAAAAAACACTTCATTCCCATCCTGTGAATCCAAGAAAGGGGGGAAAATATTGTATGTAGCGACATTTCGGAGGAGAGAGTAACAGACAAGTAGAACTAGAAAAAAAGTTCTAAACCAGTATCATAATAATCAAACTGAATAACCAAAAAGTTGTCCTGAAAGGATATCCACGACGCAATAAAATGCACGGTTCAAGGTACATATATAGATATGCACTCTTAACTAAAGGAAATAATGGATTAGCATCATTTGTTAGAACTAAGAGAAGATAATTAAAAACAAATTATAACAATCTATAACCATTGACCAAGCAGTTCCCATTGGCTCCTTTGGTTGCGATAACAACCAAAATTTTGCCTTGTGAATTGCAAAAAAGAGCCAATTAAAACGGACATTACATTAATCAAATGAACCTGCTTTCCAACAAGCTAGTTCACTTCGCAATAAGACTTCTCAGCCAATCTCAAATCTTCACCCAACAAAAAAAAAAAGGCCTGCTTTGAAAGAAATTCAATCAATCTTACCGCCTCCGCAAATCGCAAAATAGCAACAAAAACAAAATTCACAAAGTCACGCGCACAAACAATCAAGCAACTGCTTGCTTACATGTATCATGATCAACCTGAGAACAAAAGAAGAAAAACAGTACTGGTGAACGGTAAGAATCCAAGAACTACCTAGTCACCCATTTCGAACAAGTCCAATAAAAGAAAATTACAAAAAGCTTTAAAAAAAAAAAAAAAAACCACATTATGCACCTGCTAAAATTTACGCCAACATAACATTTACAAGTTTTAGATGAAATTTTGTGTATTTCCAAGGCCATAGTAGAGAATGAGTCTTGTAAATGTCACATGGTCCCCTGCTGTCCATCATTCCACAATTTTAATAGCTTGCATAAACAAAGAGAGAACGGAGCAAAAGGACGGATAGGAGCACAGGGGAAGTAAGACCTCATAAAGAGTCACACATTTGAGCAATGCATAAGATTATAAGTGGATGCTATGTGAAGATTATAAGCGGATTTCAACTGTGCAAAATTGAAGTATGGTTCACTGATAACATTAATCATGTGTTTTTTCCAACTCCTAGAGACCAAAAATACTTACATATTTTCAGAACATGCCAGCCGGTAATACTGTAGTATTTTTTTTCAGGATAATTCACAAATACTATTATGAATGTGATAAGCCGAAAAAACTATAGTATCGCAAATATCTAATGCTATAGATGTACACAGGCTAGTAATGCAAGATTAAAGTCGTGCAAGAGATCTCAAGTTGGAAACAGGAAAGAGATAGGAAAGAGAATGTCACCGAGGCAGTAAGAGAGGAAAAGAAAGAGAGAGAGTAGGATAGTAGTAATGAGAGAATTTGGTTGCAAAACTGGGGAGAGGATACAAACCTAAAGAAGCAACTGCGAAACACCGAGAGTTCAAAAGTGCGGAGTTGTCTAATTTCGGCATACTTCCTAAACCAATACTTCAAAAATGTGCACTGTCTATTCGGATACGCTTCCTAGATGGAAGCCCCAATGCCAAATCCCTCACTCTCTTTCATTTGTTTGGGTTCGAATTATGTTCAGATATTTGAATTGGGATCCCGTTCGATTAATCAACAACAATTCTGTCACATTTACATGACTCTAATCATTCTCCAGGCAAAAAAAAAGTGTGAATTTTGTTGCCAACGAACCACAAATCGCAAATTAAAATAATGCAACTTAATTCTCATTCTCAACAAAATTTACAATTCCACTGATCAAAACAATGCAAATCAAAACAAACTAAATGTTGAGCAGTATCCAAAATAGACTATAATTGGGGAATTTACAATCTTTACCCAATTATCAACACAATCATAGGATACAGAACCCTAGAACCTAAATTACAAATAGAATCGAGTAAAGAGTGTCATCAACAAACAAAATCTCACAAGCATCTTTCATGATCACATCATAGTAATAACTTCAAAAAAAAAAAAAATACCAAAATAATCGAATAAAACAGGAAAACTCCTTACCTGCCCTTTGACCTTGAGATTGATGTGCGCGGATTGATCCGCGGGCTTCTTGTCCTCGTCCTGTCCCGCCCCCGACATCTTCAAATCGCACAAACCCTAACCCTAGAAATTCCCCTCCCGTCTAGGGTTTCCAACTTTCCCGAAATTTTCTCCAAAAAAAAAAAAAACCCTAAAACCTCGATTTCTTTTTAATAATAATTATAATTATTATTAATAATTAATTAATAATAAAAGAAATAAAACGGATCGAGTCGAACTGGCCACTTCCCGCCTCCTTTTATACTGCGAGTTTTCAGAGTCGGATTTAATAACTTTTTTAAGTCCGCCCTGGTGGAGCCCGCAGGAAAATTTCCGCACGAAACTCTTTATGCGAGAATTTTGGGGTGAAATATGTACATAGCCCCCTCAACAACATTCGTTTTGGAAAACGATCCCCGAATAACTCCGGAAATTTTGTACCCAAATTTACAATCTAGATTTTAAAATAGACATTCTCATTGGCTAAAAATTGATAAGTTTTCAAATTGCACAAACATTTTAATGCGAATTAATTTTTTTTTTAAAAAAAAAATAGCTTGGTAGTGAGTTTAGAATACGCTATAGGTGAGGGGCTTTTCATATATTTTCACCGATCGGAATTTGTGGGGTGTGTGGAGCGGACGCTGGTGATCCGAACGGCTCCGAAACGAACGGTTAAGATGGATTCATCAGGATCGTCCGCATAGTAGAAGTATGGGTGGAGTGCGTATACAGTGTTCTCGCGGGCGGTGCGTACTCCGCACGCAGGGCTTCGAAAAGTACGAATAGAAAAAAAAAAAAAAAAAAAAAAAAAACGGAAGGCGCATTTTAGCGGCGCGATATTCGAGATTCGTCCTTATCCCCGCGTACGTTAGCACGGGCCGAGTGTATCACGTGTTGGATTTGTTATTAATTAATTAATTAATTAATAATTACTTTGTGTACAAGGAAAGCTTTGTTAATTGCAAATTTAGTCCTCAAAGTTTTATTAAATATCACTTTAGTTTCCACACTTTTACGTCTGGTTGTGATTAAAGATATAAACTTTTTAGTAAATTCACAATTTTAATTAAGGGAAAACTTTAAAAAACTCCCTGTGGTTTCATGCATTCTCACTTTAGTATCCTGTGGTTTAAAACGTATCAATTTGCCCCCGTGGTTTCGTTTTTCTCTTTTTGTTATTAATTTTATTTATTTATTTTTTTTAAATAAGTGACAAAGTTAAAATTAAAAGGTACTAAAGTAAATATTTAATAAACATAGATGAATATTTTAAGTTTTTTGTATATAATTTAACGAAATATTAACGAAAAAACTTTCGAAAAAATAAAAACAAAACCACGGGGGGTGGGGGCAAATTAATACGTTTTAAACCACAGGGTACTAAATTGAGAATGCATGAAACCACAGGGGGGTTTTTGAAGTTTTCCCTTTTATTAAAGAATAGTTTGAAACAAATTAAATCAAATATACAAAACTAAACAAATTGCTTATAAAATACATGGTGTTCTAAATATACACATGTTTAAATATTATAATTTTATGAAATGTGAAAATGATCCGATTTAAAAATATTTTTTTGTCCGCGCAGATGTTATAAGAGCCCGGTTGCTATATTATTGGTGGCACAGAGACCTTCGTGTTATCAAGTTATTTTCAATAATGCGGATTTTAAATCGACGGTCGCCGCTAGACTTAATCTATACTATTGAAAATATTTGTAAACTAAATTTCTTAACTTTTTTGATATCATTTACCTATCGAACGATTGGTTTAAAAATAAACGGATGGAAATAAAAATTTTATTAAAAATAATGATAAAAGATTTGAATTTAATGTCGGTACCTTTCATCTTACTTTGCATAGTGAAAAAAAAAGTTCTATAAAAATTTCATCAGATTTGAATTATTTTATATCGTTTAATTTACAAACGCATCATATCGACCATTAAAATTGTCAATTTTGAGACCATTTGATTACTAGCCAAATAATGTCCACTAATTATGAAATTTTTTTTCCAAATACTTTCAATAGTACATATCGAATCTAACATATTGTTGTTTTTGGAAACCGTATCATTGAAAATAACTTAGTAGCACAAACGCCTTTGTGCTACTGATTTATAATTACAAAACATGATACCTATTCATAATTCTATTTAAATTGTGACTAGAGAGGTATAAGATAAGTTTGATAACATTTAATAGTCTTTTAAATAGCAATGTTAAGCTTGTAGAGCTACTATATTATCAGAAGCATAGAGAATTTGATGCTTCTAATTTTTTTACTTTTGGATCAAGAATTGTACGGTTGGGATGATTACGGTCCCACCTAGGGTTGAGTAGTACTCCTACGGTTGAATGATTCCCCCCAGGGTAATAATATTAATCCAAAAATTAGAAAAGATTAAAGGGACCGATTTAAGGGCCAAAAAGTCGGAAGCACCAGATCCTCTATATTTTCGATAGCATAGTAGCTCTACTAGTATTAAGCACCAACATCTAAGCAAACAAATAATAATAAGTTTCATTTACTAAAAGTTAGATACATTAGAGTTGCATTTGTGGATGTAATTGTGTTACATTTACTCATGCAGGGAAAGCCACATTCATGAGAAACTTCAGAGGTAGAGAGTAGTTGATCTGCATATTGAATTAGCAACCAACTAACCATCCACTGACAGAACTCCAAAGAAGGGATTGGTTAAAGCTGAATGAAGCTCCAATCCTGCAGATTTTAGAGCTTCCATGTCGACTTTCGCCCTCGGCAGAAACAAGTATCTGTCGCCGTCGATCCGTTCGAAGCCGCATAGCTCGAGAAACTCTACACCTCCTTTCAAACACCCCACTCTTTCCTTTTCAGAGCAGAAAAAAAACAGCAATCAGAAAACATGAAACAAGCAGCAGGTTCAGATAGTTCTGATTCGGAAAGCTCACGTGAAACTTCGGATTGTTCAGTCGAAGTCTTCTGAACTTCTCCTCGTCGGGAGAATTCACGACGTTTCCGATGATTTTGAGAAGCGTTTCGAAGGCTCTCTTGACTCTAGCATTGTCGTCCTGATAACGTAGATATTAGTCGCGGTACGAAATGCCATGCAAAAATATCTACGATAATATTCAAGTGAAAAAAAGTAAAGAAAAAGTGGGTGTGACCATGTAGTCTCGACGAATTTTTTGTGATCTCTTCAAATATAGGGATTAAACATGCCAAGAATTAGGAAAATTCGAGATCAAATTGCAATTTTGTCAAAAGTTCAGAGATTACTCATGCATTTAGCAGAAGAGTTAATGCAGGGAATTGGACAAACACAAAGATTTTGAGAGCAAAATGTAACAACCATTCTACAACTCGAGCAAAAATATGCAGGCACCAGTACGCAAAGCAGATTCTAATTCTAAGTTAATAAGGTAAAAAAGAAGTAATACTGACAAGAATGTTTAAGCAAAATTAAGATAACTCGAGCAATTCACAAATTCTCTTTCCTTCTTGATTCTAATAATGTTAGTATTATTGGCAAAGATTTACCTTGTAATTTCTTTTTAAATTTCGAAGGCAATCTCTCAGTTCGGCCTTTGTAACACGCTTCGCAGGCAACTGTCTAGGCGGCTGTCTCTGCACATTGCAATCAAATTACAAAAAAAATAACTTTTAGATTGAATAACGTAATACAAAAGTTTTCCAAATGTTTCTTCTTTTTTTTTTTTGAGACATTAGATTACACCTGTTCTTCCACACGAGGTATTGCGGGTTTTGAAGCTCCCAAATCGTCGTACGGTACGCCAAGCTTCCTCTTTCTTTCTGCCTATATTCAAATTAACCGAATGATGTCTATATGTGCAAAGTAATTCTAAATATCGTTGATGAAAGGCGAGATGCACTTTTGTTTTCGGTTGAAATTTTTACATATTTGGCCCTGCAAAATTGTCTATCTGCATGAATTATACATTCACAGCACGAGGCTCTTGGTGCTTCTGACATTTCGTGCGTCAGACATGCATTGTGAAATAGTGTGAGCCGATTTGATGGGCCGAAAGATTCTTGTCCGATAGCACGCCAAGATGAACTCATGCAGATCTTAACATGGACACAATGTGCGAAAGATGAGGTACCAATTGTAACACTTGAGAAAACTGGGTAGCAAATTGAAACCTCCTAAAGAGTTAGAGAAGCCCTGGTGCAACATTTAGCCTGATTCGAAAGTTGTATGCGAAATTTCCTTAGGTGGTGCACACTATAATAAGGAAGGGATACCAAAAGAAGGACCTTATCATCTTCTAACTGCTGTCGAACTCTCTCTCTTGCTCTTTTCTGCTCCTCCTCTTTAGCCTTTAGCAATGCCCTCATTCTGCGCTAAAAAAGAAAGCACAAAAACAGCACCTGATTAATATTATATAGTTAAGATCAAAGACAACTTTTCACTAGGATTAAAGATAAAAGATAAAAAGAAAAGATAAAAGATAATCTACGTACGAACCGTTTTCTTTCGCTATCATCCTCAACTCTCTTTGACTCCATAAGTTTTCCAGCAGATTGTGTTTTTTCCTTCATAGAAAGGGCCGAGTTATGGAAGCACAAAATGTATGTTGGTCTCTCCCACTCTATGTAAGCTCTTGCTACCAAATTTAGTTATCAGAAAAAGAAAAGTATTGGACGAAAGAATAAATAAAATTAAGTACCTTCTCCTTTTCTCCTTCCGATCTGTTTTTATCTGATTTCTTCTGATAAGCTTGTTCCCTGTAAACGATACGGAAATTCAGAAGCTGAGGTACTGTTAAATTGGTAATATTCCCTTCTGCAAACAAACTGAAAGCTTGGTTTCTACAAAGACAGGTAGAAGCGAGGCGGTGGCATCTTTCATTGATAAACAACTACAAGAGAATGGTTGCGGTACGAATGATTTCATAATGGTCATTTTTTCCGCAATCAAACCACCTAGCATAGTTTGTAAATCATTATTATGATTTCTACAGATACAAAGTTCCTTGGCATGGACAGAACTTAACTGATCTAATCTGACTAAGATTGTCAGAAAAAGAGAATGTTCTCTTTCTACAAGTCTGTAAGGTGTTGAAAGCATCTTATAAGACCTAAAATACCATCATAGCAGGTTTCTTCTTGCAAAATCATATGTTGCAGTTTAATGCACTTTCTCTATGTGTGATAACAAAATACAAAATGATGGAAAAGGATAGACCGTAGCTTTTGCGCCTTAAGCTTCACTTCCTCTGAAATCAATAACGAATTTCCACTTTCAATCTTGATTTCCTTAGGCACCTAGCACCAAAAAAATAGCGAAATCAACTAAGATTTTCTTAGTGGCTTTTTCTCCAAAAACAAAAGAAAAAAGTGAAAAATCCCTAGTGGGAACACATAACACTCCCTAGCGACCCAATTAAAAGTTAAAACTATTCATACCTGCTATGAATATGTAGCTGATCTATAATAATACATTCTTTCAATTTGAATATCGCTTAATATGGGGTAGCATAAAATTTGTTGGTTTCACTTAACCATACTAATTCAGTCTAAACCTGGTGTACCTGAACAATGAATGGGATATTAATAAGTATTCGACGATTTCTAACATATTTATCTATAATATGGTCAATGATATAAAAGGATGGAATATGTAGAGCAGTAGTGTTCAGTATAAATGTGCAGTAGGTGTTATTACTGGTGGTATCTGATCGATATCTGGATCATTTTCATGCTCGATAACCCAGTTTACGGCAGCCTCAATACTACAATTGCCTGAAATAGCACCATGAATGAAGATGATCTGATTAGTAACGCACAAAGGTAGCGTCAGCATAAGCATTCTTTTATTACGAAACAAATAATGGAAGAGAAAAACAACAGCAGCAAGCAGCAGGAACATAATAAGGCGACAAGGAATAAACCGACGATTACACTTTATCCCTTGAGTTTTGTAAAATGTAGGTCCTTACAGTAAAACAAGAACAAAATCGCAGATCTTCATATCTCTACAAACCTTCCTTAAGTATCTGCAATTTCAAGCTATAACATGAGTTCTATCTTCTGCAGCTGGTGTAAGTAACAGTTCGCTTAATACTTCCACTTCATCGAGATTTCACAGATAAATTTCTACGTCCCGAAGAACCAAGAAAAACAGCTTTCTAAGGGTGCACACAAAGTAGTTAAGAATCAAGATTGAATCCTGCAGTGCAGTACAATGATCACAAGCAGCAATAAGAAGAGTAAGCTGAACAGAGAAAGAACAGCAGGACAGATTACCAGAAGAATGAAGTGCCCTGGTCGCGCGGGCCGTCGGAAATCCCATCGATTCAAGTTGCCGAAGCATGACTTTGTCGACTTCCAGGACAGCCATCTATCAACTACAAAATTTAACAGGGACAAAAACAGAAAAGAAAATCAAATAGAACAAAATTTAACAGGAAATTGCTACTAGCCTACAAACATTAAAATAAAAAAAGAATAATGCATGAATGAATCAAGCAAAAGCCATAATGTGTTAAAATTTTTATTTCCCGCCCCCCCCAAAAAAAAAACAATAAAACAAGTGGAGACAACTTAAAATTATAATTCAATTCCTACAGTTACGATAATTGCATGCAATACACTAACTACGCATTCAGATAATATACTAACTATCCATTCAGATATTAATGTCAGAGTATTATCGTCGGCTGATTCAAATCAAATAAATTGAAAGATTAGATAGTATAATGAAAATGACCTGTACTTCAGATAAATTCTGTACAATTTTACTTGTAATTTTTATTGAAAAAATTGATAAAACAACTGCGCTGCGATACCGAACGAGACCTAAATATGATTAAAGATGCTCACATATCGATTGTGAAAAACTTGTGAGATTAGAGAAGGGGTGGATCGAAATCTCTTCTTTCTTGGCCTCTCCAAAGAGATTACTACTACATGGGATTTTAAAGAGGGCTTTGCCTCGCATTAGTGAGTAGAGGCTCTACACTTCTCCTTGATCAGAGGAAACACCAACACTTTTCTTATCTTTCACTTCATTCTTTCTTTGGAGGGATTTATACCTTTCCCTCTAGAGAGGGTTCTTAGTTCTTACTTGTAGAGTGAAAAAAATAAATAAATAAAAAATAAAATTTAATTGGAGTTTTCTTAAATTTATTTTTTGAATAGAAATTGGAAGAAAAATTATGTTCGGCAAATTTTATCGCAAACTATTTACATATTACAATATATATATATATATATATATATATATATATATATATATATATATATATATATATATATATATATATATATATATATATATATATATATATATACACAGTAGGAGTTTAAGTGAAACTTATTTTGTGGTTACACCATTTATTTTTTTAGTTATAAAATTAAAGTTCTTTCCGTTTTATCATTTGTTCGGCCAAAAAGTAAAGAACTTTTAAGATGGTATTCATATTAGATAAAATAGAAAGACAGCAAAAATATATAAAAATATATTTCTACGTTTTCCAATAAAACTAATTTATAAAATGCAACATATAAAAATAAATATATATCTTTCTATTATAATTTTTTATCCCATCTAAAACAGTTGTTCTGTAATTTCAAATGACGAAAATTACTTTATTCTTCTTCTCTTTCGGCAGAACAAAATATACATTTTTTTTATTTTAAAATAATCTATTTTATTTATTTTATTTAAAAATAAATTTAATTTAGAAATATAAATTAATTAAAATTAACTTGAAATTTTGGATACTAACCAACCAAGCACAATGCCGTGTCGATAAAACTAATATAGGTAACAGGGGACTATTTGGTTGGCGCAGTTGCAACTGCACTGCTAAGACGAGGCCGAGCAACTGCGGCGCAACCAATCCGCGCACTCTGCTTCATGATCTCGCCGTCGCCGTCGCCGACGCCGTCGCCGCCGCGTGTTTCGTCGGAGCACGACCTCCTCGGCCTCATCCGCGCCTGCTCCAGCTCCCCTCCTCTACTGAAGCAGATCCACTCCCACCTCCTCCGCCGCCACCTCCTCCGCCGCCACCCTCGCCTCTCCCTCGCCCTCCTCCGCTCCCGCCCCACCCCCCTCCCCCCCCTCTCCCTCCTCCCCCCACACCGCCTCTCCCTCCCCTTCTCCCTCCGCTCCGCCGCCGCCGCCGACGCCGCCGATGCCGCCGACGCCCTCCACGCCGCCGCCCTCCTCCGCGCCCTCGACCTCGACCCCTTCGTCCGCACCTCCCTCGCCCACGCCTACCTCTCCCTCCGCCTCCCCCGCCTCGCCCTCCAGCTGTTCGACGAAACCCCGCTCTGGCACCGCGCCTCCAACCCCCTCCTCTGGAACGTCTCCCTCTCCGCCCTCGCCCACCTCGGCGACCTCCCCGCCGCCCGCGCCCTCTTCCGCGCCATGCCCTGCCGCACCCTCGCCTCCTGGAACACCCTCCTCCACGCCCTGCTCCACCACGGCCGCGTCGCCGCCGCCGTCCACCTGTTCGACCGAATGCCCCAGAGAAACGTCGTCTCCTGGACCACCGCCGTCGCCGGATACTCCCGGAACGGCGACAACGAGCGCGCCGTGCGCGCCTTCGAGGCCATGATCGCCTCGGGCGTCCGGCCGAACGAGTTCGCCCTCGCGGCCGCCCTCTCAGCCTGCGCGAGGATGGGGGCTCTCGAGATCGGCATCCGGATTCACAACTACGTCAGGGATAATAACTTCAGCGCCGACGGCGCCGTCGGGACTGCTCTCGTCGACATGTACGCCAAGTGCGGGCGGATCGATTGCGCGGGGAGGGTGTTCGACGGAATGTCCCAGCGAGATGTTCTCACCTGGACCGCAATGATAATGGGGTGGGCAGTGCACGGACATTGGCAGAAGGCTCTTCAGTGCTTCGAGGACATGAAGTGCTCTTGCATCGAGCCGGACGAAGGGGTCTTCTTGGCCGTATTGATGGCGTGCTCGCATTCGGGCAAGGTCGAAAAGGGGCTCCAGATTTTCAATACCATGACGCAGGAGTACAGGATCGAGCCAACCGTGAAGCACTACACTTGCATGGTGGACTTGTTCGGACGGGCAGGGCGACTTGAGGAAGCTCTTGATTTTATCAAATCGATGCCCATCGAACCCGACTTTGTGGTCTGGGGTGCGCTCTTCACGGCCTGTCGAGCCCACAAAAATGTAGAGATGTCCGAGTTTGCCTCAAACAAGCTTCTCGAACTGAAGCCGAGCCATCACGGTAGCTACATTTTCCTGTCCAACATGTATGCGGGGGCCGGGAGATGGGAGGATGTTGAGAAGGTGAGGGTTAGTATGAAGGACCAGGGCGTCGAGAAGGTGCCTGGGTGGAGTTGCATAGAGTTAGAGGGAAAGGCCCACAATTTCGTGGCGGGCGACCGATCTCATCCTTGTAGCAAAGACATATATTGCAAGCTCGAGGAGCTCGAGGTTAAGGCAAGAGAGAAGGGATACGAGCCGAATACGGAGTGGGTGCTTCATAACATCGAGGAAGAGGATAAGGAGGATTCTTTGGGATGCCACAGCGAGAAGCTCGCGCTTGCTCTCGGGCTTCTCAGCGCTCCGAAGGGAGATGTCGTCATCAGGATAGTGAAGAACCTCAGAGTTTGCGGGGATTGCCATTCTCTGATGAAGCTCGCGAGCGAATTGTATGGGAGGGAGATTGTGTTGAGAGACCTCAAGCGGTTTCATCATTTCAAGGACGGCCAGTGTTCCTGTGGCGATTATTGGTAACTACTTTTTTGGACCGCGAGTTCGTCGCGATAAGAATTGCGCAAAGTGATTCATTAGAACCCCGCACATTGCCACATTAGGCAAGCTTTGATCATTAAATCAGAAGCGTCGACACAAGGACGATCCAAAAAGATGAGTAAAACAAGCAATCCGATTCAACTTCGATTTTGAAATACGTTGGCTATTCAGGTCGTAAGTTCAACATGCCATTATCGGAGTCTCTCAACTCCAAATTTTATTTATTTTCCCCAATATGCTGAAGATGCAAATGTGTCGATTGTGTTGTTGCTGTATTTTATACTCGTGAACATTCTTTCCTTCGTGACAGGAAGGTTGATCAATTTTTGAGTACTCATAAAATAAGTGCGTGGCCTCATTACATAGATATCCATCTTTGTGTACTGAGGAGGATAATAGTTTGCGAGAAAAAAATAAAATAAAATAAAATAAAGTCTCTAAGATTTTAAATATATATATTTATTGGATCTAATTTTCTATACTAACATCAATCGTTTCTAAAGCAATTGGTTTCTAAAGCAAGTGGTAAAGAATTTGATGGTTGATACCCGCGATCCCAAATTCGAATTCTAGTTGATTCACATTTTCAGTTAAATTTATTTCTAGAATTAAATAAAATAGGTAGCGTACTATCTATCTCTCTAAAAAATATATATATATATAAACAAAATGGGCAGCGTACACTCTATCTCTCTCTCAAAAAAAAAAAAAAAAATCTATCGTAACCTAGGTGTTGAGAATTACAGTTAAATATATTGTGCATTTTCTGAATTAGAGTTTGTCGTTATAAAAGTGTAAGATCAGTTAATTAACATATACATTTAGCTACCACACAACAAACACACAGATTTGCCTCGAAATGCTCTATCGATCATTGTTATTAAATCTAACCCAAACATTTAACTAATCGCCTTACTTCGTGCTCGGCTTCTACTGATAACAAATCAAATACATTTATTTTATATTATTAATATAATTTTTATATATTATATTTAGAATAAATAATACCAATTGTATTTTTTTAAATTTTTTTTAGTCCAACTTGAAAAACAAATCACAACTTATTTATAAAAAAGAGCCCCACTGGCATCTTTAAAGAGTTTTACCAGTTGGATTAAAATCTACCCAATCATATTGCATCAACCTTTAACTTTTTCTTTTCCTAACCCTAATTCCTCTTCCCCTTTTTTTTCTTCTCTCTCTCTCTCTCTCTCTCTCTCTCTACGCCCGAAGACCCCCGACCGTCAGCGCGCTCTGCCGTCTTCACCGTTCGCACGCCGCCGGCAGCCGCATATCTCGATGGAACTCCGGCACCGGCGCTCTCAGCAGGTTCGTTCTTCGCCTTCCACGATCTTCTTCATCTTTCCTTTTCCCTCTCTCCTTTTCTCTTTTTTTTTTTTTTTTTTTTTTTCAGCAGAACCAGAATATAATGGATTTTCTTTCTTAAGCTTCTAATTAGATTTTGATGCGTTTTTTCCTACAGAAATTTAGGTAGATCGTATTTTTGTGAGTCCAGTTTCGAGCCGATCTCGAGCTGTTTCTGTTCTTGGAACTGCTGCAATGGTAGTGTAGCTTCTTTCTGTTCTTGCGCTTCTGAATGTTACAGCTATTATTATTAATCTGTTTTTGGTCATTTTCTGCAGTACCAAATTATCCCAGCTTTACCGTTTGATCTCATACTTTTTGATCCACTTTTGTTCTTATGATTGAAATCAGTTGGTTTTGTAGTTCAGAAAAAAACTAAATTTGCCAACTTTTGTGCCCCATTCTGTAGATTTGATACATCGGCACCGTCCCCGTGGGCAGAGTTTTTGAATTTTAGAGTAATTTTATACGACAATTAATGCTTCTCTTAATAGGTTTTTCGGTTGAGTTGCGTGGTTTTTATTTTTCTGCTTGTTTTAATTCAAGCAGGCTAATACTCTGCGATTGTATCTAACATGCATTCGGAACACTCTGGAGGCTGCAATGTGCCTACAGGTACCTGATCTCAACGTCTCCCATCGTCTTTACGAGAAAAAAAATTATAGTAGCTTTAGATGCCGCGAGTACTGTGTTTCTTTTTTGGCAATTGTAAAACTACGATAAGTTGGATATAATTAACTACGTCATTAACGTTTTCGAGGAACAAACTGAAGATACGACGGTAGAGTTTCTTTCTGTAATTATATCACATTTAACCTATATTAGTCCTAGTTAACCATGCCAACTGTGCCACTAATCGTGAGAGTAATATCTCTACTACGAATTCATCAATGACAATTGGAAGTGCTTTTTAGCATGGGCAGCCGATACACAGGACGGATACTTCAAAAATGTTAAGAATATAATAGCTCAGACTATCTATTTCATGTACCCTGCAAGGTTTACCACGCTGCCCTTTGTTTTGGAATGCCTATAAGGTGTCCAATAACTATCATACTGTTAAGCAAATTAAGTTTTTTTGGTTTCTTGAGCGGAAGTCTATGCAAGAGAACTTACGAAATGATCTCAATTTTCCTATTTAATGATTACTGCTTGGTGCAATGGTAAAAGTCTTCGGCTTGTAACCTTATGTTGCGTGTTTCCTTAGAGCAGCTACTTGATGCTAAATTGTTGGGGTTTAGGACAGTGTCCAGATACTCCATTCTGGGACCCTATTGTGGTGGGATCATAACTGGATGATGGCTGCATTCCACGTCTTCCACGTCTCCTTTTTCCCTGCACTGCATTTAATCATTACTGATCCTTTGTATGGTTAATTACTTTGTAGAATTTCCCTTGTCAAGAAGTAGAAAGGCATAACAAGCCAGAGGTTGAACTTAAGTAAGTTCTAATTAATCTTATATCTTTCAAAGTCTTATCTATATTTTTAGCATTTTGCCCTTCTCTTATTGTTTATTGGTCCATATTGTTAATGGAAGAATCTCTAGTGCAGCGTAAGGAGTAGATTGTACGTAATTTGGGTCGCAGAGTGCATGAATACTGAAATTGGTGATTCATACTGAGAATAGTTTAAATTGGCCCAGGAATTCAGCAAATTCTGTGTCTGTCTAAAATATTTCTTTCCTATTTCGAGTATGATTATTTGCTGGCATCGAGTCATGCAACTTGCATAACTGTTTGGCAAATTATTTGTTATTCTTTTCTGCTAAAATCAAATATGTTTATGTGATGATGCTTGTAGCTTATGCGCAATTTCATGGACCTCTATCTGTTCAATGCTATATTTCCTGTAGATAGCACTGATTTTGTGGTGTACATGAAAGTTTGATAGGTCTGCTATGCTTAATGGGTTTATTCATCCATTTGGAAGTAACTGAGCATGAATATAGTTAGGTCTGATTATATACTATAATGTGTATCCATTGGTCTACCACATGCTGCTTTTTAGTTCAATCCCATCAAGCTTTCATGTGGTGATCATTTTTTAGTTTCTCATCAGCATGATTAGTTCACATCTTTACCCTCAAGTAGGTCTTGAACTTAAGTTCTTCTTGTTCTTCATTTTGAAGGATCTAATTTTTTTTTCTTTTTCCTGTTTTCATTTTCACAGGACAAGTCCAGAGCTTCTATTAAATGCAGTAAGAATTTTTTTTCCTATGATTATTCAGAAGCCAGTTTGCTTTTATTCTCTTACTTACGGCATCTTTTACCTTAATGTTCTATCCATATACATATCTAGCTTTTCATAATTTCTCCTTATACCTTCCTCGTTGTCCTATTCCTATACTTGCCAGTCCTAGACTATTCAATAGTATCATTATATAAAGTAGGAAAATTCAAACAGTTTACAACTTATGTGAATATCTTTTTATTTTTGTTACAGGTTTTGATATGTCGTAATGAGGCCGAGAAGTGCTTGATAGAAACTTCAATTAACTCTATCCGTATAAGCATGAAGGTAATTTGGATGCTTATTTTGAACAACATGTATTTGGTTCTCAACAGAAGTTGCATAGTTGTGCACATATTTCTTATGAAAGACGGTTCGGCCGGCTGATTGAATTCACTTTATCTTTTTAGACCTTTCAATAGAAATATTTACAGTACTACAGAGGCTCACAAATATCATACTCCTAATCCAATGAAAAGGCTAGGCTGCCACACCACCTAATTACTGGACTGATCGCAACTAGAAAGAGAATCTGTCTAGCTGTATGATTCCACCACGGAATCTAACTGATATGATACCAAGTGTCAATTTACATGCCTATAATCGGTGCAAATTATGAGAAGTTGACACCACTTTAGACCTGTCCTGGATCTAACTGTAGAGAAGTCCTAATAAGAGAACAAAGAACGAATGCTGGATCCCCATATTTTGATAACAGGCTTCTTTATGATTAGTTGATAGTGGTTAATGTCCATTCTCTTTGTTGCGAGATTTGGTCTTCATTATAATGCAGCAGTTCTTTGTGAATTAACCTAATGGACAGCAAACAAGTTTTCACGTGAAACCTATTTTCATATCCTCATTTTTTTTTTTTTAATTCACAGGTAAAACAGGCAGATGAGCTCGAAAACATACTAGCAAAAAAATTTCTTAGATTTTTATCAATGAGGGCGGAGGCATTCCAAGTTCTGAGGAGGAAACCAGTACAGGTGCTTGCGTAATGGTTCAGTCCAAGATTAATTATTCTCTGTTGCATATCGGATTACATTCTCAAATTTTCTTTGCTCAGATCACATTCTTTTACGATTTGATGTAGTGACTAACTAATTGTAACAAAAACAAGGTGATATATTATCTCTTTTCAGGGCTATGACATAAGTTTCCTAATAACAAACTACCATTGCGAGGACATGCACAAGCACAAGCTTATAGATTTTATCGTGCAATTTATGGAGGTAAAATCTCTTTCAGGGCTATGGCAAAATTTATAGATTTTATCGTGCAATTTATGGTTATTTTCCTGATATATAACCTTTGGTAAATATCGATCATCATGTTCTGCAGCCTCATCTATTTTAGCTGTTCTTAGCATCTGCTGTTCATCTTGTTAACATTGTTTGCTTTCCGATTCTGTAAAATTCAGGACATTGACAAGGAGATCAGCGAGTTGAAACTATCAGTAAACACGCGAGGCCGTCTGGTGGCGACAGAATTTCTGAAGCAGTTTATTTGAAGCCATAATGGAATTGAAATGTATTGTGCGACGTCGCACAAGTACCCCACCAGATATTCCTTTTGTTTTAGTAGCTCCAGCTGATTGTCTTCTGTGAAGATCGCCGTCGCTTTTTTGCGCATATTATTTCCTTCTTTGTTTCTCCTTTTTCAGTAATAAACAAAAAAGTGTGCTGTTGATGACTGACTTGTTTACCATTTGGAGTAAAGTAATTTTGAAAATTTAATTGTCAGTGAGTTTACTTTGATAAGGAGGGTATTCGGTTTCACATAATTGCAATTTGACTCGTAAATCATGTCAGTTTAGCGACAGTAGAAACATTGATCTTGACATCGAGAAGATGATCTTTGCACGAAAGAGGGCCGTTCTTTTGGTTCTCTCACAATCAATCTGCAGTTGGCAAGAATTGATGTTTCTAGTCGGTTTATAGCCGGCTTATGATTACGGCCCAAATCTGTGAAAATTATGTGGCTGTAATAATAATCAGCATTAAACAGTATATGTCCATTTCATAGTTTTGAACTTCCCATACAGACTAGTAATAACTAATAAGCACATAACAATGAATTGGCACATAATAACAACATGTAGTTTTAAAACATATGGAACTCGCTTTTGGTTGTTCAGCTCTACTAATGCAAATTCCACATGAAGCAAACATTCTTACAACAAAGATTGATACAATTCACAATATATCTTAAATGATCGCGCACAATCGTCGCCGCCCGAGGCATTAACAGTTGCCCCGGAAAGGAAAGGAAAAAGCAGTGGAGTAATAATAACAATGTCGATCACACTCTTAAGAAGCAATCAAAGGTTACACTCAAAACAAATAACAAAAAATGAAGAATGGAAGACAAAATTATCCTCATAACAAAAAATAAACGATCATCTAACCAATTTCCTCCATTCGGTGCGACCCGATTTATCTCGAGCCCGGTGCCGGACAATCTCAAGAAATGCAGGAACTGGGGGTCGTCCTCTTCATGATGCTTTGTGGTCGCAGACCCGTTCGTGCCGTCGGTTTCGGGCAACTCTAAACTTGTAAGGAGTCGACTACGTCATCGTGCTGGCATTCTCGCCTGTAGTCGAGGGTGATAGTTTGTAGCTCGTGGGTGTCGATAATTTCTTGAGGCATGCTCTGTCATCCGAGAATGTCAATGTGTTAGCATCCGCTTTAAATTTGATAAATTTACGGCTCTAGATCGATGAACTTGTCAAGAAATAAACTGCATAACAAACGAAAAGTCTTTTTACACGTCTAAATCATGTACCATATATGCATCTGAGTATGTGGATGCGTGTTTTCATTTATTAAGAACATATCGTATTCGTGTAATTTTATTGTTATCTTATGCGAACTGCATAGGCAACCGCCTATCACATATGCACTATGTGATACCTTGAGCGCTTGTAGATCCGTTATCCATACAAACACTACAGTGGTTTTTTTTTTTTTTCCCCCCTACTGGTTGACAAATGAAATTGCATTCTCTCGTCCACATTTTCTTTTCAAAAAAATCTTAAGAATCCAAACTAGGAAAAATGAATTAGATTGCGAAAAAATATGAACAACCCTAACAAAACGATTGCAGGTTAGAAATACAAATCTTACAGCACATAATCTAAAGCTTAAAGTATTTTACCGAACCAAAAAAAGTCTGGCTAAGAAAAGAAAAAAAGGCATTAGGAAAGAATCAGAGAAATAAACTGGTGCTTTGACTTACTTCAAGGACCCATCCAAGGTAAGTGACATTATTTACATGTTGATTCATGTCCAGATCAGCTCTTCTAGGCTGCAAGTTTCCAACAACGCAGGAAACGTTATTGAATTTCAAATAAAAGAGGATTATCAACATGATAGCAAAAAGGAAAAGCGTATACCACTAGTCCCAGCCTTGAATATTGGGCAGGGTCTTCAAGCTTGGGAATTTTCTTCAAGCTACCATTATCCTCCTCTGGAAATGCTAATCTGTACCGAGATAGTCGCCAATTGTTACGTTTCCCAGTTGACATCAACATCCCATAATTTGATAAAGAGGTGTACCCAAAAGGTTATGGGAACTAGATAAATTTATCGATGTCAATGAATTAGTTAAGTTATCTAAAAGAAACAACAGCAAGAAGTATACCATGACAATCGGCAGGTTCAGAATAATAGAAAGTTCACAAAGAACTAGTAATAACAATCTTTGACGTAAATAACTGAACAAAATTAAAATCATAAACTTTACTATCACACTGTTAAGTTGTAAAATTAGAATCTAGAAGCTATTGCATACCTAAGAGTTCTTGGGCAGAACGAGATATTCTTCCCTAACTTCATCACTTACACGTTGAAGCTTGCGGGTGTCTTGATTCATCATTACCCACTTGCTGCTCCACAAGTGACATCAAGACAGTATGGTAAATAACTATAAAAGGCAATAAAAAATTATCATGCATGCATAGCTTTCAAAAGATATTTAGAAAGAATGATGATAACTTAATCCACGTTAGGATTAAGTGATTTAGCTGCTTCATTTTAACTTTTCTATTATGTGGACACATGGACCAGCTAAATTTTTCTGTTCAACCTCCAAAACCTGTCAACCGGTTGCATTTCAAGAGTATTTATACATGTAAAGGATCATTGCACTTGTCATAGTTAATGAATTGACTGCTTTGCTACGTCCATATGAGTATCCTTTTAATCCGATATGTAGCAAAAATTTAGTCCTACCTCAACCGCACTCTTATTCAGAACACCGTAATGTAAGTAAATAAGAATATTTCCTCACTAACTCGTGCTTTTTCATAGATAAGGTCTCTTGCGCCAAATCTTAACCTCCATCAAGGGGAGAAAAAATTGAAAGACTATACAAGCATGTTATTGGTACTTAATTAATGACCAAGTTAGAAAACCGAAACTTGTCCTGCGTGGTCCTTAACAATGCTACTCATCCTCCATACATTTCATGGCATGAATTCCTAGAGGGTTGGCATCAACCTTCAAAAAAAAGAAGAAGAGAGAGAAAATAGAGGGTTGATGCCAGGGTGACGCCCATTTTTAAATATTAGTCAACAACTTTGAATCCTTCTCATCTCTGAGTTGTGCCAAAGTGATCCCAAATTGTTCGAAAAGGCGTGCATAATTGTGATCATGATAAGGTTACAAGTGGCTTATACAGAATTCGCCAATAGCTTTTGCTGCCAGAATGTGGAAAACAAACTAATTTAAGTAGGACTAAAATTTTCAGTTTTGAACTTCCTTCTACAGTAAGAATATGAAATGTATTAACTAGAGCACGAAAAGGGTACCTAGTAGCTCTACCAATAACTTCTCCAGTAGCCAAATCTTTCAGAATCCAATCACGCCGAGTGCCAATTTTCCCTTCTCCTTGGCACCAGGTTTCAATCTCCACAACATCACCCCTAAGAAAGAGCACGCAATAATTTGTAACGCTCAGGGAAAATAAGAGGATAACATTTAAATGAAAAGGATACGCATATGAACCGAAAAAGAAAACTACCAAGCGGGATATTTGTATATCTCAATGTGCATGCGAAGTAACCCAAATTAGGCGAAGTTTCCTCATGGTGGGAGTTGTGGCAAACCCATCTGTAGAAAATCCAACACTCTGTGCATGGTTACATCCCACTTCCTGCATTGAAATAAGAGCAAAACATGCATACATTTAGATAAAGAAATAACGGGAAAAAAACAAAATAGAGAACTACATAACTGATTCTTCCCTCTTTCTAAATAAGTTAGTGGCTTAATGCATTAATTATATATCAGATAAATATCAAACTCAGAGATATTAATGTTAGTAAAGAAAGCCAAAAAAACACATGAATAAACCAAGTATAAATTCCATGAAAATTTTATTGCAAGTCACCACTACATAATTGAAGGAGAGAAGGAAAGAACAATTCATACAATCCACAATCTTCAGCTATAATATATATATATATATATATAGGGCTACTATGCTTTCGGAAGTATAAATGAGTTGGTGTTTCCGACTGTTTGGTCATTAAATCAAAGATTTTTTGGTCATTAAATCAAAGATTGTAGGATTAGAATGATAGTGTTCTGCACACGGTTTAATGGTCTCCCTAGGAAAATAATATTAATCCAAAGGCTAGAAATGATCAAAAGGGTTGATCCAAGAGTTAAAAAATTGGAAGCACCATATGAGTAGTGCTTCTGAAGGCACCATAGTCAGACACTCTCTCTCTCTCTCTCTCTCTCTCTCTCTCTCTCTATATATATATATATATATATATATATTGAAGAAACGACTAAGTAGAGATAAATCATAAGAAAAATATTATATATATGTATATAATAAAAGAATACACCAAATTTGATCCTAATTGCTCTGAACCTAATTGTATAATACTGGCCTCAACTACAGGCTATACTGAAAATAGCCCCTGAACTTCTTTTTTGTCTTCTTCTTTTGACACCCCCACACATTTGGGAGTTTCGCTAAAGATAATCAGTAATTCAGTCAAATTTCGTTCCTCTAACTAATTTTACCCAAAAAAGGCCTAGATTTTGTAATTAGTTAACATCTACAGATCACATGAATTCTAGCTACTCTGTAACCAACGAAGTGTGGATTTTGGTATCAATTAACACTCAATAGCTAAATGGAGCTGTAAATTTCAACAAAATCCCGCGTTTCCTAGAGTAAAAAAATTAAATCAAAAGAAAGAAACTATGAATCAATTACAAAATATAAAAAAGTTAAACGACATCAAAATCGCTATAGTTGACGCGATTCTCTCAGAATTTTCACTTATAATATTCGACCACACCAGTTGAATCCATAAAAAATGACCAAATCGTTAGCACATTTCAAAATTTGGGGAAAACCCAACTCAATTCACCCCAAAAGCAACAGAGAAAGCAAATCTACGATCCAATCTTTTCTTTGTCCAGCAAGATGTACCTGAAGAAGGTTGGCGATGGTCTCCACGGTGGCGGTCTTATTGATCCCCACCTCGTAGCACCTCACGATGAAGCTCTCCTTGTACGAGAGCCCATCCTCCACCAAGCTCCCCATCCTCAGCCTCTCCGCCAAACCCTTCCTCCCTCCGCCCCCCTCCCCCTCCGCCTCCGCCATCGCCTCCTCCGCCACCAAAGCCGCCGCCGCCGCCGCCGCCGCAGATGGAGACCCCTCCCTCGCGCATCGCACCGTCGCCGCCCACCTCCTCCCGCCTCCGACCACGGCGGCGGCTGCGGAGCTCCGCCACGGACTCCCCCAATGCGCCAGCGCCGGAGCCGCCGCAGCAGCTGTCGCCGGCGAGCTCCCCCGGATCGGCCCCGCCGCCGCCGCCGCCGTTGAGGCGCCGTACCCCCTCAGCATCTCTCTCCCTCCTCCGCGGACGCTTTGAGATTCGCGGCGCCCGTCCCCTCACCACCCAAATCTCAATCTCTCTCTCTCTCTCTCTCTCTCCGTCGCCGCTGTGCCCGCGTGTCCCCGTGCGCGGTACTTCGGTTAATAAATGGTTAAAAAAAAAATTTCGATACGACCAAAGCGGCTCTCCGGTTAGTAAAAGGGCCCCCAGCGTTCCCGAAAATCTCCGCAATGCCACTGCGTTGATGATAACGCGGTGGTTCGCGCCGTTGGATCCGCGATGAGCGGATCGTAGATAGGACACCTGGGACAAGACAAATCTCCGGTCGGTGCGGACTCAGAGACGTCCCAAATAAAACGTTTCGCTGCAACAAAAGAGGTTCAATTCATTCATTCACTCACTCTCTCTCTCTTATGTTATCGATGACAAACAAGCTCGGTAACTAGACATCTGGGATAAGACAGCTCGGTAGCTAGACATCGACAAGACAAATTTCCGATCGGTATAGACTTAGCCTCCGTTTGGTTGGGGGTTAAGGGATGGAATAACCACTTAATCCCCATATTATCTCCAAACACCTTTAAAAATAGGTGGGGTTAGCTAACCTCACCTCAAATGGGTTATCCTGGATTAGCTAATCCCATCTAATCTCACCAAATTCCAACCAAATATTATTTTCTATTCATAATAACCCACTATCTTTCTTATGCCACCTACTCCAACAAAACACTATTTTTCACTATCCTGAGCTAACTCCAATCCCAACCAAACACAAAAATACTCTAACCCCATTTTAACCCTGAACTTAATATTATTCCTGAAATAACTAGTTTTTTCTTAATCCCGAACCAAACGGTAACTTAGAGACGTCGCAAATAAAGCGTTGCACTAAAACAAAATAGATGTTTAATTCAAACTGTCTCTCACTCTCTCTCTTGAATGCTATCGATAGCAAACAAGCTCTATTTGGTAGACATCTGAGATAAGACAAATCTCCGATCGGTACGGACTCAGAGACGTCGCAAATAAAACATTTCACTGGAACAAAAGAGATTTTCGATTTTATCTCTCTCTCTCTCTCCCTCTCTCTCGGATGCTATCAATAACAAACAAGCTTGGTAACTAGACATCTGAACAAGACAACTCGGTAGCTAGACATCGATAAGACAAATCTCTAAACGGTACGGACTTAGAGACGTCGCAAATAAAGCGCTTCACTGAAACGAAAAAGATTTTCAATTTGAACTCTCTCTCTCTATAGAATGCTATCGATAGCAAATAAGCTTCATACGTAGACATCTGGGACAAGACAAATCTCTGATCGGTACGGACTCGGAGATGTCGCAAATAAAACATTTCACTAGAACAAAAGAGGTTTTCGATTTTAACTCTCTTTCTAGAATGCTATCGATAGCAAACAAGCGTCGTTGCCATCAATTTATTTTCGATGATCAAACCTCCAAATCAACGAACGGTATCGTTGAACACTATTTAAAAATTACATTTTATATATTTTCGATATTATTCTATTGTGCATCAAGTGGATACAAAAATGAACAGCTAAAAATAAAATATTCTCTAAAAAGTGATGATAGAAATCTTGTAATCAAGATTGAGAGTATAGATTTTGTTCTAAATAGTTTAAAAAATTTCTAACCAAAATTTAATTAATTTGGATACTTACATCGTTAATCGTGAAAACGCCATATATCTTCTATTAAAATTATAAATTTTAAAACCTTTTGATCAAATGATATCGAAAAGATTTAAAATTTGACTTCTCAAAACTTCAAATGGTGTAGTTCATATTCAACGATATCGATTGTCGATACGAAGGCTCCATCGTCGAAAACAAATGGATGGCAACAGGATCCGTTATTACTAATAGCATTGAATCACATAAAAATTACAGCATAAATACCAAACAAGGCCCAAAATTTATTACCTAATTCTTCATAGTGTAGACTTCATGTTGTGAATACATTACTATAAGCACAAAAGAAAAGCACTTAAACAAGCAGCAGCTACATTCCACCAGAAACATGCCAGTTAAACAAGTGCTTTTACACTCAAAGATGAGGAAAACACCAAAGCATTGAAGCCTCTCTCTCTCTCTCTCTCTCTCTCTCTCTCTCTCTCTACAGACAACTCAGAAACTTTCACCTCAAACACCAACCTGACACTTAAAATATATAATAATATATAGCTTTAACAAGTACTGGCACAAATTTGAAGGGGTGTAACACCAGAAACTGAACTCAAAAATTTTATGGCCCAATTATGGAGCTCACAGTAGAACTTCTCTCCCATATATCCAACTAAACGGCACCGTCCCCACCTGCTTGGCGCGGCCCTGCGCCCTCTCCTCCAGCCTCCTGATCCGAGGGGCGAGAGTGCACACGTAGTCCTGCGCCTTCGTCCCTTCCCCGGAAAGGCCGCTCAGTTCCGCCACCTTCCACCTGGCCACGAGGAACTCGAGGATGTCGGCGTAGTCCTTCGCGGTGTAGACCCCGAGACGCTGGGCCACCGTCGAGAAGTGCTCGAAGAGGTTGTCGTCCTGCCCGTCGTACATCAGGTGGGCGGGCATGGAGATCTTCTTCTTCATCATGTCGGCGAGGGCGAGCACGGTCCCGTCGGGGTCGATCTCGAGCAGCTTCTCGACGATCTTGGTGTAGGCGGTCTCGTGCCGCTTCTCGTCGGAGGCGATGATGCCGCATATCTGGGCCAGCTTGAGGTCCCCGTGCTCCTTGGCGTGCCGCGCCGTGTTGCCGTGCGAGATGAAGGTCGCGCGCTCTTGGAAGGAGGTGTAGATGAAGCCGAGGTAGGGGCTGTTCTCCGTCCGAGGGTCCTGAAAGAACAAGATGTTGACACAAACAGTTGCTAATACTCGCAGTTTAACTCCGAATTGGAGCACATGCTTTCGGGATCAAAATGCAGAAAAAGATGAAACATTTCGTCTAACGCTTTATGCTTCTCAGAGCAGAGATTATTTCCCAAATACGCACTAAATCACGCTCTTCAGGATGAATATAAGATTGTCGTTCCCTTTGTTCCTTCGGAGCATAATAGGAGTTAAAAAAAATCTATTTGAAACCACTGTGAACTAGGCATTATTATTGAGAATAGGCTTAATGGATAATAACAAAACCAAGCTATATTTGCTGCTTAGAACTACCTTTTTCTAATTCCGAGATAGTTAAATCCAATTTATACGAATCAAAACAACTAAAACTGAATAAATTTCAGCACCAAAACCAAAGAAAAAGAAAACTTGAGAAATTTAAAAAAGAAAATGTTTTGCGCAGAAGGAAAAGTAATTACCATTCCTGAGCCAATCAAGTACTGGATCGTCTTCTCAATCTGCCGCATGTCCACTCTCCCTGTAAGATACAAATACTTGTTGAGAAGATCCCCGTGCCTATTCTCTTCTGCGGTCCAAGCCCTAGTCCAAATCGCCCACGAAGTGAGGCTCGCGCCCGTGTCATCACGGACCCCGTCGAGCGTGTTAAGCATTGTTTGGTATGTGGGGAGCGCTTCTTCAGTAATCATGTCACCGACTAAGCACACAAAGTAATCGTCGGGGAGTTCCTTCGCCCTCTCCCGTAGTTCCTTGACTTCGTCGTGGAAGCCATCGGATGAAGGATCCGGAAGGAAATCCTGTGGTTGCCAGCACTTCTCGACAGGCTTGAGATGGGTCAAGATATTATCTTCAGCCCATTTGTCAAGCGACTTGAAAATCTCGATCTTCTGGGGCGGCATCGAGTGGGTCACTTGAACATGGACTTCACGTGGCGGAGTGAAGGGCCTTCTAGGAACCTCAACCCTGGGAAAAATTAGTTTATGCCTTTAGAACACTCTTTTGTTACAAATTGCTCAAAAAGTATTGAATAATTCAATATTATATTGTACTGTAAGAGCATACGAACTTCGAACCGTGAATCATTCACGGATGAGAAGGTCAATTGATTTAACGCATGCATAAAAGAGTACACTCAAAAAGTGGCCCTTCTAGAAAACAACGGGCAAAAAGCATAAAAGCTTTTGCTATCATAGGCTCAAATTAAACGACAGTATCCGAGCTTCTCACGAATGTTGTAAAGTCTATAAATTAGCTATCCATACAGAAAATCAAAAACCCGAGAACAGACTATTCGCAGAACCAGACAAGAAATTAAATTTCATAAAAGAAACAACTCCCAAACAGGGTAAGCAGTAAAGGACGGCAGGATCTCGAACTACAGAACATGATATTAGCAAAACTCTTCCAACTTTTCTACTTCACTTCGCTAATGTAAGACGGCATAAACGAATACCACCACAGTAGGCAAAACTGTCTGCAATATTCTATCCCACATTGCAGATGAATCGAGTAGAGAGGGGACCAAATGAAGTATAGAGGTGACATCAGAAGGGCACGATAAACTCTAACATTTGGGCTATGAGCTAAACAGG
Source organism: Aechmea fasciata (assembly GCA_025177825.1). NCBI lineage: Eukaryota > Viridiplantae > Streptophyta > Magnoliopsida > Poales > Bromeliaceae > Aechmea > Aechmea fasciata. Next base: position 6,600,183 of record CM045934.1, read on the forward strand.
CCATCGTTACCAGCAATTTTAGTTCATGCAGCATAGAATCAGCACTGAAATAAGTTCTCTATACATGAAAATAATCTAATAATAACAGCAATCCCACAATTTTTTATTACGATTTTCTCTTCAACAAAATCAAGACAAGAGCCAAAAAGAACAAATATGAAAATGAAATATGAATTCAGAGAATAGTAACCTGTAAGAAACTAAGGAGAGCTCGACAAAGCACGTATAGTACACTATGCCAGAATATCTCAATCTTCAACTTGGATACTAAAAACATAAGAGATATATACAGATGATTCCCATTATGTCTATAGCATTTTGAGCTATGTTGAATAGAATTAATACTATATATAAAATATGCGTACATATTCATGACAGAATGCAAAATTATAGAAGCAATAGACTTCAAATCCATATAATATCATAACTTTAGAAACACAAAACTTTCCAAAGTGCATATTAACACAGGAAGTTGTCTATTTATAGATTAAAGGTCATACGTATGGTTTTCCAACAGTACAACATAAAAAGGCAAAAATTATCACAATGAAATTCATAAGCAACGAAATGCTCAATTGCTTTATGTAACTATTGATATCTCTCGTTTCACTTGGTATACAACCTATGCCCTAAAATTCAGAAGCATTATTAGAACCGTTAATCAATTATTCCAAGCCAAGCACTACAAGGATTAAAAAAAGAGAGGACTCGGAAATAAATGTCTACCCACACAGAAAAGCTAAAACTATAGTAAGAAGAAAGAGCGGCGACTCTACAAATTGCGCCAACGCAAAGCCCTTTTATCCCCAAGTAAATACCGAGTTTTACTTCTAATTATGTGTCCTCTTTTTCTCAACATCAATGATCAACTGAGAAGCTTCTAACCCCCTGAGGCCGCAAAACTCGTCGTGTTAAGTGGTAACATCGAACCAGAAGAACATGCATTGATCCCCGCTATCAGAAAATTGAAATTTTTAGCCTTATATGCGCGCAAAAACTTTATGACTTATCAAATGAAGCATCCTTTTCGTGCAGTGCTTGTAATTGATATGTGAACCTCCTAATTACTTCACAATCCCTCTCTTTTTTACAATGAGGCAATGGTAAAGCAAAATTAGGATCTAATACTGAATAGATCCATTTGGACAAAGAGTTCTTTTTCCAATCATGCTACATTTTTATGTAGAAACTACTTTTGCATAGATATCCAATAGATTATGTTACAAATTAAACACTATTGACAGTAGGATGCAATCATAAATGGCTAGCAAATAGAGATTACAAAATAACAAAGAAAAGGAAGCCCAAGATATACAAAGAGCAATTAACAAAATAAACACATAATAAATGTTACATAAGTGACCAAATTGATGAATGATCCCAAATCCCAACTAACAACATTGCTGAATCCTACACTGTGCCGCAAAATTACTAGTGAGAAATATAATACAATACCTTATCAAAAGATTGTTAAAGGCAAACACACAAAGAAAAAAAGCCAATTTCACAAACGCAAACGAGATAAAGGTGCCAACTTTACACCCACAACCAATCCACAACGAAAGAAACAAGCAAAGCGAAGAAAATAAAGCAAAAACCATATCCCCAAATCATCTAATTTGGCCAAAAATTAGGCCCGGGCCATCAACTCAACCGTAAAAAAGAAGAGGAAAAAGAAAAATTCGAATTTTTAGGCAAAAAGAGCAAGACCCGGGATGAGAAAAACCACAGGAAAAAGCATGATTAAGATCACAATCCCACACATTTGGAGGAGGAGAGCGAGAAGAAAAGGGGAAGGGGCCCAACCTGCTGGAGAGGGAGGAGGAGACCATGAGCACTTTGCGAGATCCAGGGGCCCTCTTTTTGGGCTTGGAGGGGGATAAGCAGAGTAAAGCCTCTGCCCCAAAAGCCAATCTAGAAGCCATTAAAACGCGCTTTTTCCCACAGCTTCTTCCTCCTCCTCCGCTTCTTCTTCTTCTCCCTCTCCCTCTCCCTCTTTCGATTTCTATGGACGAGTGAGAATTCTCTCTCTCTCTCTCTCTCTTTCTCTCTGAGAGGAGACGCGGAATTTAATAAGAGCCGCATCTGTGAGTAAAATAGGCCAGATCAATTGCTGAAATTACCATTTTACCCTTTCCTTTTTAATTTATTTTTTTTGGGTCTTATTTATATTTTTTAATTAAACTTATTCTCTCTTGTGTGTGTTTCATTATTACATCACACAAGAGAAAAAAAAAAAACTATAATATGTAGAAGAAAAAATTAGAACTCATTAATATAACCGTCCTAAAGCAAGTGGGGAAGGATTTAGTCGTTGATGCGAAATCGAGTTCGAATTAGTTGATTCGTATTTTTAAATTTATTTTTAACAAAATAAACGAAGCGGTAGCGTCTTCTCTATCAAAAAAAAAAAAAATAGAGAAAGAAAGAAGAATTCATTGGTATAAAAAATAGCTTTAAATTATTTTTTTCAATTAATTGGATTATTTACGGATGCGCAAAAATTTCTCGTATTAAAATTGTAAAAAAGTCGCGTCTAAAAAATTATGAAATTAAGATTTATTGATATACAGAAATATTATTTGAGCAGAATTTAATTTTTTTTATTTATCATTACAAAGTTTTTTGAAAGTCAAACCAACAAAAAATGTCATTCTCTTAATTAATGATTATATAAAAAAAAAATAATCTAAGAAAGATGGATATTAATAATTCATAAAAAAAAATAGCTTATTTTGTGTCATGGACCAACCACTTTTGATGGCTACTAATTATTATTTATTAATTCATTAATTGATGATGCGCATCATTTTCAAACCATATTTTGAAATTCGTCGTAATCGATGTCTCCAACGTTGATGTTTGTCCTACTCTCTCCTTTTTTTTTGTTTTGATAATTTTTAATATGTCTGTGAATAATAAAGACACAGATATATTCTTTTCAGTCTCAAATCAGACGATAATAAGAATAAAAAATTTAAAAAATTATAAAAAAATCACTCTCATCCTAATTTGCACCGAAAGAAGCAGTTAATAAAAGCAAAAAATAGCATACAAGTGATCTTCAAAGTATTATTTTTATTTTTCTCCAAATACTGTCCCCAAAAATAATGGTAAAAAACTATGGAGACCCCTGAACTATTTGAATTTAAAAAATTATCAAATTTAGAGACTCTATTAGTTATTAATTATTAATCTACCTAATTTTATTCACTATAAAAAGTGGTTAAAATTATAAAGTTCATACAAAATACCAACAAATTCAATAATATTTTCAAACTTTTTTTATTAAAATTACTTAAGCTATAAGTGAGTGTCAATCAAGAAATAAAAAAAAAAATTGAGATGGTTACTTCAAACTAGGCTATAGGTAGATTAAAAAAAAAAAGTTTCTAAAATGTATTAGTTATATTGTTGATACGGTGTTCTCAACTAATAAAATTATTTTCTGATAATAAAAGAATATTTTTTACTATATTTTTAAAATATATATATATATATATATAATTGAGTTATATGGTGCGAGTGTGATCTGTATATATACATATACATATTTTTATCATAAATAATTGGGAACAAGTAATCCTGTTTTTGTAATTTGGGGCAAGTTGGAGGGTGAAAAGTGGAGAGAATTGTGAATGTAGGCATGGGTAGGGCAAGTGATGACACACAAAAGTAGAGGGTCGATATTTTCTATGTTGTGTCATAAAAATTAAATTTAATTAAGGAATCCAAAAAATATATTATATATATATAGAGAGAGAGAGAGAGAGAGCGCGCGCGTGCTAGGCTGGTTCACTATCTGTAGTACATGCCCGCTACCAAGCTTTTAATGACGCTTTCAAAGATCGATCGGTCTATGAACTAACTTTGATCTACAATATTAAAAATATTTGAAAATTAAATTTCATAATATTTCAACATCATTTGGCCGGTGATCAAGAGTTCTCAAAATTGATAATTTTAATAATAGATTTGATGTATTTGTGAATTTAATAGTGTAAAATAATTTAAATCTGATTAAATTTTTATAGAAAATTATTTTTACTATTTAGAGTGAGATCAGTACCTCTGATCTTAAATTTAAGTTTTCTATGATCATTTTTTATGAGATTTTTATTTTCAGCCGTTTATTTTTAGACTACTTATTTAATAGATAAATGATACCAAAATTTATAAAATTTAGTTTCCAAATAATTTTAATAGTATAGATCAAGTCTGACGGAACCGATCGTCGATTTGAAAGCGACGTCATTGAAAACAACTTGGTAGCCCATAATATACCACTATCTCTCTCTCTCTCTCTCTCTCTATATATATATATATATGAGTTAGGCTACTATACTATTAATAGCACCAAGTCATTGGTGCTACCAAGTTTTTGGCCGTTGGATTGAGAGATGTGCGGTTAGGATGATGTGGGCCCCCTAGGATTAAGTGGGTGGTTATTTGAATAGTATAATTTAACGGATGAAAATCATCCAAGGGGTGGATCTAACGGTGGAAAACTTGATAGCGAGACGCCTTCGTCTTTATTGATAGCATAATGATAGGACTACATATATATATATATATATGGGGCAATTGCTTATATACCACGAAAAGTTTCCGATTTTTCGATTTACCCTCTTAGAAGGTTAATATTGAAAATACCTCAACGTTCCAACATATTTCTAATATACCCTTAAAGTTAAAATCATAAGTAACTCGTTATCTCTGTAAAATTACTATTTTGCCCTTTTCAAATATACCCTACAATCACATTCTTATTTGCCCTTAAAGTCAGGGGCACAAAAGTATTTCGACTTTTGGTCTTTTCCAATATACCCTTCTACCGTCACCAACCTTTCTTATTTGCCCTTAAGTTAAGGGCAAAATTGGTATTTTAATATTTTTTAAGTGGTAGATATTTAACTCACGTTTAACCCGATTAACTTAACGAGGAGATAAGCTGGGGTATTTTGCAATAACGATTGGAACGTATGAGGGCATTTTAGAAAGAAAAAAAAAGTAGAGGTAGATCGGATATTTTTAAATACGCGTGAGGGGTATATAGGCAATTATCCCTATATATATATATATAAAGATAAAGGAGTGATTCTCCATTTGGCCATCTCCTCCCTTGCATGTTCTCCACACAATTATGAATTTATGATTTTGCTTTGTTTGCATCCACCACCTCCCCTACCAAAATAAGATTTGTAATTATTATTTATGTTTTTTCAGAATTTATTTATTTATTTATTTATTTGTTTTGTCGTTTAGATAACTTTGATATGATTCTCCTGATGTAATATTAATTATTGTAATTTATCAAACTTTAATGAATAGGCCTTATTTTGTGAATATCTCTTTTTATGGTTTTATTTTATGTGAAAATTAATGTTATAGATCGAGTAGTTTCTATTGAATATTAATTTTATAATAATTATTTATTTATTTTATATGGTGTAAGAACAAAAAAAATTGAGTCCGAATCCCATCAAATTATTTTGTGTCATGATAAAAGCGTTAAATATAAAATATTGAAATGAGGAACACTCGTTATTATGATTTGGGACTTGTTTGATTCATCTATTTTAGATTATAGAATCAAAATAAGATTTATTAATTTCGATAGTTGTTATTTATTCAAATTAGATTTTAATTCTCATTTCACTTTGAAATAGTAACGATCCAATTCATTTATGGCCCAAAATTCTAAATATTCATTTTCATTGAACAAAATATTTTTGAATTATTTTCATTCTATTTTTTAATCCAATATAATCTAATTTTATTTTTCATTTTCATTTCAATCGTGGACCAAGCATGTCTTTAATTTCTATACTTTTTACGAGGCCAAATATTATTTTACAATAAAAAGTTTGCTTTTTAAAACAAAAATAATTAGAAGCTAAAATGTGAGATATTTTTAGAAGTTCATGAACCAAAATACTAAAATTAAAAGTACAAGAACTAAATTAAATTACACCATATCATGAGAACACATGCATATACCATTTACCCTTTTATTTTCTTTTGCATTTTGTTTTTTCAAAAAGCAAATTCCCATAAAACATTCTTAAAAATATATGACTAATTAATTGCCAAATAGACAAAAACAATCACAAAGATGAGCAATCCCTTAAAAAATAACAAATAAAAACTCTCTTTATCTCTAAATATTTTCCAAGTGTGTTACAATTAATTTAATTAGTTGTACCTAATATTAAGTTTACTTGTAGAGCTATTCATTTAAACATAGTCAACATAGTTCACCACTCTCTACTTCAGAGAATCTTCTGGAATGTCCTTTTGTATAAAAGCCTTGTTTTCCTCACTCAAACTCCCCCATAAGCATGATCAAATGTAGAAAAATTTTATAGAAAAAAAATAATGCTTCAATTTTAATAAATGAAATTTCTTTTCACATATTTTATATTCCTAAAACACCAGATCTGATGGATTGTGTCTTGTGCAGTTAGCTAAAGATTTAATGGTTGGTATCTGAAGTTCTAAGTTCAAAATTTTGTTGTGAATTCTCTCACTTGAAAGGTACGATAGATATTATTCCGAGAAGGGTCAAAATCGCCCGTACTTTCTAAATACGCACATGAAAAATCGAACTTTCGATCTCGTAATTGTCGTCGACCTGAATAGAACCAACTGCGCTAAGCATAGGCGGTTTCCAGCAGGCTGCAACTTTTTCGTGTGCAGTAGGCAACAGCTTTCTTTGTCTTCTGAATCTGGCCTGGGTGGGAAAAAGTATTTCAATGCTGGCTGGTAGTGGCAAGACCAAGATTCACATATTTTTAACATTTTTTGTGTGTGAGTAGAGTGGAAGAGAGACAAAGCATGGCCCTCACTCTACTTATTCCTCCTCCCTTTGTTATCTTCTTCTAGAAGAGAGAAGGGAGAAACTTTTTAGTGCCTCACCGACCGTCCCTAGAGCAAGTGGCAAAGGGTTTGGTAGTTGGTATCCGAGACTCAAGTTCGAATCCTAATTGATTCACATTTTCAGCTGAGTTTATTTCTAAATGAAATAAACGAAGCGGGTAGCGTGCTACCTATCTCTCTCAAAAAAAAAAAAAAAACTTTTTAGTGCCTCACTTTCACCTCTAACTTAAAGTAAATGGGAAAGGTGACTTAACACTTACTAGTTTCTAGACTTGGTCTAGATTCTTGTCTTTTTTTATTAAGGTTTTTTTTTTAGTAAGAAACGTGTAGAACTTATCTTGCATATAGAATAATTTTGATTTTATTCTTCAATTTTTCAATTTGTTTGATTTGAGTCGGTCGGTGAAACTTTCAGTTTAAAATTTAAAAGTATCACCTAAATGTTAAAGATAAAGTATCAATGGCGCAAATCAAACAAACTTAAAATGTTGGATAATAAATTAACATTTTGAAAGGTTTGATAGTCGATTCAAAGTGATTTATAGTTCAGATCAGTTTCTGTGCATTTTTAAATTAATACTTGCGTACAATATCGAACATCTAAATGAAGAATAGGTTTTAAGTTGATAAATGGTAGGAATGCTTCGGAATATGAGATGAGATGGATGATCGATTCGTCATGCATGAATGGACAGATGCATCAAGACACATGGGTAAGATAAAGACTCAAATAAAATCTTTTATAAGTTTGATGTATACTCAAAACTCAAAATTTGAGGAGCAAAATGTTTGGGAACTGGTGCAATTTCACCCAAATTGGAATGTGATGGAGCCAAAACAAAAAGGCAAGATAAGGGTTCTGCACAAATGCCTTAGCTGCTCTGTTACTTGAATGGTCAAATTTACTCCTCTCTTTTTTTTTTTTTTTAGCTTTTTCTTTCTTTGGAATGTATTGCTGATATCGAATACAACTACCCATTAGGCACATTTATCACCTACTTTTTCCACCTTTCCTGCCATGGCATAAACTGATTAAACAACTTCTGAGGCAAAATTAATATCATCAATCTTAAAAGCCAATGCAGATCCTGTGAAAATGATCACCAAAGATGTAAAACAGAAACTGAACCATACATTTGCACCTAAACAGAAGGGTAAGTTACATTAATGGTCCTCAAACTCTCTTGCCTATGTTGTTGCACTTCAATCCTCAAAAGTTTAATTTACTGTGTTTTAAAATCTCACCCTTTTTTTCCTCACAAAAACGGTTTGTCGATATCAACAGCAACAAATTATAGTTTGAGGAGTAAAATAAAAGTATAGGAAAAAGTTACCTAAGGGCAGATATAGGAAAAAGCATAATTCTTTATTATTAAAACATATGCATATATATATAGAGAGAGAAAGAGTTGATAATCTTTCATGATTATGAATACACATATAGATCTCACAGGCAATTGGATAATAGTGAGGGCTGTTGCTGTTCTCAGTATCAGAAAGCTGCATGTAGAGCTCAGTTCTGTAATTCGTGGAGACGGTTTTGTGAGAATGCTTCTGACATAGAACTTCTGATATGAGCACCGCTTTCCACCGAACATCGTTCACTATTTTGCTTTCGCTTTTTTAGAATCTCAGTATCTTGATAGGATCTGTCACAGGGAAGCTGACGTGAGAAAAGAACGGATGCGCTGCAATAGTTCCGCCTTTACTGAATCGGGCACTGATGCTGCATCATACAAGTAAATGTTCGACAACAATAAGAAATAAGATATTTCAGGGTATTGGATACACCGATAAGGTTATAGAAATATACCAGAAAATGATACAAATATTAGCATCATTGAAGTTTTATTCCCTACTTGGATCAATATTAGTAAGAAACAAGAGTACTAGCCCTTCAAATATCGTGTACGCTTGGCAATTTAAGAGTATGATAATTTCACAAGTGGACAACAATTAGTAAAGAAAAAAAAAAACCTGTTTTTTTCCGTAGAAATGGTTTCACTTTGGTGCATGATTTTGTGAAAAAAAAGATTTTCCTGAAGGGCAGTACAGATATATTTTCCTAAATTTCGAAGTGTGTGACAAAATAAACAAACCCCATTCCAGTTGAATAAGAAAAATCGAAACATGCACAGAGAAATGCTCACCTCTGCCTTCTGGGGTGATGACCTGAACAAGATCGTCGACCGTGACATTTTTTCTCCCTTTCTTTCTAGCATAGGCCCTACGAATTGGAAGAACAAAGAGGGAGGGGAAAAAAAAAAATGTCAGCAACTGATGACATAAATAACTCCATCCTCCAAAAAGAAAACAAACAAGTTCCTTTAGTAAGCGAAATGACTTCGCAGAGGAGCAATTGAGGTTGATGTGTTATGCGTTAATTTGATAAAAACTAGTGAAAGAGTCACTTGCAAAATGGCGCAATGCACACAATGACCCAAAATATTAGAGAACCAGTGTCACATTCCGCCACTGTGTACCCTATACCCAATAACTTGTTAAGCACAATCCGATGACCCAAAATGCTATAGCCCAAGCCCTTAGCTATCTGATATGGGATTATTAGCGTCACAACCAATATCGAAAACAAGGAAAGTGGAAGGATGAAGTAGTGCGCAACTAAGCAGATGCAAGAAAGCGAGACGCAACTGCCGATCAGGTACGGCGATTAACAGAAACAATTTATCAATAAAGAATGGCATTTTCTTTCTGGGACGAACACGATTCACGATTTTCTTGGTACTATCAAATTTTTCGTTTTGACTAACTATTGGATGTTGGATACTCTGATGATCATTGTTACATGAAAGATGAAACATCTTGCATAGGTTGAGTTACATAAACACAACTTCGAGAGATCACAAGTAGGATTTCAAACTGATTCAAGCTAACTAGAAGTTGTATCAGTAAAAGGAATATAAGCAAAGATAACAATGTAACAAAAAATAAATAAATAAAAGAAAAATCACAAGATGATTAAACCTGCAAAGGGCTTTCATCTCATCTCTCCATCCACACTCTATGAGCCTCTCTCTCAGAAGCTCCATCAGCTTCTCCTTCTCCCCACTCTCAATCAACTTCAAACCAAAAAAAATAAACAATCAATAAATAAAAATAAGAAAACACTTCATTAAAGCTCGGTTTTTTCCACTTCCCCTCACCTCCCCATCCATCAAAACCCTAACTTTACTAAAAACCCACCATGGCGAAATCCCCCCTATCGATTCCCAATTTAGAAAAAAAGTAATTATAATGAGAGAAAATAGTAAGACTCAGTTAGACCCAAAGCTCGTATCTTTCCACTTCCCCTCACCTTCCCATGCATCAAAACCCTAACTTCACCAAAACTCACAAGGCGAAATCCTCCATTGGATTCCCAAATAAAGAAAAGAGAGAGAGAGTGAGAGAGAGAGAGAGAGAGAGAGAGAGAGAGAGAGAGAGAGAGAAGGGTCTAAATTGTTACCTTGATGTTGATGATCTCGCGAAGGGAAAGCTCCTTCTGCGGCGGATCCTCCTCTGCGTCGGGGGTCGGCGGCCGATTGAGCGAAGCCCTCCTGGTTCGGACGCAAAATTAGGGCAAAAAACTGATCAATTTCGTGGAAATAGATTAAAATATCAAAACTTTAGGGGGAAAAAACGTCGAAATTGGGGGAAAAAGAGAACAATTTGGGGGCGAAATTGGAGGGCGAGGAGAACCAAAATCCAATTTTTACCAAAAAAAGAAGAAGATACAGATAGAGAGAGGTAGAGAGATTTAGACTTAGCTCTAATCGGTTTTTTTTTTTTTTTTTTTTACTTCTCGCTATAGAAATTCCTTTTTCCAATTTTTTCCTTTCGTTCTCCTTTTATACGCCACAGGGTTTCTACAATTATATATGGAAGGATCCTTGTTAATGGAGGAGCAATGCTAAGGTCAAAGCAATAGTGAGATAGATGCATTGACCATAATTTTTTTTTTTGCGCAAAGATATTAAGCTATTAATATATGATCCCTATAAATTATAAAGTGTTGAACTAAATGATGAGATCCTACTCTTATCTACTCCCAAAATTTATATTATGTTCTTATTTTTAAGAGAGAGAGAGAGAGAATGTATACCATTCACCTTTGCTATAAAATATAAGGCGTAAATACCAAACTATGGGGTTTGCAGTAAACTTGTTAAGAAAAGTTTTCGGAAATATATCTTTTACACACAAAAAAAAAAAAAAAAAAAAATTGGGGTTAAAAGGAAAATAAGTTTAAACATATAATTGATTTGCAAGGAAAAAAGAAATAAAAGATTGGAGTCCGAAAAAGAGGAAAAGAGAGGCATTTTCATTTTTTTCAATCTACATATTCAGCAGGTTAATTTTTTTAAAACAAATGTTCTTTAAAAAAAACGTAAAATTAACCCCAGAAAAAGAAATCATGTGAAACTAAATACCAAAAAACTAATATTGAAGCAAATAATATAGAAATCTGCTTCTCACCATCTCACTTATATTAAAACTGATCCATTATGATATACGTGACATAATAATATAAATAAATGAAAACAAACCGAATATTTTTCACACGTTCTTTTTAACCGCACATAAAATATTCTCACAATCTCAAACAGAACAAAGTGCCAACAAAAGTTCTATCCATTAGAATGACACAAATCTCAAAGTCGCATGAATGACACAAATCTCTAAGACGCATGAACGGCGGATAGAACGGTCTCTGGCTGAAGATCGTACCCACCATTTTCTCTCTTTTCTGAAAAAAGAGAATTACGAGGCCTGAACTTTAAACCTGCATACAAGTATTTTTGTGCTGGTAATCAACCAATTACCAGTTTATCACAAGCCCTTGAACAAACACACGGATACATCTCACACAAAAAAAACATAATAGTTTTTAATCCGTTCCCCATTTAGTACACAATACAACCCAACAACCGCGAAGCTTGACGACGAATATTTAATAATCTTTAATCGACTACGGATTCAAATAAGCACATCAAACGGAGCAACTCTACAGTATACAACCGAGTCAGCTAAACCGTGTTTAGTTGAAGAGAACTATGAAAGACACTTTTTTCATCATAATGGCGGGATTGCTAATCGCTTCTGCTTCATTGGAAATGGAATAGTTTCTTCGAGAACAAAGAATCAATAAATGCATCAGGTACTCGCGCGTTTTTACCTGTATGGGGTGTCTGTGTATACATATGCGGCATGGGCGAAGAGCGCGGCAAACTATAAAAGAGATGGGGCAGGACAATTTAGGGGAGGGATCGGTGAGGCGAAAGTTCTAAATATCGCTCATTTGGGGGTGGTTTCAGAAAACAATGTTTGCTTGCTTGTCTTCAGGAGCCACACACTGCCACAAGGAACGGTAGGCCGGAATATCGGCGGCTCTGATCCCAATTGCCGCGAGGTTGCGCCCATATTCCTGACACAAAGTAAGAAAAAGGAAAGAGGACAAACATTAGCTCGACATGTCACTGCTGCACTTTCAATGAGCGCATTCGATGAACCAAGACGAATCATAAAGCTGCACCACATGCGGTTGATGTAATTCTAAAGGCCAAATGCTGCAGCCTCAAAATAGATTGTGATTTAATGTTCCCTCCTGATATGTTAAAACATACATTCTACCCCATTGACTACGACATGAGGGTAAGGATGCGAATTTCAAATATTAAGAACTCAGCGCTTTCTTTGCAGAAATGTACTTGCTCAAGAAGTGTCAAGACATTTATCCCCTTAAAAATGACACAATGCAAATGAATGTTTCATGCTTAATTAGACAGAACGGCAATGCAATAATGCAAATGAATCTTTCATGCTTAATTAATAGAAACTCAACCTATCAAAAAATTTCGATGCATCCAAAATATCAATTAAGAATTGCGGTCTTATAGTTTGAATTTTACCTGAATATCAAGGAATAACTGCATACAAATCTTCTCAGTATCAGATATATTGTTGTCAGAGGCGTCGGAACTTGCACCTACTCGCCGTTGCGCACCTTGCCTTAACCTCAGCAATGAAGACTCCGTTTTCTTTGCCTAAAAGAAGCAAAAAGAGTAGAAAATGAGAAGCTATAATCTTAAAGCGTTTTTAACCAAGAATAAAGGAGCTTCTAACTTACCACATTGACTAGATCTGATGCCATTTCATAGTAGCGGCTTGTTATCCTCTCTGTTGCACCACGGAGTAAATCATTTGTAGCTTCTTTTGTTAAATACAAAACACGTTCTCCATCGAGAAACACCTATACAAAGCACGAAGAGTATCTTAGGGCCATCGACCACCAAGTGTAAGGCAATAAAGAATGAAATATTGAAGTGACTCGAGAGCATCCATTTCCCTAGGAAATGTTTAAATTCATTAATCACTAAATCTGGATTGAGAATAAAAAGGGAACCTTACTGCAGAGTCACATATTAACTAGTTACTAAGATCAAATAATAATTCTTCATAAAGGAGAAACAATTCACCTTCAGAGGCCGGAGAATCCCTGACACGTATGGCGAATGCCTTACAGGAAGCTTATTAGTCATCCTGTATGTTGCTGTTATACCTTTCAGCTGCCTCAAGTCCTATGATTAGATGAGGAACTGATTAATCAAACATTCCAATGGTTTCTCAAAAAAGGGAAAAAAAAAAAGAGAGACAAAAGACACAAAGAAAAATGAAAAATCAAGGTCAAATGGGCATTGATAGACATTGTTAAAAAAGAGTCAGAATTCATCAGAACATCTATTTTGACAGCTCTAACAAATTACACATTTCCAAAGAAAAGAAATAAAGTTTAGCTCAAACCAGGTTACACCCTATCATCGATATATCTGTCTATTATTTGACGGACGAAGCATGCATGAATGCATGCACACAGGAGTTGCAATTACTTATATTGCTTACCTCAACAGATTTCTCGACTATGACCTCAATCATCACTTCCATTATTGAAGGTAACAACTCCTCTAAAGATTTTCCAGCTTGCAGAATGCTTTGTTTCACAAGATCTCGTACTTCAGCTGAGCAAGAATCAAGTAGCTGCAGTACATGACCAAGGTAGTCACCAGAAAGCTCACTAGCCAGGATACGTACATCATGCATCACCTGTGAACAAAAGCAGTGTTTATGCTCATTCTAAAAGATCCCTGAACCAATACACATTGTGTAATTAGGGATTGTAGTCGTTTCTAACAAATGATATGTGCCATTCAGGAGACAACAATAGAAACAAGATAGCAGGAAACAATTGAATGTGATCTACAAAGATAACGTTAAAATATTATGCTCAAACTCCATTTAGAAAGAGGCAAGAGAAGAGACTTTGCTAACATAAATAATTCACGATACAAAGAAATAAGACATTACAATTACATATTATTACAAATATACAATATGCAGCAAATTATTATTTTTCCCTGACTGGTAAAAGATAACTGTCTTGACAGATAATCTATATCAGAGAAATAAATCAACTTCATAATTGAATCATTTCATTCACTATCCTACTTTAACAACGAAAATTTTGGTGCTAAATAAAAAAGGTAGTGCATGCTTTAAGCACATTCTGAAGGATAATAACTGCTAGCAACTCAATTGAGGAAGTAGGTTAATAGAAATTATCATACAAAAATCAAATCTTCTACAGGTGCGGATACAGCCCATTCAGCATCTGGGGCAGAGTTTGCACTCCCACCACGAGCTTTGCGAGCAGCCAGGCCAGAAGAAATCCAAGTTGAGTACCTGCTTTCACACTATCAGTACATAAGAAAGCATGCCCTATTGCTAGAGAAATCAACAAAGGAAAATATAGCTACCATATATCAGTAGGCTGACCTTGAAATAAGCTGCAAAGACAAACGGAGAAACTTATCACAGTGAGAAAAGACGAGAATATCATCATTCCAGCACAACCGCAAGCTTTCCATTAGTTTACCACTTTGTTTTAACACCAATGTTTGGGTGTTCTCTTCATTGCCATGGATCTCAACAGGCACAATATTACCACTAAGAGAAGAATCGAGACCTCCAGCAATTTCCTGAAATCTGATGCAATTGAATTGCTCCATATGACTTAATCAATAAGATTTCTTCAATGAAACTGGAAGCATAGATACAAGGTAAACGATGTACCTAAGTGAAAAATAGACCCCAACATTCCATTGCCTCATAAAGTCTGTGCAAATAGCCTCAGACCGGAATCTCGTTACAGCAGATTTAGATGGACAGTAACCTTGGGAAGAAAATATTGTGATTAAATAAGACTTCATCATGTAAACTGTGGCAGTGATGCAGCCAAAAAAAGTTTTGGAATGTAGACAGACATGTGTAACATAAAGCAGTGCATAAATATTAAGAAGCTACATTGATAACAGTCTTTTTGTACTCCTGATTTTGCAACCAGCATATTGAGTTAGATATCTGTATGCACATGTGTATATCAATACACCCATCATACCTTGAGTGAGAAAGCAAATAAAAAGATGAAGCAGATGTAGTCATACCACATTAATTCCCCTCACAAAAAACGGATATTGAAAACTTATTCAAATACTAAACAAACATAAGGATGCAGGATAGGAAACATTTGCTAATGAGCACGAAGTAATACCTTCCAGAAAATCAAGAAAGGCCAGGCTTGATTTGTAGTTCTTTAGAAATTCTGTGGGTCTTCCAGGAGAGAATGCCCCAGGTTTGCCCTTTTGAATCACCAAGAGAACCTCTTTAAGTATTGAGTTGGCAAGGAAATCAAAAACATGTAATCCTGAGTTTGCTGAAAATCATGAAAGCTGAATTAGATGATAAAGGAAAGAGCACTCTGAAAATGAGTGAAGCGAGAAAGTTTATGGAATTGTCCAAATTACCCAATGAAGATATTTCCAACAAAAATTTGCAATCCTTCTCAACACATTGCTTTATTTGCTGATAATCCTCCTCAAGTATATCAGAAGAAACCCCAGTAACCACCGGTGTAGGGCTAGTGGGAATAATCTTCTGAATCAATGGTGACACAATGGTTGTACGAAAATGCTCCTCAGCAGCTGAGGTGTTATCAATGGCCGCATATGCGCGCAAGCAGTTGTATATTGCATTTGCATCACGATGTTCTAGGCCATCTACAAAACAACGACCTAAGCTACTATCCAGTGATAGTGTAGCACTTTGGATCCTCTTCTCCATGTTCTCGATGAAGGGAAGGTTCTGTACTGCCATAATGGAAAACAGAAATAAGGATTAAAAGGACAAGTTCCCATACAATTCACTGGATTAAAGAGAGGAGGACAACCACTAGTTACACACAAACTTGTCTGGGTGTCGGCTCAGTTTCATTTGTGGGAAAAAGTTGAATTGAACTAGTAGCATTGATAATTTAGAACAATAAATAAAAAAAAACACAACTGATATAGTCAAGAAACCACTCTAAGAAGTTCCTTATCAGTTTCACAGTTAATATAAAGTGCATAATAGAAATTGCAAACTGAAGTGTTTGGAACAGTGGCCCTTTATTGTGGTTCTTCACTTCTCAGTATATTCTTCCATAGTTTTAAGTACACAAAAGAGGATATTATAAACAAGAAAACACCCAATATTTATTTGTTGGAGAAGGACATAAACTAATATAAAATGACAAAGTTGATGAATGCATCAAAATTGAAAGCTATCTGTGGGGAGAAATAGACCTGTGAATGACTGATGTAGAATTTCAGCCGGTTCATTTCGCTAGCAATTCTTTCCAAAAGAATGCTTTGGGTTTCTCTAATATTTGTCCCACTTTCCACATTCTGCAGCACACCATCATTGCTTATGGAGCCCTTTGTTGCCGAATTTAAGTCTGCTGTGGAAAAATCAGAAGGCGTACTAGGCAATTCTTTAATGAGTTTCTCAACCTGGGCATAGGGGAAACCTTGTTGTCACACAATATTAACATATTAAACAGAAATAAAACCTTAAAACTGAAATTCATTCAGAAGACAGTGCTTTCTAATTCAAGATGCACGGAAAAGATAACATAACTTAGTATACTAAACTGAATATGACAGTAAAACGTTAATATTGTAAATAGCACTGCAGATATGATAATCAGAGAGAATAGAATGTCAATTGAGCAGATAAAGCACTTTGTTTTCTATCTTTGGTCCCATTGTTAGTTTCTCCACCGTAATACTTGATTCAACTCAACCTCCTTTATCTTTTTCTTCTTTTCAAGGTGAAGGACATCCAATACTAAACACTCACAACTCTCGATTATTATGTTTGGAATATCGATTCTCGTATGTAAGACAGAGAGTACACGTCTCTTTTGCCCATGTCCCTGATAGAGTCAGTAGGATATGTACAATCCTTAATGAAATGAACGTGCTAAACAAAGTATATAACTGAACGACGAGAAGACGAGAACATCAGAACACCTGTTGACCCTAACTTATCGTCCTCAACACTCCGTCTGTTTACACACTAAATATCATGAAGCACTGTAATTGGGTAAATGGAGTGTTCAGTTGATCAACCATCTAGAAAGTAGAAATATCTCGAACCAATTAGTTCATAGTGCAGACCAGGTAAGTGGACGCTTATGTGATCTGATTAAAATACAGTTAGGTACTCGTTATATATGTAGTGCAAAAGTCAATAAAGTACTAAACACTTCCTCTACCTCTCCTGGCACACTCATTTGACTTCATTTCGGAAGGGTCTCTCCAAAAGGAATAAGCCGCACTATCTCATTCTGATGTTCCCAAACAACTCATCCTCCCCTTCACTGTAACTCCATTATTTTCTTATAGCACTATCTGATTCCATTTGCATTCCTTCTTACACCTGCACCGATAAGTTTTTGGTCCAATTTGCAGATTCTTCTACCTCATACTTCCCTCAGATATCACTAGATCTAATACAATCAAGCCCTCGGATACAATCTACAATTCAAATTATAAACATTTCCAATTGGTCTCTAACGATTGAATATACGTAAAACATATCCAGATCTGTAAAATGCATTACGAATATGCACAACGCGATTCAGCTAGAGTTTAATGAGATCGCACCTTGGAGACGACATGGAAGGTATCGAGGAGCAGCTCGAGGACCTCGCGAGCGGCGGCGGCCTCGGCGCGGCGCCGTAGCCCGCCGCGGAGGTCGGCGAGGACGGCGTCGACGGCGGCGCGGAAGGCGGCGACCTTGCCGCGGAACTCGGCGAGCGGGGCGCGCATGCGGGCGGCGGCGGCGTCGACGTCGACGAGGCGGGTGCTGAGGCTGACGAAGTCGGCGTAGTCGCGGTTGATGAGGTCGACGAGCTCGGCCTGCAGGGCGTCGGCGTGGGCGCGGAGCTCCTCGGCGAGGCTCTCGAGGGGGACGAAGGAGCGGAGCTCGGCGACGTAGGACTCCGGGGAGAAGTCGGGGCGGAGGAAGGCCTCGGCCTTGAACCACGGCGGGTGGGACTCGATCGGGTCGCCGAAGAGGTCCGTCGCGGTGGGCGGGTGCGGCGGCGGCGGAGGAGGAGGCCGTAGGGGCGAGACGGCGAGATCCGCCATGGCTAGGGTTTCGGATCTCCGAGGGGGGGAGGAGAGAGAGAGAGAGAAGGAGAAGGGAGGAGGGAGAGTTTACTTCGACTTCAACGGCCGGGGTTTCAGATCCAAGGTACAGGGAGAGTCGAAATGGTGGAGTTAATTTATACCTGCGGAGCAGGATAAGGAAGCGGAATAAAAGTGTGGAATAAGCTGGTTTATCCGCCAACTATTCCGTAGACCATGTACACTGGGCCAAGGACAAAATACTTGGCCCGTAATTAGTTCGGCCCAAAATAGTTTTAGGCCTACTCGGGCCACCCAAATACGGTGGGCTTGTACGCGCGCGTGCGAGCCACGTGCGCACTCGCACGCATACATTCCAAGTGTCTGATCCGAACCCAACCAGGATCAGGATTTCAAATCCGAACATGGTTTAGAATCGCACATTCGAATCCGAACCCAATTGGACCCGATTTTTACGTAACTTCAAAGAAAACTAATAAGTCAAAATTTGAATCCACACTCTACCCACACGAAATTAGCAATAAAAATTTGTAGAGGCCTTGGTGGTTGGTATCCGAGATCTCAAATTTTAATCCTAGTTGATTCACATCTCTAGTTAAGTTTATTTTTAAATAAAATAAACGAAATGGGTAACATCTTAACTATCTCTCAAAAAAACCGTATTGTTCGTATATACTTTGAGGTTACATAACTTAATATTAGAGATTTTGACCAACCATCCTTAGAGCAAATGGTAAAAAGGGTTGGTGGTCGGTATCTGAGACCCAAGTTCGAATCCTAGTTGATTCATATTTTCAGCTCAAAATATTAGAGATTAAATAAAATAAACGAAGCGGGTAGTGTGCTATTTATCTCTCAAAATATTAGAGATTTTGATAAATGGATCTTATTTTGCTTACAGAACCACATGTAAGTAGTTATTAAAGTAGTAAATTTGAAGAAATTTTACTAGAAAAAAGAAAAATTTATTATATATATTTCTAAACCAAGGCCTAAAAATTTAAATTACCCATTTGAATAAAGTAATCCAAAATTGTCGGTGACCATGTATATGTACGTAACTAAATGATAGAGAATTACATATCTCATTATTAGGCCCTACAAATAAGAAATAAGAAAAAAAAAAAGTACGGAGATCCCCTAAACTTTAGCTCTTTTAAAATTAGCATTTGAATTTTAAATTTTAATAATTAAAATTTTAAAATTTAATCAAATATTCAACAAAACTATTCTCTTCAATTGAAGTTACTAATTATAAAATCTCAAATATTCGAAATATAAAAAAAAAATTACTTTTTATATTCAAATACATTAAAAAAAAATAAAACTAAGCGTAGGTTCCCTCTATTTTGAGGAAAAAAAAAGAAGGTGGTTTCTTTATATTTTGAAGTTTTATAAAAATATGTGAGATTAAAATAATAGTGTAATCAATAATTTCAATTGAAAAAAAATATTTATTCGAAAGTCTAAGCTGCTTTTATTTCTGTACGTTCAATTTATTTTTCTTAATGAATGAAGCATATAGCTCGCTATTTATTTCTAAAAAAAAAATATTTATTAAGCCCTTTGATAAAATATAGAAAAATTTAATTTTACAAATTAAAATTTTAATAAATAATCTCTATGGAATCTTTGGATATCTCTCTCTCCAATCATACACATACAAATCAAAAGGGTGCAATGACCCACCTCTCTCTCTTTCCATTAAACGTATACATGTCACCAACCCCTTTCTCTCCTAAACTAGTTCTAATGTCATGCAAGTGCAACAAAGCTTACTTTGTATTCTTCTTATAGAAAAAGAACTTAATATATTTCCCTTTGATAATCACATCTATTAAACTTAAAGGTGTCCGTGGACCGGATCGGGTCTGGGTAATTAATATACTGTACACATACCCTAAAAAGAAATGGTTAGAAAAAATATATATATACCCTACCCATTTAACTTGAATTGGTCAGGTCCTGATACTAAAGCTACTAATATACCCATCGGGTCTATTTGAGCGGGTCTGGGTAGTGACTACCGGTATACTATACGTTAAAGACCGGATATGAATCAGGTCTAGATCGGATACGAATATCTGTATAAATATATTTTGTTTATAAATTTTATTAAATAGTTTATGGACAAACTATAAAGCCCACCATAAAAAAACTCACATTCTAATAAGTTGTAGCGTCTAATAAAATTCATTCAAAAGAAAAAAAAAATCGAATACATTGGTCCAAAATATATGCATTTACTATTATATAGTTAAATGCATACATGAAACATTAAAGTGGAAAAATAAGTAAAAGAGACGGCTAGGGTTTCATTAGAATGAAAATACATAGTGACTCATCATCTATAAGTCATATTAAAATTGATCATCAAACTTCAAATTTTTTTTTATTTATTTACTATCGGATATTTCACCGAATCCGGGTCCGGGTCCGGGTCCGGATTTGAAAACTATTCCGGACCCTACCCATTTAAAAGTTGGGTTCGGGTCGGGTCCAAGTCGGGTATGGGTATAAAATATCCGGACCCATACCCGAAACTTTAATGGGTAATTTTTTTAATCCGTATACTATTCATTTTTTATCGGGTCCAGTTCGGGTCCGGGTAGGGTCCGGGTCGAGTATGGGATATCGGATATTTTGGACAGCTTTAATTAAACTCATGTGTAGACAAAAAAGCCACCATTGTGGAATGCAAGATTGTTTGTCCCTTTTACAGGTTATATATTATATTAATAATGTGTACTACTACCTTCGGACTGCTAGTCTGTTGGTAGATCATATGGGAGGCTAGGAATCGTGTGATTTTTAGAAATATCCGATCGGACTCCCTCCAAGTAGCCCACAAGATTATTCAGTTGACGAAGTGTCGGGATGAGATTTTGTCTGGCCGTTCGTAGTGTTTTTTTTTTTGTAGATGTGGATGTTCGAAGGTTTTTTCTTTTTTTTTTCCGCCCCCTCCCGAGACCGTCGCAGTCTCACCCATGTAGCCTAATTCATCCTTATAATAAATTAAGCGGGTAGCGTGTTACCTATTTCTCAAATAATAATAATAATAATAATAATGTGGTCTCAAGATTTTCACAAATATTATATTCTATTTTCTTATCTTCTTTTTTTAAAAAAATGATTTTTTTAACATTGTTTAAACTAACCTTACAATGGTCGTTTTACAGCAAAATCTAGCCAATTTATTTGACTTAAATATTTGACCAAAAGTAAAAGAAACCAAGTCACAATATTAGAAAAGTACAAGAACATGTTAGTTTGTCCCTCCTCCTCTCTCCCCTCTCTCTGTTTTGCATCTTTCTCTAGAGAGAGAGAGAGAGAGGGAGAGAGAGAGAGAGGGTGATTTGGTATCCAAGATGAACGGGGAGATGAGCAGGCTTCAACCTCTGATATCTTTTCTTCTGGGGGCAGCTATGGCTGCTGCTCTGATACTGTTCTATATTTCGGCCGATCCGGGGCGACGACCGGTCGAGATATCGACTTGGATCAATGCCAGTACTTCAACAGCTTTTGCTGATCAACAAGTTGATGAAACAAACACGCCTTCTGTGAAAAAGCTTAATGAAACCAACTTGGCTCCTCTTGAAAAGGTACTCTTATGCCAAATCGAAAACCGAATTAACAGAATCAATCCAAATAAGATGGTTTTGTTTCGATTTCATTGGTTTTCGATTTGGTTTCGTTTTTTTAACTTTTGTAAACCTGAAGGATTCATAAACTGCACAGCATCTTAATCAAGCTCCAAACCAAACCGATCGAACTAGGTTCAATTTGGACTGATTGATTTGATTCGATTCGGGTCAATTCACTGATTCTCACAATTTCTAGTGCTCTGCTTTTGGCCCCCCTCCTGAAAGAGTTTTGGTGATCATAAATTTTGCAATTGTATCAGCAGGACACAACGTCGACACAAGATCTGGCCCAGCTGCTGAAGAACGCGGCGATGGACGACGGCACGGTGATCATGACCTCGATCAACGAAGCGTGGGCCGCGCCAAACTCCCTCCTCGACCTATTCCTCGAGAGCTTCCGCGAAGGCGAAGAGGTACAGCATCTCCTCGACCACGTCCTCATTGTGGCAATGGATCCAAAGGCTTTCGAGAGGTGCAGGTCACTGCACCCTCATTGCTACTTCCTCCAGACGCGCGGCGCCGACTACAAGTCGGAGAAGGTCTACATGACCAAAGACTACCTTCAGATGATGTGGGGCAGAAACAAGTTCCAGCAATCCATTCTCGAGCTCGGCTACAACTTTCTTTTCACGGTACTGCTGCTGCTGCTGCTGCTCTTTGTGTGTAGTTGGATTGTAACTTGCTTATGCAATTCCTTGTTGTAGGATGTGGACATATTGTGGTTTCGGAATCCGCTGAGACACATTGCGATCGCCTCGCACATCGCGATATCGAGCGATTTCTTCGTGGGGGACGCCGACAGTCTGGCGAACTTCCCCAACGGAGGGTTCCTCTACGTCAGGTCCTGCGAGAAGACTGTCGAGTTCTACAAGAGCTGGCAGCAGTCTAGAGATAAATATCCGGGGAAGCATGAGCAGAACGTGTTCAATCTGATAAAAGGGGAGTTATCGGCCCGGCTGAAAGTGAAGATACAATTCTTGGACACTGCTTACTGCAGCGGATTCTGCCAACTCGCGAAAGATCTGAACAGGGTCTGCACGGTGCACGCGAACTGCTGCGTCGGGCTCGCGGGCAAGCTGCATGATTTGAGGAGTGTTCTTCAGGACTGGAAGAAGTACAGGGCTGGGTCTCTGGCAGAGAGAATGACGGGGAAGTTTCGCTGGACAGTTCCTGGCATATGCATTCATTGATTTTGTTGAGTTTTTAGTATTCTGTTTTGGTTTGAATATATATATATATATGCTGCTGATTTATTATTTATTAAGTTGGTAGATCATGGTTGTAATTTATTTATTTATTATTTATTAAGTTGGTAGATCAGGAACTCGTGTAATATATAAATGTCACGTTATTTGAATTTTTTCAAAATAGTCAAAATTTGCGTACTTCATGAAATTTGAAATGACCACTTAAATTTAACTTTACTATCTGCGAGTACGGAAAGGATCTGAACAAGATCTGCGCCATTCACGCGAACTGCTGCGTCACTCTCCGGAAAAAGCTTCATCAGGATCTGAGAAGCATTCTGGAAGATTGGAAAAAATTTACATCTCTATCACCCGAAGATCGAGAAAAGAAGAGGAATTGTTACAATATGGAGGGTTCCAGGTAGTTGCGTTCGTTAAATTAAAACAAAAAATGTATATATATATATATATATATATATATATATATATATATAGAGAGAGAGAGAGAGAGAGAGAGAGAATCTTATAAGATATCAATAAGATATGCCTCCGCTACCAAGTTTTTCACCGTTAGATCCACACCTTTGATGATTTTCACCGTTAGATCATACTATTCAACCAACCACCCACTTAATCCTACGGGCCCACATCATCATTAATCGCACATTTCTCAATCCAATGGCTAAAACCTTGGTAGCACCAATGACTTGGTGCTATTAATAGCATAGTAGCCTAGTTTTTAGCCATTGGATTGAGAGATGTGCGGTTAGGATAGCACCAAGTCATTGGTGCTATCAAGTTTTTAGCCATTGGATTGAGAGATGTGCGGTTAGGATGATGTGGCTATATATAGAACTAGGCTAATATACTATTAATAGCACCAAGTCATTGGTGCTACCAAGTTTTTAGTTATTGGATTGAGAGATGTGCGGTTAGGATGATGTGGCCCCCTTAGGGTTACGTAAGTGGTTGGTTGAATAGTATGATCTAACGGATGAAAATCATCAAAGGTGTGGATCTAACGGTGGAAAACTTGAAGCCAATCTTCGTCTTATTGATAAGCACGACTTATATATATATATATATATATATATATATATGCATGATTGGTTCTTGTACTATCCCTCTATGGCAGTTTCGTGCTTTTTACAACAACCGAAAAAAAAAAAAAATCCCCGCATTTACAACAGTAAAAACAATATGAACTATAAATTATTTTGAGTTGACTATCTAATTTTTTAATTTAAGTTAATTATTTATTTTAATAAATTTATAATTACGAGAATTGCGTGAAGTATACGGAAAAAATTTATATATTCAAGTACCATTAACGAATTCAAATTAAACAAATTAAAAAATTAGATAGTAAAATTGAAGGTTTAAAAGACAATAGTTGAATCAAAATAGGCCACAAAGTCAGATAAGTTATGTATATTATTATTTTTATAAAACATCCATTTTATCCTTCTATTACGATAAAAGTTTAATTATTTTGCTTTACGGTCTAACATTAGGGACTAAATTGTTTAAATTGAAAGTATAGAGACCGAATTGTCATATACCGATAAGGCAGGGACCATCTATATGTTTTACCCAAGATTACTGAGTCAAGATTACTGAGTCAAAAAGTAATGAGTCAAAATTTACAGGTAGGGTTTTTATGATTATTTATTCTGGTGAAGTAATTATTTTGATTGTTTTAGAGTTTATCAAATTTTTTTTTTTTTTTGCTTGATTAGATGTGTTATAAATATTGATGTCCCCCTTCAAATGGTGCATACTATATTTATAAACAAAAAAGTTATGTTTTTTTTCTTCTTCTCTGTATGAGTATAATTAAATAAGTAGTAAGAATCATGCAATAATGGGGATAATTGCTTTATATATTGCTAGAAAATACCCAAAATATCTTCAATTGAGTTAGCCTAAATTAATTTATTTTTTCCATTAGTTTGCCAATTTTCTATTAGAATACAGGGGAGTGGGAAAGGTGCATGTGAAGCATCCACAAATATTATGTTTTTATCTAATTTAATTTAACACAAGTTAAGGTTTTAATTTGCACAGTTGAACAGCATGGCATTAGAAAAATTCCTAATTTTTAAATTATTCTATTCCAACACATCATTATCGCAATAAAGGCATGTTTGGTTCACATATTTTAAATTATGAAATCGAAATGGAATTTATTGATTCATACAGTTGTCGTTTGTTTTATAGAAATCGAATTTCTAGTCCCATTCCAATGACCAAATCCATTTATGCACAATCACTGTACCATTCCAAAGTAAACTATTTAAAATTCTCTTTTTACACATCTACGTACCTTCTCTTTCTTCATCAATTTCCTCTCTTTTAATCAAAACCCTCTTTTAAAAATTCTAAATTTTCATTTCGATTTCCATTTCATTTTCCATTCTAAAGCAATCTAATTCCATTTTTTATTTGCACTATTTCTAAATTAAATTTTATTATATTTATTATCAAATTTAATAATCACAATAATAATAATAATAACAACTCTAGCCAATATAGCATATATCCTAATTTATTATATATCCAACTAATTACAAAATATGATTTTTATTTTTCAAAAATTATATATGCAGGTTTCAAATTTCCCACCTTCCCTGACTAAATCTTAGATAACAACTGCATGCTGAACTAGTCTCATTTTTCCTTTTAGTCTCTTTTTTTTTCCTCTCTCTCCATCTCTTTGTCCGTATCAATTATTATTTCAATCAGAGAAACGTGAGACAACGTGACCACTGCATTCAAACAATGAATATATATCTATATATATATATATATATATATATATATATATATATATATATATATATATATATATATAGTAGGTGTTGTGTCTTTATTAGAAGCTCCGTACTCCTAAGTCATTTTCGATGATGGATTTCGAATCGACGATCTATCTGCAGACTTGATCTAGCGTATTTGAAATTTCTAAAATAATTTTTGTAATTTTTCGATATCATTTACCTAGAATCGAAAGAATTCAAAATCAATAATTTTTAACTCAAAATAAAAATCCTATAAAAAGTGGTGATATATCACTAAAATTTTCGATCGAAATATTAATCTTGTTGTAGATAGTATAAAAAATTTTGTATCAAAATTTCATCTGATTTAAATACTTCTACACCGTTAAACTTGAAAACTACAGATATTAACCATTGAAAATTATTAATTTTGAATCCTTTTGATCACTAGGTAAATGATATCAAAAATTCGTAAAAATTATTTTCTAGAAACTTCAAATACGCTAGATCAAGTCAACTGAGAATCATTTCGATTTGCTCTATCATCAAAAATGAGCACGGAGGGCTCTAATAAAGACACAAGACCTACTATATATATATATATATATATATATATATATATATATATATATACACACAACTACATCTACCAAACTATACATATTTAACAACCCATCTATCTATGCATAGTAAAGTGGTGCCCACAATAGTTGACTTTTACTTCATTAATTTGTTTTTTAGGGGGGACTTGAGATGCATGTAAGTTGCTTCTTCTACTATCTCTCTCTCTCTCTCTCTCTAATCATCTAACTACAAATTAAGATACCCATTTTGATAAATTGAACACAAAACAACTTCTTCATTAATTTGGAACCAAAAAAAATATGAAGAGCAGCAACATCAGACACCTCCAACCAGCAGTGATTTTTCTGCTTGGTGCAGCTTTTGCTGGCATCTGCATGCTGCTCTTCTTCTCTGCAGATCCAGGAGGGAGATCACTGCAGGTCTCACATCTCAAGAATGGGCCCAGTAAGTTGCCTCCATTGGATCACAAGCCTGATCAAGAAGCTGTGCAGGCTTCTCATCATCATGAAGTACAGCCCATCAAATCAACTAATCCCCCTCTTGTTAACAAGGTAATTAATAACTAATACTCAATTATGATCTCTCTTTCTCTTTGTTTTTGGCTCGCGTACGTGTTCGTCGAACACATTTGTTCTTATGCTTAAAATTTTCAAACCTCAGCTGCTCGAAGTATCAAATCGCTGCGTTTTGTTGAATGCATTTTGTTTACTGAGAGAAGTTTGTTCTAGTCTAGCTTTTTGGTTGAAAGTTTCTAAGATGGGAAGAACAATTTTAACAGGTTATGAATTGCATGAAAATTAAAAGTAAGAAGGTAAATTAATGAAGAGTTTTTAATTGTAATTCATGATAACAATTCAAGTAATTAATCTAGTAATTTTTTTAGTGATTTGAAAAAAAAAAATATTTGATTTCACAAAATTCCCTCTAAAAAGGAAATTAAACAACTTAATTATCCTTGCTAGCTATTTTAATTAATTTCCTCCCTAATCCCACAGTATCTAAACTCCTCAAAATCTCAGGTCCAAATTATTTGTTTATTTAAGGCAAATATTTTTGGGGGAGTTAATCTTTTTGGTTTGCACAGTTGCACATAATCTAATCTAATTAATGTTCCAGGAAAGGTAGTATCTGGTGAAGAAAATGTAGAGAATCAAGATGAGAAATTAATTATAATCTGCATGTGGTGTATATGTACAACTCGATCGTTCCCCGCGCTCCAGTTTTAGCATTCATAACTTAAAAATTAAAATCAAATAAGTAAAATATAATCTATCGTATTTTATCGACTGCATGGCGACTAGTGTAGTTGGACAAGAGCTTGATCGATGTTGATAAGAATAACATCCATGGTACTTTTTTTCTCCAAAAAAAAAAAAATGATTTACCATATTTTTATGACTATGCGTAAAAATGATTAGTTTCGAAGAAAATCGGTTACTTGGATAATAAATGGTCTCAAAAACCAACAATATAAAAGATATTATCTAATTATAAAGTACCGGTGCACCAAAGTTTATAATTTTTAATCTATATAAAGGTTTGAAATAGTATAGAATATATTTTATATTTAATAAATTAGGATGTGACCCACGAGATGTACTTACATAAAGATCCAAAGAGAATGATTGGATTTTAAAGATTTTTTTTATTTTTTATTTTTTAGGAATCGTAGCTCTCTAGTAAGATCTCCTGTAGCCCACAAATTATTGGATTCAGAGTTGGTGGAGCCAATTCGTTATCAAGTTAACTAATTATAATTCCTTTGATTGGTTCCATGTTAAAATATTTAATATTTTAGTTTTCAAGACCCGTTTGGGCCAGGCTTTGAATATCCACAAATTGGTCTTTGGGCCTCAAATTGAGGCCCATATAATTTTGGGCTTATTTGGGCTTATACTAAATTGGGCTGAGTGAGTGTATTGAGTGTGCGCGGGTGCGCGTGTGTGTTTGCATACGTACGCAAACACATTCACACGTACATAGGATGCATTTGGTTCGCGCTATCTGTAAAAGATTACTGCAAACAATAATACTTATGCTTCAATTCTCGCTAGTCTACGAGTCATGACGAGCAAGATATAGAAGAGCTGGCGCGGAGAGCAACCATGGATGACAGAACAGTGCTGATGACAGCAGTGAACGAAGCCTGGGCGGCGCCGAACTCGCTTCTCGATGCATTCTTCGAGAGCTTCCGTATCGGCGAGAACGTGGAGCACTTCGTGAAGCATCTCATAATCGTCGCGCTGGACGCAAAGGCGTTCGAGCGGTGCAAGTCGGTGCACCCGTACTGCTACTTCCTCAGACCGCAAGGCGTCGACTTGTCCGCGGAGAAGAGCTACATGACCAAAGATTATCTTGATCTGGTGTGGAGCAAGATCAAGCTGCAGCAGCGTATTCTCGAGCTCGGCTACAACCTACTCTTTACGGTATGTTGAATTCTGAATCAGAAAGCTTCTTTGATCACTTGCAGTATTGAAAGAAAATAGTTTTACGACAACCATAAATTTGTTAAGAAACAATTGTGATCATCGAGGTCGAATTTCAGAGACATAAACTGTTACATACGACGACGAAACGAAATCGTAGCCAATCTTAATAAGAGGCTAAGATGATCGATCGGTGTTGTTGCACTGCAGGATGTGGACATTGCCTGGTTCCGGAACCCCCTCGAGCACATAACACTGGCGGCGGACATATCGACGTCGAGCGACTTCTACTTCGGGAACCCCCACGCCCTCGGCAACTACCCGAACACGGGGTTCATCTACTTCAAGTCATGCAAGAAGAACATCGAGGTGATGCGGTACTGGCACGATTCGAGGAAGCGGTGGCCGCAGAACCACGACCAATTCGTGTTCAACGAGATCAAGCACGAGATCGTCGCCAAGTTCGGAGTGCAGATCAAGTTCCTCGACACGGCCTACG
Organism: Aechmea fasciata; assembly: GCA_025177825.1. Classification (NCBI taxonomy): domain Eukaryota; kingdom Viridiplantae; phylum Streptophyta; class Magnoliopsida; order Poales; family Bromeliaceae; genus Aechmea; species Aechmea fasciata. Next base: position 6,629,705 of record CM045934.1, read on the forward strand.
TCAGCGGGTTCTGCCAGCTCGGGAAGGATCTGAACAAGGTCTGCACTGTGCATGCCACCTGCTGCGTTGGGCTCGACAGCAAGCTTTACGATCTGCGAGGGGTTATCGAGGATTGGAAGAATTATACATCTCATCCGGTCTGGCAGAGGCAGATGGGCCACCTGAAATGGAGGCTCCCAGGCAGATGCATACACTGAGGATGTAGAAACTTATGTCAGATTAATTAGTTGTCAGAAAAGAACAAAAAAGAGATTGAATTCAAATTCAATTTGTTATTTAGCTCAGTAATTATTCGAGCATTCCGGTACACAAAATTTAAAATTCTCTCTGAGAATTGCGAGTAAAAAAGAGGTTGTGGAGTGATGGTTTCTTTCAATATATATATATCAGGATTAAGACCTGTTTCTGATTAATATCTAGATATGTTCTGTTGATTTTTCTTTTTTCTTTTTTAATGTTTTTGTGGTGAATCTAGTGATAATAATATACTAATGATCAAGTTAAGCTTAAGATGATGACACTGAGATAACAAATGCTGAGGAGGAGAACGAAAATATATATATATATATATATATATATATATATCATTAAACATGAGTGGTTGTTAAGTACAGAGTCTAGGATTTATTAGTGTAATTTTAGAGATTATTTATTATTTTTTTGAGCCACACGAAAAGAGGTAAAAGCTAATAGTTGGCAAATGATGCACCCCACCTACTAGTAGTTAGAAATATAATAAGCTTCACCACATAATAATAATAATAATAATAATAATAGTAAATCTTTGCATTTAATGAATGAGAACTATTGTCTAGACCTAGTCTACCACCATGATAGTTGTCGTTTGTAGCCTTTGGATTGAGAGATGTGCGGTTATGGTGATGGTGGTCCCTAAGTGTTAAGTGGGTGGTTGGTTCAATAGTATAATCTAACGGATGAAAATCATCAAAGGGGTGGATCTAACGGTGGAAAACTTGGTAGCACGGAGACCTCCGTGCTATTGATAGCATAGCAGCCGGACTCTATATATAGAACTAGGCTACTATGCTATTAATAGCACCAAGTCATGGGTGCTACCAAGTTTTTAGGCGTTGAATTGAGCGATGTGCGGTTAGGATGATGTGGGCCCTTTAGGGTTAAGTGGGTGGTTGGTTAAATAGTATAATCTAACGGATGAAAATCATCAAAGGGTGGATCTAATCGTGAAAAACTTGTAGCACGGAGACCTCCGTGCTATTGATAAGATAAATATTGACTCTATATATATATATATATATATATATATATATAAATTCATTGTATTATCGATAGCACCAAGAATTTGGTGCTATCAAGTTTTCCACCGTTAGATTTAACACTTAGATTATTTTTATCCGTTAGATTATACTATTTAACTAACCACTTACTCAACCCTAGGGGCCCACATCATCCTAACCATTCATTTCTTAATCCAAGGAATAAAATCAATAGCACCAATAAACTATTGATAAGATACCTTTTCTATATATATATATATATATATATATATATATAAAGTAGTGGAAAATATCAAAAGAATTGATGGTTTGAGAATAGATCACTAAGTAATAATTTGGTCACTTATCCGAACTATGGACCAATTTAAATCGACTGCCCAATTTTTCAATATGTTTGATTTGATTCAATCAGCTGTATTTTGATTTTAAAATTTGAATGTATCATTGATCGATCTTTAAAAGTTTGGTTAGTACGTACTTCATACTAATTCTCGCAACTATAAATTTATTAAAATAAAAAATCGACTTAATTTTAAAGTTGCCGGTGAACGACTTTGATCAAACAAATTGAAAGTTTCTTCTATACATCTTTTACCTAATAATTCTTAGATAATATAATAAAGAGAGAGAGAGAGAGAGAGAGAGAGAGAGAGAGAGAGAGAAAGAGAGATGCATGTGTTCTACAATGCCTATACGTACGTACCCCCACCTACTATTTGACAAGTACAACTCTTTGTTTCTCATACTAGATATATTTTCTTGATCATAAATTGTAACTTAATCAACTTAAATTGCACTCAGCTTATTGTACTTAGTCCTACTAACAACAATAGTTGACTTAATGAAACATTTGAATGTTGATCTTTTCCTTCATTTAACCCCTTCTACGTACTGAGATTCCGTGGAAGGACCGCGATCGATCGACCGATTTATCAATCTCCTTTCTCGACGTCACCGTGCGTCGGTCATTTCATACCTCTAATGCCGTGTTTGAGCTAACAAACTCGCATAATCGCATCCTTTTTATCGCCTTCATCCGAAAACCGAGAGGCGGAAACATATTCTTAGCACTATGAAGGATCTGCACCAGTACCTTGTCTCATTCCTCGTCGGGGTTGTGACGACGACCGCTTGTTTGTTGCTGTTCCTGTCGGCGGATTTGGGCCAAAGATCGTCGACTACTCTCTCGCCTTCGGCTCCAAAAATTGCTTCTTCAAGTGTTGATCCTCTCAATAGAACAGTGTTTGCTTTTGCTAGCGAAGAGGCTAACACAACAAGGAAGCCTCATCACACTCAAAAGGTTGGTGGATTAATTAATCCCCATATGGTACCAAGTTATCAATAAAGAATTAAGTTGATTGATTATATCACAAATCACTCAAATGTTTTGAATCTTTGATTTTAGTTATATATTTAAGTTAGTTTAAGTTAATTTTTTTGTGAAATTTAACAGTTTTATTGTTCTTCTAGCTTTTAATAAAATTCCCAATTTAGTTTAACTAAGATTTAGATGCCAATTGGATAAATAATTAAATTATATCGAAAGAGCCGTTTCAAAATAGCCTGTAGTTGAGGGGGTTTCCCAACAATTAGATTGCAAGTAATCCTTCCTCTTTTATGGAAATTCTTGTTTAATTAGGTCCATGAATTTAAAATGTTTAGTTCTCCAAATTCACTATAAATCCGTGAAAATGTTATTGGTTCGACCTGCGGTTCAACCACTAATCTCTGAAAATATTGTTTGGGAGATCGGGGATTTACTGGAATTGAATTTTCGGGTTTTAGGGGTCTGCGTACAAATATAAAAAAAAATTGTACAAAAGTGCTCTCTTTTTGTGCTTTTTCTAAATCTCTTAATTAACTTATTAAACTAGTATTTTAGATTGATTTATCTTAAGCATTATGCTCTATATTAATATTAATCCCAAAAATTTCAAGATCATAAAAGAAATATTTATAGTTTTTATTCCTAGCCAAGTTAATAGCTAAAAGTGAGTATCAACCTTTTCATAGGACAAATGAGTTTTTGTTTCAAATTAAAACTTTAATTGTGCATGGTTAACATGTTTTTTTACTTTTAATATTCAAAATCACTTAGCTATTATATTTAGGCCTAATTAGAAAAAAAAAAAAATGGAAATGCATAGAAGTTACTTGAGCTATTATTTCTTTTGATTTTTTATTCAATTACTCAATCTTTAAAAATTTTAATTTTGACATTCAAACTTTCAATTTATTTGATTTAAGATATTCCAATACAAATTTAGACTTATTATTTTAATATAATGGTAGTCATGTGAACTGTATGAAATATGAGAGTCACTAAATTAATGATTCGAATCAAATATATTAAAAGATTAGACAATAAAATTAACTAAAACTTAAAAAAGTTTCATAGTTTATTCGAAATGAGTCATCATTCATATAAGTTCTATATATTTTTACCTATAAAAACCTTATTCAAAAGACCCTCTCCTGATAATGTATAAATTATTCGAGAATGAGTTACACACTGCTTAATTTCCCTAATTAAACAAATTCAATTTTTACCAAACCCTTTTTTTTATGCCAAATTCAAAGGATGTGACATAACTACTGAAACTTGTTAGAAATTTCCACTTATGTTTTGAGAGCGATAGGTAGCATGGTGTTTCGTTCATTCATTTGAAAACAAACTAAGCTAAAAATGTAAAGCAGTTAGATTTTGATTTTGAAATTGAAGGTACCAATCAAGAATTTAAGTACTGTGTCACGGAGTCACGTCAGAAACTTGTGGGCACGATGCATGTCGAGCTGTATCGATACGTGTCGGTCAAAAAAAATTCTTATGTGCCGACATATAATAGCTTGAAATAGTTATTTTTTTTTAGCAACAAAATATTCTAATTATTTATTATATCTTTTTATCATATCTTTTTAACTTTTTTTTTACTAAATTACTTATTAATTTAAAGAATAAAGGATTTTGAGTTGTGCCATCGTGCTGATATCTTATTGGTACGGTGGATACGATCCGTACCGACGGACACTTAAAACCTTGCTACCAATATGAGGTACTCTTTTTTATTTTTTCAATATTTGCAGCGAAGAACACCAAAATCTGAAGATCTACCAGAGCTACTAAAAAGAGCAGCTGCAGGCAACAACAAGACAGTCCTGATGACGGCAATAAATGAAGCATGGGCTGCACCAAACTCTCTCCTCGACCTCTTCCTCGAAAGCTTCCGCCGCGGCGAGAACATTGAGCATCTCCTGAACCATCTGATCATCGTCGCGATGGACCCGAAAGCGTACGACCGGTGCCGCTCTATTCATCCTCTCTGCTACAATCTCGAGTCGGCGGACGCTACCGACTTCGCCTCGGAGCAGAACTACATGAAGAAAAACTACCTGCAGATGATGTGGCGGCGGAATAAGTTCCAGCAAAGTGTTCTGGAGTTAGGGTACAACTTTTTGTTCACGGTACAAATTATTCGTTAACATATGTTAGGAGATATTCTTAGTTTCCTAACTTGTATAAGTATCAGAGCAGAAGATTCTGAGTTGAAAAAAAAAAAATTGTTGTAGGACGTGGACATCCTCTGGTTCCGGAGCCCCTTCCGACACCTTTCGCACTCCGTTGATCTCACCATGGGCGCCGATTTCTTCGTCGGTGACCCGAATTCTTTAGGAAACTACCCTAACGGCGGATTACTCTACGTAAAATCGTCGCGGACCACGATCGCATTGTACGAGCACTGGCAACAGGCGAGGGAGAGGTTTCCGAACGCGCACGAGCAGTACACTTTCGACAAGGTCAAGGGCGAGTTCGCGGCGTGCTGCAACGCCAAGATTCGGTTCCTGGACACTGCTTATTTCGGCGGATTTTGTCAGCACGGGAAGGACTTGAGCAAGATCTGCACCATGCACGCGAACTGCTGCGAGGGGCTCGAAAACAAGCTTTACGATCTGCGAAACGTTCTCGACGATTGGAAGGCTTACAAAGCTCGAATACTCGAGGCGAAAATCGGCGAGTTTTCCTGGAGGATTCCAGGAAGATGTATACATTGAGAAGTTTATTCGAACGAATTATATAGTGATAACTTGTGCTTGTCTACGACCACGAGGAGTTTATATGTTGAATTTGGCTACTATGCTATCTATATATGGTACCGGAGTTTCGATATTATAATCTCATTTTTTATCTTAGAACGTTCAAATCAACAATCTATACTGTTAAATATAATTTAGGGCATATAAAATTTTTAGAAATAAGATTTTAATTATTTTCGACATCGTTTACATAGTTTATTCGAACGAATTATATAGTGATAACTTGTGCTTGGAGGAGTTTATATGTTGAATTTGGCTACTATGCTATCTATAGTACCAAAGTTTCGATATTATAGTCTCGTTTTTTATCTTACGATGTTCACATCAACGATCTACACTGTTAAATATGATTTAGGATATATGAAGTTTTTAAAAATAAAATTTTAATTTTTTTCGACATCATTTACTTAGTAAGTAAATTATGTCAAAATTAACATTTGAAATTGAACGATCTTTAAAATTTGAGGATAGAATTTTTAATTCAAGATTAAGGATGTTGATCTTGATTTATATAGTTTAAATATTTTCTATTAAAATTTGAATAAATTTAAATCCTTTTACACTGTTAAACTACAAACTCGCCATACTAGCTATATATTAAAAATCGACAATTTTGAAATGATTTAATCATAAAGTAAATAAATTATGTTGAAAAAATATAAAAATTTATTTCTAAAAACTTCAAACACCTTAATTCAGTTTGAACGACATGGATCGTTGATTTGAATATTTTAAAATATATTTATTTATTTATTGGTTAGTGTCACAACAAAAATTATATTTCATCCAAAAAAGTTATATTTCATCCAAAACCTCTTATAAAAACTTTAAGAAATGGAGATCAACAGTTAAATATGATGGTAATTAATTTTTTTTTCATTTGCCTATACTTGTATCATCTTGTAAATAAATAAATAAAAATGGATAAAGAACTTAAAAAGTGTATTGTGAGAGGAACCCCTCAACTATAGGATATTGAGAAATGAACCCCTCAACTTTAACTTTGGTTTTTTTTTTTTTGGAATTCAAATTGTTCTTGTCACTTTAGTTGAAAATTTTATTAAGTTAAATTTAGTAGTTCCATTAGCTAGTAGGAGCAAATAATTCACCCTTTATTTGCTAAAAAAAATATAAAACTATTAAATTTGATAAAATAATTGAGAAATTTGAATTCGACTAAAATTACTTAATTCTAAAAATTTTAAGTTGAGGGTGTTATTCTTAGTTTGTTGAGGGGTCTCCATACAATTTAACCAGAGAGGTTAAATAGGGGTCAAATGCAAAAAAGAAGCAATGTTTGCAGGGACTGATATGTAATATCAAAATACTACAGCAGCTATCCGTATTTTTCACCGAAACCCAAAAACTAGGGTTTCCGCCGCCTATATATAAATCCGTCATCGTTTAGGGTTTCTCTCGCGTCGCAGCTACGATCGATCTCTCGCAATGGTAGGGTTTGCTTCGGATTCTCCTCAAATCTCTCTATTCTCCTTCTCGTTCATGGCGTTTTTTTGATCTTTTCATGCGCATCATCCTCTTTGTTTATTCGTTGTTGATCGCAGGTGAAGTACTCGAGGGAGCCCACGAATCCCACCAAGTGTAAGATCCTTAGATCCCCTCGATCTTTCCGTTTTTGATGATATTATCATCTTTCGATCCATAATCAGTTGCATAGGTTTTTAGGGTTCTTAGTATCATTTTATGTTGGTGATATTTCCTCTTCTTTTTCTTTTTTTTGGGTATTTGAGTTATTTTATTTAGTTAAACTACGTAAATTTTGTTAAATTTGATATCTTTGGTAGTTATTTTGCTAAAAAGCTATGAAAATCGTGAAATTTAATGAGATCATCGTCTAACCTAGTGAAATTTCCTGTTCGATTGATTAAAATCAGTGATTTAAAAAAAAACAAAAACAAAATAAAAGCTTGAGGGGTATCGATTTAAAAAAAAAGAGGTTCGGGAGCTCATTTTTAAAATGGGCTATGGTTGAGAGATTCTCATACATGTCTACCTCTTCTGATTTGATTTAGTCGATATTTGTGGATGTGTTAATGGATTTGCTCGTAAATTTATCTACAGTATTCTGTAGAAATTTGGGTTTTTTTTTTTTTCCTTACTTGCTTTGGTTCTGATTTGCAGCCGCCAAGGCCATGGGCCGGGACTTGAGGGTTCACTTTAAGGTGAGAACTTTTTTCTTATTCTGATTGTACCTTCTCATCTTCTTCTTGCATATGATCATGTTTGCTTTTTGTGAATATTTGTGTTGGTAATGTACATATCATTGAAGAGGCATCAGAGATGACGTAGTCGTTTTCTTTTATGTGTTTTGTACGTGTCAAGCTCCGCACAATTATAGATTCATCCCTTTTCTTGTTGTTTCCTTTTCAATCTTCAGATCCCCTTTTGATCTCTATTTCCTCCAGGTTGAGACTTTTCCATGCCTAACTGTTCTTCATTAAATCTTATCAAAAGTTACAATATGATTATTATATTTAAACTTTTCATGCTGCATGATGTGCTGTGTGCAGGCCTGAAAGCTTGTTTAGTTTGCATTTTAGGAGATTGAGATCATGATAGTTTGTCCTTCTATGGTTTTGGTTGTTTACATGAGCTTTTCATACACTAGGAACTTGCTAGGAAAAATGTTGATGAACTCAAGATGTTGTTGGAATCTTGCGAATATTGTTTATAAGTTACTTCACCACCTTGTGCTTCTTGTTCCAGCTTCCTATAAGCACTTTCCTTAAAATGTTGATGAGTTGAGCTGATTAAATTAGCCATTGCTTTCTTGTAACATGTCTTCTATTGCATGGTGAGCTAGAGTTTCGAACCCACTACAGGATATTAAGCTCTTACTAGGGATTTTTGTTGGTTTTCAGCTGAAGTCTTTTGTGGTACTTTTTTGAATTTAATCACTCTTAGACAACTGGAGTTTATTTTGATTCAGCTGGACTGCAACTACCTAAAGTAAAAAAGCAGGGTTCTGTTTTCTTAATGAACAGTTCTCTCGTAAACTTTAGGGAAATCATATACATTGTTATTGGGTGAACCTTTGTACAGTATGTGACAACAGGTTCAGTAAACAATGGCACATGTACGTAAATTTAAAGAAGTTTCTTTCTTTTTTCCTTTTGGTTTTTCGTTGCCTTGATACTATGAGCGTACAATTTATCCCATTGACTTGTAAGCATGTTGGTGGATGTTTTCTTGTAAGCAAACTGACATCGAAGGGCAAAGTGATGATAACTTGAAAGTTTAAGGGGTTTCAATAGTTGAGCATGACATAGTGGAAATCGTGATACTTGTAGTGGGTTTCCTGCAATTTACCTATTGCTCAATGGCCAACAAATCTTAAAATGTATTTTTTGATGTCTGCAGAATACCCGTGAGACAGCTCAAGCAATCAGGAAACTACCATTGGCAAAGGCTAAGAGGTACCTCGAGGACGTTGTTGCTCACAAGCAGGCCATTCCCTTCCGCAGGTTTTGCAGGGGTGTGGGCCGGACAGCACAAGCAAAGTCCCGCCACTCAAATGGGCAGGGTCGCTGGCCCGTCAAATCTTGCAGGTTCATTTTGGACCTGCTGAAGAATGCCGAAAGCAATGCAGAAGTATGACACCTACTTTCATTCCCTCGTGTGTTCTACACTTAAGTATTCCCCTTTGTATATTTTAGGGATTTTAGGGGCCTTTAGATGTACTAATTTTTATTGGTAGTTTCTTGCATGACTACTGTCCAAGCTGTAAAGTGAATTTAGTTTCTATAACAAGAAGTTCATTAAGAGTGGGCAGTTTTCTTACTAGAAGAAATTAAGGACATGTTTGGGATTTTGGGATGAGATTCCGTCCTACGGCCCAAACTTTCCAAACCAAACATATGCCCTTAGTGTTTGAAGAGTAAGAAACCCAAGTTTTTGTATGAACAGATGTATTTAAAACGTGTTTTCTCCCTCTTAATATTCAGGTGAAGGGTTTGGATGTCGATACTCTCTACGTATCACACATCCAGGTGAACCAAGCCCAAAAGCAGAGGCGTCGCACGTATCGTGCTCACGGGCGAATCAACCGTGAGTTTTTGTTCCCCCTCTCTCTCTATCTCCAAATTAAAGAAAATAGATGGTGGATCTTTCTGTGTACATTCTTAGCAAACATTTGTTCCTTTGTTTGTTGCAGCTTATATGTCATCTCCATGTCACATTGAGTTGATCTTGTCCGAGAAGGAAGAGCCGGTCAAGAAAGAGGTCATTTCTCTATTTTGCTTTTGATAGAATATTCTGATTGATGCTTAAAGAGTTGGTCTTTGTTATGCCATAATTGTTTGGAGATAATTTTATCTCATGTTGAATAATACGTCTAAAAGTCGGTACACAAACTCGTAATTTCTATTACAAGGCCATTTCTTTCTTTTCGTTTCTGATAAATCATGCTTTTTGTACTCAGCCGGAGACCCAGATTGCGCCCAGGAAGACCAAGAACAATTAAGCCTTGCGCAGTGAAGCCTTTTCCTAAGGTTTAGCAAATTCTAGCATTCGTAGTAATTCCAGTTGAAATTTTGGGCTCACTCTCCTCTCATTTGTTTTTAATTTTGAATTGATGTTGGTAACCTTTGCAAGGAGAACTGTGGTGGGAATTAATGTGTTTTTGCTGCGTTATATTTCGTCGAAGTTTCTTTTATTCGATGAGAGAGTTGAATTTTACATAATTAGACTTTTATTGCTGGTTTTTTTCATGTCAGTGACTGATCCTATGGGGTTTTTTTAGTGCAATAGTTTTTTTCTAAAATTTTATTCTACAAATAGACCATTTAGCGTTGAATTGTTTTTCTCACTTTTTACTTTTTTCTATATTTCTATAATAGTAAAAATGGTGAATGATTGATTCACCGTTTTCATTTTTTTTCTACTCCGAGGAGTTATGAATGTGGTGAATCATTCACCGCATTTAGAAGTCTATTTTTATAAATACTCTTTTAAAAAATTTATTTTTACAATTATAAAAATTGACAGAATCATTTATAAAAAAAAATTCCATCCTATGCCACAAGAAGCACAAATTTTTTAGCATTTTAGATATAAGTTGGTTATTTTTAGATGGTATGTAGGCTCAAAAAAGGAATCTTCAATTTGAACTCCGTATTGTTCTGTTGCATCTGTACAGCTTAAGCACTTTTACCCACAATAATAAAATCCAAAAGCAGTAATTTGTGCATACTCTGTTCAGAGAAACCATTTATTAATCACAGCAGGGCAAAAAAACCTACATTTATCCTAATAAGAGGACTTTGAAAAAAAAGAAAAAGAAAAACATCTTTATCATTCAAAAAAATGAGACAGAAATGTACCGTAAATAAATAAATGTAACTATTACAAACTGCAATCATCAGCAAGCCTGAGGAGTTAAGAAGCTGAAGGGAAGAAAACCCTTCAGTCGCCTCGACTGACTTAAACAGTGCTATCTATTGTTTTGTTAAACCTAAAATGTACAGAACAGAATAATCAATCATTCATGTAAAAGTGAAAATATATAATATATATATAATATATATTGATTTCTAAAAATAGTAACTTGAGAAGAAGGTGGAGAAGGCGGTAACATCTGCCCAACTTGGGAAGAGGCTCTTCAGCTTCTTCGTATTGTCGACGAGGTAGTGATCCAGCACGGCCAGATCCACCCTCAGCGGTTCCGAACTGTTAGCCTGTTTCAGAAAGTAAATGGTCTCAGCAAACTGTCTTAGCAGTCTCCAAGTTGTCGAACTCTTCTACTTCTCCAATGATTCGCCAGAATACGACACGGATGAACATGAAATGGAGAAAATACTTAATATTCCGTTAGATTTGAGTGATGAGATGAACACTACCTCCAACCAGAAACTCCAATGCTCACTGCTACTTCCGCTAAGTCTACAGATGTATGATGGCGGGCCGCCAGATACCGTTTGAGGTTCTGTCAGAAATTTATTAAAGAAACCAAATCAAAATTACGACGTCGGAATCACACATTGTTAAACAAAATAAAAGAGAGAATACTCTAATCCAGTACCTGCGAGTGTGGCGTCAGCAAAAGACCAATTTGATAACGGGCCTGTAATGTTGAGGACCGAAGTCCAAATCTCTGATAATGACCTGTGACAACAACAGGAAAATAGAGCTCCTATGTGAATAACAGAAGCTTCCTGTGAGATTGCTGCTTGAAATTGAAAACAATATTGTTTGCAGATCTATACCCTAAACGAAGTTCGAGCTGCACCCTGCGATGTCCGTTTGGATAAGATGATATCGGCTCACGAATAGATAAGTAGGGGAAGTGTTTGTATTGCTCCAGAATATCATCAGGCTGTGCGGGGAACTTTAAGCTTCCAGAGAACAAGGAAGATACAGGATACAATGCCTAACAAGGTAAAAATAATCTCATCAAACCACGGTGAGAAGCACAAGCTAGGGTTATTCTAGCATGCTTTACTCGAAAAGCATTTCATTTTGTACATTTAGTCTTCTACAACTACAAATTAGCAATGGCAAAATACTAGTAACCGCTACTGTTGCCAACATACTACAAAGGAAATTTGAAAACGTATTAATCTGGCCCAACATACTACAAAGGTAACTTTGCTGAAAATTTTACTTATGCAAGTTGCAAAATGTTGAATAGTGAATAGTGTTCGCTTACCACCCAGGAGCTTCTGTCGGAGTGGTACTTCTCTTCGTAAGATAACTCCGAATTAGACCTAAGAAACTTTGCAACTTCAGGTGCATTATTGAAAGTAAAAGCCAATGAATTGGCATCAACTACGGAAAATTCATAGCTCGAGTCCACGACGGTACCGGCATCTACAAAATCCACCATCAGAATAAAGTTAAGAAAGCCTGCTAATAATAGCACTCAGATTCTTCTTAGCGAAAAACATAAGCATTCACAGGCTGATAAATTGCTGATCCAGATCCTTTCATCACAAGAACATAAATGGCCTGGACTTGGGTCGGGTCCAATTACTTAACCATGATAGACCTTACTGGTTGCAGGACCGTATCAATGGTACCTGGTCCCGACCTGGCCTGATAGCATTTTTATAGCATCTAGATGAAGTGTACGACCATAAAGAAAAAGCAAATGGAAGAATAAAAAACTAGAAATCTCAGAGCACAAACCTGTAGTTACAAATTTGTGCTGAAGAATAACCCTTTTCGGTGCATCAGGACTGTAGGGAAAGAACTGCGATGATAGAGCCAAAGCAAGTACGATAACTTGCAACAAGAATTGTAGAATGGAAGACTTGGCCAACCAATGTCCAACAACGGGTAGTAATGGGCCAAAGCACCACCCGGTCACAAGTCCAACCACTGCTGCAACTATGACATCGGGCACAAAATATCCTGCAATAGAGACCATTTATAAATACAATTTAGCTAAACTCCAGATTTAAATTTTTGAAGGATAGACACTAAAAATAGTAAGTCCCTAATGTATTAGCTAAACTCCAAGCTCGAGTTTTGAAGGATAGCCGAGTCCCTAACTAGGAACTTGTAAGTACGTGATGTCTAGTATGCTGAACATTTGATAAAGGTATAATGGATCTTTATATATACCAAATTTGAGAACAGAATAGGTATCAGCTAAAGAGGGAGAAAGCAGGAACTAACCATACGGCTGTGGAAGAGAACCCATCATCCCCATCTTTTCGATCAAAAATTGGACAAGAAACCCACCATAGTACATACCATATGTGAGACATGGTATTAGAGGGATCACATATCCTGCCAGTGACCTACAACCTTTCCTAATTAGCGTATGTTACTCTAAAAACGAAAGGAAAGAAACAAACTATACAAATATGCATGTCCATAAAGGTGAAAAAAAAGGATAGCATTCTTTCTGATTACATGGAAAGCAAGTATACTAGCATATTTCAACTCCTAACCATATAAATCGTTTAACATACATGCAAATGCAATTATTAATATGCTTTTAAATGCTTGATCCTATTTTTCTGCTTTCATAAAGTAATTTAGACTTTACATAATAGTGGTAGGATAAAGCAAAAGCCACTATAGAATAACTTTAGCATCATGATGAGCTCACATTACTAGATGAATTGTATAGAATAGAAGTAAAATAATGATTCCGTAGCATTAAAAGTTGAACCCATAGTATATAATGTCTTATGGTACAATGATAGCCAAATGTACTGCATCTCTCTTAAATACAACCATTTTTACAATAAAAAGTGCCAAGTAACAATATTAATATTCTTTGGTTGAAATAGAGCATGAAGCATTTGAATATCAGTTTTCTATGAAGCAGACTGACTACTTGATGGTGTCCTCCGATCAAATCCACGATCGCCAAATACATAAAATGAACAAAAATGTTAAAAAACCAACTAATGAAGGAATTCACATCTTAAGGCAGTGCACAATTTTCTCATAAAAAATTTGAGGACAAATTATCTAAAACTATTAACCAACAATATCATAATTACGATTTCTGCCATTCTCCGCATTCAGTAATGTAAGGAAATTAAAGTGTGATTAAATGTGCAATAAACAATCATTCTAACACAAAAATAATGAAGAAACTAGTTCACTTTATGACGAATAAGATAAATTAGTTTTTCTTTTTGTGTGAAAAACAAAGAGTACTAGGGCACTTATACTAGCAATTCTATTATCTTAGAAAGAATCATTTATAATAGCAAATTAGCAACAAGAACTATTAAATATATTCGGGTCGGTGGTAGTACTTGAACGATCGATGACCACAATGCCTACTACTTATTCGATAGGAGATCCATGATAGAAGCATAGATGCTGATATGAAATACGTCAAGAATCCTCCACTCAAACCAGTAAGAAGATAGACCTGTTGCAGAAAATGTTAACATAGTAGCCCAATTAGGCAAATGAACTTACAACTACAAGGGCACTGAAATTTTAGATTAAAAAGGAAATTTCTGAAAAAGAAAGAGAAAGCCAAGTATTGATAGAACAAGCCCAAACTACAAGAAAATCAGGGTCTTCCATATAGATTAGCTTGCGGCAGTTAGACCTTAATGAGTTCAAGAATCTAAAAAAATAATAATAATTGGCACATCTAGTGCCAGATAAACAGGGATGGACCGCAAATTATTTATTTATTTGTTGACATGATCTTCGTGAAACTGATATCCACTTAGAAATTGACTAACTTTGCTCAAGTCAGAGATCTTGTTGTTTCTCTTGGACCTTTAAATGGATATTTGTAATGATTAACACACTCTATGATGATGACACTTGTCAACATAGTGATACGATTTATGCTCTGTATCCTTGTTGTTAAGATGAGTTCCATACAATGATAAAGGACAAACTGAAAGGATGTAAGAATGTACTTACCATAGTTATTACCACATATAGTCCAAAAGCTCCCCAGAAGCATACCACATCAGTTAGAGCCTAAAAAATTAGCAGTATGCAAATCAATTGGCATTACAACATGATCACATACTTAAATCTTAACAAAGATCAAAATTACGGAGAATATAATATTTTTGATTATCCAGGTAGCATTATGTAAAGTATAAAGTACCAAAAACAACTATGACACCAAATATAGTGGCATTGCTTAAGTTAGAAGAACTTTTTATTTAAGCAGATCAACAAAAATTCATAAAGAACATTATATGTTAAATGAGAGGTTTTCATTTGAAGCAATTCAAAGAACAATCTGAGAAAACTAAAGACCAGTTTTAACTAGTACCAAGATACTTAATAATACATGTATGAACTCCCAAAAAAATGATGAGGTAAGAAACCTCTTTTGACTTGGCAAGGCGTGACACATCTTGAGATATTGAGAAGAAACCCCATAAAGTCCGTGGAAGCAATAAACCAACCAGTGAGCTTGGAACAAACAACAGGAATGCCAAATATGGGCGAGCAAACCTGCATTATTTAAGTTATTACTATAAGGGTACAGATGGTCCAGCAGAAATATAGTTAAAAAGGACTTCAACATGAGTCTCCCACCAACGCTAACTCAGCAGCTTGAGAGTATTGCAGCTATCCCTAATTCTAGGAGAGGCTATTTCCATGACTTAAACCCACACTGCTATATTATGTGCAGACGTTAAGGCTCTTAACCATGTAACAGACAACCCTCCCTTAAATGAATGAAATGTCAACCAGGAAAGTGTAATTATTTACCAATTCATTGCATGTCTTGAGAACAGTAATCTTAGAACTGCAACTATTACTGGAGTGACAATTGCCAAAATAACACCAATAGCATGGAATATTACTCCTGGAAAGACAAGGAAGCAACCATAGTTAGACAACATTTTAGAGTGCTAACTAGATAGCTTACCCTACACATGTAATCTCTCTCATCAAGGACATGATAGAACATAGGCAAGGATCATTCATAAGTTCATTGTGAAAATATACCTTTTATTAAGTCAAAGTAGGTTGCAAACCATGAGTGTAGGGTCATATTTGGGAGATGCAAAATAAATGGCAGGAGAAGGCAAATAACCAGTGGCAAACTGTGAAGTATCATAGATACTTCGCGTGAATAAAACACCTGAAAAGCAAGCAATTGACTGGTAATTAGAATGTTGTTTCTTACAATCATAAACAAAGCTTGTCAATAACTGATCTTCTCCAGCTGATTAGAAACAAAAAGAGATATCTAGATGGAACCCTGCAAAATTATCTATTTCATATTATCAAACATGGCCCTTCGAAACTCTGAATTTTCACACATGACCTCACAAAACATATGCCTTGCACTTATCAAAAAACCCTCTTTAAAACTGGTTTCGTAGATTAACACAAAGATAAGAGTACAAAAGAAACTGCATTTTGAGGCGTACATGAAAGTCTAGATTTATAGGGTTTAAATGTAAATACGTAATTTTGCAAGGATATGTAAATACACCAAACAAGTGTATGAAAATTTCAATTACCATAAACCAAGTTAGGTAATCGAAAAAGACAACTCGGTCATCTATTCTTTCAACTGTAGCAGCTTTATGAGATCTTTCACTGGCAACCAGCACCATTGAAGAATTTGCAAAAGCCTTGATCAAGTTGAACAAATTCTCACCGCGCGCTTGGATGCTGCCAGGTCTGGTAAACAAATATGTCCAAACATCAAGGAATCAGTAAATAAAATTACCATGCTTACATAAATATGCAATGGAAAGAATCAACAACAGATGGTAGCTTTAGTGCATACATAAGTTTCTCAACTGTATCATAAGAGGTATGATAGAAATAACCCCCAAGAACAAAGATGATATCAAGTCCCGGAATATTCCCATAATCTTCAGCAAAAATTCTGTAATCTGTATCACCTGGTATTATACCAAACATATCCTGCATGTGGATATTTAGTTTCTAAGATAATATTGAATAAAACAGAAATAAAAGAGAGTGAGTTCAGAAAACAGATGTGCATCAAGAAAACAGTGAGGAAAAATGAGACAAGAATTTTCAACAATTAAAAGAATCAAGCAAGTATAAATTAACATTTAATTTATTACTTCTATACGGTATACCCATTTAATTACTTCTATACAGTATACCCACATACGGGCTGTGTTGATTCTTGCTTAGCATGGCACGGCCAGCGCAAGGCCACTTCAGGGCACAGTGTTGTGCCAACAGGCATGAAAGGCCTCTAGGTGGCATGCTAGCGCATTCTTTGGCACCGTTTTGGGATTGTTTTTTCATCTGAATAAAGCTGTATATTATTGTTTTAAGATTTTTTGGTAGCAAAAAAATGACTCTTGTAAGTGAAAACAAATAATATAGAGAGACAACTGCAGAAGACAAAGCTATTAGGCATTATATAGTACCATCTTGTTAGATTATAATATACCAAAAGTACCACAGCATTTGCATGAAAAAGATAAGAGTGGATAAGGAACCTGTGCTACACTATTTGCCATCGGATACTTTGCAGATTGAGCATAAACTTGAGAAGGCCAAGAGCCAGGTCCAGATTGACAAACTAGATCTGTTAATTAAAAGCTCTATTAGCGTATCAAGACATCATAACATATGAAGTGAACAGATCTATAAGGAGAAATGTTTCAGCAACAGGTTGTCTATCAATTATTATAAGGCATAATATATGTCCAAGGGCATCATCACAGGATATAGGGAGCATCAACTAATGCAGGCCACATTAACGCCATCAGCCAATATTCCCAATATTGTTGACAATACAAATGCAAATGTGACAAAGGTTAAAAATATGTTTAAGCACGGAAACCATCAGTTGAATCAATGCAATTAGACGCACAATGGATAAATACCATAATTACAACAGTCACCTGCTAGTCCAGACAATTTAAAATGCTCAAATAATTTGCTGCTTCATAAGAAAAATTTATAGAAAAGCATCATTTGGATTATATTTAGTCCTCCAAGAATTTTATTCGACACTCTTGTCAATATTGCAGCATTGTTAGTCCTTGAACTATCTGACCAAACAGGTTGTTCATTTCTTCAGACCACCATATGATTATTGGAAAGCAAGCCATGTTCTAATTATGTTTGACACCTACTAGTGTAAAGTTTTAACAATTCATTATCTGATAAAAGAAAGAAGCAGCTTTACATGAAACATACCAGGACCCCCAGTTCCAGATGCTTCTATATCAATAAAGGCCCCAATTGTATTGCTCCATTTGTGTGTCTTCACGAAACCATGAGATCCCTAGGAGTTTACATCAGCAAAACAGCAAGCAGCAGATATAAGCTAAATATCAAGTAAGATATATGCGTGCCCGCACACGCACACACACACACACACATGCAGCATAGATTGTTCATGAAAGAAATAGAAGAATACCAAAAGAAAGAGTTCTTCAGCACCATTGAAAAGAAAAATCACAGGTCGAGGAGGAATCCACTTGGAATCAACAATAAGTCGTGCTAATTCAAGCATTGATGCTGGAAGACCAAGAATTAGAAGAACATAACACCTCAAATGATAGCAGATCATATATTAAATGAAGGCTTATAACAATGATGCTAGGAACAAGGATGATTGCACTCACCAACACAAGAACCACAATCCCCTGCACCAGGAGATCCAAGCGGACTGTCAAAATGTCCATTCACCAAAACAGATGGATCATGGTCTTCTGAAACATTTGATGAAATCCTGTAATTAATTGTTTTTCCTTTAGAAAAAAAGAAATACCAAATCACGTTTAAAGAAACATATTTTACAAAAACAAATAGGGTTTACAAAAGAGTCTTCTATTCACTATTCAAAAGTAACCATGACAAAATTCTTCATGTTCAAGATGGTAACGAACAAGTTTACATCAGCAGAAAGACTTGTGGGATCCAGTCATTGACATTGATGTTACTTGCATGTAAATCGCAACGGCATTTATAACGGCAGAGTACGCCATCATTAACAGAATTACACAAAATACGTTCAACTTAAGAGACAAAAATTACCTTATAATAACATTCTTATGATTCCTGTAGGCGAGAGTTACTCTATGGCGCAAAAACATCATGCTGAACGATCCACTAACAAGGGTTTCATCAACCTCTACTCTGTGACAACACAGCCAAAAGTCAGTACTAGAAATTACGACTGGCAAAACATTACAGTAAACAAAAAGCAGAAATATGGGTAATCTTTCAAGCACAATGATTTTCTGAGACACTCATGCCACTCGGTATACTTATCCAAATAACACTGATACGAGAGGTGCCGACTATACTAGTTGAGTTCCCTCTTTTTACTCGTTTACAAAAGAGCTATCGTATCCTTTTCCCTACTCTTTTGACTTTGTTAAGTGCATTTGAACTGATTTATTTTTTCTTAGGCATTAATCACTAAATGTTGATTGCAGTGCACAAGCATTGGAAGAAATAATACGTATACATTAATGTTAAATATATATTGTCAAGAACGATTCCACTATAATAGCATATAATTTTTTTGGTTTTCTTAAGCGCGAATTTCGGTACCAAGGCCTCGTCAGATATTGTTATCATTTTTTATTTTTATAAATACGAATTATATGCAATAGATGGTGGAGTGCTTACAGTCTATGTGCTTACCAGGTCAATTTGGCAACAGGAAACAAAAAACATATCTTTTTAACTATTTTGGATAAGGTTTTCGAAGAACTTGTTCCGTGCGCAATAATAGGAAAAAATTCACTCACTAGCACATCTAATTGTACGTCATTAGAAACAGAAAAAAGGAAAGGAAGGATTTAATTTCCCAATCCCACGATCATGTCAACCAATTTCAAATCCCAATCCAAATCCAAACCTGTAGCTGGGCCCCGCCCGCGCCGCGATTCCTTCGAGCTGCGCTCGTATGTACCTCGCCGCCTCCTCCAATCCCGGCCGTCCTTCCTGCATCACGATCCGTGCTTCAACCCACCGAGACACACAAACATCGAGAGAGAGAGAGAGAGAGAGAGAGAGAGAGAGAGAGAGAGAGAGAGAGAGAGATCGCCGGAGGAAGAGGAGGAGGATGAGGAGGAGGAGGAGGAGGGAGGGATCATCACTACCTGGCGACCGGGGATGTCGACGGTGAGGCGTCGGATGTGGTCGATGGCCCTAGCCTCGGAGAAGGCTTCGGGGGGCGCGTCGGCGCCGAGGGGGGCGACGTGGCGCATGTAGAGGACGCGGTGGACGAGGAGGGACATGGCGCCGTACATGAGCGCCAGGGCGACGAGGCACGCGAACCCCCGCGCGTCGCTCCCCATCTCCCCTCTCCCTCTCCCTCTCCCTTCCCCCTCTCTATCTAGGGTTAGGGTTAGGTTTTGTGATCGTAGAGGAGATCTGCGAGGAGGCGAAGTAGGAGAAGGAAGAAGCGGAGGGAGGAGACGGCTACGGGGAAGGAGAAGTGAGAGCGAAATTTAATTTTAATTTAATTAGCTAAATAAATAAAAGGGCAAAATGTATGGATGGTCCCCGTACTATCAAACCGTACAAACTCTTTGAAAAGAGTAATGCTTTGAGGTGTACATCTTACAACCCATCCATCCTTAGATGAAAATTTGCTCACCAATCACGCAATTGTGTGATTAGTGAATTACACCCTATATACGAGGGATTTTACATTATCACACTTATATCACGTCCTCAATAACAAGTCAATCACATTCCTTCTTTTTAAACAAAAGTATAATAAAATTATTTTTTTACAATCATGATGGGACATATACTCCTAAACGAAAATATTTTATTGATTTGTTACGCCGTGTCACCTATATACCCGTTGCATTCTAAAATTTTTCCCATATACACCCCTTTTTCGTGTACGGTGTTACCATTAGTATTTTCCAATTGGAGTAATACTAGATGTATACAACCCATCCATCCTTAGGTGGGTTGCTCACCAGTCACATGACGTGATTGGTGAATTACACCCTTTTGGGTGTATCATTAGCATTTTCTAATTGGAATAATGCTAATGTATACAACCCATTCATCTTTGAGTAGGAATTTATTTACCAGTCACATAATATGATTGGTGAATTACATCCCACCCGAGAATACCTGGGGTTGTAAGATGCATGTACACCTCTTTTGGGTACACCCCATTTTCCAATTGAAAGTGTAAGCTTCAAATATCACCCCTGCGTTTTTATACTTTCTCACTTTAATACCTTATAGTTTAAACTGTATCACTTTCATACGTACCTGGTGGTTTTATTTTTTTCTCTTTGTTATTCTATCCATTAATTTTTTTCGTTAAATCGATGACAAAGTTAAAACTAAAAGGTATTCAGATGAATATTCAATAATCCTATGCGAGGTATCTGAAATTTTTTGTATATAATTTAACAAAACATTAACGAAAAAGTTGACGAACAAAAAAAACTATAGATACTAAATTGATATATTTTAAATCACATAATACTAAAGTGAGAAATTATAAAACCGCAGGGATGGCATTTAAAGTTTATCCTTAAAAAATATATAATATTTTATTTTTTTTTCTTTAAAAAGGTGGAGGTGCCAAGTTACAATATTAAAATAGTGGAGGGTATTCATTCACAGTGTATATATTTTATTTATATATATAAAAAAAAGATGAACTAAAAAAAGAGAATAAAAGAGTTTCTAGAACACCTACAACCGGCCTCAAGGGATTTTTGCGTATCGACCCCTTCGAATACACGTATTTACGCATGTACTCCTACGTATCTCAGTATTTGCATCTATACAATTTTTATTTGCTCAATTATAATTTGATTGACGAAAAAATGGCACGAAACAAACGAATCAACATTTTCAATCTTATGTGAAGATCTAAGATTTAGTGAAAAAAAATAATTTGATAAGATTATAAAACTTAAATACTTTTGATTTTTCCTCTTTGAGTTTTGAAAACAATATTTTTTTGATTATTAATTAATTATAATGTTTTTATAACTATTGCTCTTAATTACTTGGTCCAATATATGGGTCAAAAACTGCGTATCCCTCTGAATGACAAAATGTACGATAGACCCAGTACTATATTAATATTGTAAGTTAGTTCGTACTATTTTTAATTTAATATTTTAAATTTTTGCATGCAGTGTATTTTCATTTTTCAGTCACTGAATATTAAAAAAAAACTTTTGATTTTGTTATAAAACATCATTTTATAATTTTGCCTTGATTCAACTGAAGCTAGATAATTTACAAAAATTAAAAATAAAAAAAATAAAAAAATTTAAAAAGTGTAATATATGTGAGAAAGTATATATAATTACCAATTTACAATATTAGGATCATATAGGGACTACTATCAATAGATTTTGCTCTTTTTTTTTGGCAATGTAAAGATACAACTTACTCTATTCTAAGATCATTTTTATCAAATTAATTTTTTAAAATTTTACTAAAAATTAATTCAATTTTTGTCGGTCCTAGGATTGCGGGTGTAAAATGTACACTCTCTTTTGGAATGTATAAGAGACATTTTTCAAATAATTATCATACTGTAGTGGTTAAGTGTAATTTTTTGAAGCACAAAATGACAAAGTAGAAAATAGGAAAAACTTTAAATTCCGCCATGTGATTTCACACTTTCACTTTAAGATCTCATGATTTAAAGTATACTAATTTAGTTTCCTGTGATTTTATTTTTATTTTTTTATTATTCATTCTGCTAATTTTTTTCGTTAAATCAGCGACAAAATTAAAACTAAAGGATACTAAAGTCAATATTCGATAAACCTAGATGGAATATCTGAAGTTTTTTGTATATAATTTAACAAAATGTTAACGGAGAAGCTGACGAAAAGATAACAATGAAATTAATCACCAGACACTAACTTGATACACTTTAAACCACAGGATACTAAATGAGAAAGCGCGAAACTACATGGGTGGCTTTTCAAGTTTACCCTAGAAAATATTAAACCACGGGGAGAATTGAAAATGTGCTAAAAAAAAAAAGATTTGGTGGAGGGAATCCTCTGAGGTAGGTGGAATAGTGGGAAATGATTTGTGGTTTTTGGGAGTTAATTATTTATTTTTATAAATTTATAGTTACATAAACTCACAAATATAAAGAATCACGGTTAAAATTAAAAAAAAAATTAAAAAATTAGATATATAGTAATAAAATTAAAATTTTTAAAGATTAAATAATTCGATCAAAATGGATGATGGTTCTGAGAAATTTTATAGATTTTTACGTTAAAAAAAAAAAAAAAATAGTTTATTAAGGTTTAGGAATTACCACGCATAGAGATCCTATGCGTACGTTCGTACAAAATGGTTATAGGTTGTGGGTCAAACGTTGACCGTTGATGAGAGCAATGTTTGACGACGACACCGTGATCTACTTCGCTTCTTCTCAACAACGACAACAACAAAAAGACCGAAAAAATGCATATACAACCCTATACTTTATAAAAATACAAGACAAGTACTTTGAAATTGTGGTCAACTATTTATTTTTATATTTTGTTCGCTAAATTATAGTAAACCTTTCCGCCAATACTCGATTTTTCACTTTTCTTTCTCTGTCATTTAAAAAACTACATTTTACCCTCTTGAAAAAAGAAAAATAAAATACGCTGTGATAAAATAACCAAACTGTTCCTCATCTTCTTCGGAGTGGGTTTGGATGGAGAGATGGGTGAGGACGAGAGGAGGCAGCAGAGGTGGACGAGTGCGTGTGTGTGGGCATGGACAGAGAAGTGGGCAAGGACGAGGCGGCACGGCGGAGGGGCGAGGCGGCGCAGCTGAGGATGAGAAAGGAGGAGGATTTTAGGGGTAATTTGAGTAT
Source organism: Aechmea fasciata (assembly GCA_025177825.1). Classification (NCBI taxonomy): domain Eukaryota; kingdom Viridiplantae; phylum Streptophyta; class Magnoliopsida; order Poales; family Bromeliaceae; genus Aechmea; species Aechmea fasciata. The sequence continues at coordinate 6,653,306 of CM045934.1, forward strand.
AAAAAATAGAATATAAACAGAATCCTATCAGAACACTAATGACAGGGGTCAAAGTGAATATTTTTTATTTTTTAAAAGACCAAAGTGTAGGTTTTTTAATAACAGAGAGAAAAATAAAAAAAAAGTATTGGCAGGAAGATTTTCTGTTTTTTTTTTATTTTTTTTGTTCAATAAAAATCCGTTAGTTTGTAAATAAGCTCTCCAGTTCACTAGAAGCATATTTTTATTCTCAAAAAGCTTGAGTTTTGAAGAAATATATTATATCATCTACGCGTTTCACAGGGGTGCATATCTAAATACATAAGTTTTGTAGAGTAACGCAGTATTATCCCATATTGCCCACTTATTAGTCTCTGATGTTTTATTTAATTTGAGCACTTTCATATATCCTTGAATTTTTGCGCACATTGCAATTAAGTCCCTACTATTGTGAAAACAAATGGTATTTGCCCATTCCAGAAGAGTTCTTTTCCCAAAAACTAATAATTTGTTACATTTAAACTACTGGCCCACATAGTAGAGCTATATATTATTAGAAGCATAGAGGATACGATGCTTTCGACTTTTTGACCATTAGATCAATCCCTTTGATCATTTCTAATCTTTAGATTAATACTATTATTCTATGGAGACCACTTAATCTTAGAGGGGATCGCAATCATCCCAACCGTATGATTCTTAATACAGGGGTCAAAAAGTCGAAAACATCAAAATTCTTTATATACTTTCGATAGCATAGTAGCTTTACACCTGGTCTACTAGTCTAAAATGTTTAAGTTCAGTTACTAATATTATAGCTTTTATTATTTATATTATTTAAATTAATTCACAGCTTTTACCTATTCGATATAGGACTATTGAGATGTCACATAAATACATAATTCTTTTTAATTTGACTGTTACATCCTCCACTCCAACAACCTAGTTAGGTCCCCAATTCCTTATTCCAGATCATCATCTGATGATGTGAGACTCATTTCATAATTCTGACTCACATTTTATATCCATATAATATTTCCGACTAGTAAATCGACTATGATACGAAATGTAACGATCCACTCCACTAGCAGTTATAACTCGTTGGATACAAATTACAGGTCTAAAAACTCGTTGGATCCAACTATCGGCTCTCACATGATATGATAATGTGAGACCCATCTCACAATTCCAACTCATATTTTTTATCCTTCCGGCACTTTCGACTGGTAAATCAACTCTGATGCCAAATGTAACGATCCAGTCTACTAATACTAATAATTCATTAGGCAAAAACTATCAGTCTAAAATACTTAATCATAATTATTAATATTGGAGTCCTTAATTTTTATATTATATTCACAATTTTTTACTCATCTAACATGGGACTATTGGGACATCACATGTAAAGTTTAAGGACCAAAATATTTAGGCCACAAAATGGGTAAACTATATATGCTATTGCTACAAGTTCGAATCGCGCAAGTGGCAAAAGGACTTGATGGTTGGTATCCGAAATTCAAGTTCAAATCCTAGTTGATTCACATTTCCAACTAAGTTTATTTCTAAATAAAATAAACAAAGCGGGGAACTAGCTTTCTCTCTCTCTCTCTCTTTCTCTCCAAAAAAAAAAGAAAAAGAAAAAAACATATGCTATTGCTACATTTACCTCAAATAAATGTAATAGTCCTTTTTCTTAAGTCCAATTATGAGGCTAAACATCACCATGACCACACAATTGAAAGCCCCAATTAATGTATTGAGTCATAGATTTCAAGTCATATTTAATGATATGTTTTAATGGATTTGAGTCAACCTCTGTAGCAATTCAATGAAGGTTGACCTCTTAACCTATCCAATTCAAGGAAGGTGAAGTCACACAAAATCCAATCGCATCGGCGCGATAAGATCATGCGTAACAAGAATCGATACGATACACCCGTGTCGATAACACAATTAAAACCCTCTATTTTTTAAATTAGTAAATAATTTTTTCAATAAAAAATTCAAAAGATGTGATAAAAAGATGTAATAAATAGTTAGAATATTTTATTACTTAAGAAAATAAATATTTTATACTATTATTTTTTTTTGACACGTATCGACACGACTCGGCACGTCGACGCATCGTGCCGGTAAGTTTCAAAGACAAACCCATGCCACGGCATTTAAATCCTTGCACACAACCATCCATCCTAAAATATTTATGCCTAAACTAATCATTTTTTCTAAAAAGTTTAAGCCTTTTGCATATAATAAACGCTATTCAGAATAGTTGGTTGGTTGTTTTCCGTCAGCTCTCCTATCATACGAAACTAACCAATTTCTTAAAATTTGAGTCACTCGAGAATAATATTTTAATATTTTATATTCAAACACATGTATACTCCCATATATAGAAAAACACACTCACTCTTACACAATGTATAAAAACAAGACGGTGTTGTACGGCGTTGGCCGGGCTTTTTTCGGTCAAATCCGCTTACTGCATTTTACAAGAAAGCGGCGTTATAGTCAATCGATTTCACCGGCTCTGGAAGATACGAACTCCTCTTAAAGTCAAGATTTTCGTGTGGTTAGTTTTTAAAAATAAAGTTCTAACTGTGGACAATCTTCAGAAAAGGGGTTGGAGTGGGGTTGATCGATGTGTATACTGTTTGGAGGAATTGGAGACAGTGGATCACCTGTTCGTAGCTTGTGGTGGTACTAAAGTGTTGTTGGAGAGACTTCTACCGAACAAACGCTTTGTACGTAACTGTGCATCTGCCAAGGGGGTATGGGAAGTGTGTGGTAATATTGGAGGAACACAAGGGGATAGAGAGTTGGCGATTGTTGCCGCTACTTGGTGGATTCTCTGGTTAGAAAGGAACAGAAGAATCTTCGAGAAGACAAAACGCCCGCTGGGTACCTGTTGTCAAAGATCCGAACCTCCTTAGATCTTTGGCATAGTTTCTGCAACCGTATTTTGACTCGATATTCGAGTTTTCTTTCTATTCCTTTTTTATTTTATTTTAGTGTATTTTTCTTTTCCTTTTTCCCGAGGCCCTGGCTGCCTCACTTTGTAGCCCAGTTCATTTCCTAAATGAATGAAGCGGTAGCATGCTACCTTCTCTCAAAAAAAAAAAAAAAAAGTATAAAAACATTTTTTTTTTTCTTCTGAGGAAAGTCTGAGCCATCTGAAGCAAGTATTTTTTGCCTATCTCTCTTCTCTCTTTCCTTACAAAGTATCTTAAATTGCAGGCAGAGTAAACATTTATTTCAAGTCTCCTTTCATGCACCTGCTTAGGGTCAGCAAAATTTATTTTTCATGTCCAAACATTACAGTAAATAGAAGGACAACAAGGACAGAATTGATTAAGCAAGCCTTACACCTCATTTACTCTTCATTATTTCACTCACCACCATCATGTGGGACATAAATTATTGTTTCCGCGGCGCAAACTTACGGCCTGTTTTATCCTGCTATAAAGTGGTGGTATTCGATGAAGTGTATTCTACGTAGAGCTTATGGTATGTTCGAAAAGTTCGTCACCGTTATTTCGCGGGAATCGCCGACGGAACTTGAATTGGTTGCTCCCTTTCTTTTAGTTCAGGCTTTAAAGATAATAGTTAGCGACAACGATCCAATATTTCATGTAAATCGCCGATAAGAGCTTGTTATGCTAAAAGATCTGGTACTGCATTCAAACCAAGTTTTGCATAATTTGGACACATGTACACAACATGTTCAGCAACTCGAAGAACAACAAGAACTGGAAAAGGTGCTTGGTTTAGTACTCACCAGAAAAAGGCAAACAGTTAGAAAAAGAATCATACAGCAACATAAAACACAAAGCAGTAAAATGCAACAGTTTCAGAGGCTTCAAAAAAATTGTGTTCAGTTTATCAGACCCTGCTGTTCTCAGGAAGCGGAAACACTCCGTCGAAGAAGTCTCCGAAGTAGCCGTGCGGCTCGTGAACCAGCCTCGAGATTATGTCGCGCAGCGTGATCACTCCCTCCAGCTCCTCCTCCTCATTGACAACATAAATCCTCTGCTGCTTCTCGGCGTCCAATCTCAGAATAATCTCTTTGGCAGTCTCTTCCCTCCTGCAAGTGATCATACTCATCGGCGCTGGCGAGTCCTTCTGGTTCTCCAGATGTTCTCTTACAGTCATCATGAAATCCTTCACTGTGATCAATCTGCAAAAATACATCATATGATCAGACAAGTTTATGTTTCTTTCAGCATATGAATTCACCGATTTTAAGTCGAGATTGCGACAACAACAACAACTGGACCTGTAATCTTTGTATATTTCAGAAGCAGTTAACAGATACTGAACATCCCTAATGCTTATGCTTCCGATCGCCTTGTTCCGAATTGCATCTACGACCGGAACTCCGCCTATCCCTCGTCTTCTCATTTGTTGAAAAGCGTTTAGGATGGGCTCGTCCTCGCTGACCTGTATATACGGCGCATACTTCGTAAAACGCAAGCTAATAATATCCTAGAATTTGTTTTGGGTGCACCTTGATAAGTCTACTTGGCTTCATTATCGGAAGCCCGAGTTCGAAGAGCTTCTTCGTGCCCCAGTCCTCGAACCAGTGAAGCCCGACGCATTCCGCCAGCATGTGAAGCACCGCGGACTGCGTGATGATGTTCTCGATCTTCCCCTCGCCTAAATCGACCACGGGGAGGCTCTTCATTCTGTACTTCGACAGCAGCAGAAGCATCGTCAGAAACGAATCTGAGCTCTGCAACGCGAGGAACGGCGCCCACCGGAAGGACCCCGCGATGTCCCTGACCTGCACCAACATCATGAATGCATGATCAGTGTTGCAAATTCAAGATGAATAAGAAGACGATCGACTTAATTCTCGTGCTCTATCGACCTGAAACTACACAACCTTTGTGTTCTTGTAGCATTCTGAGGAAGTGAGGGCTTCGAGGAAGCTCCCACCCATTGAAACAGCTTCTGAAGGAGTGGATTTAACCACATGTTTAGCTTCTTCGTCGGCGAAAGTTGCTCCTTCGATTTTAGCTTCTTTGTTCTCCAATGTAACAGTGCCAAGCTTAGCTGCTAATTCGTCTGCGCCGACCTCCTTTTTCGCGGCAGAATCTGTCGTCGTCTCACGAGCCACGACTTCCAACTGCAGGAAGATAAAGGAAATATCAAGATTGCTAAACCGCGAGTGTTTATTCATCATCAAACAAGGCATATGAACTACATTGTTATAGTTAAAGTGGTAATGAATATGGAACTATGTCCAAGCTATGATTTCATCAAGTAAAATTTTTGCTCTTCTTATACTTGTACAAGTTTTTCTTTTTTCATTCTTCAACTCATTTATACCAAAATAATTTGATTTTGCCAATTACGTAGAACTTTTACGATAGTCCGAGTACAAAAATAGATGCTCCTTATAGGTAATTAATTTCCACATTAAAATCACTTAACAGTACACAAATTCAAATGTTTTACATTTGCAATTATACTTAATTTAGTAGGTGAGTTGCATTAAATGTCAAATGTATGTGAGTTTGTGTGTGTGTGTGTGTGTGTGTTTAGATTGAATTGAATCAGAAAAGATGAAGTTTAGGATGAAAATGATTGACCTGATGCAGCAACCAGACAGCGATTCCCGCAAATTCTACGATGCCGATGTATCGGTCGATCCAACTAGCATCTTCCGGGGCCTCCACATTCCGCACCGGCGCGCTCAGAATTCGGTTCTTGGACAAGGTTTCTACCGCGTCCGCCAGGGTCGAATCTGAGGGTATCTCAACCTCTGCAAGCTCCAACAGAATGGTTTGCTCCATCAGAACGGCTCGATCATAAATTACGAATAATAAGGCGAGAAATCTTTAATTCTGCGTGATATTACTACAAACTGATCAAAACACCAGACGAAAAATCTAACAAATGTATGAATTTTGCCTGAAAAATGAAATGAAATACAAAAAACAAGATCACGGTATCATAGATAGATATGTGCAGCAAAAGAGAAAGATCAGATCCATGCATTTGAGCAGAAGCAATAACAAAGATTACGCAAAAGAGTTGTGAATCAATTACTTAAACTATTGTGGTTGCTATAAGCGATTTTTGCGATGCTTTCGTAGGTGAATTTTCGGTAGATGATCTCGCCTTTTCGGTTACACAAACACGAGGAGAGAGCGCAAATTTTTGCGGTAAAAGTGTAAAATACGAAATGCAAAGGAAGCACCGTTCTCTGACAGCTTAAGCTTTGAAGGGGAGGGAGAGATCGGGACCTTGCGAGGAAGGGGCGGGAGGGAAGGAGGAGACGGGGACGGTGTAGAAGCAGGAGTTGAGCTTCTCGGTCGGGGTGAGCTGCGGCTCCTGCAGGTCCCACAAGTCCTCGACCCGCATCCCGACCTCGGCCTCCGGGCTCGACCTCGCGCTCCCCGGCGGGCTCTCCATTGTCCTCTCAATTCCTTGCTTTGATCCCCTTCTCTGCAATTCCTATGCTCTGTAGCTCTCTCTCTCTCTCTCTCTAACTGTCACCAGATCTCAGATCTGTCTCTGTAACGGTTTTAACGGTTTGGAAGGGGAGAGAGAGAGAGAGAGAGTGAATGATGGGTAGGATGTCAATGGGTACGGATATTTGGCATTTTATCCGAACATGAACCTGATCGAAGCGGATTTATTCGATGCTAAATGGATATGGTCTCGAATACGGGTATCGAAAACGAAAATCCGACGTGGCGCATGATGAACGCCCCTGATTTAAAAAAAAAAAATGAGACCGTTGGAGATCCGTATCCAACGCGCATCTCCGTCTTACGTGGCACACTGTGGTCCCCACCAGCGCGTTGAGCGTGACCGTGCCACGTGGCGCTTGATGAACGCCCCTGATTTTTTTTTTAAAAAAAACAATATTTTTTTTAAAAAAAAAGAAAAAACATTCCAATACTTTCTTTTTTCCCCTTTTCAACATAAAGCTGTGACTTTAATTTTTTCATGGAGTATTTTGCCTATTTTTATTTTTTTAAAAAAAATATTAACAATTTTAACTTTAATTCCTATATTTTGCAAATTTTTTACATGTGTATTTGGCATTTAAGTTTAATTTAATGGTGTAACACTCTAATTTTAAGAATTTTATATGGCTATTAAATTTTAAGATAAAAAATTTTGTTGAAGGAAAAAAAATTTTAGACTCATGAACTTATATAAAGAGATAAAAAGCTAGTTAGAAATTATGAAAATTATCATAAAACTCAAGGGCTTGGATATAAATTTCCCCTGAAATTATTTTAGCAACATTAATTGCAATAGATCTTAAAATAATACACCACATTGCATTCTCTCTCTTCTCCTTTTTCTTTTTCTTTTTCTTTTTTTACTCTCTCTCTCTCTGTTTTTCTCTCTCTACAAAGCTAATAAAACAAATGAAAATTCCAATTGCAAGGTAATTTCCACATAATTTTTTATACATACATATATTTATGTAAATATCATCTATGGTTTTTTTTTTTTTTTAATCAGGATTAATGTGGTTGGGTTTGTAGCTAGCATTTGATTTCCAATTGCTTATATAAGAAAAAATCATCCTCAAATTTTTTTTTTCCCTTTTTTGATTCTTGAGTTCAGATCAATAAAAAAGAGGAGCATTTTATTGATTATTATTATTTTTTTAAATTTTAGTGGTGATTCTTTTATCTCAATGAAGGGCATTTGGTGAATCTGGTGAGTATTTATGGAATAAATTCATACAAATCCTTCATATTTTTCTGAGTAATTGCTAATTCTGTTTATTTTTCCTTTTTCTGTTTGCAATTATTTTTACCAATTCTAAGTAGTAAATGAGGAATTATTGTGCGGTAGAGAACGGTGCTTTAAATGTTATATATTTTGATAGATCTACACGTGAACATAAATTAGTTAATTGGGAGGGGGAATTAAACGAAATTAGATTCCTGGTGGGGCAAAATTCAGAATCTTTCACTACGATACCACATAAAACAAACGATTACTCTAAAAGCATAAGCTAGTAAAGAACGGCGTTTCAATCATTTATACTCAACAGAAACAATTGAAACTCTGCGAAAAGATATGATTTTTTTATATATATATATATATATATTTTTTGTGCAATACTCTATCAAGAATTGTTTACTGAAGAAGGATTCAGAGATACAATTTTACTTTCTTTTTTTCTTACATTGTCTTATAAGTTGTAACCATACAATTCATGCCAACATAAAATTTTGGCTCTTTATATATTTATATATATATATATATATATATATATATATATATATATATATATATGATCTTGTGTACAATATCTGGGGAGATTCAAGTAACACATGAAAAACCATAATCTGAAACTGAAACTGCCAAAATCATTGAACAAACCAAAATTCCATGAAAAAAAAGAGAGCTTATGTTACAAGCTGAGAGTTAGAACTTGGTCATTGTTTGTACTGGTTGCTTTCCAATGCAGTGAATTCGATTCTCCGAGTTAATTTAGTAATTTTCAAGATCCTAAATTCCTCTTATTCCTGTTCTTTTTAGAGAACCGAGATTCGCGATGGAAGGCCGCGGCATTCAAGATCGAGTAGAGGCATGTTTGTAGCAGCCATTTATGGATCCTCTGCAGGGGGGTGAAGGCAGTAGCAGCAGTAAAAAGAAGCATTCTGATGCTACTCTGACCGAACACGACGAAAAGGAGCTGCCGATTATACACGACGGCAGCGACGTCGAGAAAGAGACTCCGCAATCGTGTTCTTCGTCTTCCGACGATTCGTCCGAAGAAGATCTCTTCCAATTCGACATACCATTAGTCAGCAATCCGGCTCCCGACAGTGCTAATCCTCACTCGGCCTCCAATTCTGCGAATGCGGTCGCAAGTCTGATCGACGACGACACGATATGTCTCGGTCATCAACTCGAACACGATGAGTTGAGCGAGCTCGGGCCAAAGCAGTCGCCTGCGATTCAAGTGATGAATACTGCCTCCGACGTTCCCGACCCGAATCGGATCCCTTCCTCGGTGTTCACAAGGACCAAGTCTGCGACGCCGATGGAATGGAGTGTGGCTTCCAACGAATCGTTGTTCAGCATTCATGCCGGTAACTCGAGCTTCTCGAGAGACCATGTTTTTCTTTCTGGCAAATCGGAAGAACTGTTGAGTAACTACTCTTCAGGAAGTCCACTGGATCTGTCTGCACCTGTATCGCCGAAGTCCGATGCGAGTCCTCTGACTACGAATGCGGCGACAGTAGCAGAGAGTGGTGGTAATGCAGCTGCAAAGGATATTCTGAATGATAGTACAGAGGGGGTCACAGATTCGGATAGGCGTCCGGTCGAGAAGGCGCCTTCGCCTTCGTCTCCTAGTCTGTCGTGCCGATCCGGTAGCAGCACGACGAGCTTTAGCTCATTTGCTTTTCCAATGTAAGATATCTCTCTCTCTCTCTCTCTTTTTGTCTCACTTCTTTCCGAGGTGCAAAATGCATGATTTCATCAATTGGAATAGCCTCTCAAAAGCCGCAGATGTCGCAATTGAACAAGGTTGGAGCATTGGACTGCATGTGGAAGCCAAAATAAGTGACTGGGCTCCAATTTGAAAGTGTTTGATTTGAGATGCAGCGAGAAGTTGCAGGGAGGATGTTGATGGAAAATCGATTAATACTCTTTTGAGCTGTTTTACTCAAACAACACTTCTGTAGAATCGCTGATAATGTAAAACTAGCTCCAAGTGATTCGTCCTCTTAATGGAGCATTAGTATTCTTCAAGTGGGACTAGATCACCTGTTTTATTCCTATACTTTTAGCCGCGAAAGCGATCTGTTTTGGGCATCTCGTAAGTGCTTTTTCGAAGAACTCTGCTGTACTCGAGCAATACTTGAGTAGTCTTCATGGTTTTGTCAAGTGAAGATTAATGTTTCAATAGTAGGACGAAGATAATGAATACTTTTTTTTAAGTTAATTGATCATGAATTTTTATTCAGTTATGAGACTAATATTTGTCGGCTGCATCCGCAGATTGACAGGGGAAGGGAGGAGTGGGTCAATAAAGGTCGAGCCCGAGCTTCCGGTGTCGACAAAATCGGAGCAGCCACAGCAGCAGCCAGCGACAGCGGCACCGTCTCAGGCGGACACCCCAAAAGGCGGCGGCCCCCCTTCAGCTGCTGCTACTGCACCTGCTGCTGCAGCTGAGAACAGATGGTTCCCTTGCTGTGCTTGTTGCCTTTCTTCTGCTGATAGCTGAGCACTCCTAGCAGATCTCTTTTTTTGTTTTTTTTTGTCTTTTTTTTTATTATTATTTTTTATTTTTAATTGTGATTGCTGCTGGTTGGACATGACAAGCTGATCACAACTTTATGAAACATTAAATTTTGGGTGGTATACCTTTTACCTCTGTGGAGTTGTGAAATTCCCATAATCTTTCGATGCAAATTAGCGAACATAGCATTCGATCTCAGTGCACCTGATCTTGTTATTGCTGATGAATGAGGATACCACATTTGCAATGGAATTCCCAACCAGAAAAGCACCTCCCAGAATTTCTCTTAAACAAAATTTTGAAGCTTAGGGGGAAGAAGTGTTGTATGAGATCCTGGAGATCAAGCAAGAGAAGTTTATTTCTACTCCTCGCAGTTTTAATTGAAAACCTAATCACATTCGCTCCATTTACTTACATCAATAGTTCCAACGGCACAGGAAGTTTGGGAAAGTTACATGGCTAGAAGGTGCCAAGAAGTATTGACACAAAACTAGCTAAAATTTACGGTTTTAGCTGTTAATTTACACCTGTTTATGGCACGAACACAACAAGTATCTTACATCAACTCAAGTTGGACACTGTAGGACTTGGCGTTGCCGCATTGTTGAGGATGTTAATCTTTTCCGGTCAGAGGGTGGGAGAGGCGCCAATTCGGGCGAGCCCTTCTACTTCTATTATGATACAGAACCTGTCAAATACACAAATGCAGAAGAAATTTGAACGAACTCTTTAACCATCAGGGACAAGTAGTAAAGCTACATCTTAACAAGATAAAAGGATGGATCTTTCTCGGCATATGAGAGAAATGGACTCACGACTTTTTGATCGTCCCCCCCGGTGCAAATATATTCGTCATTCGGAGCCACGGCAACCTGTAGTTCATGTTTCACAGTGACATTAACTTCCAAGGATATTGCGGCATAACATACAAAAGAAAAAATTCGGAAGGAAATAAGAACATAGGAGCTCCTGTTCTAAAATATCAGGATTTTCGCATTGCCACCGTGAAATGCTACAACACATTTTTACTCCGTTGACCTAAAAGCAAGTGAATATGCCACTTTAGGAACACTGCAAGAAAAATGCGAAATGATAACAAGCTGTAGTTTACAAGGGTAAATTATAAAGATTTCAATTTTTAAAGGTGGCAAAGAAAACACTGATATTTATAGGGGGCTTTCCAGCATGTTAGCCCAAAAAAACCTTCGCCACTTAAGCAGCAAAGGTGGTCATGACTGAGAAAATTAACTATGAATTTATCATAATAGAATGATATAATATAAGCATACCGTATTAATACATCTTGTATGGCTGGTAATACGTCTCACGAGAGGCTGTCCGAGTGTAACATCCCACATTGCCATGCTATAAATAGACAGCATTTCAGTACAAGTTATCAACATGCTAAAGAGTATAGAACGAAAAGAAAAAATACATACTAAGATGGAAATTGGGAACTCCTTACCTCCCATCACCGCTCACACTAACCAATACGGGCTCATTTCGAAGCCAACGAGCATCATTTACACCTTGATCGCCCTCATTAACATGGCTGAAACAATTTTGGAAGCACACAAGTATGATTTTAAAATATAGAGTTAAAAACTGGGAAAACAGTTCAACCACCACGATGCAGTAGAATTTTCCCACCCTCCTAGAATTTTTCCTTTTACAAGTAGATTGACTAAATTTGCTTCATGTTGGAAACTCTTATATCAACATACAATGTTTCAATATGTGGAGAATTCGGTGACACAAATACCAAAGCAAGCATTACTGCTAAACAAACTATCATTAATGTCGTCAAAAACCGAGGTCCAACTATAGAGAGCAGAAAATAGTAACAAAATTTATAGGAGGAAAACTCACCCAGGGAGTTGACCTGTTTGTTCTGCAGTAGGCATTTGTCTCCCATGACTCAAACAATGTAAAGGCCTAAAGAAACGCATATCATTGGTTTCACGAGATACATCTGTAGCCATCTGCCTATGATTCATAGGAAGGAGTCGTGTATCCCAGACCAAGGTGTTATTTGAAGTACTAGAGGCAGCAAAATAGGTACCACAACTGCTGAATGAAACAGATGTCACCTGTCGCAGCGAAAAAAAAAAAAGAAAAAAGGAAAAAGGTTCAAAGTTGTAAGAAAGTGAGAATGAAAGAGATGACAACTATAGCAGAAAAGGAAAAACCTTTAAGCTACCGGAAAGATGAAGGAAAAATACAGGAGATTAAAATATAAAAGAAACTAAGAAACAAAGCAGCTTTGCAACAGAACAACCAAAAAGAAAGAGATTAAAATATGATCCTTGAAAGCAAATATAAGTTTTAACTGGAAAACAACTTCATAACCAAATAGAAAAACAACCTCATAACCGGGACCCACAGAAAGATGATTGATTGCACCACAAGTCCGCATGTCAAATAAGCCGATAGTTCCATCACCAGCACCTAAAATCAGAGATTGTTATGCAAGTGCTAAAAATAATAAAGGCAACAATCAAATAGCAAGCGCACAAAAAAGAACAAAAAAAAAAGAACCTGTTATTAAAGTATTTCCAGCAGGATTTATTTTCAGTGAAGTAATGTACTGTGAATTAAAAAAAAAATGTCAGAAACTTATCAGCTAGAGAACTTTTCAGGACCGAGAGTGAAAACAACATACAGAATCATTTGCAGGGAAAGTAAGACAAGATTCTGGAGATTCAATATCCCATAGTTGCACAACAGCAGCACCACCATATTCACAATCACTTCCACATGCCAGAAGGTTCTCACTACAAAACTCCATCACATTAATGGAAGGATAAACCAGGTCTTGGATCCTGAAAACATAAATGAGCGAATCCAGTGAAAGTTCATACGCCATTAGCAAAATTTTCGTAGGAGTACACTGTGAAAGAAGCTAAATCTATCTGCAATGACCATAATTAAAATTCAAAGTTTGAAGATTGTAACATATTTCTAAGACACTGCAAATATGTCCAATCAAAAAATAATTGCATAGCAAATCAGCGCACAAATCTAAAAACATAAGATAATATACTGCACTGCGAATGAAAATATCTTGTACCAAATTCAGAAAGAGTAATATAATTTGTATTCAAAAACCAAATGCATAGATAAAAATCAAGAGGATCTCAAAATGCTTTATCTATGAACCAAGGTATAATAGAGAAGAGATGCGTATGAATTGATGAATGGCTCAATGCCATGTTAAATGTTCGAGTGAAAAACAAAGAACTTCTGCGAAAATGTAAGCATTGAGAATAACTAATGAGTACCTCTACAGCTGAGAATAAATAAATTGAAAATATCAAGATAAAGAAAAATATCAGTTCTAAATGAGAAATGCGTGAGGTGTAATTCCTTCATCTTGGATCAAAATTCACCAAGAAAGAGATTGATAAGGATAACTAAAGCAAGACAATTAAAAATGAGAGTGTTTAGTTATGCTGTTTGATTATGACATTCTTATAAGTGAAAGAGAAAATTTAAGGGAAAGGTTATAAGACCGGCCATGCTTTACAGATTAAAATTTTGCATTATAAAGAAACCACAGATGTAAACACTGAGCATCGTGATATCAGAATGGAGAGGCAGATATGTAGAGTTACTACACTAGGTAGAATAAGACAATATTGTATTCGCCACAAATTAGGCGTAGCACTCAAATAAGACAAACAAGTGATCAAGATGGTTCAACTTCAAGCTAAAACAATAATTCAACTTCAAGCAATATTGACAGACAAAAGTAAGACTACAAGTTAAGACCAAGATGGGTAACATAAAAAATAATAATAAAGGAAAACGGCATTAAAGTAACTTCCATAGGCAGAAAATAAACAACTAGTACATCATATGAATGGTAAAAACGAAACACTTTCCTTTACCTCAAACATGAATTTAGGTCAGTTGCAAGTTCACCCCTCAGCGCATTCCACAAAAGAAGTTTCCCATCCCCTTTGGCACCACTAGTGACTACAAGACCTGGAATACAACAACGACATTACATTCTAAAGGCAAATAGAGAAACAGATAAGGACATGATATGATAGTAAGCAATAATGAGCAAATTTTATGAAATAGTAAACTAATTTTTTTTAAAAATAGAACAATAGAAAAAAAACTCTGGAAATTTTAAGAGGCAGCTCAAAAGAAAAGAACAGCAATCAAGAAGAACACTAATATATTAGACACAATAAATACTAAATACAAGCCAAGGATATAGAGCCATACAGGACTGCCATTTATTGACAATCATAGCATTGATTTTTTGTGTATGCCCAACAGAGGCTTGGTCATCACCCCCCAACGTATAGAGGCAAGAACCAGTAATGCAGTCCCAAACCTGTTTCATTGTTGAAAGCCAAATGCTCAAGAATCAATTATGTTATAAATTTGTCACAATAATATTGTTATACTACCTAAATCATGCGCTCACCTTTAGTAAGTTAGAACCGCACGAAACTACACTTGCACCTCTAACTGCAAAATCAATGGATTGGATCTATAATACAATCAAAATTACACAGGTCACATTACATTGAACACCAAATCGCGTAAAAAAGGAGAAAATACTCTGAAATGAAAAATAAAATATCACAAAACATGAACTTTCTACTGTCATGAATTAGCTACATACATATAAAGCATGAACTTGAGTGTCCTGAATTAGCCACATACATTTGAGCATGAACTTGTATAACAAAATCACAAGCTAAAAGTCATCCAAGCGTTTTCAAAAACATGCAGGATCAACTAGAGCTAAACAGCCCTTGAGAAGGCTTCGAGGATATGATAATACGGCAAATCTAAAATAAACACTAAGAAATTGGTCACAGTTTCCACTTTTAAGGATGCAAAGCACAATTACACAAAAATGAGCTTGCTGGGAAACACGAATCATCATTTAGCTAATGCTAGCAACCTTATTGGACAAATATCAGGTTTACATTTAACAGCAAAAAACCACAAGGGTCTACAATTCAGTGCAATCAACACTTTAGATCAATGTATTATATCAAAGGTCATCTATTTCTTCCATTATGAGCCTAGAACAACAATCATATATTAGTTTCACAACTAGATTCCAGCTTTGCAGAGTAAAGTTAGTTGCAGGCTTTAACTGCACAGTTAGGGCATCTTACAACTGCAACTTCAAATTCCATGATCGAAAATCTGCTCCTCTTTTCTCTCTACCAAAAACCTTAAATTAAAGAACCACCTTAGTCATAACTCCATCTCCTATATATCTTTATCAATTTTCACATCACAGTTCAGAGCAACTAACAAAGAAATTTTCTGGTAGGCCCAGCGCAACATCTCAAACTTAGATTACCGATGCACAACAGTGTCAAACAGCGCAATGATTAAAAAAATAATATAACACAGCAGTTTCACTATTCATCTTCATCGGCAAAAGAACAAAATTTTATGCTTGATTCGTTAAAGTAAAACAAAAGGCACCTTCTGAGATTACCTGACAATTATGACCATTAAGTTGAATAGCCCTTCCAGAACGAAGATTGTAGAGTAATAATTCATGAGGCGTCTGCAATACAACGTAAAAAGAACTGTGACAGTTTGTAAAATACCTCAGAGGATTATGCTAAGAGGCTATTTTTAAAAATGCCAGAATTTAAGGGTTTTCATGTGCTGGTTAAAATTATTAAATATTGTGATTTAAAAACCATACAACTAGGAAGTGGTAGATATATTTGAGGTATATTTTGGTGGCATGCTGAATTATCATGAGACACTAACCTGATTAGAGCAGCAAACCAGCTGAGGCAGCCCTTCTGGGTGGAACCTCACATTAAGAACCTTTTGAACGCCTTGCTGAAAGCCCAGATTAAATTATGACTTTTGGCTAGTAAGATGAGTAAAAATAACCAGAGAATTATTGTCCAAACGGACAAGAAATTCTATCACTGAATCTCTGTCACTAAAATAACCAGTGAAGTTATGTTCATTGTTCAGTTACAAAACTATAATAAAATTCACTCCACAAACATATGTAAAATAATAAAAGTTGGGATTTGCAAGAAAACAAAAATAATTCCCAATAGATATGTGATAACATATGTAACCGATAAGTCAACAGCAGCAAGTTAATATAGGAGATTAAGATACTGAAGTACTTCTTTAGCGTTATTTATCAATTCAGCAATAGTTGTTTATGATATATTGCAAATGGAGAGTTCTATCAATTGTACAAAAATCAACAACCAGATAATAACCAATGCATGTAAAACAGTGACGAGCCTAGGTTATTCATACCCTGCCATTACGGTGAGCCACAGCCGCACTTGACATATAGGCACACCAAGTAGGAATCCAAGACGAATAATTTCTTCTTTTGAGAGTCACAGCAGAACCCTCAAATTGACTCCCAAGTGATCGCCACCCTATTGTTGCAAATCAAAGTATAAAGCTAAATTTAATTTAGCACCAACCGTATAAAAAATAGTGGACTGAACAGATAAGAGATGCACCTTCAAAAAATGGGACCCAGCTTTCCCGATTTCTGCCAGCATAACAACCGCGAGAGCATGCCATTGGCCAGTTGGCACCTTTTTCTCGACCGTCTAAACAAATTAATATGTTTTTCCTGCTTATTCTCTGAGAAAATGGAGAAGTATCTCCTCTCCATATATTGATCTTCCTTCCTTCTTCGCGCTGTGAACTTGAAGATTGGTCAACTCGTGATGCTCCTGTCAGACAAGTGGAATGCATTAAGACATTAAAAACAAAACTTGAATCAAAAAAATTAATCTACCATGTTCTACTTGGTTCCCACAACAAACTCCCCCCCCCCCCCCTCTCTCAAGAAAACTCAAAAAACCAAAAAAAAAAAACCCAAGAACAAAGAAACACAAGTGTTAAAATAAAGAATATTAGGAAGTAAATTATGTTAACCACACAACTCAATGAGAATCATCATTCATCAACACGATCCCACGTAATTGGCATCTATTGGCTCATAATTCAAAATAAAGAAATGTACCGCATGAAGTTTCACAGTAAGACCATGCAGGAGTAACAATGATAGGGTTCCTCTTTCTTTTTTGCCCAAACTTTGTCTCTGGGAATTGTTTAGGCTTTGATTGTTCAGAAACATGTATTCTTACTACATCCTGAGAGCATGATGCACCTCTAGGCGAATTCCTGGTGCTTCCATCCTTTTTTCCAGTATCGGACAACCGACTACTGATATTTGTTTCAGGCTTCTGTACAACGGTGCATGATGGGCGAGCTTCGCTAGTGTCAATGGCAGGTTTGTGTTTTGAGACGATACTAGATAATTGGTTCTGCAAATCTGTTAAACTGAACCATATCAAAGAGAATTGAAGCAAGAACCATGCTATATATTTAATGTCGAAACGTCAAATTCAATAACTTACAGTTTATATCTGAGAAAAGCTTCTTTCTTTTTTGATAACACCTTATTGTCTCTTACTGCCCCAGCTGAAAATTTGCCTGTGGAATACAGTACTGTCAACATCGAATCATGCTAAGGAACCGAAACAGCCAATAATAATAATAAAAAAACAACATTCTGCCAAACAAAAGGCCAAATCTGAACTCATACACGAAGTAGGCACTTCCCGTGATGTTGTCCCACTATTGGCAACCTTCAATGAAGCCCTGGCTGCCGAAAGCTGCAGACCCTGTTCAAATAAATTTCAGCCATTAAATTCAGAATCCTCACAGGTCCATTCATGTGTTAGGAGAATAGAACTATAAAACCTAATCCAAGACTTTACCAGAAAACTACCTGAAACATGATGAGATGTACACTATCTTTAAGCTGTAACCAAGCAAGGAAAACAAATAAACCTAAATGTTCCACTAACCCCATATTGGACTTTTCTTGCCCACATTAGCAGGAAAACCACATGATTTTAATCGCATTCCATGTGGCCATATTTATGCATTAAACCACTTGCCCGCAAATCACATTCTTAGAATAGCATTCTGAATATAAGAACATTTTTGTTTAGTTAGCATATCTGATTTCCCTGACGTATGTACAACTCCGGCATAGAAAACTTTTGTTTAGCTCGGATATCAAGATTCCCTAAATATGTCATCTTTCGCTGCATCTCAATGTGAGAGTTCTTCAGTTATATCGAAAAGATTACTGCAATAGCCCAAAAGAAAAGATGGCAATTGTGGTGATGGTGATTACACATTGGTGAAGAACATCAGTGAGGGGATGATGGTGATAAAGGGGCTTTAGATTATATCGTGTGCGCATGAGAGAGAGACAGAGAGGAGAGATCTCACTACCTTGGGCAATTTGCCCTTCTTCTTCAACAACTTCAAATGCAGCCTCTGAATATAGTGCATCAGATGGTACCGCGAATGCTTCTCGAACAACCTCTCCATCACGTCGGGGTTCGCCGACAACCACTCCGAGATCTCCTTCCCATTCACCAACACATCCTTATCCAGCGACTCCAACCACCCGTACACGGGCTTCCACAGATCCGTACGCTGGAACCTGTAGGGGAACTCCACCTGCACCCTCCCCTCCTCTACCTACAAAAGCTACCAAATTCAGGACCTCGCTATCCGTACCTCCCCCCGCTAGGGTTAGGGTTGAGGCGGCCGAACGAACCTGGCGAGTGGGGGTCGAGGAGAGCAGCCTCTGATGGAGGTGCGGGCGAGGGATGGAGCGGAGATCGTCGGGGAGGGAGGAGAGGTGGGAGTCGATCCAAGAGTCCACCTCGCTCGCCGTGGGAGTGTGGTTGGGTGGGAGGGAGGAGAGCCAAGCTCGCGCCAGAGTCATCCATTGTTGGGACGAGGGAGAAGACGATGAAGGATGGTTCGCGTTAGGGTTAGGGTTAGGGTTAGGGTTAGGATCATGGAGGGGACTGGGGAAGGTGGGGGCATCGAGTGGAAGGGTTTGGAGGGAAGAAGCCTCCGACATTCTCCGCAGAGGAGGTTTTTTTTTTTTTTTTTTTTTTTTCCCCCTTCCTGTAAACGTATTTACCGTCGTTTATGTTTTGACCCCATCAGTTCCATATTTTATTTGAGTAATGCTGAATATACACCCCCAAGAGGGACGTATATTTTATAATCTATCTATTTTTAGATGAAAATTTGCTCATCGATCGCGTGATGTGAGCAATTTTTTTTTTTTTGAAGATAGGTAGCACGCTATCTGTTTTTATTTATTTTATTTAAAAATAAACTTAGCTAAAAATATAAATCAAATAGGATTCAAACTTGAGTCACAGGTACCACCACCAAGCCCTTTACCACGAGGTATTCTACACTATCACACTTACACCACATCATCAATAACAAGCAAATCACATTCCTTCTTTTCAAACAAAAGCATTTACAATAATGATGTGACATATATTCTTAAAAAGAATATTTTGATTGATTTGTTACGCCACGTCACATATATATTCGTTGCATTCGAGAACTTTTCCTTTACCACTTGCTCCGGAAAACCCAATGATAGATGGGTTGTACCATGTACCTCGGAGTAACATTAGCATTTTTCATTTTATTTAGGTAAATTTCAAATATCACATTTTCTTATTTTACTATTATGTGGTTTAAAGTGTATTAATTTAGTATTTAATTACCTTATGTATGTATATATTTTTTTGGTCGGTTACTTCATTAACTTTTTGTCAAATTATATACAAAAATATTTTAAATACCCCAATTATAATTTATCAAATATTTAATTTAGTATTTTTTTAATTTTAACTTTGTCGTTAATTTAATTAAAAAAAATAGTGGAGTGGATAACAAAAAAAAAAATGAAACCAAAAATTAAGAAAGTGTTATATTTTAAATCATAAGGTATCGAAGTAAAAAAAATAAGAAACCACAGGGATGGTATTTGAAAATATTTTTATTTTTTTAAATTAACGTTTGAAACCTTGGATATTAATTATCAAATCCCTTACCATATGTGATCTAATTTGCCTTATTATGTATACGAGTGAAGGATCCGTTGCGGCAGAATAATTTCGTAAAAATAAATAAATAAATAAAATAAAGAAAGAAAATAGTCAACAAATTATATTAAAAAAAAAACAACCGAAAAATAAGCAACTATTGCCGTAATAAAAAAATATAAAATTAAATTATAAGAATGACTAAAAAAAATAAAGAAAAAAATCATACGGATTTGTTATCTTGAATATTAAAAAATAGTATTGTCCGGGCCCACCGCCCCCCTTGTAGTTACTAGTTTCGCACATTTTTATTTTAGTACTCTATGATTTAAAGTGTATCAATTTGGTGCTCTGTGGTTTTATTTTTATCTTTTCGGCAGTTTTTTTGTTAATATTTTGTTAAATTATATACAATAAATTTCAGATACCTACCTAGGTGTATCGAATATTCATTTTAGTACTCTTTTATTTTAACTTTGTCACTGATTTAAGAAGAATAAAATAGTGAAATTGATAATAATAAAAAAAAATGAAACCATATGGCACTAAATTGATACACTTTAAATCATATGGTACTAAAGTAAGAAAGTGCAAAACCACGAGGAGGGTTTTGAAGTTTTTCCTAATTTTTTATTCTAAGAAAAAGTACTGAAGTAAAATATTGTAAGAAAATTTAAAGGTAAAAAAAATTATAAAAACCTTTAAATTTGAACTGTCCAAATTTAAAAATTTTAAGGAGAAAGATAAAAACTTGTGATTTAAAATTTAGAAAGTAGTGGTACAAATATGCAATTTTACCCAATTTTCTTCTTTCCAATTAATATTTAGCTCGAGTCACCTTCTCCGACCCCACTCTCTCTCTCTTTCTCTCTCTCTCTCGTCGAGCTCCAAAACCTCTCTAGGGCTTTCTCTCTCCGAGCTCCTCCTCCGCACCGCTCCTCCACTCCCCCTCCCCCCCCCCCCCCCCTCTCTCTCTCCCTCCCCCTCTTCCTCTCCCTCTTCTGGACCAACCCGCCGCCTCCTAAAACCCTAACCCTAGCTCCCTCCGCGGCACATTTGGACGAACCCTAACCCTAGCCCCGAGTCTTCTCCCAGCTCCTGTAGTTTCCAGTTTCGAGGATCATCGGCGCATTCCCCGTGGCTTTTCGAGATCCACCATTGCGGGACCAAGGTACTCTCTCTATCTCTCTCTTGCTCTTCGTTGTTGATTTCTAGGGTTACCTATTTTAGCTGTTGGTTTACTTTTCTGAAAATTTCACTATCACTTCGGGAGATTCACCGATTCGGCGAACTTCGTGCAGTGCAATTCCAACCATCCCGTATTATGTAAATTGTTTATTTTATTGGCCATTTCTGTAGATTTTCCTCGTCTTGTGGAGGTCATTCTCTGTTGTTAGTATGATTAAGAGTTGGAAGCATTCTCTCAAAATTTTGCTTTTTTTTGTTGTTGTTGTGTATGGCAGAGAGTATATCTTTGTTTAAATGTGTAAAAGGTGCTTTTTATTCATTCTGTTTGTAGAGGCGCTCCAGATTAGGGGTTTTAGGCGCAGGAAATAACCAGTGAAAAGTTTTTCGCAGGTAGCTTGACAAGGTCTCTTCAAAAAGCATTTTTGTGCCTGGATTCGAGGATAAAGCGTTAGTTTGCTGTAGTATTCTGTAACAGTTGAAATAATGGGCTGTTTGCACATGGTACCTTCTTTTTTTGGGTGTTCTCTAATTAGGCCGTAGATCAGAATTCAGAAGCTTGTGGATGCTAATATATCCTCCTTTGCTGAACAATGCAAACGAGGAAAAAGGTCCTTGCGAGAAATGCATCTAGAGAGCATACTAACTCTAGATCATGTAGACAGCCTAAAAAGGTGACTTCAGCAGCTGAAAAGAAAGTTTCGGATTTAATCACGTCTTCTGCCAAGAAACAAAAATCTGGTAAGCAGTTCCCTCTGTGATTTCATTTCATTGTATTGATAGAAAAAAGATGACGTCATTTTATTTTTTAGATTCCTACTGCAGATATATCCTTGATAATCTTTTGCTGCTTTTATTTTGCTGCCTACATTATTAGGACTTTGCAAACATTTATGATACCAAAGTTTGACCCTGAAATATAACTTCTTTTAAATGTTTAATTTGACCCACATTCCGTTATGTTTCAAAAGTAATGTCTATCAGAGCATTTATAATATATTTTACTAGATTGTTTTTTTTTTGTATGCCTTTTCCAATTGCCACTACTTTTGTTTCAATGCTCTGTGGTAGGTGGGTTTCATCCTCTTTGTGCGAGGTTTCATAAACAGTTTCATGTATTGCTTTGCGCTTTGATGAAGTTGGAATTTGGGATTGAAAACTTTCTTGTTCTTGATGGCAATACATACATCAACTTTTGCAGTTGCTGTGAGACTCTCAAAGAAGAATGGAATTGCTGAAGTGGGAAGGAGCCTGACTTCTGGATGTGATGTGACAGGTGAGAATGAAGGTGTTTGTGCGCCAAAGAAGATTTCCCTTGATCATAAGGTGATTAAATTTTTTGTTTTTTTAACTTAGTTGACTGAGGTCCACTGTTGCCTTGTTTATATTGCAATCAAGATCCTGTCGGAATATCTTGTAAGGCTTCACCTTTTCTGTCTCATGTGCACTCCACTAGTGACGGTAAAGAAGACCTCTTATATCTCACTGAGAAGATTGTTTCTTAAGAATCTGTAACTAACGTATTTAGTAGCTATAAAGCCCATTGTATGGGGTACTATCCAGTCAATCAGATGTCTTATTTTTTTTTTTATCAGAATTGTTTATTCTTGAGAGCCAGGTCATTTAATCAAAATTATAAACTCGTAGCAATTACTTGTTACGTTCCTCATATGGATGTTGCATAATCAACAGGTGGTTGTATTTGTTTAATTTGTTTATGATAGAAGTAATGAGTTAGTTTATGCTAGTAACTTCTGTAGATGCAGTAGCAAAATCTTGTCATCCTTTTTCATGTCCAAATAATGTTCTAAGTTTGTTCTGTTCTGGTTCTATAAAACAAAGCTATATTAACTCTAGCTTGTATTTTGTGGCAGAAATCAGGTGAGAATGCTGCCGAATGTGTGCGTGGTTCTATATTTTCCCCTCCCTTCCATCATCCCAAGGAGTCTAGTGATGATGTTCAAGCAAAAGGTAATATGTAGCAGATTAAATAGTTTAAAAAGCATCATGACATTATGGTTATAAGTTTTTGTAATTGGTGTATGCAAACCTACATTAGGTGATCTTCTTATCGCCTTTCATAGCCATTCTGCCCATTTCAAAATCGGCGGCAATATAAGAGTTCCAGTGTGAGAAATATTGTTTTATATCTCTTTAATTTTCAAGATATTGCTGTCAACTAACCAATGTGGGCACCTGGATAGACAGCGGACTTAGTTTCACAATTTTTCATTAAGCTGGAAATGAAGCCTTTATTTTTATATAATGTTGGATATAGTATATTCCAGGCGTTGGCTTGTGGAAGTCTCTATGCCATTCATTCAATTTCAGTCTCTCTCTTTTTTTCTTTTAGTTGACTCGGTGAACTCATTCAAGGGTAAAGACCAACTGCATCATAATGATTGTCCAATTGAAGAAGCAAGTGCTCATTCCTTGATTTCCTTCAACTTATCAACAATTGTTGAAAAGAAGGCTGAAGATAGCAGTGAAAATCCTAAATTTCATGGACTAAACCATGCTCATGCAGCTCATATGGAATCAGATAATGCAATCTCATCGCTTGAGGATGAATTTAGTGCCTTGGGAAACATCTCTTCTGAAGTGTCAGCCATATATATTGCAATGCAGCATTCTAAGTTGGAGTGCATCGATGAGCAAAGTCAAGACTCAATGTCAACAGAAGATTGTGTGGATCCTGATGAAACTGATGATTTTGATGATTTCGATCCGTATTCGTTCATAAAAGATTTACCTGATTTGTCTGTGGTGGTTCCGAAGTTCCGGCCCATGCTTCTCCCTAAACAAACGCGGAGTTGTCCTTCAACTACTCTCGTCCTGGATTTGGATGGTAATTTACCTAAATCAACATTGCAATTTCAGAATAGAATAAAAAAAATGACTTACATACTTAGTATCAAACTACATCTTTTACAGTTGAATGTTGTTCTGGCTAAAATTTCTGTGTAGCTACCACTTTTTCTTTTCCAATATATGACAGTAAATTTAAAAAAAAGGAAGATGCTTGCAGGTTACATAGGTAGGCTTATAGGTATTATGTTTATGTTCTGTAAAGCATAACCTTCTCTGTATTACTGAAACATTAACATGTGACCTGTTTATGCTGTTCCTATCCGCCATTATTTACTAAGTATCCATGACTTTATTATCAAATTTATGGTTGAGATGTGAATTCACCAATTCTTCACAATCTCTTTCTTAATTGCACAATTTTGATCGGCTGGAATCATTTATTAAATTAGCGGTAATGATGATCAGAATGGCTGCATAATACCTTTAGTTGTTGACCTAAATGCAAATTTGTACTAAGGTCATATTTCACTCTTTCCATATAGATCCGTGCTTTTATTCTCTGCTCTGTTAGTTTAGGATAATCTTGCTGTTAATTTCTATTTGATGGTTGGTATAACCATATTGACAGAGACGCTAGTGCATTCTACCCTTGAGCCGTGTGAAGATGCTGATTTCAACTTTCTGGTGAATTTTAACCTTAAAGAGCACACTATTTATGTTCGTTGCCGTCCTTACCTCAAGGATTTCCTGGAGCGGGTCGCTAGCCTATTCGAGACAATTATTTTTACAGCTAGTCAAAGCATCTATGCGGAGCAGCTTCTTAACGTTCTTGATCCGAAAAGGAAATTATTCCGCCACCGTGTTTACCGTGAATCCTGCGTCTTTGTGGAGGGCAATTACTTAAAGGACCTGTCAATTCTCGGCCGTGATTTGGCTCGTGTTATCATTGTCGATAATTCCCCTCAGGTTTGCCTCTTTTTCATATTGTCTGGCATAATTTTGCAGGACTTGCTTTGTGGTCTTGTTTTTTGTAAAAAAAAAATAAAATTTAGTTCCTGTTTTTCTGGTTGGCTTCTCCTTGGCATACTTCTACGACAAATATTGCTGCTTTATCTTCTTCCTTTCGGATGTTTATTTTTCGTGTTCTTTTCCCTCCGGTTGTGGTGGGTGTTTGAGGCCCCCTTTCTGGTTTGGCCAAAATTGATGCGCATACTGAAAAATACGCAAATTGATTCACTAATATGTTGCTGTCCCAGGCATTTGGTTTCCAGGTAGACAACGGTGTTCCGATCGAAAGCTGGTTCGACGACCCCAACGATCGTGAGCTCCTTTTACTACTACCCTTCTTGGAAAGTTTGGTTGGCGCGGATGACGTGCGGCCTCTAATAGCAAGTAAGTTCAATCTCCGCGAGAAGGTTGCAGCCGCGACGTGTCTTCCCATCGACTTCAGAAGCTAAACTGGTTGTTTTTCTCTTAAAACGGAAAGTTGTTATGGATGGCGAGACATCTCTGTGATCTCCAGATGTGTTTTTGCTCCATCTTAAGGCATTTTTCTTTCCCCTTTGTGAGTGTCTTTTTTTTTGTTGTTTGTTGTGATGAGCTGCTGCTGTATTGGTTGTGTTCTATCTTTGGAATAGTGTGGAAAAAAAAGGGGGGGAAATTATTGCTTGTAAACTTTTCTATGTGGGTACAGTAATAACTATATGTGAGAAATGCCAAAGATTTTGATGGATGTTCTCAAATAAATTTCCAGGAAGAAAAGGTGGTTGATGGAAAAGAATGCACATATTGATCTCAAAACTCAAATTAAGTTAAAACTCTCTACATTTGAAATTTCAATCACTAGATGTGATTAATATCCTTTATTAGGCTTTTAATTAGTTGTTTAAATTAATGATGCTTACAATGGAAAATCATTTGTTCCAATTGAGAATTTTTTTTGTGTACTTTTTTTGGTCAATGCAATAAATTTTTGCTCATAAGTCAAAAATTCGAAGAAACCAGAACGACACGAAGTAGACTTTTTGACCCACTAGTCGTTCCCAAGTAAGTTTCACATGTAGGGAATTTAGAAATAAAGAAAAAAAAAAAGTGGACTTGGAAGTTGGAATAGAGAGTCAATTATTAGAAAACATTTTTTTTTATTTTAGTGCGAAAATATTGTTTTTGTTTTTGTTTTACATGCAATTTAAATTTTGTGTACTTTTTTGGTCAATGTAATAAATTTTTTGCTCATATCAAAAATTCAAAGAAACGAAAACAAAGAAACGAGAACACGAAGTAGACTTTTTGACCCACTAGTCATTCCCAAGTAAGTTTCACATGTAGGGAATTTAGAAATAAAGGGAAACAAAAAAAAAAGTGGACTTTGAACAGAGAGTCAATTATTAGAAAACATTTTTTTTTTAAGTGCGAAAATATTGTTTTTGTTTTTGTTTTACATGCAATTTAAGGCCTCATGGGTAAGTAGGGATATGTTTGTTTTATCGAAAATAAAAAGACGTAAAATAATTATCAACCGTAAATATTTATTTTCGTTATTTAATTTATTATAATTTTATTTTCGCTAAAAACAAAAAAAATTTCTAAATATCATGAGGAAAAATATATTAATATATTAATTCATGTCTTAAATCTCCAATTTTTATGCTATTTATTTTTTTTATCAAATAACTAATAAAATTTTTAAAAAAATTAATTTTACAGTTATATAAGTAAATAGTAAAAAATAAAATTTATCTGATCTTTAATTAATTCATTAGAAAGTCCACGTGTACATCTGAATCCGGAAAAAATGTATAGGTATATCCCAATTAAATTAAAAATTTTACTAAATTTAATTTAATAAAATTCTATTGAATTTAATGCCTATTTTTAGTAAATTAATTTAATAAAATTATTGAATTTAATAAAATTTCAATCTAACCGACTACAATTGCTCATCAAATCTTAAAAAAAAAATAAAAAAAATAAAAAATAATTTTTAGAAAAAAGCCAAGGTGCCTAATAAATGATTAAATGCTCCATAGTAATCTAAAAAGTTACTACAACTCAGGGATCTCTTTCGAAATATCTTATAATTGGAGGGGTTTTTGTACATTTTTCCCCTCTCGATTCCGAGTTCCTCGCAAATACAAAATCGAACACTTCAATTTGGCACCCCACCACCTACTATTTCCCCAATCTCTCCATTAAATCCCAACCCAACCCATTTAATTATAGTTTGTATTTAATTTTTTCTTTTTTGATTGTTTTGAGAACACTCGTCAATTTCGTGGTGCGATTTGTTGCTTCTCCTTCGAATCCTTTGTTGCGCTCTTTTTAGGGTTTTCGAGGATGGAGATGGAGGGTTCTAGAAAGAGGGTTTTGGTCACCTCCAATGGGGATGAGATCTCCAAGGGCGTTGCTTACCATTTGGCCAAATCTGGATCCAGGTGATCTTCTTCTTTTCTTTTCTTTTTTCCCCACAATTTTTTGCTCTATTTTTCATGCGTTTTATTTTATTTTAATTTTTCCCTCTTTTTGTTCGATCCTTTATGATCAATCTAATAATTGGTGCTGTTCGCTGTATTTTTCACTTCTGTTTCTAATTTTTAATTTTTTTTTAAATATTTGTTTGTCGGCCAAATCATGTTCGTGAGTGATCTTGTCTCGTGACAATTTCTCTGGAAGTTAATAAAATTTTGGTAAAAATCTGGATCCAGGGGATCTTTTTTTTTTTTTTTTCCCACTATTTTTTGCTCTGTTTTTCATGGTTTTTTTTTTTTTAATTTTTTTTCCCTCTTTTTGCTCGTCCCTTTATGATCAATCTAATCATTGGTGCTGTTTACTGTAGTTTTCACTTTTGATTCTAATTTTTGAAAAAAATTAAATATTTGTTTTGTCGCCAAATCATGTTCGTGAGTGATCTCGTCGCATGACAATTTCTGCTGAGGTTAATACATTTTTTTGGTAAAACTTACAAACTTAGTTAAATTATTGAACATTTTGATTTGGCTAACTAATCTTTCAAAATTTTGATCTTACTATCCAACCTTTCAATTTGTTTGATTTGAATCAGTTAGCAATATTTTGACTTCAAAATTTAAGCTAATTACTAATTTTAATGAATTTATAGCTGCAGAATTGCATGAATTATGCTATTTAGATTTGTAAAAATAAACGACGCATTCAAATTCTGAAGTTGAACTACCGTTTACTAATTCAGATTAAACAAACTGAAAACTGGAAAGTAAAATCAAAATTTTGAAAGGTTTGATAGCCAAATCAAAACGATACATAATTCGGACAAGTTTTATACATTTTTACCTAAAATTTTCGAACATTAGGATTTCAATTGTGGAATTTCATAGTCCTTTTTCTCTTTTTAGGTCTTAAAATAAGAAAGAAAAATTGGAAGATTTGGTGGTGTAATTAATTAACCAAATGGTTAGTATAATTTTTGAGCCTAAACCCCCTCTAATATTTGATTTTTGTGATTTGTAATGTAATTTTGTTAGGTTGGTGTTGCTGGGTGATGAGAACTCCCTTAGGGGAATGGTTGGGGAAATCATGGGTTCTCTACATGGGATTGAACCCATTGATGTGGTTGGTTTGGATTTTGAAGCGGAAAAGGAGGCTGCTTTTGATGGGGCAGTGGATAAGGCTTGGATGCTCCTGGGCAAATTAGATGCTTTTGTCAACTGTTACTCCTATGAAGGTAATATTTTGTTAAAAAAAAAAGGAAAAAAAACCATTTATATTATTTTTTTAGAGTTATGATTCTAGTGGAATTTTGTTCTATTTTGTTCTTATTTTGTTATTTTGATATGTACTATGTTGTGTTATTTTTCTTACTAATATGGTTGACATCAATTACTGAATTGATTTGAGAAGCAAAATTTACGAATAAGTAATGATTTTTAGTTTAAGGTGTTGATTGGGCTCACTTGAGTTTTGGCACTGGTGGTGTTGAAGTGGAATTGTTTGAAGAAACACTAACAGCTTTGAGCTTTTTTTTCGTGAAATTTTTTCCATCATCTGCAATATAAAACAGAAGTATATTGTTGGAGCTCCTGCGTTTGCAGCTTTGCAAATCGTTTCAGTGCTTCATGCGGCATTACTAATTTAAACATCTTAAGTGGTGGATAACCTCATTACGAATTTAATCGCTCTTTAGTTTCCAAGTTTAGTGCAATATATCGCTCTTTAACAATGCGCGTACAAGATTCAGAACTAGCTTGATACAACTAACAACGATCAGGATGGCTCTCGTTTTGTGATTCAAAGGAGAAATATTTTGTGTATTTATGATCCTTGATCTATGTATCTGTACCAATTTACGTAGGGAATATGCAAGATTGTCTCGATATAAGCGAAGAAGAGTATAAAAAGACGGTGAAAATTAATGTAATGGCACCGTGGTTTTTACTGAAAGCTGTCGGTAAAAGACTTAGAGATTCAAAATCAGGAGGATCCATCATCTTTCTAACCCAAATTATTGGTGCTGAGAGAGGGTTGTATCCCGGGGCTGCAGCTTTTGGTTCAAGTTTAGCTGCCATTCAACAATTGGTTCGGGTAAGTCGCCTTTTCTTTTTCTTTATGTCTACATGTTTATGTTCCTTAAACATGGTTGGTTCAGGAAATCCCCCAATGTATCTTTCCAGTTTGAATTGGAATTGCGAATTGGTTTGCATTCAAACATGTTCGCCAATCATATAATATGCATACATGTAAGATAGAGCAGTAATGCATCTGAAACAAGTAGTTCCGCATATATGTGCACTTGAAATTTTAATGTTTTGAGGCAACTGATGATCATGCAGTGAAAATGGCTCGACTGCATGTAGATTATTATAACTGCAATTTGGTTCCTGAATATCACTTCAACTGCGGGCGTTTTGCAGCTATCGGCGATGGAGATCGGCAAGCACAAGATCAGGGTGAACGCGATAGCTCGCGGGCTGCATCTGGGAGACAAATATCCCCTTCACGTGGGGAAGGAGAAGGCGGAGAAGTCCACGGGCGAGGTGATGCCGCTCTTGAGGTGGCTCGACCCCAAGAACGACCTCGCCTCCACCGTTCTGTACCTCGTCGGGGACGACTCCCGCTACATGACCGGCACGACCATCTTCGTCGACGGGGCTCAGTCCATCGTGAGGCCCCGCATGCGGTCCTTCATGTGAGGGAAATCGAGTTCCCCTCCATTTGTTGTTGCAGTTCTCTTACCATTGCGGAAGCCGCGAAAGGGAATAAAAATTGTACAATGAGGTCTATATTGCTGTATGAACTTCATCCAAATCAAATAGAGTAGAATAATGGCAAGGATTTGTTATTTCAGGTTCCATTTTACTGCGCCAAAACCCTCAAACCCATAATATGAGCTTAAAAGTTTTTTGAATTTCTTTCTCTAGATGATAAATTGGTTGATACTTATTTTTAAGGATTAAAATAAGTATCAACAATCTTTCTCCAGATGATAAAAATAACCCTCAAACTCATCCATGTTGGTTCGCACTTTCTCACTTTAATACAATGTGGTTTAAAGTGTATCAATTTTGTGATATTTTTTTTTTCCCTCAGCTCCTCTGTTAACATTGTATTAAATTATATACAAGAAAAAATTTCAGATAACCTACCTAGTTTATCAAATATTCACTTTAGTACCTTTTAATTTTAACTCTGTCACTGATTTAACGAAAAAAATTTAGTGAAGGGATAATGAAAAGAGAAAAAATAAAATTACGGGTACTAAATTGATACATTTTAAGAGCAACGTTAGGTGTACACCCCAAAAGGGGTGTATATCCTACAACCCACCCATCCTTGGGTGGGAATTTGCTCACCAGTCACATCACGTGATGGGTGAATTACACCCCACCCAAGGATGGGTGGGGTTGTAAGATGTACACCCTTTTGGGGTGTACATTTATTATTTTTCACATTTTAAACCACATGGTATTAAAATAAAAAGTTGCGAAACTACGGGGGTGATATTTGAAGTTTTTTTTTTATTTTTAATACATAAAACAAACATCTTTTGATTTACACAATTTTGAACCAATTCCATGTTGTCGAAAATGGTTTTTTTTTTTTTTTTTTGAGAGAGAGAGAGATAGGTAGCATGCTATCGGTTTCGTTTATTTCATTTAGAAATAAACTTAATTGAAAATGTGAATCAATTAGGATTCAAACTCGAGACCTCAGATACCAACCACCAAGTCCTTTACCACTTGCGTTAGGGACGGTCGGTGTCGTAAATGTATTATTATTTAGGACAGTTGGAAGATACTTTTTCTGTGGGCGTGGCCTACGAATATTTTTGAAAAACAAAATATAGATTTTTTTTCTGGCTTTTACTAAATTCATGAACTTATGTGCTAGCACATCTAAGAAGATTTAGTATTCATTTGATAGTCTGTTTTATATTCTATTTTGGTTCAAAAATGTGTTTGGCGGATTCAACAAAAGCTATAATTACGTGGGTGTTACTTTTTCGGCTCAATTATGTGAATTGGTAACCTAATAATCTTTTTTCATTAATTCAACTAATAAAAGCTTGTTATCAATACATCAATACATTGTATTAATTAAATAGTTACAATGTATATCATCGTAACCCCTCCTTTTCAGTTTAAATCCCCAAACCCTTTTATTTTTTTATTTTATTTTTTTCCCCATGAAACTGAATATATATATATACAACCACCACATCATCTTAACCGCACATCTATTAATCAAGCGGCTAAAAACTTAAAAGACCAATAACTCGATATTTATAAAAACATATGAGCTCAATTATATATATATATATATATATATATATATATATATATATATATATATATATATATATATATATATATATATATATATATACACACACTAAGATTAAGAGGCAATTAATTTAGTTTTTAAACTTTTTTGAAATGGTTTAAAAAAAAAATATAAAAGAAAAGTTGAGGGCTCAATTTCAAAAAAACCCAAAGTTAAAGGGGCTTTCATACATTTTCACCTTTTAAGATAAAAGGAGGAAAATAAATTCCCACAAAATCGTGCCCAAAATTTAAGCGATCGCGTTGCACAAGCTTCGTCTTCTTCCTCCGCCGCGGCGTCCGCGCCTCCCGATTAGGGTTTGAGTCTAGGGTTTCGAGAGGAGCCGGGGGTGGGAGGAAGGGGCGGAGATGGGGGATCCGGAGCTCGTCCTCTTCAACTCCATGTCGAAGCAGAAGGAGCCCTTCAAGCCGATAGTCGACGGGAAGGTCTCAATGTACGTTTGCGGCGTCACCCCCTACGATCTCAGCCACATCGGCCACGCCCGCGCCTACGTCGCCTTCGACGTGCTCCACAGGTCCCTTCTCCCCCTCGTCCTTCCTCTTCGCCTTGTTTCGGATCCGAGAGTGGTTTTGCTTTTGAGTGCGATCGCTCTAGTAGTAGTAGTTGTAGAGGTTGTTTGTTGTATGAATTTTGGCGAATTAGTGCTTATTGCCTGTAAATTTGGAGTAATTTATGGTTAAAGTAGATTTAATGCATCTGAGTTAACTCACCGAAAGGAAAGTTAAGGAGTGTTTTGTTTAGTTCTTGGTTTGATAAGCATTAAAATTTGGAAATTTTGGTGGGAAATTCGCACTCAGCATTAAAATTTTGAATTTTTGGTGGGAAATTTGCACTCAGTGTTGAGTAAAAGAGTGTAAAGATGAGTTGGTGGATATTGAAGTAATGGATCTTCCGCAGCATAGCTTAATGTTTTGAAGAATTAGATAGATGAGATATTCTTCATCATCTTCACTCTGAAAGCATTTTACACAATGAAACGATTTTGAGTAATTTGAGGACTTTATTCATATTGCAAAATTACCTTTTGGGCATGCTAATTATTTTTGTATATATGGACATAAATTTTGTGATGTAAGATTGTGTAATTTGGATCTATTGGTTCTGCTTGATTGCAGATACTTGAAGCATTTGGGATATGAAATTAAGTACGTGCGCAACTTCACTGATATTGACGACAAGGTTAGTAAGTTCTAAATTAGAATGAAATAGCATGTATTTACTTTTTCACCTAGAGGAGGCTTTTGCTATCAAGGCTTGCATGCTGTGCTTTTAAATGTTGTTAGTCACATGACTAGCTGAGTATGCTTCCAGGTGTTCTAGCTTGAAGTGGGTATATGCTGTGGTAGCTTGCTTTTGTCCTAATACAAGAACTAAGTAAAACTTCTGCTCATTTTGTAGATCATCAAACGAGCAAATGAAGCTGGGGAGGATCCATTAAGTTTAAGTAGCCGATTTAGCAAAGAATTCTTGGATGATATGGCTGTCCTTCAATGCTTGCCTCCAACTCATGAACCACGTGTGACAGATCACATAGAACAGATAAAGGATATGATAGCAACGGTAGTTCTTTGCCAAGCATTGAATATTTATATATATTTTTTTATTGAAGTGGTGATGCAAATTTTGTTCCCTGTGATGCAAAAAATCACATGGTACTTCATTACTGTTCCGTCATATTGATCTTCTCTCAATCTTTGATTTACTAGATCTTTTTTCTTCTTATTGCTTTTGTTTTTTTTTTCTGATGAGAATTTCATGTTCTTTTGCTGACAGATAATTGATAATGGCCATGCCTACACTCTTGAGGGAGACGTTTACTTTTCTGTTGATAGTTTTCCTGATTATTGCCGTTTGTCCGGACGGAAGTTAGATGACAATCTTGCAGGTGGTGGCGGACGAGCCTCTGTTGATCTGAGAAAGCGGAATCCCGCAGACTTTGCATTATGGAAGGTGGAGAGCTCATGTTTAACTTTCAGCATATGTCCTTTTAAACTGTGTATTATTTATCAGTAAAAGGTATGGATGGTTATGTACTGTTCTGGTATTCTAACTGTTTTCTGGATTTTTCACTTGGGCATTTGCCCCTAAACTTTCTCAATTGTTTTTAATTCCATCTCTGACCGTGAAAAAGATTTTCACAACATGTGACATTTTCCAATAAATAACATTTTTGACCCTGTTCCAAAGTATTGAATCAAGGAAGTCATTTTACAGGAAATAGATTTTTTTTTTCGGCCGGTTAGCGATGAATTACAATATATGAAAAAGTTGGACTAAAGTTTTAAAGTGAAAAGTCGTTAAATAGCAATAACAGAACAGTACACTGATCTCCCATACATTTTACCTTATCTGTTATGCTGTATATATATATCCTTTTCTAATTTTTTTAATTTAACTTTCAGTCTGCTAAGCCTGGTGAGCCAAGTTGGGAAAGTCCATGGGGCCCAGGGCGACCAGGGTGGCATATTGAATGCAGTGCCATGAGTTCTCATTATTTAGGCCATGCTTTCGATATTCATGGCGGGGGAAAGGATTTGATCTTCCCTCACCATGAAAATGAGCTCGCACAAAGTCGAGCTGCTTGTCCAGAAAG
This sequence comes from Aechmea fasciata, assembly GCA_025177825.1. NCBI lineage: Eukaryota > Viridiplantae > Streptophyta > Magnoliopsida > Poales > Bromeliaceae > Aechmea > Aechmea fasciata. The sequence goes on from CM045934.1 coordinate 6,687,846, forward strand.
CAATGTGAACTACTGGATGCATAATGGCTTCGTCAACCGGGATAATCAGAAAATGTCCAAGTCAGATAATAACTTCTTCACAATCCGAGATGTAAGTGGTCATAACTAATTAACACTTTTGTATGCCCCATCAATTTAATACCATAAGATTTCTATCTGAGGCATAAAATTCTATTTTCTCGAATGCAGATAATTGAGAAATATCATCCTTTAGCGTTAAGGTTCTTCTTAATGCGCACACACTACCGGGCAGATGTGAATTACTCTGATAGACAGCTTGACACCGCATCGGATCGTGTCTTCTACATATATCAGGTGTGTTACTTGTTTGGAGAAACAAGTTAAGGTGATCTTTGAGTTGGCTTGAGCTTTCTAGGAGGTATTGTTTGGGTGGAGCTGTTTGGAGCTACGCTAACAGTTCTTTCCTCAAAAACCCATTCAGTAGTTTCTGAATGCAGCATATGTACAAGCTTCAAGTTGGAGCTTGTTTTTTTTTGGGTCTCATTTGTGCTCCCACTTGGGCAATAATTCCAGACATTTTGCTTGCTAAATACTTCTGCTACTTCATTTTTGGAGTAAAGAAGCTGTTTGAGGCCAAACATATAGTAGCTCGAGTTTTTAAATGCTTTACAGGATATAAGAGTTAATTCTTTGTTTATTTTCCCCACATGTAGACTATACATGACTGTGAAAAGGCTCTATCCCCATTTCGTGAAGGAAATATCAAAGGTCAGATTCCAGATGATATCAGAGAACTGGTCAATAAGTTCCCCGCCAATTTCACAGCTTCTATGTCTGATGATTTGCACACTACTGCTGTTCTGGATGACCTAATGGAACCTCTGAAGGCAATCAACAGCAATTTGAAGAAATTTAAGGTACAATGGATCTGGAAAATCAAATTGGGCTTCAATTTTGTTGTTTGAATTAAGGAAGCTTATTAGCTGACCGTAGTTGCTACTTTTGTGTTTGTTTCTTCTATTCAAAAGGGTAAGAAGCAGCAGCAATCGCTTATTCAATCCCTGATTGCTTTGGAAAAAGAAGTTAAGGATGTACTTGGGATCCTTGGTCTGATGCCGTCGTCATCTTGTGTGGAGGTATTTAATGAGTAAAAAGCTTCCTATGTAGGCCCTCCTTGACTTTTTGTTTATGTAACAGTTCCCTTAGGCCTTGTTTGATCATATACATGCTGTTCATTTAATCACCTAGAATTTGAATTTAACACAAAAAGATGAGGAAAACATTAGTGTATAGCCTAATAAGGCATCAGCTTTTACTTTCCATTTTTATTCGAGCACTTCTGTTTGCCTAAATGGACTGGCCATTGGGAGTTGACAACAATTCTAACAAGTGCTGCCATGCATCCTAGTGGGCCAAATACTGAGATGATTTTTTTTTTCGGACAGCAAATTTACCGAAGTAGATGGAAAGAGATCAACAGTAACAGGATGTTAATTATATAAACATAATATTTAATGTACTTATCATCAAAACTACCCATCATTGGAGTTGTCCCTATACATTTTATTTACTTTTTCTATTTTGGATATTCTTCAATTGAAGTTGTATTCAACCTTACAATATACTTTTCTTTTCTTTTTTTCTTTTTTTTTTTGGGCCCCCAACTCTACAGGTGTTGCAACAACTAAAAGAGAAGGCACTAAAGAGAGCAGGGATGTCGGAGGAAGAACTCTTACAGAAGATCGAGGAGAGGACATTGGCGAGGAAGAACAAACAGTACAGCGAATCTGATAGGATCAGGAAAGAGCTCACCGCCGTGGGAATCGCCCTAATGGACGAACCAGGTGGTACAGTATGGAGACCGTGCGAACCCGAGCGTCCAGAAGATTAGCCAATTTCTGAACCGATAAATTATCGTCACTTACCTTATTTACCGTTTTTCACAGCGGTCGGTTGGCATGTATAAGTTAAAGAGGTCAATTTTTTACCAGTGGAATTTCACTTACTCGGACAGGGGATTTTCCCTTTCGATTATTTAATGTGCGCTGATTTAACAGGATTGTACAAGATAAACAAAGAACCCCTCGTATGGTCGTTTCCCTGCACTATACAAATATTTTATTAATCTGACCCGCATTGTATCCAAATATGGCAAGCTTGTGACTCTTTCAGTGTGGATTTTTTGTCGATGAATAGATGAATCTAATGAATTCGACGCGCATAATCTCTCTTGCTATTAAGATGAAGGTATTTATAGAGCACACTTGCTGATTGTATCGTGTGGATTCTGTTCTTGTTTTCCCTGCGACTTTTTGCGAGTTCGGTGGAGTGAACTTTTCTACAGATACAAATATGGAATTCATTTGTTGTTTTGGTTTGAGTATTACTAGTGTTTTACTATCTTTGCACTCTCTTGGTTGTGTATGATGGGTCTTACAGTTTGTTTTAATTACAAAAAAACTTGTTTTCTATGCATGTGGGCATCTCTCTGTTTTCTTTTGTAGTGGTATGAGTATCATCTTGCATCTGGTAGCTCTAGATTATGCCTACAGATATTTGAATTTTGTGGAGATCGCATTTGTTGTCCCTATTTTTTATTGCAGTACACCTGAGTGTTTGTTCATAAAAAAGAAAACAAAACAAATCTTTCATTCTTCTCAGTAGTAGCACTTCATGTTGTAAAAACAGTATACAAATGAATCAAATTTCCGCGCGAACGTACAACTCAATTGAACGTGGTGCAATCTCTCCTGATCTGGCCAAGTTTTCCGGCCTTGACGCCGACCCGCCCGAGCTTCACCATCGCGTCTGCGAACGCCGCGAAGAAGCTGCTCTGGTTCCCGGCAAAGTCGTCGACGGTGGACTTTGTCCGGTTGTCGGTGTAGAGCACCTCGTCGGACCTGAAAAGCCCGAGGCCGTCGACCAGGTTCTTGTAGTAGTAGCTGTCGAACGTGACCGGCGTGACCGGGTCCATGTTCACCGCCATCGTGGGATCGACTTGCGGCGGGCACACCTGCTTGAGCTGCTCCGCGTACACAGGGTTGAGCGACGGGTCGACCGGGGACGTCGAGCTGAAGTTGTACAGGCGGTCGGCGAAGCGGGTGCAGTGCCCAAAGCCGACCGTGTGGGCGCCGGAGAGTGCGACTACGTCGAGCACAGTGAGGTTGTGTTTTCCGAAGAGCGATGTGAGATTCGCGAGGTTGTAGTCGGGCCCGGGGAGGTTCCCGGCTACCAGGCTAGCGTTGGAGATGAGACCGTCGAGCCGGCCGAGTTCGACCGTGAAGTTCGGCCCTCCAGCCTAGCCAAAAAAATGATCACAAAAGGATACGTTTAAAATTGCGAACATACTTGTTTCTATATTTTGACTGAATAGACCAGTTGATAGGTATTTACTAGAACCACAACATCACGAGCGGCAATAGCCAGTATGTCGGCACAGGAGACCACGCCGGGGCATTCAGCTTCGACGGCCTCCTTGGCCTTGATGACGGTGTCGAACCCGTCGCCGGCGAGGGAGATGTTGTCCGGCGCGTCCTTCTCGGCGTCGCCGAACGGCGACGCAATCAGCACAGATGCATCACAACCCTTGATCATCCAGAAATTAATTCATTTAGTATCCAAGATATTTTTATTTTACCACAAAAACGAAAAGAAAAAAAAATTACTCCATAACTTTTAAATATGCATGGTAATTAATACTTGGATTCATGTCCCAAAAAATAAATATGATATATATCTCCAAAAAAAAAGAAAAAAAAGAAAAATGGTTTGAGTAAAGTCAACGGCTGATTCATCACTCATCAGCCACCTCAAATTATTTATTAAGTTAGGAAAAAATAAATAAATTTGTGATAAGATTCTATAGAAGCTATAGTTACAAGCTTTTATGATCTTATCTTATATAAATGGGAAAACTTCAAAAAACCCCTACGTGGGTTCGCACTTTCTCACTTGAGTGCCGTGATTTAAAGTGTATCAATTTGGTACCCTGTGATTTTATTATTATTATTTTTTATTAATTTTATTTTTTTAAAAAAATCAGTTACAAAGTTAAAAATTAAAGAATACTAAAATAAATATTCGATAAGTCTAGGTGGGTATCTGAAGTTTTTTTATGTATATAATTTAACAAAATATTAACGAAAAAGCTTTAGAAATGATAAAAATGAAACTACATGACACTAAATTAATACAATTTAAACGCGATACTCGAGTGAGAAAGTACAAAATCACAAGAGATTTTTTTGAAGTTTTTTCTATATAAATTAACGTGCTGTATAAGATTATTAATGGGTAGTACAATTATTATTATTATTATATTATATATATTAATTTTTAATTTTCTTGTAACTTGTAAAGGATATTTATTAATTAAAAACCCTGGCCTTATTTTAAAAATTATTAAATCAGACAATGTGGCTTTCACGTCTATCTATGTTGTTCCCTTCTTTTTTTTTTGTTCTAAAATCAATTTTAATGACCAATTCAACTTAACTTTGTGCAATTATTAAAATTACTTATAAAATTTGACACAGATTTTTAGTTCTCATATATAGTCTACAAATTTTAAAATTTTTTTTAAAAAAAAAAAAAAACATGACTCATTATTGATTGAGAAAAAGTGCTTTAGAGAGAGCACTTGTACGAGTGCGACAAAATAATATTTTTCTGACGTGTTAAATCCTGTAATTTTTTTTTGTTTAATTTTTTAATTTTTTTCTTCTTTATTTTTTATGATTCGTGATGTTTGATAGATAAAAAAAATAATAATAATAAAAAAATCAAGGAGTTTTAAGCGGCTCTAAATCTATGCCGCCACATTAAAATCGATCAGATAAAAAATAAACCATGATTATAATTTGACATATGGTGTCTTCGTAAACTTTCTTAATTTGTAGATCTTTTTATTTGCAAAATTTTATTTTTCTCACATTATCATCCTCTATATATTTTTTAATATTCTTATTTATTTATAATGATAAATTATATATATGAAATAATCGTTATTTTTCAAAAGCTTCCTACGAGCTCCAAATTTTTCCATAAGTCAAAGATGTAAACTTGGAGCACAAAATGTGGATCAAGCTTAATAATTAATCTCATTACCAAATTCTCCCTTTTTGTTTTTTGTAGGTGCCATTGACTTTTGTATAACCTTGTTTTTCATATGAGATTAATCTCTAACTCCCTACTAATTTTAATGTAATAAAATTAACCAACTCCATAATCATCAAAATTCCTTGTAATTTCTTCTCCTAAATTCAAAACTCCTCCACTCATATCCTTCCTTTTCATCAAATTCTTTATGTAAGGAAAAACGAACAAAAAAGAAGAAGATATATATGTTGGTGATCGATCTCCTAGCTAGCATCATTTTGCGAAGTTTGCGAAAAGCAAAAGAGCTTCAAAATAAGAGGATACGAAGATCGCCGCACCTCGACGAAGCAATCGTGGAAGAACAACCTCAGCGTCGCGGGCACCGTCACGACCGTCGCGTTGTTCTTCTTCTCCACCGCCTGCCGCACAATCGTCTCGACGTTCGGGCACGAGGTTTCGTAGTAATTCGGCGATAGACCGGCCTCTGCGATTCGCAATGCAAGCAATAGAACCTGCAACCCCAAAAACATTAATCCTCTCATCAAATGTTGCTCCATCTCTATTTAGTGTCTCTCTTAATTTCTCAAAGGGGAAGGAAAAGAGGGAATGTGTATATATGTAACATGTAACATGAATTGATATAACAAAGATTATTTTTTTATAGGATATATGTATATGTATATATATAGGAGGGAATGGAAGAGTTGAGAAGAGAATGAGAAAAGTTTTATTAGGCATGTGTAATTAGCTTTTGATGATTTGAACTTAAGCTCACATTAATTATAATATTTGACTTAGTTCCATTGGTTGGTGTTGATCCAATAGGAAGCTTGGTCACATGTTGCTCCATTCTTTTTTAGTGGTAGTTTGAATGAAAAATTCTTTTATTTACATATAATATATATATATATATAGATAGAGAGAGAGAGAGAGAGAGAGAGAGAGAGTGTGAGAGAGTATGGTTCCTTCTTAATCATAAGTTGTTTTTTTTTATGATGGAGATTCCGAATCAACGATCCACTCTGTTAAATATGATTTAAAATATTTGAAACTTCTAAAACAATAAATTTCGAATAGAGAATTTTACATTCTTTTCGATTTATTATTGTCACACCACTAATAATTCCACATCGGATATGAATGGAGATGTGATTGGATATATAACAGATTTAGATACTACTAATTAATAATGACTGGACTTAAGCATTTTGGGCCGGTGGTTGAACCCAACGAGTTATTGTTACTAGTGGACTTGGTCGCTATATTTGGTATCAGAGCCGGTTCACCAGCCATAAATGTATGGCGAGTCTCGACTGAGTCAAGATTTGAAAGACAAATTGATAGGCTACGTCGGAGTCTGAATGACGAAATGACTGGCTATATCAGGATGTGGATGATAAGGTGACCGGCTATACAATGTTAGTGTCTCACCATTATGAAAAAATTTGATCTATCAATTGCTGTAAATCAAAGTTTTTTTAAGGTTAAAATTGTGGGCATGTTTTTAAATTATTTATTTAATTCATGGTAGTCCATGCATGTATACCTTTGAATGTGAGATGTGCATGGCACGATTACGCTGATTCCATTTTAAGCTTAGCACGATTTATTTTATGTTGATTAATTTATGCACAATAATTTTTTTTTTTTAAAAAAAATACCAACCATTATGTTTAGTTACCTTAAAATTTGGTGAATATATATATGAAGGGCTAAGAATGATTACCTAATTATTTTTTTTTTAAAAAAATTGCTTTTATATTTACCTAATTTTTACTGAAACTAATCTCTCGTTACTACACCAAATTTTTGTTGCGTACTATCCATCTTATCTCATAATTTTAATTAAATTATTTAAACTTTAGATAAAATAGGTCGCAATAAATCATATCATTTTCTAAGTAATAAATTAACTAAAACTTAGCTAAAACTTTATTATTATTAGTAAAATCATGGAGTTAAATGATGTAACGAGATTATTGGAGTATAAATTTCGGTTATGTGTTATAAGGGTGTTATAAAGTAAATATCATTTTTTATGATCTTACTTTATAAAATTATTTTAATTAAAAATTTTAAAAATAAAAAAAATCAGAAATAAATAATTGAGTTAGGTTATTATTCGAGGTGGGTGACAATGTCAATGGATCGAATTCAAGGCAAATTTTTAAAAAAATTGAATCCAAAATACGAATCAAACGAGTGTGCGCACGAATCCACATTTAGGGATGTAAATAGATATTGATACCTATTTTAAGGTTAAAATTGTGGGCATATTTTATTTAATTATTTATTTAATTCATATATAACCCAAACTAGAACATGGCACGATTACGCTGATTCCATTTTAAGCTTAGCACGAATTTATTTTATATTATATATAATATATATGTATATAAAATTTTGGACATTATATTTGAATTTGTATCTTAAAAGTATAGATAGATTTAATCTAATCTATTTTGGAATATTAAGAAAAGAAATAATTATTTCGGCTTGAATTTTAAAAAATTGCTTTTATATTTACCTAATTTTTTCAAAATTAGGTAAATTTATTTTATAGTACGAATTCGAATTCGAATTTCGGGTTTGGAGTCGGGTTTCGGTTCGGGTCCCTACCCGCATTACATGCACTACCCGTGGTCGCTAATTGATCGCAATTGCGGCGGCCTCCACGCGACGAGATGGCGTACGACGCATTCTTTCTGCCTTTGCGGCTACGCACCACGTGTCACTCCAAGAGCTCCACACGTGCGACGTATCGCCACGTCATCCTGCGCATCCTAGAGAGAGAAAATAAGAGAGAGAGAGAGAGAGAGGGAAAGAGTGGGGTGAACTGTGATCAGGTAGTAGTAGTAGTAGTTGTGGCGAAAATAACGATGGGCGAGGTAAGTTTTTTTTTTGGGGGGGTTAATTTGATAAAATCAGTTCAATTTTTTATATTCTTATTGTTGTTAGATTCATTTCTTGTGTATGATGATTCGAATAATATTAGTTAGTTTCGAACTTTATCCATTAATTTTAATGTTTGTTTCGTCAGCTCGTTTGTTCGTCTGTATACATGATATGATTCATTTGAAATATCTGTACAAGTTTTGAGACTATTTTAGCTTCATTTTCTGTAGTACTGTTTTCTATCGGATCAATAACTTGGGTAATAACAAGAAAAGGAAATTTACCAATTTTTGGATCATAATTATTATCATGATAATGGTAGGGAAAGGAGAGGGAGAAGAGACTGGAGAAAGGAAAGAAGGGGGCGGCGGCAGGGGCGGCGGTGCAGGAAGCAAAGAAGAAAGCCGAGGGGAAGGAGAAGGATGAGGACACAGAAGACGAGAAGCCACCACCGCCGCAGCTGCTGCCACCGCAGGCGGTAGCGGCGGCGGAGGAGGTGGTGGTGATGAGGGTCTTCAGGTAGTAGTAGTAGTAGTTGTGGGGAAAATAATGATGGGGGAGGTAAGTTTTTTTTTTTTTGGGGGGGTTAATTTGATAAAATCAGTTTAATTTTTTATATTCTTATTGTTGTTAGATTCATTTCTTGTGTACGATGATTCGAATAATATTAGTTATTTTGGAACTTTTTCCATTAATTTTTAATGTGTACAACAAGTTTTTAGAAAACAACTTAAATATATACACAATCCATAAAACAACAAGAGCATAGACAGTGCTAAACAATCAAGAGCAAGCATCACGAGTATAACAAGTGAAATAAAAGAGAGATATTAATCTATTACACATATGATGTAGGGGTGGACGATGTAAAGGCAGATTACAAGACGCAGATGGTGGCGGTGAAGGGGAGGGGCGCGGCGGCAGAGCCGACGAAGGTGGTGGAGAGAATCTACAGGAAGTGTGGGAAGAAAGCCGAACTTATCATAACCCCCCGACCTTCGCCGCCGCCTCTGGTGCTGCTGCCACCACCGCCGATGGTGTCAAGAGCGGCGCCGGAAAAGAACAAAGAGAACAATAAGAATAAGGACGAGGGGGAGCCTCAGGCGATCGTCGCTGTGCTTAACATCCGCATGCATTGCGAGGCTTGCGCACAAGAGATCAAGAACAAGATTCTAAAAGGGTGAAAGGTGTTTTAGTGTTATATAGTCAACGCTTCACCTCACGTTTGGATTCGAGACATTTTGACATTAATATTTGAGTGTGAAAATTGGAGCAGGGGTGCATGAAGCTGATCCGAACCTGGTGGCGTCGCAGGTGACGGTGAAGGGCGTATTCAATCCGGCGATGTTGGCGGAGTACGTTCACAAGCGCACGAGGAAGCATGTGACCGTGGCAGCAGTGCACGTGCCGCTACCGTCCCCGCCGCCGCTCGCTGATGCACCGTCGGCAGCGGAAAACCGTCAGAATCCAAATCAAGAAGCGAAAGAAGGCGGCGAAAAAGAAGGGGGGAAGAAGCAGAAGGACAAGGAGAACAGTAAGAGATACTAATCTATTACACATATGATGTAGGGGTGGATGATGTCAGCAGAGTCTATGGTGGTAGCGGTGGGGCCGACGGCGGCCGCAGAGGCTGGCGTCATAGGAGGAGGAGGAGGAAAGGTGACGAGCGAGCGCTACGACGCAAATAGCTACTACTACTACCACCCGCGCTACCCCGCGGAGTATTACGCTTACCCGCCGCAGATCTTCAGCGACGAGAATCCTAATGCTTGTGTTGTAATGTAATGCTACTACTTTAGAACTGCGTTGTCGATCATCTGCACTCGCTTTTATACTTTGAAATGCTACAAAGTTTTCTGAAAGCACTTTCGAGCTCTCTGTTGTAATACTATAAAATGATGGTGAGAATTGTCATCACGCATAAGTGAAACAAGTTTTTGACGAGGTTTTTGAAGTACTTGGATGTTGCTTTTGTGCGTCTGTTTGTTTATAAAGCTTTTTGCTGTCGCAGGAAGTTGAAATAGTATTTTTAAACTTGGAGAGAATTTAGGCTTGTAATTAAGCAGATATAAAACCCTCTTTCCTTTTTCCACAAAGATTCTTAATTGCAAGGTATAAATGTTTTCATACAAAATAATGAAACACAAACTGCCAAAATGTGCAAGTGTTTCAAGCTCCAAAGAGCAAAGAATAAATGAACAAGATCAACATGAGGAGAGATAACAAAAGCTAGCTAAATTGCTAGAACAATAAACAAAAGGGGCATTCAAAGAAAAGCACTTTTTAGGAATTTGTCATGCAGCAAATCTCCGGAATCAGGCATTATTCTCCTTGCACCGCCACTCCGCCCGCGCGCGCACGATCTCGGCCTTGTCGTCCTGCAGCCGGATCAGGTGCGTGCTCCCGAGGTCGGCCTCGCACGAGTTCGCGTAGTCCTGCTCTATGTCTCGAGGCATCATGCTGGTCAGGGACTCCAGGAGCTGCGACTGTCGGCATTCGCGGCGGTATTCGAGTGTAATGCTCGTGAGGTGGTATTCCTCCAACACGTTCAGCGGCACGCTCTACGGAAGGACGGATCGAGCAGTTCGCTCACGCAAGAGAACACATTGCACTATCGGGAATTTAAAAAATCGTAACAATTACCTCCAAGATCCATCCAATGTACTTCACATTGTTCACATGCTGGTTGACATCCATGTCACTCCATCTTGGCTGAATCACAGAAAAGCAGAGAAGCTTGTTATTCCGATTCCGATTCTGATTTTGATTTCAATTGCGAGCCGAACACAGCTTACTGGAGAAATAATGGCAGCTGAAAGTCAGAGAGAATTCTTACTGCTAATCCTGATCTGATATTCTCTGCGGTTTCGTCAGTAAGTTTGTCGATGGATCGGTCGCTGCCGACGTCGGAGATCACGGTCCTGTCCAAGTAAAAAGGCCTCACCTCTTCCCTCACCTGTTCAGGGATCTTAGACAACCTTCTTGTTTCTCTGTTCATCATTACCCAGTTGCTGCAGAATACAAATACAAATATCATGCATGTCAGAGAAAGAATAGAGTTTCAGAATTGGCTGAGACTAGTTGCAGAACCTTGTAGCACTTGCTATCATTCTCTTGGTGTTGTAGTCTCTTATGATCCAGTCGCGGCGCATGCCGTTCTTCCCGGACGCTGCCACCCAGGTATCAATCTCAATCACATCTCCCCTGCAGAACATTTGTGAGAATGCGAATTTGCGCGAGGGGTGGAGACATATATACATGCATACATACTGCATGTACATCTATATATATATGTAACATCTTGATCAGCTTAGCAAGTTTCTGATTTACCAGCGGCTGTATTTTTCGACCTGGATGTTGATCCGAGTGACGACCCAGATGAGCTGCCTGAGGCTCATCTGATGCGTCGCGCCGAACCCGTCGCTCGCCAGACCGGAGCTCATCACATGGTTCAGGGCTGTTTCCTGCTCTTAGTGATCCATTATTATTATTATTATTGTACATGAATCCTTTAGTTTCTTAGTTATTATTGAGATTTGAATCACAAGTTACAAATATAGTTTGCACCTTAAACCTACTACAGCATCATCACTATAGTATCTATATGTGTTCCCCCTCACCATATTGGTTACAATCATAATTTACAGTGTAATACTAATTTGCCAACACATCAACAGCAAACTATGAGAGCAATATTTTAAAATTTTAAAAAATCTTCTAAATTTTTTTAAAAAATTTAATAAATCTAGAAGCTCTGGGTGTAAACCCCGCTTTTTTTTTTATTGTGAACGTGCAAGCAGAAATTCAAAATTTTGAACCTTAGAAAAGTCTAAATTTTAATGAATTTATAATAACGTGAAGCATGTTAACTAAATTTGTAAAGATGAACGACGTAATCATTGACCGACTCAAATCAAACAAACTGAACGTTTAGATAGTGAAATCAAAATTTTAAAAGATAAATAGATTAATTCTATATTAATTTTATTTAAAAAAAAAAGAAAAGAAAAAAAGGAAGAGTACATGCATGTAATTTACCTGAAGGAGATTCATGAGGGTCTCCATGGTGACAGTCTTGTCAGGCCCAATCTCATAAGACCTGATCACAAATGTCTGCCTGTACACAAACCTCTCCTCCACAAACTTCCCCAGCTTGAATGCCTCATTCATGGCCACCATCCCCCCTCCCTCTCCCTCTCCACCCTCCCCACCACCACCACCCTTCCCCACATACAATGGAGCCTCTACACTCCCATGCACCACCCCATTGATCACCTTCCTCCCATTCACCCTCCCCACTCCTCTCACCTTAACATAATCACCATGCTCACCACCACCACTACTACAACAATTCACTCGCATCGGTGCCGCCGCCGCCGCCGCAGCCCCTCCTCCTCCCTTTCGGAGGCCGAAGCCGATACCCCTCGCGGGCACCGATATCATCATCGTCGTCGTCGCCGCCGCCGCCGTCATGCTCGAATACTCATTTGGCTAAAAAGGAGAGCCAATGGAGAGGAGGCTCATTTCATAATGTGCATGTACGTGCATGGTGTGCATGGATTGATTGATGGTTTGTTAATGGTGTGCAAAAAAACTTTTATTTTTCACAAGAAAAGAAAGCATGCATGGAAGAAAACTAATCAATGCTTAGTCATATAAAGGTTAGAAAAAGAGACAAGAAGAAGGATTTAGAGAGAGAGAGAGAGAGAGAGAGAGAGAGAGAGAGAGACAGGAATTGATGGATTACACGCAAGTGTAGGAGATTGAGTGGTGGTGTGAGCTAGAAATTGTTGCCAAAATAATAGGGGGAGTGTTTGTTTTGGGGAGAGAATTATGGGATTGATTAGTAAGATCCAAATCCATTAATACATACAAATGAAGGGGAGTTGAGAAAAATATGGATGATGGTGATGGAGTGCAGCTCACCTGCTGCCTCCAACCATGACAAGATAAAGCAAAAGGTAGGCTTCTACAAATTAGATCCACCAAACATTAATTGCCAAATTATTATTAGTATAGTATATTTATAGACTCCTTTTATGATAATTGTAAATTTTTTATCATTAGATCTACGCTTTTGATCATTTTCAACTGTTAGATTATACTATTCAACCAACCATCCACTTAATTTTAAAAAACCTACATCATCCTAACCGCATATCTCGTAATCTAATAGTCAAAAAAATCTACAAGTACTAATAACTTGCGCTTTTAAAAGCATAGGAGCTTAATTCTATATATTTACTTTCCTTTCTCCTTTAAATATATATATATATATATATATATATATATTTTATTCATTTTATTTATTTTATGCAAGTGGGCCTAAACAAGGGCCGATAGGTATCGGGCCTTGGGTTCGGGTCGGGCTTCTATATTCTTCGGTCATTGTTGTCTTGCACGACAAAAGCCTATCAAATTATCTAGCCGGGCTTGGGTTTGGGGTCGTCCGATCGGACCCTACACTCTACAGTAAGACCAAATAAGCTTTTAGACCAAAACCACCAAATTAAAGACTACCGAAAAGACGATACACCACATCGGTAACCAAATGTCAGTAGAGCACGGCACGATGCTCACTAGGGCTTGACCCATGCTCGATCGGTGCATTGAAACATAAATTTTGTAGAAGACCAAGGCCCAGATCGGGTGCACCTACGATCGAACATCTTATCTAACATATCTTTTTGATTTATTAGACACCTAAAATAGTACCAAGTAGATAAGAAAACAATTAAATGTCTAAAATGAAATAACATATTTAGTCTTGAAACCATTAATTTTCGAGGAATTGCAAAACTCAGACGATCCTAAATTTCGATCGCATGAAAATCTTCATATCGAATAAACTATTATATACGAAGAAAAAGTTTCAAAATTATTTACACAAGATATTTCTTCTTTGTAGAATTTTTTGGAATTATGCCACCATGACACCAACCTTGTAACCTGAGCTTTATGTTTTTATATTCATGGAAATAAGAAGTATTATTATTAATTGGGTGTGTTGTATCCCACCATTTAAGTTCCATGGTCTTCTTATATATTAATTAATATACATTTTTCTTTTTTTTTAAAGAAGAAGAAGAAGAAGAAGAAGAAGAGCCAAACCATGTCTTCCTATACCAATCAACATGTACAGCTCACAAGATTTATTAATTAAACTTTTCCTGTGGTTTATTAAACTATATCTTAATTAATTAGGTATTTAATTACATATAGTAGGGTTCATTTGCCTTAATTAGTACTCCATTAATTAATTTACAAAGAGCATGGGAAAAGAAGGGTAATAAAGAGGATGGAATGATTCATATAGATCATGCATGGCCAACCATATATAGGATGCCATCTAAAGCATTAAAGTGAGAGATTCTTTTTATTTATTTATTTATTTATTTATTTTTTTTTTTGAGAAAAGATAGCAGCATGCTACCGCTTCATTCATAGAGAAATTGAATTTAGCAATGAAGGGAAGCAATTAGGCTTCCAGAGCGGAGCGCAAAAAAAAAAAAACTAACTAACTGCATAAGGCCTCCCACACCAGATTGTTTCGTACTTCAAGACCCGACTCGTCGCTAATTTTCTGTTCTCAAAGATTCGCCTATTTATTTATTTTTTTCACTCTCTTTTTAATTCATGGTTTGGATTCATGTGAACTCAAGTTACATGCATTTTTGTGAACATCTACAAATATGAAATATATAGTGGCTCTCAAAGAGGTCCCCCCTCTCTTGTCTCCACTGTGGGATGCAATTGTGATCACCAATCCAAGCAACTGTAGACACATAAACCCCCATTATGATGAGCACCCCACAAGTAATTGTTCTCTTCATGCCCAAGCAAATACAAAGAGAGAGAAAGAAACATATATATATATATTATATATATATAGAGAGAGAGAGAGAGAGAGAGAGAGAGAGTGGGGCAAAAGATTCAGCTATAACTGCTACTTTTCCATTTTCTTCCATCACATCTAAGTTTTTTTTTTTTTCTTAACTTTGGATCACAACCTTTTTAAAGTTGAATATTCGACATTTTGATCGAGTAACTTTTGAAAGTGGATTGTGTTAGCGCATTTGTACATTTGTCCACTATAAGTTCTTTAGCCTACCATTGGTTTTAAACTTTTAATCCTGTCGTTTATTTTCTAAGCATACAGTACATACAATTATGCTCTCTACATATAGAGTTTATGAATTGAATTATAAGATGAGATGGCAACGCATGATAGTATGGGATGCATCATGCGCAGGCAATAACTTTTAGTTTCTTTTCTATTCTCTTATTCTTTGCAGAATTAGCAAATTATATTAAAAATTTGAAAGTGTCAAATATCCAACTCATGATGCTTGAAAACTAATATATACGAAACTTGGCTAAAACTTGGAGTACATTAATCGCAATTTACCCTAGCAATGAAACAAGAATTTGTTGGCGTTAAAGTAATAACATAAGAACATGCACCAAGCGAAAATTTATACTAATACTAGCTTAATGTATCAGAGGAATTAATTAAGTCCCAAAAATATTGACGAGTCGATTGGTATTATTTGAATAGCAGTTAACGACTATTTTAATATTTTAATTAAATTTCACGTAACTCTAACTCTAATAAGCTAAATTGGTTTACTGTTAGTTTGTCATGTTTTAATATTGATTCAGTAATAATATATTTGAAGCACGTAAATGAATTATTATATTTTTAACCATGAATATATATCTTTTTGTTAGGTTCAGCTTCTCTAGTCATGGATTATATTCCACTTATTACCCTTTTTTCAATTTAAATATACCCTGAAGGTTAAAAAAAATTATATAAATTAATATACTTTTGCAACACAATAGTTTTGTGCTCTAAAAAAAAGGGTGGGGGTTTCTTTTTCTTAGGTGGACAAGATAAGGCCTTTTCCATGATAGTACTCAGCTATTTTCTTCTTATAGAACACAAGATAAAAAAAATAAGGGGGAGTGGGGTTTAATCTGGGTAACGGGAAGACCATCGACTTTTGGTCGGATCGATGGTGCGGGGAGAAATCTTTGAACCTATTATTTTCGGCAGCGTATCTGAGGTCCGGGGGAACAAACTCTAGGGTTAGCGACTTCGTTACAATTGGAACTAGGCCAAAATCCTGGGAGCCGATGTGGGGCAGTTGTATGGACTGGTACCAAACCTCTCAGAGCTCGTAGATACGATCTCCCCCTACTATGTTGAGCGTATGGGCCGGACAGGATCCTATGGCGCTGGAATACAGACGACCATTTTTCGGTCAAATCGACCTATTTAGCATTGACGGACGGTAGGACGAGAGATGTACGGACCATCAACATCTAGAGCCTTAAAATCCCTCTAAAAGTTAAAGTGTTTTGCTGGTTGGTTCTCAAGAGAAGGATTCTTACTCGTGATAGACTCGTCAAAAGAGGGTGGGTAGACGACCCTACCTGTGTACTATGCGGGTCGGATGAGGAAACTATGGATCACCTATTCACCAAGTGCGTGGTCTGTAAGTTTATCTTAACAACAAGACTGGACGATATTCAGGTCCAAGATCTGGAGAGGGGGGGGACGTTAATTTCGTGTGGGTCAGGTTAAGGACAAATATAAAAAGCGATCTAACCTTACTGACCTAATCGGCTGCTGGTGAATCATTTGGAAGATCAAAACCGATACAATCTTTCGAAATATCCCCCCGAACCCTGGGAGAGCAGTTCGCAGTCTCAAACTTCTTATGAAGGATTAGGGCCTTCTTCGTGTACCTTAATTTTTTTTTTTTTTAAGCTTTTCCGCCTTCGGAGCCGAGTTGTCTCACACTTGTAGCTTAATTCACCATTCCAATGAATGAAGCGGGTAGCGTGCTACTTTTTTCTCAAAAAAATATAAATAAAAATGAAAGTGATGTTCACAAAATAGGTGCTTAATATTTGAGAACGAATTAAAGAAGACAAAAATATGAAAATCAAATTTAATGTATTTGTCTCCATTCCCATCACAATTTGCATATGAATATAAACTTTTCTTAGATAATTTAAATAATTATAGATAACATAGTCTTTTATTAGTGTCCACATGGGAATGAGGTGGGGGCATCTTTGTCTCATGAGGAGAGAGAAAGCTAGGGTTTCATGTCATTTTCTTGAGTTCTTTTTTTAATTTGTGTTTGTGTGTGTGTGTGTGGGAATCAACAAAATGGGTCTATCACTTAGGCTTTTAATGTGAAATAAAAACAGAGAAGAGAATAAGACAGTATATATATCCACAATGGGTGGGTGTCTTTGTACAGCACCAAATCCATTCCTTCACTAGTTTTTCACTAATTTCAAAGCAATCTCCTATTAATGCCCCCACAAAAGTAAAAGAAATTGGAGAATGATACAAAGAACTATATAGTCAACTGTATATATATATATATATATATATATATTGAGACCCCATGAAGTGTCAGAAACAAACCCAGCCCCTAGTATGGGGTAAAACAAACAGGAACCTTTTTTTCTCAAAAGTGCTCCAAAATGAACAAGCCCTTTAACTCCTGCAACAACAACACTCCCCACCCTAAACAACAAAACAGCCCATCTTCATTTCCATGTGGTTGGTAGTTTAAAGCTCTCTCTCTCTCCCTACACACACTGCAGTACTGCACACACACACCCCAAATTGCAAAAAGCCTATCTTTATTTCCATGTGGTTGGTAGTTGAAATCTCTCTCTCTCTTAACTTTCTTATTATGTGGCAATATATAACTAAGGGTAAAGCTAAGTTATTATACTGTTGGTTACGGAACTTTAATTCGCTACAAACTTCAGTTTATACTTTGGCCACATCTCTTTTAATGGATTAGGTTGATAGCGGTGTTTCAGCCATGCTCCTCCATTGAACTCCCGTTAGTTATCTAAATCGACAATGATATGACAGTTGTGTAATGATCCGATCGACCGGCTAGTAGCATGATAACTCGTTGGGTCAAAACCATCGGTCCAAAATGTTTAAGTCCAGTTATTATTAATTACTAGCATGTAGATCTCATATAAACTAATCTAATCAACAATCATCCCATCCTATCCGATTGGTTGTTAAAAATCAAATCATCTCTACGTAGCTCATAAATTATTACAAATCAGCTACGTCGTGGACAATTCATTGTCCTACAAAGCTAGATGGAGGAAAACAAATCTTTTCAAGTTAGAATTTGCTAAATGATCAATTGCAACCAAATTACACACATTGACAAGTAGAATAATATTGTGATGAGTTAAACTTACCCAACATCTTAAGCTACACTTACTCTCACCCTCTCTCATCCATTTGGAAGGGTGGAGGCATGGGATTGGTCTAGGGAGTAGTTAGTAACCAAACTATTGTGGCCACTCATATCCTGCCAAATGTACCCCTATAAGAGCTCCAAGTGGACATTTGAGTCCCTTGCAAGTGAATTCAAAGGAGCAATAATAGCAAGAGGTGGTGAGTGATATGAGAGAGAGAGAGAGAGAGAGAGAGGGAAAAAGAGAGAGAATAGTGAGGAGGGGAAATGGGGAATCCAATCCATAGAATGTGGGAAAGGGATATGACATGTCTAATGATCAGTCAAGTGGGGGGACTCAAGGACAACCCACAGACAAGTCAAGAATGAAAAGGAAAGCAAAGCAATGCCCTCTACAAAAAAAAAAAAAAAAAAAAAAAAAAACTTTTTTGCATAGGTGAAAATGTTGAGGAATCCTCAATCATAGTCCATTTTTGAAGTAGAAGCTGTTATATACACATCTTAAACCTTGATATTGACATAGCAATTTTTTATTTTTTCAATCTTATCCATTAAAGAACAATTAGCAACGGTCAAAAAGTCAGGTTCATATAAAATCTGCTCAATCCTACCAAATTTAAAGTTAGAAACAATGAGTCCATTTTCGAATAGATCGTAAAACTATGTTTTCAATATTTTTAATTTTTTACTTGTTTAATTAATTGAATTATAGATTTTATTTATTGAATTTATATTCTATAAATAGGGCTTTTTTTTCTTCTTTTCCAGATGATAGTTGTAGATTTTGTTCTCACTACTAAAAGCTAATAGCTGGGCATTTTGACAAATTAATCTTTTGTTCTAGTAGAGAAAATAATAATTCAAATCAAAATAAGTAAAGAAATTAAGAACATATATCAACTTTAATTGAAGTAGATAGTTGACTAGATATTTTGGAAAAGAATCCTATTGTGTAGGGAATCTCAGTACAGTCTCACCTTTTGTACATCAAAAGGTAGTAAACAGTTAAAACCAGCAGTAATTTTTTTTTTTTTTTTTTTTTGTTGTTGTTGCCAAATTTACTTGAAAAGATTTACTTCAATAAAAGATTTTCCCCCTTTTTATGTTTCTCTCTCTCTCTCTCCTCTTTTTCACTCCACATCACCCCTTTTCCAAAACCAGCTAAATTTCTTCATGAATTCACTTCTCTCTCCTCTTTTTTTACCATCCAAATTTCAACACTTCAACTCTTCAACTCTCTCTCTCTAAAACCCAAACACACTCCCCCTTTGTTTTGTTTTTTTTTTCTCTCTCTCTTATGTCTGATCTGAAATGCATGAGTTGTACATGAAATTCTCAAACAGTTCCAACTCCTCTCTCTCTCTTTCTCTCTCCAAAGCCCCCAATGACCCAAAAGACCCAAAAGGCCCTTTTTTTTTTCTTTTTTGTTGCCCTTCTCTCTCTCTCTATGTCTCTTATTGATTGTAGTAGTAGTAGTAGTAGTAGTAGTAGTAGGAAAAGGAGGCAAAAGAGGTAGCAGCAATAGTAGACTGGTAAAATCTTAATAAAGAAAAATATATATAAAAATAAAAATAAAAAAAACAGAGGAGGAAAAAACATAGGGGCAGTAAATCTAGAAAGTGGGTATCTTTGTTTCTTATTTACTCTCTCTCTCTCTCTCTCTTTTTCTCTCTCTCTCTCTTGATGCTCTTTCAACTCCAATCTCATTCTCTTAACAAAATCAGGGGAAAATTAAATTAA
Source organism: Aechmea fasciata (assembly GCA_025177825.1). Lineage (NCBI taxonomy): Eukaryota > Viridiplantae > Streptophyta > Magnoliopsida > Poales > Bromeliaceae > Aechmea > Aechmea fasciata. The sequence continues at coordinate 6,707,795 of CM045934.1, forward strand.
AAAAAAAGAAAAGAAGCCATGAAAGCCTAAATACTCCTTCCACCTCTCCCCTTCTCCATCCAAAAAATCCTATCTATCTCCCAACACACACCAAGAAAGAAAAAAGAGAGAAGAGGGGGGAAACAAAAAAAAATCCCACCTTTGATCTAGTTTCTCTCTCCTTTCCTGTTGTTTCTCTCTTCTATACTATTATTATTATTGTTGTTGTTGTTGTTGTTGTTGTTATCATGGATCCGAAGGGCTCCTCTAAGCACCCGCAAGAAGTGCCCAAGTTCCACCAGGCCCTCGGCCTCCCTCACTCCTCCGACAAGCGCGACGATCCCTCCGCCGGCGCCGGCGCCGGCGGGGAGAGGGAGAGGGAGAGGGAGAGGGAGCAGCAGCTGCAGCTTGTGGCGGCGGCGGTGGGGGCGGGGGATAAGGACGAGTCGAGGAAGCAGCTGGCGCCGAAGCGGAGCTCGAACAAGGACCGGCACACGAAGGTGGACGGGCGCGGGCGCAGGATCCGGATGCCGGCGCTGTGCGCGGCGCGGATCTTCCAGCTGACGCGGGAGTTGGGGCATAAGTCCGACGGCGAGACCATCCAGTGGCTGCTCCAGCAGGCCGAGCCCTCCATCATCGCCGCCACCGGCACCGGAACCATCCCCGCCTCCGCCCTCGCCGCCGCCGGCCCCATCTCCCACGCCGCCCCTCCAGCCGCCGGCGCCGCCGCCCACCACAAGCTCGACGAAATGCCCCAGGGACCCGCCGCCGCCTCCGCCGCCGCCAGGACCAATTGGGCCACCATGCTCGCCGGCCCCGCCGCCAATATGGGCCGGACCCACCCCGGGATGTGGCCCCCGCCGCCGCAGGTCGGCGGGTTCAATTCCGGGTTCTTGCTGTCCGGCGGGGTGGCCGCGGCGGCCCCGTCGGCGTCGGGACTCGGCGGCCCCGGCAGCGGGGTCGACGGGTCGGTGGGCAGCTTCATGCAGCGGATGGGGCTCCACGGGCTTGAATTGGCCGGGGGCAACCTGGGCCCGATGAGCTTCGCGTCGATGCTGGCCGGGCAGGGCCAGCAATTGCCTGGGCTCGAGCTCGGGCTATCGCAGGACGGGCATATGGGAGCGCTAAGTGCGCAAGCTTTAACCCAATTCTATCAGCAGATGGGGCAGGGGAGGGGCGGACCCGGCGGCGGCGGCGGCGGCGGCGGAAGCGCCCAATTGCAAAACCAGCCGCAGCAGCAGGATAGCACGGGGGAGGACGACTCCGAGGAGTCGGGGCAGTAGAAGTGTAGTAGAGTATTTAAGAGTTTTGAAAAAACGATTGTGTGTATTAGGGGGAAGAAGTTTGTAATAGAGAGTAGCCGAAACCAAAAAAACAAAAACAAAAAAAAGATCTGATTTTTTTGCCTGTTGGTTGGTTGGTTGGTTTTCTTCCTTGTGTCAATTTCGATGAGATCGCAGTGAGAGAAGCAGAGAGGAGGAAGATTCAGTCGTCAAGATCGCGTCCAGCTTTGAGTGATTGCTTCCGATCGGCCTCTCTTTCTCCGCAGATTCTCATCGGGGTCTCGGAATTCGGTAACTTTCTTCACGACTTCTTTCCTAAGTAATGTTCTATTGTCACTAATCACTATCGCCGTGTAATACTTGAGTTCTTTTTTCCTTTTTGGTACATAACATGCAGGTGTATATTACCAGAGTTGAATAGATTGGATTGAAGTCAGGTATCTTTTGTTTATTTCAAGGTGTGTAGATATGAGTTTTTTCAATGCTATTAGATAATTTTGCAGTTAGCTATTAGTGGAGTTGTGATTGGCTTGTTTGATGATAATAAATAGTTGCATTTTAACGTGTAAGGATACCAGTTTTTTAGAACATATTACAATCTTCTGCGTATTATATTCGCTTTGCCAGTATGTTCTGCTGCAGATTTGATTTTATTTTCACATGATATTTTAGTGCTTTTTTGCTTTTGTTACTCTGTTTTGTTCATGTAGTTTAACATTTCTGGATGTAATTTATAACTAGGAAATGGTGAAAAGTATGTTCCTGAAGGGGGGAAAAAATTGTTATATTTCGGCAGTTTGTACAATTTACATCATCTTCGTTGTGCACTTTCAGGAAAAAAAAAGGATCTTGTTAGTCCTGCCAACCTTCTAAATGAAGTGCACTTGGTTTAGAAGATAGCTATTTATAGTTTTCTTGCTTTCCTTGTATTTCCAAAGAGCCTTCTAAATAGATTTACCATGTTGCTGTCGTTATCCACCTTACAAATACAACCATCGATGTGGATATAAATGAACAAAAAATAAGTTTCCATAATAGGGTTCATATTCATGTATGAGTACAGATATCCTAATTGTCTGCATTTAAGAGCCGACTTTTTGTGTAAGATACTAAGTGTTTTTTTTTTTTTTTAATCGATCATCCAAAATCGCTCCCGAAAGTATTGGTTTACTGCATCAAGAAGAATGAAAAAAGACTGACTTTCACTGCGGCGTCCCCTGTAATTAGTGCGGTGTTTCTGATTTTAGCAAAACTACCTGTTTTGAAGGGGGATTTTAGCAAAACTATACAAGAGGGTGTTAGCAAAACTGGTGATGCTTTCTTTTGACTTATTTGTTCTGGATCTTGTGACTTGAGGTTCGCTAATCAACTATTTAGGAAAAATGTTATTGCCCTCATGTTTCTGGATTTGATTGTTGCATTGATTCGTGATGGATTTGAGGCATATCAGTTTGAGTATTGGTCTTAGCTTATGGAGTTTCAATTTCAGTTTCTCTTTAGGTGGTTCCCAGAGTTTCAGTTTTGGCAATTTCGAATTTAGTTGGAGATGTTGATTGAAAAGTCTCCAAACTTTCAAAGTATCAAAATAAATAGAGAAAATATGAGGTGGATTAGTGTGAAGCTAAATTTGATGACATTTTATTGTATTCCTTACTTTTATGGATAGTATAGCTACTCTCACGGACTACCAAAGAGATCAAAGTATGACAAAAGAAATTATATGAATGATATGTATAGGTGATTTGAATGTGGTTTAAAGCTAAGCCTTATGTAGAGTGTTCCTAATTGAAACCATAGCATTTCACTTTGGTTTTACGTCAAACCCAATTTTGATCACTTCAATCAGAGCCGAAACTTTACAGTATCAATCTTGGAGTTTTGTCAGGGACTTCAAACTGACTTTGAGATCAATCAACATAATATTTGATCAATCATTGTATCGGATTTGAGATAGACACAACTGATGAAATTCTTAAGTAACAAGCTTTTTTCCAATGAAAAACTTGGCAAGAAGTTATTGGGTTATGAAACTATTAGACCTTTTCTGAAAGGAATCAAAACATCTTGGTTTGGGCTGCAGTGTCATAATATCCCGCATTAACCAACCAACACCTAGCCATTCCTCTGATTTGGAGAGTAAAACATCTCATGATTTGAGACAGTTGGTCGGCCACAGAAGACTCCACCTTAATGACTTACCTGATCATTTAATTGAGCCAATTAGAAACTTGAATACTGTACTACGAGACCGTCATTGACCTAGATTGAAGGACCTCTAGACTCAGTTGACTACTAAGTAACCAAATTAGTTGGAGTTCTCTTCAAGTTGGCCATTGTGATATTTTTGAAACCTGATCCCTTATCAATTTGTTTCTGGTGTGGAATGACTTTCCTTTTGTCATACTTGGCGGAGTAAGTGTTTCCTAAACCATCATGCCTGATATTAAAGTTATTTAACCAAGGCGACCGAATAGAACGCAATTCACCGCGACAAGCACCATATCACACGTAATTTCCTTGGTACAGTTCTCCATGAGAGAAATTTATGAAGATTTATTTCTTCATATTACTTGTTTATGATAGTTGAGCATTGGCAGTTGATATGGATGTTTATCTACCTTCAATTGAAATTTCTGTACCAGTTAAGTGGAGACCTCATTCTAAGTGATGTCATCAGTAGTCTGGTGATCTTTTCTCTGCACATAATTCTAGTTGAGGACATCACATGTCCTCCAGTCATTCTCTTCTGCTCATTACTTACAAGTGAAAGTCATGTTAAGTGTAGAGAAAGTCATTGCCCTCTTCTTTACGGATGACGGATGTTCTTTCAGTCATTTTCTATCTTCTATGCTTCTCTGGAAGATCATTTGAAAGTTGCTTCATTTATTGCCGTTGGCTTCCATGAAAACTAGAAATGATACATGGTTTTAAGAGGAGGGTTTTGGATATGTAAGGTTGAGAATGGGAGCCCATGATGTATCTTACACCAGGCGCCCTTTCATTTGAACTTAGCTGCAATTTGAATCATGGTATTAAAAGTACTGCCATTCGCCTGGAATATGAAACTCAAGTGTCTATTCCTGGTAGATTCTGCAATACCACTTTGTACCTCACATTACTCTCATTTTGGATCCTAGCAAATTCATTTTGTTGTTGGCCGTAAAATTTCACCTGCAATAGTTTGATGGTAAGCAAGACGAACATATAAGCAGGGATTGGATCTCCTATCTGGTCACTTTCACGAGATACTGTTGTATTAAGCCCTTGTAAACTTATCCATTACAAATTGATGGCACCTTACATTTATCTGTGACGAACTGTGGTTTTCAATGTCGAAGACATTATGCTTATTGAGAAAGTTTTACAGATTCTAATTCAGTGAGCTCCTTCACTTCTGATTCGAACGCACATAGATCAGCCCCTTGTTTCATTCTCACATGAAATCCTGGTAATGTTTGCAAATTATGGTGGATTTAGGAGTTCCTAAATTCCTCTCTTCTATATCGTATCCCAATGTACTTCCCAATATCTTTGAACTTGTGAGATGACAAAATGTCTTGGCAGCCTATAAGGCCACATATTGCCTGATACAAAATTGACATGTAGTTAGTCTAGAAAGCTTCTTGTAGGACCCATTCTTAATTGAAGCGTTAAATTTAGAGATTTGGAACTGTGGGGTCAAAAATGTCGTGTGATGTAGAATACTATGGCAATTTCATATGCATTTAGTGCTTTGGTTGAATTTTCAACGAAATATAAGGTCATTTTACACAGAAAAGTAGGATATCCTCTGCTGACTTTGACTGATTACTTCACTTCCACTGTTGATTTATATATTAGCAAGACCTGCTGGGCTATGATGATTATTACTAGTTGTCATGTGGCTCTTTGTAAATGCCATGTAAGAAGAATTAGTTTTACCAGATACTTATGTTATTATCTATCTTGTAACGTCCTCTAAACTAACTATTTCTTTTGTAACTGTAACTTAAATAGGATCTGTAACATTGTGATGACAATAAACAATACATATATAGAAAGCTCCAGCCATGAAATCCTCCAGCTTTTTCCAGTATAGGGAGAGAGCAAACTATAGGGATAGATAGTAGCTTTAGGGATATATGTTTTCGGTGTACCTAATGAATGGAGCACTTATTGCTCTATTATTACTTGTTAGTTAGTATGTTCATCCAATGAGGCTACTGTACACTTTTTATTAGGTACATAGTTCGCTTCATCTATACTTATTATTATCAACAAAAGCTTCAATCTAGAAGCAGCTATTGCGTACAACCCTTGTCCAAAGGCTTTTTTCCAGCATATAGGAATTATACACAAGATGGAATTGGGTGTGAGGGGATAAACTGTTCTATTACGCGAAAAGTATTTATATCGATGCTTGATGCTTCTTTATTGCTTGGGGTATAGATTCTGAATTTCGGCCGGGATCTTTACGTCTAATTAAATTGGTTGCTCCTTTTTCGCCCTTTATATTTTTGCTTTCGTACTAGAAAACCAATATTCTACTTCTTGCTTACTGCTTTTTCAGTAGATTTTACACTACGGCCATACTTAATTGTCAATAGAGTTTATTTCGTTAAATCTGTTATTCTGTCGATCTGACAAAGTTCTCTACTATGTTGGTTAATGTCAGCATTAGCCTCCTATGATGCTTCTTATGTATTTATCTGGCTAGTTATGCTCTGCTGGGAGGATTTAAACATCAAATTGTGGAACTTAAATTGTTGGCATTAATCTGAATTTGAACAAAGGCCTTTCTCTTGAATCGATGTTCAAGTGGTAACATTAGATCTTGCCCACTGTTTGTGACTGGGTAAACCTTCATAATAGACTTGAACAACTCGTCTATTTAGTGGCATAAACGACCTGTTTCGAATGTTTCTTACAGCTTGTTTGACTATGATTAAAGGTATATTGCTAGGTTGATGAAGTGTTGTCTAAGTAATACTGTATAAGTAGTAGTATTTAAACTATGGCCGACGTATTCTTTTTGCAGCAGAATCAGCAGAACCAATTCGGTGCTTCTGCTTTTGTGACTCATTATTTTGTTTCTGCTTCTCTCAGCAGCAAAAGCTCCAGGATCATTCTTTTTGTCAAATGCTCTTCTAGAGCTTACTGTCGCAGAAAGCAGAAACATAAGCAGGGTCAAACAAGGGCTTCTCTTGCCTTCTAGTATCAAAAACTCCACTCGTAGCTTTGCCCGAAAACCAAGAGGATTTTTTGTGAATGATAGGTTAGGGCTACTTTGAACAGCTTTACTCAAACAGCATTTTTTGGATATGTTCCCTCCATTCCAAATGGTTTAAGTTAAACCACCAAATCAGAAAGCAGGTTCAAATTTTTAGTTCTTTTTAAGGTTGCCTACAGAGCTTATATCCTTGTGATAGGGTTTTGCCTTTCCACAAGTTGCATCTCTGTTGTAATCTTACCTACCTAAATTTCAAAATATTCTCAGTAAACAAAATTTGGTTGTAAGAATTAAAATTGAGCCAGAATATTTTTAGAAGCACCAAGCCTTTGGTGCATCTAAATTTTTAACCCTTGGATCTACTCCGTGATTACTAATATTTCTTGGATCAAACACTATTTCATCTACCACTACTTACCACCACCAACCCAATCCTATATATCTCTCCATCCAGAAGCTAAAAACTCAAAAGCACCACCTCTTTGATGCTTTTGGAAGTATTCTAGCTCAACACTAAGAATTATGACAATCAGCATCAACAAAAACTGCAGTTATTCGGTCGTCACTATGAACAGAGTAGTTTCTTCCTTCCATCACTCATAAACCATCCAGACCTAATTATTGAAGTGTGTTATGTGTGTGTATACATATATATCCTCCAAGAGCTAAACCTTCATATTCAATTTTATGGGATGTTTTTTTTTTTTTTTTTTTTTTTTCATTTCTTCCGGAGCTTTATATCTTAGAAAACTATTTAGGAGTGGCTACCCACATATCTTTTCTTAATTGTACCTGGGTACAGATACTGCCCCACTTATATTCAGTATATATATGTATCTGACTACATGTTTGCAGTGAAGCACATGGCACCTCTCTTTTAATATTCAGTTCATACGATTCTATGAATATAATAAAACCAGCTTATTCTATTTTATAACATCTGAATTTGTGCTCCCCCTGTAACCAGTGCTTGCTCTATAATTTTATATAACATCTATGACAGGTGTTCAGTAAAGCTTTTCAGCTCAGGATTAAATAAATAATTCTTTCTGATTGAAAGCAGAATATATTTGTACTTTTGTACCAACCTTGGAAGAGAAAAAAGAGTAGGCCAATAGTCCTCCCTCTCTCTCTCTCTGAGTGAATATATTTTGTACAATTGTACTTCTGTACAAACTTATTACCCCCAATCCCTCTCTCTCTCTCTCTTTATTACCCCCAATCCCTCTCTCTCTCTCTCTCTCTCTCTCTCTCTCTCTCTCTCTCTCACACACACACACAAAAGCAACAATGAAAAATAAAATCTCTTTTTTGTCAAAAATAGGGTCAGATATGAAGCGGCGCAATTCGGATGCAGCATGAAATTTACATCCGTTTTGCACATACGAATCTGTTTTCTGTTTAGGCTTTCAAACTTCCATGAATTGCAGGCAGCCACTCAGCCATGGATCAAGAAGATAAGATATCTTGCCAGTTTCTTTCAATTTACAGTTATATATATGAAGCCAAAATCCTTAGAAACCCTACAAACATAATTTCAGAAGTGCGGGGTCCATGCACTGCATGACAAAATTGCTAGGTAAGTACTTGAAATCAAAACCCAACTGAGGGAATTGGGGCAATAACACTGTTTCTGTACAAGATGTTATTATTCCAACATGTACATTTAATACCAGATTCTGCGAAAGAGGGGGGGGAGGGGGGTTGTGTGGTTACATTTCAAAATCAAACCCTAGGGCTTTCGACTAACCTCTGCAAGTATAAGGACGATGAAAGATTCAAAACAAAGAAAGAATTGGAGAAGGAAAAACAAAATGGAGAAGAAATTCAGGAGCTCGGCGAACTTTACAACCTGTACAGCCTCGTGAGGAAGACGACATGTACACAGATACGCTGCTCAATCATCGAAGCGCTGGATCTCACCCATCATGATGCGGTTGCTGTGGACTTTGAAGCCCAAGAGAGAGGGGTCGATCTGCCTCCCTTTCTTCCCTTTCTTCTTGTTGCTCTTAGAAACTGCGCCGGATTCCGGCTCCACAGAAGCCTCGGGCTCAGATGTCGGCTTTTTGGTGCTCTTCAATACGTCAATGAATGAAGGCTCGGCCGGGTCTTTCTTATTAAATGAAGGGACTTCTGAAGCTTGGTTGGATGAAGGACCTCCGGTTTCTCGCCAACTCTCTGAATGTTGACAGAAGAGGAGAAGTTATATTTGAATACAGGCACCCATAATTATATAAAAAACACTATATTACAGCTAGGGAAACAAATGAGCCCAGATAAGCTGAATGTGATAGTTCTTAGCTTCACTCTATATGTGCATGGCGGTCTTTGCCTATCACTTCCCCATACAACAGCGAGCAATCCTACTCACACCTCAAATTACACTTAGTTAATACTAGGGCTTTCTTTATGAGCCAAGAATGCTCACCCAGTCTATGCGCCTGGAGTCACTAGACTGATCTGGAACTGAGCTTTTAGTAAACCGAGCCCTAGACGCATTTATCAAGGGCAGACCCATGTAGAAGGTTGCATACATTCGATATGCGAGAGGGAGAGAGAGAGAGCATACCATCAGAGGATGTAATGGTTGTCAAATTCTTCCCTCTTATGGATGGGGTTGAGGCTAGATCCGAGTATACCACCTGAGATGATACAACTTGTTCATCATGTCCATGCTGTAGCAACGAATCAGAGAAACCCTTAGAGAGAAAGGTTGGAATCCTACAAACAAGAAAGCAGAACATGAGTATTTTAAGTGTCAACTGTCAAAGTATACGAATATTAGTAGGTAAAGAAAAATAGTAAGTAAACAGCAATTGTCCAACACTCCAACCACAAGTTCAACAAATTCAATCCTAACAGATAAGAATGTACTCAGCCCAGGATCAAAGTTGATTCAACAAATAATCAGTATTAAACAAGAAAAGAAAATAACAATAGAAACCAACTGTTTGAAGTATAGTATCCTACTCAAGAAGTCTGGTATCCTACTCGAGATATATAAGGCTACCACATTTATAGCATCAAAAAAGTTCTAAATCAAGCATGAGGTATATAGTGTAAAGCTAATTTCCCCAATTTCTCTCAGTTGGAAAAACAAAATTGTGATTTGATTGTGTATATCTAAAGTAAAGCATTTACAAACAAATGATACCTGTTGTTGTTGATCTCTCCACCAAAAGAAGTATCATCTCCAACCTCATAATTGTGGAAGACTCCATCTCCACCTGTATAATATCATGTTCAACAATCACATGAATAATCCAGAAAAGAAAGAGTAATTCAGACAATGAAGAAGATCATATTACCAATGCTGCCAACAGAAGAATGTCTGATGGGAGCAGAACCTTTCAGCTGTTGATCTCTGCCCACTGGTTGCCCCGCCCCACTCATAGCATTGACAAACTCTTCATTTTGAATTTCGTCCAAATTTGAAAGGAAGTGCTTCCGGTCAACCGATGTTTCCGATGGAGATAGAAAAGTCAATCTTCCATCACTTCTAATGCTACCTTGATTTCCCAAATTAGCATTAGCAAATTCCTCCTGTGATACAGGCACTCCTTGAGCATAAGCACTTTCTGCATAAGAATCTCCAAAGCCCATTCTATCTTTTGTAGCCTTAAAGGATTTATCAGCAACAGGCTGGGCAAATAACCAAGAAGGTTCGTTCTGCCCGTAGGACGATGTGAGCACACCATCAGCAAACCCTGACGATCGTTCAAATTGAGGCACCGACTTCTGATAGATTCCATCATTTCCAACAAATGATGACCTCGCATTCCGTTTCTTAACAAGTATATTCACTCCATCCCTCTGCTTCTCTTCTTCTAGTTGCGACCTTTGTACTTGATATTCTATATATCTTTCTAACTCTTCAGATTCAGTCAAGCGTTTCAATAGCTCCTCATCAGAATTGGACCCGATTCTCTCCGCTGCATCCATGCTTCGACTGGTATGTTGCTTGGAAAACCTTTGTTGATAGGGATTAACTTCAGAAGAAAATTGTTCTTGCTGATCCAGTCTTTGAAACTGTGTTAGGGCTTTAACAAAGTCTGTGTCCGGTTCATGCAATTGGAATTTCTGTTTGACGGATGCTTGCTCAAAAGACGAAGTCCTTTGAGGAGGCTGAATAAAATCCAATGGACCAAATCTAGCTGAACGAGCCTGGTGTGGACTAGCTGTGGTCCTGATGAACGGACCGGCTTCATCGACCGACCACAACGCACCACACCTCTCTTCCTCATTGCCCGGCTGTTGTCTCAAAGCCGCAGCCAATTGCCGTGCTTGAATCTGTTCTTGCTGAAGCCCTAAAGGAAGCTGTTGTTCGAATGGAAGAGTCTGCTTATGCTTGGACAGAGATTGGACATCAAACATATAATTGTGATCTACATGGTGAAGGTTGTTTCCGAATTTTGCATGGAGAAGCTGTTCGATTGTCGCATCATTGTGCTGTGGGATATAGTGGCTTTGCTGCTGTGGCTCATTTAACATTCGCTGCCTAAGAAAAGACTGATGAAGAACATTGTGCATTGGATGGGCGTCCATACGTGTAGCCCCGAAGGTAGAATCCTGTAATTGCTGATGCAGCATTTGTTCAAGAAGGAGCTGCTGTTGTTTCTGCTGCTGCTGCTTCTGCTGCATCATTTGCATTTGTAGGTGATGCTGAAGCTGCTCCTCCTGCAACCGCTGAAGCCGCTGCTGCTCCTCCTGCAACCGCTGAAGCCGCTGCTGCTCATGCAACCGCTGAAGCTGCTGCTGCTCCTGCAACCGCTGAAGCTGCTGCTGCTCGTGCAGTCGCTGAAGTTGCTCCTGCTGCTGCTGCTGCTGCAATCGCTTAAGCTGCTGCTGCTGCAATCGCCGAAGATGCTTCTGCTGTTCAATTTCAAATTGAAATTTTGAAAGGTGATCCAATTCTGGCAATTGTGGACTAGTAGATCGTTGTTGGAGGGCAGAATTTTGCATCTGCTCCACAAATTGTGCAGAAAAATCCAGATTTCGATTAGAAAGTGACTGTTGTTGCTGAAGTTGTTGCTTCTGTAACTGTTGAGAGAGAAAGTACTCGTCCAAACTTAAATGATTCGATTCAGCTTCAGCACGGGGGAATCTACCAACATCAATAGCATCAGGGAATACATTTGAACGGTCGTTCCTCATATGATTGGTGGGCCATTCATCGGGATTAATGGAGGTATCATCAATCATATTAAATTTATCCTGTTGGTTATTAACTATCCACTGATCAAGATTGCTAGCTGTATTGGATGAAAGAGGACCTTTTGAATGCATTCCTTCCAGCTCAGACCAGAATAACCCAAGAAGGTTTGGATCATTACCCTTTGAAACTTTATGGCTCCGTAATCCGGCTTCTCCTACTTCAGACCCAATAAAATGGTGACTACTAGAGGAAAATGATGAATCTTTGTGCTCATTTGGAAGATTTTCTAGCACGGAGTCCGACCGACTCTTAGGCCTCCCTGTGTACAGCACTTCTGCAGTAAATAAAAGGACAGAACAATCTTTAATGGCAGAGCAAAAAAATAGACAGAAAACTACACGTATGAAAGGGCCTTTCACGTACATGCCCATGCAAACGTGCCCATGCAAACAATCTTTAATGGCAGAACAAAAATGTAGACAGAAACTACACATATGAAAGGGCTTGTCACATACGTGCCCATGCAAAATATATACGCATACACATATATACCCTTAAAATCTGTATTTTGACATATTACCCTACGTGAAGTTTCATGAAAAGTACCCCTTAAAAGCTGGGAATTTGCATTCAATCATCGGTAAAAGCTAATTCTGTACAAGAAGTTCTTTCAGGATCAGCAGTCTTTGTAAGTAGAAGAGTATATATGTAAGAAAGTTTTCAAGGGCACCTATGAAAATTCAAATATATACGGATAAATTTAGAATAGAAAATTTTGCAGTGCTATAGATCTAGATATCTAAAAGTGACATAGCATTCAATAGAAAAAATAAATAAATAAATAACCTTCGACATCTTGCCCTCCAAGATCTTGCAAGCGTTGCCCTTCTGAACTGGAAACCTTATACTCATCAGTAACAAACTTGCTTGCTTGATCCGACCATGATTTAGAAGTAGCCTGTTCTTGGCCATTTGTGGGAAAAGTATCTCTTATATCAGAAGAAGGAATTATCACCTCCAAGTTGCTTCTTTTAGAATCCAAGGCATCAGATTTCTCACTAGGAGAGATAATAGGACCTGTTCCAGGTTTTAAGGCCAAGTGTGGTATAACTTCACCGAGTGGGCGGAAAGGAGTGCCCTCTGGGGCATCTGAACGGCATACAAGTAGATCAATACCAAAATATCCTTCTTGGAACCAGGAGATGATGTCAGCGCCTAGAAATGGCCCCTGTGTAACTCCTTGAGGATCCAGGTAAAACAAGCTTAACTCTTCCAAAACATTATCATCCTCCAAGGACTTTACTTCAGAAACAGAATTTTGATAGAATTTGGTGGGTTTTGGAGTGCTGTCGATGAGAGTAGTATTGAACAGTAAATTGGAATCATCAGGTAGCTTAGCACTAACATCAAAAGCAGAACTTGACTCCAAGCAATCTAACTTCATGTTCTTCACGAAATCAGAATTTACATCCTCAATGACTTTCTCATCGGAATCCATTAAAACATCACTTTCTGAGACTGCTGGAGCTATATAATCGTTATCCAAGCCAGAAGTCAAAGAGTTCAGTTTATCCTTCCTTTCCCCTACTCCAGAATCTAATTTGGAATGAAACAAACACATTCAGGGATTTTAAAAGGAAAAGAATAATTGATGAAGAGAAAAAGGGAAAAAAATTAGCAAAATTGGGAAAATTTTCATATAAACCTGCAGAGGATCCTTCGATGAAGCTGGGAGATATTTCACCATATGTTTTGTCCCCCAAGTCATCAACTCCCTTCATCTGGTCATTGCTTGAATAGTTTTCTTCACTGCTTGTGACCTTTCCTTTCCAGATGTCCTCTAAAAGAGCCTACCACCGAGAATGTAAATCACTTCAGAGACGGAGAAGGTAAAATAAATATCAACTAATTTAACTAATAATGTAACAGATAACTAAATTCTCCTTATTAGTTTTTAAACTCTCACAGAAGAGTAGGTAGTCAAGTGAAATAAAGGCAAGTAATCTTCCTAAAATAGGTACTCCAACGAGATATGCAAGATCACTACCTAAACAAACTTCTTTATCTTAGAGATTCACCAATGCTATCGATGTAATGTAAGAAATGATGCAGCATGCACATTGCAAAAATTCACTGCGTTAAATGGAAAAGGTGTGCAAATGAAGCATAACGCATAATTGATAATCACTGACTTAAGCATACCTCTTCATCTGCCTCAGGTGCAAGAAAGGCCAGTGGTGTTACTGTGCTAGAAAATGTAATACAAGGAACTTCCTCAAGGCCCTCAGGTTTAGTGTCAAAGGATGAAAGTGTCTTCTGCTTCCGGTATATATCAAGAAGTTTTCCCCTAGGATAGCGAAAAGTGTCTGTCAATATACCAGATGTTCTTATAGGTGAAGCACCAATCAGCCCAGTAGAGGCTGAACTGCTAAAGGGCAAGACCACATTGGTTTTTGCTCTACCCCTCCCAGGTGCAAACCCCACACTCGAACCCTCACCACGTCCTCTTTGTGGCCCAAATCCTGGAGCTGCACGATTTTCTTGACGGTGACGAGGCCTCCATTTATCACGAGAATCTGACTCCAACGGCAGACGGGGGTTCCCAATTATAGGCTGCTTTTCAACATGAGAATCATCCTTTTCCTTATCCGCATCCAACTTTTTATCCGGTGGAGATTCCTTCTCTTTGTCCTCTGGCCCCCATCGTGACGACCATTTGCTATCACGTCGACTTTCATTCCCTGCATTACGGACGGGAGCTTCATTCCACCTTTCAGACGAATGTGAAATCCGAGAATCCGAAGACTCTCTCGAAGTATTATTGCCATTACGGCGTTCATTTTTCCGTTCCTTCCTACCAAGTAAGCTAGTCTCCCTCTCCTCTTCGCGCCAGCGACGAGTATTTTCGATGTCCGGTGCATTCCTCCTCCTTTCTTTCTTATCTTGAGATCCATCCAGACGCCAAGCATCTTTCTGAGCCGAATCTGGTGAAGATCCATGAGATGAAGAATTTGGTGGCCGAGCATCCTATGACAAACAGTTCAGAAAAAATAAGAGAGAACCACGAAAATAGCTCTTTGACAAAGGAAAAGAGAATCATTGAACATCTAACAATGTTTCCCCAAAAATCCTGCCTTCTCTATATAAGACAAGTAGACAATATATAGTATGAGAACATATCTTACTGAACCAAAGGGAATAGATCCATTACTAGGTGCATTTAGCTAAATATCTTTCTAAATAACAAAATTGCCAAGCATGAACTAAATAACTTTCTAACTAACTTTTTGCATATCCCAGAGTCCCAAGAAGTTTTCTCTTGCAGTCATAATGATTGAGAGATCCTACAAATCAAATGTCCAAACAAGCCTGAAATACTAAGGCCCGGCAACGGGCCTCGTCAATAATGTAAACCTTTACTAGAAGCTAGGCTTCAGAGACTAAGCACGATGTTAAGTTGATCTATAAGAATTTACAAGGAAAAAGAAAAGAAAAGGAAAGAAAAGAAAGAAGTTATAGAAACTGAATTAGCATGTCCCTAGACTATCGACTGATCAAATTATGCATTCTGACCACCAATTTATGTAAAACAATAAGCAAGTAACAAGAATCCATAGAATGACAGGTATATACAAATGAGTGAGAAGAAATGCTGACCTTGCTATCAGTCGGTTTAACATAGAGCCATTGGGGAGAAAGAGGAATGCTATTCTCTGAAAATGGCTGATCTGCAGCGCCATAAACAATTTAAGATATTATAATTTAAGAAGGACTTTTAATGCACCGCATTCAAGAAATATTAGTATAATTCGCCATGAAAGACGAGATCCTAACATATATAGTGCAAACTAGACTACACTGCATATCCAACAAAACAAAATGCCCATTACCATGAAATATAGCACCTAATCGAACAAGAAAATACACAATACGAAATGTTTTCACCGGAAGAGTGGTAACCAGAAGAGTCTAAGGAAGTCCACTGAAGGCAAAAGCACATCAGAAGACACCACTCTTTCCATCAGTAGAACCATATTCCTCATTCAAACCTTAGCCGGTAAAGCATTATATTATGCTTCGAGTACTGCAAGCATAATTAAGACCAAGAGTTGTTGTGCGAAACTCTTCTCATATTCAATTTATCACAACAATCCACTAGCTCCACAAATCCACAATGTTTTTGAATTTTAACGATGCCTTGTGAATCCAGAATCAGTATTGTTCCGCTAGGTACATTCGCATGCTCACTTAAAGGTAATCTCATCGGATGCATTTAATTTGTTAACAGATTCTATCGGAATAACTTCCCCTATATTAGGTTATTCTGTTATCCCAGGCTATTGGAGAACAAAATCAATTTGTTGCTTTTAGATTTACACGGCGAGAACAGCTACACCAATAAGGGATAAATATTATGATTGTGAAGATAACAGGGAAGGAAGTGATAGATATGACAATCCCTTATGTTGTCTGGACTTGACATTTCGCATTTTATCCTAAATAACCCAACTTGATAAGAGGAGCATCCTGCATGGTTCTTCTAATGTATTTGCAAGATAAGCTGGATAACTGGAGTTGTCACCCGCTATCCCAAAGCTAAACAATGCCGTGGTTCAAATACAAAGCAAGCACCAGCACTAAGAGGTTATAACATTTGTTACCGATTAACCTATAAACAGAATAGACCACCCAGTTAGAGAGAAAGTGACAGGAAATTCACCTTTTGATTCACCAAGAAATCCCAGAGGAACCTTCTCCTCGGTGTGTCCTATGGAAAGAGCCGCTGAAAATATAGCAGGAAAAAATAAGCATCCAATTTAGATGATTTTTTTTAATAAAAAAAAAATTCTAATTGAGCAATCGTGAAGAAGGGAGAATGAAATGAAACAGTCATCAGAAGTAACAGAATCAGAGATTTCAGTCTCTAGAGAAAAGTTTACAAAAACAAAGAAAAACCATTTTTATCCCAAATATTACCACTTCCCGATTAGCCAAAAATACAAAAAACAAAAAGGAAAAAGATTACAGCGATACATTTAAAAGAAACAACTCCGGAAGAGATAATACAACATGCAAACATAAATAAAAATTAAAGAAGAATTATCCGAATACAGTAGTCACAAAGAGGAACCCTAATTTTAACCGATCCGATCAAAATACTACAATCGGCGCCCAAGGAAGTGCTAACCTTTCCCGACCGACGCCGCCTCCGCCGCGGCTTTGTCGGCGCCGACGAACTCCTCCGACCGGTCCACCTTCCCCTCCGCCATCGGAATCACCGGAACACAGCAAGATCCAACCGGGAACGAGGGAGAGAGAGAGAGAGAGAAACAAGAATTAGGGTTTCGCGATCGAAGGAGAACCTTGCGATCTTAGGGGAATGGAGAGCGCGAGATCGGTGGAGAAGATGGGATTAGGGTTTTGGGCGATCGCACGAAGGAGCGAGAGAGAGTTGTGAGTGAGATCGTTTGCGAGAATGGTATGTTTTGGGAGTTTGGATGGAGAGAAAACGAGAGAGAGAGAGAGAGAGAAAGAGAGAGAGGAGGGTGGAGTAAATAATAATGAAAAATACTAACTAATAATAATAATAATATAATAATAATAATTCTTTGCAGTTAAATAACATAAAATATATGGACAATTTTTTGGGGATTTTGCACCATGTTGTGTTACCTTTATACCCTCGAAAGTTGTTAAATACTGTTAGTATTAATTAATAGGAAAAACTTTAAAAATCCCCTGTGGTTTCATGCATTCTCACTTTAGTATCCCGTGGTTTAAAACGTATCAATTTGCTCCCTTGTGGTTTCATTTTTATTTTTTCGGAAGCTTTTTCGTTAATATTTCGTTAAATTATATACAAAAAAACTCCAATTATCCATCTATATTTATTGAATATTTACTTTAGTACTTTTTAATTTTAACTTTATCACTGATTTAAGAAAAAAAATAAAATAAAATTGATAACAAAAAAAGAAAAACGAAACTACAGGTGCAAATTGATACATTTTAAACCACAGGATACTAAAGTGATAATACATGAAACTACATGGGGTTTTTTGAAGTTTTTCCTAATTAATATTAATATAAACCTCACAATTTTATAAACAAAATTAACTATAGTGAGTCTATGCATTTATATTGTTCAAAGTTCTACTTGGTTGATTAACACACCTAAAAACTTGAAAATATCTCTCTCTCTCATTCTAACTTTATTGGTCATTTTAAATTAATTTTTTATTAAAATAACTATTATATTCTTGAAAAGAATATTATTATAGCATTATGTTTACTGACTAATTTCATCTCTAATCTGTTTATTCCATTTTCATGTCATTTTATTTATTATAGTACTATCATGTAAACCTCAGGCTAAAATTGTTATATTTTGTGGTAAAAAAGAGATCATCAACTAAAAAATGGCCCAAGAGGACCAAAATCACCACAAACTAACAATTTTGGCATCTAAGCTCTCAAAAGGTAAATACAGCAAATTGCATACAAGTAATTTGTCACTGTTTGGACTTTGCTCATTTTTCAACTTTACACACATAATTCTTCATGGCTATCCATCTCTTCAGCTTCAGATTGCGCAGATTGCGTAAATTTCGAAATCGGAATCAGTTAAACCAAAATGCAAGATAAATTGTCCTCATAGAGAGCAAAATTCACTAACAAGTCACTAAATACTGCAGAGAACATGATATACTGTCTCCAAACCCTGATGCGAATACCGCGAGAATCGCAAATTAAGTTCGTTTCAAAAATTACAGAAACAAAAGCGTTCCACGAGAAAAAGAAAATATATATCTAAGAGATAAATCTAGGTCATCCTCTGGGCGGCTTCCTTGGCGAGGAGCTTTTCCCTAGCCTTGGTTTTCGCCTGAGATTTGGAGCCCATTATGCCGCCACCCCATTTCTTCCTGATCTCGTCGAACTTGTCGTTGAAGTTGGCCTAAATATAAATGGTTACCATTTAGTTAGCTCACTGCGGGAAAACAAAAACAGGTTCAAAGAGAACGCGCACGGCATCGTTTGTTTTCCTCACCTTAATGGCTTCCAAAATCTTGCTGAACTCGAGTTTGTCCTCGTTCTTCACAGTCGTCAAGCAGAGGACGGCGGCGGTCTTTTTGTGCACGATCTAAGAAAAATACGCGTCGAAGAATATACGCATCAGCACACTCCATAATTTAGAGAGAGGGAGAAAGAGAAGAAAAAAAAAAAAGTGCTAAGAGAGAACATAAGTATTCTCACAGCTCCAAGTCGCGCTTTCCCTTTCACGATGCAGTAGGGAATTTCCATCTTTCTGCACAAGGCAGGAAGCCAAACCACTAGTTCGATAGGGTCGACATCATGAGCAATCACCACTAGCTGAGCCTTTTTCTGCGGGAAAACAAAAAAAATAAAGTTATATAACCACAAATTATAACGTGGAAGATATTAAATCGAATAACTAAGAAAATGGGCCCAGTTTTTCCTAATTAAAGGAATATAAGAGAGTGATCACAAACAGGTTAAAAGTGACTTGGAAAGAGATGCTTATAAGGAGAGATAAGGTGAGAATAAATAAGGTGAGATTCCATATAAACAGTTTAAAGCCACGTACTCAACCCATTACACACAGAAAGTGATAACCACATATCTCATTCAAAAAACTGCAAATAAGAATTTAATTGCGTTATTTTATCGATCCCACTACGACGGGGTAGCTTAAAGAAGCCATGTGAATGCCACATGCTCGACTTCAATGCTAACTCGATTCAAATGCTAACTTCTAATGAGCAACTAGGAAAACTACCTCAAGCAGTGAAGTATTATAATCAGAAACACGAAGAATAAAAACAGAATTCACATGTATCGGCAAGAAAACAAGATTACAAGTAAATTACCGTATTAAACTTAACCACACAGTAACAAAATACCCAAGGCATAAATTATAAGAAAAGGCAACAAATTTAAAAAAAAAAATCATAAATTACCTGCTCAATGAGGTAGGTCACGTGATTAAGACCATACTTCACCACAATCGGCTTCTTCGCTTCAACAGTTTTCCCCTGGGCCTCCGCCTGGGCCCTATTCAAAAGCCGCTCCTTCTTAGCAGCTCTATCTTCAGGCCGGTACTTCAAGAGCATCTTAAACAAATTGGTTGCTGCAACGAAACCATGCATGCATTAGTAGTTTTTTTTACTGAATACTTAGATGAGCTTTCCCCGACCAATGTGCAGGGTACATTTCGTTTGTGCTGTAAAGCGAAAGAAGAGAAAATAGGTTTGGGCAGAAGCAGGGAGTTCCGTTGTTCGTTTTGACACAAAGTGGCAAAATGTGACGCAAGTCACATAACTCCTGTTTCCGAGACCCCTCACTTCCCTGAAATCAAATTCACTCAGATGGCTACCGAATGATCATCAAGTGCATGCAACTTACACCCGACTGAAGATGAGTTGATTCAATCCAAATTAATCGTACATTAAATCGACTATTAAATGTTTATTTCAAGGACACCATTGAGATAACATTCTTAGTTACAAGGAAAGGAAGTTGCTTGAGATGCATCAATATCTCAACAAACAGCCATAAACATAGTGGAAGTATACATTTACTTAAGAACGCGTAATTTCCTCAGGATCAAAGATAACATCTGACGAGTAAAATAGTAGCAGAAAAAGAAATGCATTAATTAAATTAAATACATTACATTAAGCATCAGCACTCCATCAGCATAATACGAACATCTACGCAAGTAACTTAAACATTAGGGGATATAGCCTACAATTGAGGGAGCCACTGTACATTTCTACCAAAAAAGATATAGCAGTAAAAATGAAATTTAAAAGAGGAGAAAAAGAAGAGTTACCGAGATTCTTATCGAGGGTTCGAGTGAACTGGTTCAGAGCCGGGGGAACCTTGAGCCTCTGCCTCAGAATCCGCCTCTGCCGTTGGATCCTCACCACCTTCGGCCACTTCACGAATCGGGTGAGGTCCCTCTTCGGCGGCAACGCCCCGCCAATCCCGAACTGCTTCGGCCGCTTCTCGAACAACGGATTCACTACCTTCTCCTACACAGAACCAAAAAAAAAAAAAAGCAAAAATCAAAAATCGAAAAACGAAAACTTGGATCAAAAACACATAACCTAAATGGCTTTGGGGGAAAATGGTGGAGTAAATAAGATTAATACCGTCTTCTTTTTCGCAGGGGCCGCCACCTTAACACCCTTCTTGGGAGCCTGAATAAAAAACAACGCATAAATCCGTAAAATAGCCACAAAATTAGGAAATTTTTGACGCGGGAGAGCGTAAAACACACGGGATTGTTGTGGATGAGAAGAAGATGAAGCACAAAAAACCTAGATCTGGGAAGCGGGGTTCGCGGTAAAATGCTATGAGAAAATCGAATTTTGCGAGGAAAACAAGGGTTCTAGAGATCGGAGGTAAAGTAAAAGGCGAATTCAAAGGAGAGATCCATACCATTTCGGGGCTTCGGCTGGGGCTAGGGTTTTGGAGACGAACGAGTGGGAAGAGGCGGAAACCCTAGTCGAAGAAGAAGAAGAAGAAGAAGAGCGTTGCGAAGCTGCGGCGGAAGGGATTATATATTTGGAGAGGTGGCGGGGACTCGTCTGATCTGGACCGTCGAAATTTTAGATCGATTTGATCGGAGTCGCCTCACCGTCCGATTGGAGTGTCTTACCGCTGCGGAAGCCCTAGAAAGTGAACCGGCCGGTCCGGGTTGAGAATGGATGAATGACGGTCGAATTAAACCGGTTAATAGTGTTGGCTTGGCCATTAATTCTATAATTTTAAACAATTAAAATTCTATTTTTTTTACAAATTAGTTGTTTGTTATTAATAAAAATTCAATTAATTTGGAATGATTTAGTAAGATTTCTAATAACACAAATAACTCTGATCCAATTTCCGTAATATCCATATTGAATTTGGTCAGAATTTTTTTACTAAATAATTATTGCTTTTCCATAGAATTCTATTTAAATTTGGCGCCAAATAGAATATCACCTAAACCTACTTTTATATGCACTGCATAATTAAAAAAAAAAGTTGCACCTAGAATAGCAAAAGAAATTTGTGCATACAACTTTTAAGAATATATAGATAAGAAAAATTCTAAATGTACATCTGTCCAGTATGTAAGATCTACGTCCCACCCATCCAAT
This sequence comes from Aechmea fasciata, assembly GCA_025177825.1. Taxonomy (NCBI): domain Eukaryota; kingdom Viridiplantae; phylum Streptophyta; class Magnoliopsida; order Poales; family Bromeliaceae; genus Aechmea; species Aechmea fasciata. The sequence continues at coordinate 6,729,590 of CM045934.1, forward strand.
GAGTGCGGTAATGTCCACTAGTCACATCAAGTAACTAATACTTTCGTCCTACTCTTCAGATGGATGAGGTGTAGATCTTACATCCCTAATGAAATATACCTCTAGCATTACTCTACAGATAAATGTACTTACACCTATTTCCTTAATAATATGTATTTCCTTTATTAAAAGATTTCATTGAAGTGACAAAATAACAATATTACAGTAATTCCTGAAAAATAAGAAATTATTAAATAGTACCAAACTTTTTACCAATATCTTGAAACAAGTGCAGCATATTACGATATAATAAAGTGCATAATTACAAAAGCTTTATTGTTTTTAATTCTCTACGCGCTTCTTCCGCTTTCCACTCTTTTAAAGTTTGATTACAAGATCGTTTGTAGAGTGGTTTATTTGTTGAAAGGTCTCTCGATTTGATCTTTCGATGCAGCATCATGTAGGAGTGCTTCACATCACTTTGTTCAAAAACCAAATACACATAATAGCAACTGTGTTTTAATCAAGTTGCACAATTTTACATAATTGTTTTGTATTTTCTGCAGTGCTCGTGCTAGACGAGCTGCATGTGTGTAAACAGGCTAACATCATTCAAATAACATGAGAGTGAAAATTCGATTAGACGAAGCACAATCAATCTATTCTTAGGGAAATATATGAAAAAATAAAACACGTATAATGTAACCCCCAAATAGTTGGAGTCAAATTAATCAGGTAAGTTAATAAGGATGGCATATTACATTTGCGTCTAGAAAGATAACAATTAATGAAGCCCGCACACCGACAATGGCAACAAAAAGGAGTTCAAATCGGAACAGAGATCGCTCGAAAAATACCGTGCTACCTATAACCGCAATTGTCACTCGGGACGAAAAAGTCTAATCCTACAAAAAAAACAAAAAAGAAAACATAAATGAGTTAGTCTTCCCGATGTATGGTGTTCTATACTGTTCTTGTGGGGAAAAAACTCGCAATGCTAAAGAAACAACTTACTGAATTCGGCGTCTTTTGCCTATTCCTCGTCTGTTCCGAAGTACCTATCTCCAAACTCGCCCATGCCAGGAATGACACGGATATCCTCGTTTAGCCCAAACTCAATCTCAGATGTCACAATCTTAATCCTCGGGAACCTTTTGCAAACTTCATGTACTCCCTGAGGAGCCTGATCATGGGAAGATACGCAATTTCAGCAAAATTTTGCATACGATACTGAGAAGGCTGGAGTGTATCTCTTGAGATAGTCTAGGCTTTTGTTCAAAAGCATTATTATGTTTTATGTATTCTAAATCTTGAAGTTTGTTCGCATGACACGCTAGTGGACGGACAAAAATTTAATTTAGTCTCCCTACATTTGAACAGTACTCCATCACGTAACTGAATGCACCAGATTATAAAACAGAACCTTGGCGATGAAATGAAAGAATTTGAGTTCGAAAAGAGGAACAGTCCTCGGGGTACCCAAACTTACAGATATGAGGTTAAGGAATATAATATTGGCCTCCTGTACACCCCTCGACAGGAGCAAAGATATAGCCTTAACAGCTGAATTGCCTGGCACAGGATAAGAGGATAAAAAGGGTCGCATCAGCGTGACAATCAACTAGGCAGAGTGGACATACCTGATATCATTCTACAAATAACTTGTTAATAGGGCTTTTTATCAATAAAACAACAATTTTCCAGAGTTTTAAATTGGCCAATGATTAAGTTCACTAAACTTTGTACAGACAGGTGAAGAAAATCAATGCTAGCGGCAATTGGGAACGAAAGAAAATCTTGTTTACACAATCAAATCCAGAGTGATTAAAAATTAAACGAACTAACCTGTGCCTAGTATTGGATCCAACAGAAGAACATGCCTATCTGATATATCTTTTGGCAATTTGTGATAGATAAGCTGAAAAAAAGAGGAGATTACTCAGAAAATTAACCTAAGGAGATAAATCAAAGATACAGCTGATTAACTGCGAACCTGCTGGCCGTTATCTCCTTCTTCCCTGTGGATAAGGATCTTCCCTATTTTGATGCCTTTACAACAAGCCCGCAGTGCATTCTCCATGCTCTCACCACTGGAAGCAATTTTAATAATAGATACAACATAAAATCACAAGATACATTTTGGAGATCAAAATTAAGTGCGAGTAAGAGAGACAAAAGGAAGTGTGCACACACATATATAGATATGAGAGAGAGAGAGAGAGAGAGAGAGAGAGAGAGAGAGAGAACAGGGTTACAAATAACCGGTTGAATAAACTCATTTCCTATTTATTCAAGGCTTAGATGTTTGCAAATTTAAAGGATGAGTGAGCTTCATTAATACATATATGTACATTAGACTGCCATCAAAGAGACTGTCAAGTTTGAACATGAAGTGTTCCTGCATGGTCCCTGCTACTATGATATGTCAACATAATAGCAGATAACGCTGCAAAAAGGGTTGAAATGATTACCTCCTAATAACTGAAATGCCGCATAATCTTCTAGAGAATTCTACTCCAGTGTATACAGATCCTGCAGTACATAGTAAATACACATAAATATTTACCCTTCCAAGCAGAATTTAATATGCATAAATTGGCATCATAACATCACAGATAAGACAAGCATCAGAATGACCCAATATTGTTGAGAGAGTAATTCCACACCACATCATAGCAAAAAGAAATAAGCAGGACTGCAGGTACAGCATATTCATAACAGAGATTTGATGTCTACTGATGGCTCCTGTAGCCATGATCACAACAATCATCACCAAAGAATATTTTTAGCAACAGTTCAAATTATTTGCAGTATTCTGTCCACTTTGCGATGGATTTCCTAGTCGATAATAGAATTTTCTTTATTGTCGGGTGGGTGGGGGGAGGTTCAGGTGCAACTTTTATGCTTCAACAGCTGACAACCATTGCAGATAAAAAAAACCTTGCTGCACAACTTAGTTACCCTTCCCCCTAATAGCTCTGCGTTGCATTCCTTTCCCATCAATGCTTTCTTTTTCAATCAATGCTACAACCTCCAATACCACCCTTGCATCACCACTGATTCGACACTGAGCTCATCATCTCCAAAGCCATCACCTCCCAAGCCCTCTCATCAGACCCTTCCACCAAGTCCATCCAGGACATGATTCACCTCCTTCAGCACTGCTTCAGCTTTGATGTCCTCTCTGACAACCTCCGCTCTATCGCCTCTTCCCTTTCCTCTCTGTCCCTGCTGTCGCCTGCTTCATCTCCTCCCTTGACCATGCATAGCTCAACTTGTTCCCCTATGTAGCTCTCTTCTTCTTGTCGTCTCAGATCTCCTCCACCACTCCATCAGTCGCCTCTGCTCCTCCACCATCCTCAAAATCAATGATGCCATCCGCCCAACTTGACCAATGCTGCTGAGATCCACGGCAAGATCTACCTCCTCTACAACAAGCACTGTCTTGCTAGGACCTTTGATTAGTTACTTATAATCTAGAATTAAGTGTGATTTTTGAGAATAGTAGAACTAATACTAATTAATTCCTTTCTGTCTTCAGCTGTCAACAAGCTCACGTTAACAATATGAGGTCTCTATCCAATTTAGAGTGGTTAAATTCACTATAGAGAGTTGGGCTGGTGGGAAGGCTTAAAAACAACTACCAATCTTCACTGACACTAACAAATAAATGTTAAACGAGAGAATTTATAAGATAATATTCCAATGTGATTTCATTAATTAGACAAGAATGTTAATCAAGTAATGACCGGCCGACTAATGTTTTTAAACAATTTGCACATGCCCAACACAATCGTGGTCTTGTAATAATGTATAGCACCTGCTTACCAGTTGGAGTTATCACCTGCTTTTCTTTAAATGGAAGATGGCCTAGCCCATGCTCAACAACCTGTTAAAAGGTAAGCATTAAAATAAGATGAAGTATCAAATAAAATTTATTAAAAAGGAACCTTATATACTAACCAAGCGAATCAGGCGATCAGCATAAAATATGAAGTCATCCCTTGTAGTTTTTGCATCGCGTATTAGAGTATGCATGCCACGTATCTGTAAGAAGTTTTGAAGACACACAGATCAACAAAACAAATCAAGTTATAAAAGAGCTTGATATAAAGCAAAAATTTTAGCCTGTACTCAAGCATCTGCAATGTACTGTGAATAAAATTTCAGGTACAATATTCGTGCATTCAGTACCTGAAAAGTTGATTGAAAGACATACAGATTTGGATATATTTTACAAAGATCATGTTGACCGAGTTTAGTGTGTATATGCTGCACAATCAAGTCAATTGCTACATGATTGTCTCCACCTCGGGGAATGATAATATCAGCATACTTCTTTGTCGGGAGTATGAAGTCCTCAAAAGCAGGCTTGACAAATTTCGAGTACTGCAAACAAATTGGATAGCATTTACTCGCAAGAACAAGATGCAAAGAAAATTATGCATTTAAAGGCAAGAAGAAATAATCATAACCATGGGAACTACAAAGAAGCCTTCGTTCAGCCAATTTGAAGAAATCGTTTATTTGCCTTTCACTCCTGTGAATTGGCATACGCTAATCAGCAAAAGATTTCCTTCTCTTTTTTCACTACATTCACCATCCAATATTCTTTATTATTCCAAACTCAAGTTCAAGCCAAGTATTTTATCTAACTACCACCTCCAACTTCCATTTTTGTAAGTGATGATGCCTCCTAGATAGAAATCGCTTTACCTTCATTATGTACCTCAAGATATCAAAGATAATTATTCTTCTTAAGCTCAGTCAAACCGCAGATTTTTATCTATGTGATCTTATCCAACCTCACTCATGTTCATTATTCTAAAACAATATTAGAAAATACAAGGGAAATTTTGGGGCGCTATAGATTTAAAAACTTCTGAACCTAAGAGCGGATGTGATGTCTTGCAATCTGCAATTAGCAGAAAAAACTAAATTGAAACAATGTACGTATAAGTTGTTTATAGAAATTAATATTTAGCATTGCCGTTATCATCTTCCAATAACCTAGTTCTTAATGTTAAGTTAACAAAAGTAGAAACCTCCAAAAAACAAAAAAACTGTATGTAACAACTTGGACCAAGAATAGTCGACTAGTACAAATATATACTCTGAAATTTTGGAATATTAACTGATCCAAACATGAGGTTCTGAAGATTTCTTCTATGTCAATATTACATCTAAACTGACCTAGTAGTGGACCCACGAATATACATCACTGTGAATTATAAGAAGGATAAGAAAGAAAAAGTTACTACAGAAAAGAAAAGTTGCTACATCAAACCTGATCCAGCACTGTTTTGATATCTCTACCCCTCTCAGAAGTATCACGCCAAATCCTCCTTGCCAGCCGTACATCAGCATCTGCATATATTAAGTGGCTATAAGTAGCAACTTAACAGCAGAGGTCCCAGCAGTAATAGTACAGAAGCAACTGTCTAGGAAAAATCTAGAAAAATACATGACCTGAATGCATGTAACATGCACAGCCATAAACATTCTTAATTAGACGGCTAGGTATTTTTCTTTCTGAATTACGACACAGATTGAGAATTTAGTTGAGAGTTGAGACACGAAATATATCCATTATAGTTCTTCAGAAGTAAATAAGAGTAATAATAAGACGTGAATTTCAATATGATCGGCAAATATTTCTCTTATGCAATGATAAGCACCAAGGGGAATCTCAATTATTTAGACAGGGATTTAGAGATTCATTGTAATTACTCCAGACAAGAAAATGTTTAATAGCTAAAATACACTAGGTAAATGCTGAGAGTTCTTTCAGCTTTATTCACCAAAAGTCAAGGCACCGCATCATGCACCCCAGAAGGCCACTAAGCATTAAATATAGCAATAACACTGCCAAGGTTGCATACTCATGACATGCAACCACTTTTTACATGACATGGCACACAACATGCGTTAATACTGTGTAATGTTCCAGAGTTCACATGATCATTATCCATAGCTCTCCAATTCACATGAACAAGAGACTGAGGATACATGGTTAAGATATACAGGATTGATATAAATGTATATAATGTATAATATGTTCATAATAGACGAGGATGAGAGATATGACCTGTATCAACAAAGATCTTCATATTCATTAGTTCGCGAACACGTGGATCATGGAATGCTAAAATCCCTTCCAAAATAATGACATCTGAAGGGTTGACCTGAAAAGAATCAAGAAAATTGGGAATTGGTACACTTACATTAAAATAAAAAAATAAAAAAAACAAAAAATAAAATAAAAAATAAAAATTAGAGGAGTAATAGAAACCATGTTGAATCAAGAGTACATCAGATGTCAAAACTTGAAACAACACCAGTGTTCCTATGAATTATAGCAATAAAACACAGCAAATCAGATTCCAATAACTTCACAGAGCAGTAAGATTAGCAGATCAAGAAATTTCAATTGTACACAAGTAAGCATTTCTACATAGAAATTTGAGATGGTAGTATAAAAAGGAGGTCAGAATGAAGTAAATTTGAAGCTTTCCATTTTAACTACGTGAGAATATGTAGTATACACAAATAATACTACAGAAAAATGAAGTGTCTAATGAGACCATACGGACATACAATCATATTGAGAATTACATATAAGGCATGTTGGTCTTAGGAAAAACAGGAAGATAGCTGTCATTGCAAGTGCTCTCAAAGCTTCAGCTTCCTCAGAATCCCAATGTGTTATAAAACAATACGAACCACAACTTTAGCAACTTGATTACCTTCCGCGGTGGCGATATACTTTTATGAGTTTTGAAATCATAATTAGGGATGTCAACGGCAATCCCATGCTTCAAGTTCTCCATACATGATAGCAAGTATTCAGTTTTGAAGGCATCTGAAATTACAGAGAAATATTCCCGTAAAAAAGAGCAAAATCCTTATTACATGAATCAAGTAGAATAAATGAGATGGCATACATTTTTTACTAAAGAGCTACTCAATGTGGCTCATTCTTTTTCCTTTTTTTTCTTTTTTTTCTTCCTATTTTACACAGGAAACATTCAATTAGATCTTGTGGCCACAGAAGAACAAAGAAAAAAAAATCAGGGTATCAAACGGAGAAATAAGAGGATGACTCTAGCATTTCTATTGGCAATGATTAGATAACTAATTATGACAATGTAAAGATTTATAATCATGTGAACAGGTTTAATTTTCCAGAAAAATAGAGTACCTGGGTGATCAAAATTGTACTCATGAACTCGAGCCAATTCCTCTTCTGATAAATCATAGTAAAATGATCTCTGCAATATCATGTATATAGGTCAAGTTAAAATTGCATGACCTGTTGTTTTATTAGTCCTAGTGTGTTAATCAAAAGGAAACAATTCAAGTAAACAGTATCAAAATACATTTTGGCAATAATATGCACTAGTTAATTGGACAAGCCTTTGTAGATAAAAACTCGTAATCACCGTAATTATCCTTATCACCATCATAACTTTCTCCCAACAATTAGCCCAAGTACACCTCAAAATTAAGAAAGCTCGAAGAAAGAATTCACATATTTCTGACCAACTATCAACCTAACTCAACCCTCTAGAAATTTTGCATGTGATTCTTGCACAGGTAAACTTAAATAGAAGAGGGATTGTAATAGAGCCCTTTAGCATATAGGTTACCATTGTTACTACCCTTCTTCAAGAGAATTTATTCTCATCTAGAGAATTTCTTCAATGGTGCATACCAATGTGAGATGCTTGTTCTCTCCACAGAATAGCTTGTTATTTATTACTGTGACGACATAGATCCACCTTAATTCTAATGACAACCTGTTCTGTATCCTCTCCGCCACCCACACCACGCCCCCCCAACTAGCCCCCACCCCTCCAGGAAACCAAAAAAGCAAAAAGGAAAAAGAAAAAAAAAATCCCTTGCAATCATAAATGAAACAAAGAATAACACTATAACTGATTGTCCAGTGACTACTACAAATGCTATACGAACATGACTTACTCATGACAACAATTTTTGCAGAACAAAGTTGTAAATTGAGAAGAATCACCAGGTTCATATCAATGCTTGTATTACACACTAAAGGCTTGATTAAAACCAGACTCACTGTTGGGCAGGCTCTACTAAAGATTTTAGCCAAGATTACAGCCAGCTGTAGCCTTACTATCAAAATTCTAGTATGGGTGCTGGAGACTGGAGTACAGCCAAACGCACCTATAAAGCCAATAGGAAAAGTTCTATTGCCAGTGCAGTTAGCTGACGCAATCGTGAAAGCAACGAAGTACTCTGCCATTAAATTTCTAACTCAGATTTTTCCTGTCATCCTCAGTGATTAATAGAACAGTTATATTGAAAGAAAATATATGTGATCCTTTCTGTTACCAATCAAATAAAAGATGCAAAAGTAGAAAAATTTGCAGCTGACTAAAACTACCTGATTCACAAGGACAACCCGTTGATCACGTAACTGCTCAATTATCATATTGCACACAGGTGCCTTTCCTGAAGCTGCACCACCAGCAACACCTGTAGATAGCACAAAAATAAGTTGCTTCTGAGTCAAACGTAAATTAAGTGATCAAACCAAGGATTTAAGTATCGTGGCACGTGGTCGTGCCGGAAACTTGCCGGCACCGTACGGCATGGTGCATGCCGGACCGTGCCGATGCGTGCCGGTCATAAAAAAATTCATGTGTGCCAACACATAATAGCATGAAATATATTTTTTCTTTAGGAACAAAATATTCTAACTGTTTATTATATATTTGTATCAAATCTTTTGAACTTTATTGAAAAAATTACTAACTAATTTAAAAAATAGAGGGTTTTGAAATGCCGTCAGCACAGGGGTTGTATTGTGCCTATATCTTGTTGACACGATACGGCATGGTAGATACGGGCCATGCCAATGGGCACTTAAATCCTTGGATCAAACATTGACCATTTCATGTGAGATGGTCAGCAAAATGAGAAAAGGTGAAAAAAAAATGTTACCAGTCAAAGCATTAGAAAACCTTGTCCCAGAAAAAGTTTAAAAAAAAAAATCATATAGAATACATTATGCTTGAAATTTCATTAAAGCCAAGCAGCAACATGCTAGTATTTGAAAGTTATCATATTACAACTACATTTCCTTTTGGCAAAACCATTAAGCATTTATAAGTGTTGATTTGAAAACCTAAATCGCACGTTTTGTTAATGGAAAAAAGAAAACTAAATCAAATCTTGAAGCAGTACAAGAAGAACCTACAAGCAGACAACATAGACAACCTAGATTGAACTTGGGCTTCAAAATGCATCAGGTGCTTTGACTGGCATCGGATAGAAAAAGATTGAGATAGTCTCACTCAAAAAGGTTTTCTTGGACTTCGCATTGGGCTTTCTTAAAGCTGCAAAGCAGAGTGTTTTTATGAAGGATAATTAGAAATAAGTTCTACAGTTGGACAAGGAAGTTCCAAGTTCTCGTTAAATGTGGACTTGTTGTTAGCGCTACCAAAGGCTCGCCCCAAACTCTCTTTAGTAAAACGTACACAAGAAATATCTTCAACACAATGCAATTCACCTACCATATGAGAATGAAAACAGATTAAATCCCCCAGAAAAGCAGCATTAGTGACATATCCATCTGCAAATTTATTATTCGCTATGAGGTGCCTTGATATCTCCTATCCATAATAACAAAGTTTGAAATCAAAATTCTCCTTTTCTCAAGCAATTCAGCACTTACATTACATAAATCAGTTACCAATTAAAAGTAACAACTCATCAGTGAGAATAACAAAAGGAAACTGTATTATAAAGGTTACTAACCTATTACAAATGGTTCTCTGTGGCCATTCTCTGTTGTTGAAGTTGTCAGATGCTCCTCCTTAGAATCTTTAGACTCTGCCCCATCTAAATGAAGTCCTGAAAAATGAACTTCGGTAGAAGTCTCCAGCAAATCATCAACTGATTTGGAACCCATACAAAGGGGTTGATCTACGAATTTGAAGACAAAAGGATAACAAAAGAAGAAGAAGAAGAATTAGTATATAGTAAAGAAATGAATTGATTAGCTATCCAACTAATTTTATATAAATATATTTGTCATTCGCACTGTTGTTCCAAGCAAAGCATGACCCAGATTACTTTTACAGCTTTTACCACATTCCTAGAAATTGAAGTACTGCATCACCGTGCTGTGCTGCATACCACAACATATGCTGTTCCAGATAATGTTGGTGCCAAATGTCTAGAAATGTAGAATCACAAACTAAAAAGTTGTTCTTTTGATATTTTCCATAAAAGCTACATTGGTTATTGATTCCATATAGCTTAAATTCTTACAATCATCATCACAATTAAATGTTGAACAAGCACACTGTCCATGTGGACATTGTATACCACTTAGACAAAGAAAAATGAGGTATATAGAAAATTCAAGAGGACTATCAACACTCTGAATTTAAAAACTAAAAAGAAAAAGGAAAACAACAACAACAACAGAAACCTAAATGCATCTCATATTTCTAGTGCGCTAACAGATTGAAACCAATTTCCACCACTCCTGCAGCTGATTCAATTCCAATCTTCATTATAATTCAATCACGCCATCCTACGCTACGGATTTCCACCGCAAAAACAGATTAAAACCAAATTCCTTCACTCCAACGTCGGATCCCACGCAATGTGCGTGTTTAATTCAAATATCCACAACTGTAAACACAATTTCGATTCAATCACACCCCAATCGGGGGATTGATCACCAAATCGTGCAGTGTTTTGACTTAATCTGATCCAAATGAGGGCTCACTCCATTCCACGCCACGAATCCTTTACATACCCATCTAGAACATGAAGAGAACAAGGGGGTTTAGGGAGGTACCAGTATGGCGACGCCGATCTCCTCCTCCTCCTCCGGCGCCGGCGATGTCGGCTGCGGCGGCGGCAACTGAGACACAGAGACAGGGAGAGAGGTAGAAGCTGATACTCTTCGCGATGCGATCGGATCGATGGGGCGATCGGAGGTGAAACCCTAATCGGAAGCAGGGGAGAGAGCTCGCGAGGGTTTCTTCTCCGGAGACGAGATGAGCGACGGAGAGAACGAGAAATAGTCTACGCAGGGTCAAGTTGCGGGGGGAGGGGGAGATATATTATATAGAGATGAAAATTCATCAAAACCCCCTCGAGAATATGTTATTCCGTAACCACTCCTCCGAGTCTTCTATTTTAACCCCTGTTTAAATCTTTTATAATTTAAACTATTCAACTTATCCACCTCGAAAGTTTTATTAAATTTACTAATCTTATCAACTATTACCTACCAACTATTCTAATTATCTTGGTTAATTAACAATAAACACGATACAATCCATAATTTGATTAACTAAACCCCTCAAATTTCAAAGAATAAAAATTTAAAACCGTTAATAAAAAAAAATTCTGAGGTGGTCATTTCAGAATTTCGATAATTGAGGGTGGTATCCACACATTTTCCCCTCTCGTGGAAAGAATCGGTGCGGGGTCCGACACAGTACGTTGAAAGCGAGACGGGTCGTATTCTCGTATATATGCATCCGTCCGCATAGAAAAGTTGTATGCAACACGCACCGTGAGTTTAGCTGAGATTATGCGAACCACAATTCATCTGCTAACTTTAGTCGACGAAAAATTACCTGCACCAGGTGTACAAATACATCAAATAGACCACATCCTTAAAACCAACGACTAATTTATTTGAGTTTTTTTTATAAGTACTTTATTTATTTCCATAAAAGATAGAAAAATATTCTATTTATTTTTATAAAAACATTATATTAAGTAGATCATGAATATTCAATTCAGTTATAACAAGATTTCTACGGTCCGTCACAAATAAAATAATACATGCCTATATAATTTACTATAAATTTTTTAAAAATCTAACTATATATCAGATATTAATTCCTCAATACTAAACGAGTTGAATATATATATAAAAAAATTATAAACATTTTTAATTTCTAATTACTTATAAATAATCTCTTTATTTAAGTAGTATTTGTCTGATTAAAATTTTGATTTTAGGATACTGATCATCAAAAATTAGGTACGGTGCATGGCACGTAGCGATACGCTGGGTTCAATAGCAACTCCACAACGGAATTCACGTGTCCAATAGTGAGTGGACGGTGAGAATTCCGTGAGGAAACGTATTGTGGGTCCCACAGCTGTGAGTGGTTGGTACGTAAATCCGGTGCATGAGTCATTACCGACGTGGCACTTTGTACGGACAAATATTTAAACAATTTCTTTTTAAAACAAAATATAAATGGCTAATATTTCGTGGGTAGCAAACTAGCAACTGTGCTCCGGATAAAATTAAGGAAAAACTTTAAAAAGTTCCATATAGTTTCGTATTTTTTTATTTTAGTATCGTATGATTTAAAGTGTATCAGACGTTAAGATACTATATTTTCAAGACTGCCTCACTTTAACATCATATAATTTAAAGATATCGAGTTAAGACTTGTGGTTTTATTTTTATATCAAATTAAGTGATTTTATTTATGTATCATGTTAGTATCATGTGGTTTTTAAACCACAAGGTATTAAAGTAAGAAATTACGAAATCACATGATACTAAAGTGAGAAAATGCGAAACCACATGATATTAACTTGATACATTTTAAACGGCAGGGTACTATATAAAGTGAAAAAGTGCAAAACCAGGGTACTAACTTGATAAATTTTAAACCAAAAAGTAATAAAATGAGAAAAAGTGAAATCACAAGGGGGTAGTTGAAGTTTTTCTTATAATTAATTGACCACTTAACTTTCCAAAGTGGTGTGCTTGATTATTGGAAAAAGTATTTATGCTAGCTTAGGTTTTTTAAAAATATATATTTTTTAAAAAAAATTATAAAAAAATTTAATATTTATTTTAAAATAAAGTTTTAAAAAATAAAAATTATTGTTTTATAAAATCTGGAAAAAAATTAAATAATTTGGAAATGCAGCAGTTATAACTACATGCATCGTGTTTGGTACTTTGCTTGGGTGTAGTAGAAAACGTTGCAATTATAAATAATTTATTTTGTTGCATGCAATTGAGAAAATATTTTTAAAATTTTATCGTTTTATATATATGATTGTAAGATTATCCCCAATGTAAACATATAATTTTTTGTTTAAAAAATAATTAAGAAAGTAAGCATACTTTTTGTTTAAAGTTACCCTCTCCAACTACTGCAGTTACAACTGCGGTCAATTTGGGTGTAATTCAAATTGCTGCAGTTTGGCCTCCTTCTGCAGTTTCTACTACAACAGTTGAGTTAAATACATCAAACAAATTAATTTTTTCTTAATAGTAGTTAAATAAGAGTAAATAAGGAATAAGGATTTATATATATATATATATATATATATATGCTACCCGCTTTTTATTTTATTTATAAATAAACTTAGCTGCAAATATGAATCAACTAGGATTCGAACTCGGGTCTCGAGTACCACCCATCAAGTCCTTTGTCACTTGCGCTAGAAATGGTCGGTAAGAGTAAATAAGGATTAAAGTCAAAATTATCATCATACGAAATAACAACAAAAATGAAGAATGTGTATCAAGTCATCTGTTTTACATATAATCATCTCTCGTTAGCTTAACGGTATTGTTTGCTTAAAGTAAAACATTTGTTTTCACTAGAAAAACACTTTTGAAAAAATTAATTGTGAGCTTAATTTAAAGTCCAATCTACCCCGACTTCATTTTGACTTCGTTTAGAATTACGGAGAGATTGCATTACGTGCGACGAAAAAGTACGATAGAAAAATATATTATTTTTTCGTACGTAATATTGCGAACGAAGCCTTTATCTAATAGAGTCAGATAAGTTTCAATACCAAACTAAGCCTAAGTTTTAGGTTGGGACTTATGTTTGGAAAGAGATGAGCACCTCAAATTCTCAAGGATTAGGCCAAGATTATCACGATTTAGTCATATTCAAACTCTAGATACCTAATTAATAAATACTGTACCGAGCGAGGATAGGAGGATCTTCTTTCACAACATTCAACCGTTGAGGTGATTTTGGATTAGCAGCAGCTTTCATGTAACACGAACTATAGGATAGATATCGAGTAGTTTTAAAAAAAAATTTATTAGCACATCTTTAAGATATTTCTGTCATTCAAAATTTTAAGTCAAAACCTTAGATCTTCAAAGTTTCTTAATTTCCAACCAAAAATGAACCAAATCTAATCCACCAAAGCGGCTGAATGGAACATACTTCATCGAGATCGAGTCACTACGAAGAATTTCAAGCTAAAAAGTCTGTAACTTCAATAAAATGTTGTAATTTCCTCTCGATCAAAAAGCATGATTTTTTTTTTCTGTTCTTTTTTATAACACCGATGTACACTAGCTATGAGATGAGATTTCGAGCTCCAGAACTTCACCTCCAATGCGTGCAACGTCGAGACCTGCGTATGATTAGAGTTTCGTTGAACCAAACATGCTCTTAACGAGAGTTTAGAATTTAAAAAGGTTGGTTAAATTGGCCCCAAACTTTGGCAATGTGGGATTACCTCTTTTCCCAAATTTTCGGCGCGAAATTTCAAACATGCCCTAAAAAATGTCCGCGCCCCCAACTCCCGCTCTTAAATTAGATTGGATTTTCATTTGGAATCCGCGCTAAAACCCCCCCTCTTTCTCTCTCCCTCTCCCTTTCTCTCTCTCTCTCTTTCCCTTCTCTCTCTCACTGGTCACTCCTCGAATCCACTAGGGTTTTACTATCCGATTTCGATCTCCCTGGCCCCGATCTCCATGAGCTCCGAAACCCTAGGCGAGGAGAAGAACTCCGGCGACGGATCCGCTCCCGGAGACGAGGAAGAGGCGAAGGATCGTGACCCGGCCACCCCAGATGCCACTGCTGCTGCGGCTGCTGCTGCGGCGGCGGCGGCGGCGGCGGAGGGAGTAGGCGTGGAGAAGCGGAAGAGGGGGAGGAAGAAAGGAGGGGGAGAGAAGAAGAAGAAGAAGAAGGAGGGAGGAGAGAGGGAGGAGGAAGGGGCGAAGGAGGGTGAGGAGGAGGAGGAGGAGGTGGAGGAGGGGGCGAAGGTGGATGGGGATGAGGTGGTGGAGAAGAAGAGGAGGAGGGGGTCGGCGGAGAAGGAGCCAGCGACGCCCGTGGAGAAGAGGCCGTCGAGGGAGAGGAAGGCCGTCGAGAGGTACACGTCGGCGTCCCCCCGGAGCTCCTCGGCGAAGAAGTCGCCGGCGATCTTGCAGGTAAATGACTTCTTATATCCTGTTCCCGATCTACTGCGTAATTTGTGGACTGTAGCGCATATTAGGTGAAAATGTACCGAAGAGCTGCTCAATTATATAGGCTAGTTTGAAACATGCCCCTTAACTTCGTTCCTTTGTTTGGCACAGTCTCAATTTCTGATCCTTTTTGTTCATTAGAGTTATTTTAGTTAGTTAAGTTCAAGATTTTGTTGAATTTAATGGTTTTATTAAGTATTAGCCAGTAATTGTTCTAGTTTTATTTACTAGGAAGTGATTAAAGCCATTAAATTAGTGGAATAATGGGTGTGTATGATAAAATCTCCATTTTAATGATTAAATCACCCAAATCAAAAAAAAGAAGAAAAATCTGAAGCTAAAGGTATGGAGTGGCTCTTCAATTTTTATACCTTCTCCTAAAGGTATTTTTTTTTTAAAAAAAATATTAGATCAGGCCTGGACTATAATTCCTTTTGTTTATGATTGATTTATGCTCAATGTAATGTTTTTCTTGTGGGTTTTTTTAGGGTTTTGGAACCATGCTGAAAGACATTCCAAACGGTACAATTTACTATTTATTTTCCAGCTTTTTTTTATAATTTTTGTTTGACAGCAGTGTCGAGTTCAGCAGTAGTCATATGCACTAATTTGTTACTAGCTATTATTTTTTTTTTCCCGCCTAATACTGCTTATATATCATCAGTTTCTTTCAAGATGTCAAAAAGAAAAGCTGATGAGAATCTTCAAGTCCTTCACAGAATTCTTTTTGGAAAGAAATCAAATGTAAGAGTTCCTCTTCGAAGATTCTGTCAAATTATTACTTTTACACTATTTATCTTGCTTGGTACTTGTTTATTAATTTATGGTAAAGGTTCTTTTTGCAGGCCCATTCTCTGAAGAGAAACATTTTACAGTTCTCTGGTTTTGTTTGGGATGAGAATGAGGTAGCATAAATCGTCCATCCCAACACTCTTCTTTTCCCTTACTATGACAATGTTCTTATAGTTTTATAAGTTACGTGCTTCTGATGTCAAATGCTAATATTTCTATGCTTGGTTAAATCTTGAGATACTGTATTTTGATGATTTGATCGCAGTCTATCTTGCAGCGATAATACATAGAAAGCTAACCCCATTTATAAATGCAAACTCAGGTTTTAAGTTAAGGAACTCCCATTTAAACTATAACAAAATAATGCTCTATAACATTCTAAGTTCTAATATATGTATTATCAAGAGAAGGCTCTTTTGTCACCATACGGTATTGGCATGCTTGGGCTTGCTGCTAAAGTGCGGTGCTGTTCGATGATGTGTTTTTTTGGTGTTTGGATCAATGGCCTTGGTCTATACAGTCTTGAACTATATAATATCTAGCCAGTAAATTAGGATGGTCTTCGTTGTTAGCTTAATGGTTCCTTTTGTCCTATTTAGCTTTCGTTGTAGTAAACAATTGCTTTTTGGGAAGCCATAACAGTTTTTCTTTCTGCAACAATATTCGACGAGTCCGAAATCTCCAATTTCAGGGGCTGAGATATTTTTGTTACCAAATGCCTAAATCTTCTTCTCAAGTAGACAAGTTCTAAAAGCCCTAGTAAACAGGCCTTTGCCTTTAGTTGGACATATATATATTCATATTACATCTGCCCATGAATACAAGCTCTGAGCATGCATGCTATGTTGTTTTTTGTACACAAAAGACATCTCAAACTACTCTGTTCCCTTATTCTATTAAAAAATTCTGGGAAGTTCCGCTACTAAATTGGTTTATCTTTCTCTAGAATCTTTCTGAAAATCCTCTGTTATGTAAGCCTGTTAATTTCTGTAGTAAGATGTTTATAGTATTACTTAAGTTTGCTCCTTATTTCTCATTAATAATGCATATATTTTGGCTATTTTGCTTATTCAGGTAAAGCAAAAGGCCAAGCTTAAGGAAAAGCTTGATAGATGCCACAAAGAGAAGTTACTTGATTTTTGTGAGTTACTTGATGTGCATGATGTGAAAACCGCTACCAAGAAGGTTGGTTAGTTGCGAAACATCCTCTCTCTCGTTCGCTCGCTTGTGCGTGCGACATAGACAGATGTCAAAGAGTTTTATTTTGCATGCCTTTCAGGAGGAAATTTCAGCTAAGTTGTCAGAATTTTTGGAATCTCCATATGTTACGAGAGAAGTTTTACTTTCTGAGAAACAGAAGGTATCACGCTTTCTCTGTTGAGATTGTTATCTATTTGATTGTAGATTGTACTTACTCTCATCTATTGTTTATGTTGCTGGCAGAAATTTAAAAAACATAAGAGATCGAAAGGACTGGCAACATCCAGCGAGCCATCTTTAGATAGAGAGGAAAAGGTCTTCTTTTTCCTGCTATTACCAGTTTCTGCTTTTCATTTGGTTCACTTCATACATTTATGCTGAACTATATCTTTCATTTGTCTTGTCTATCTGCATTTGTGAGCTTAATCAAGTCAACTATGAGTGAGCATGGCTAATTGCAAGATTGGAATGAGGCTCTGTAGAGTTCACTAATCGTTGACAATCAAATTAGAACTGATATTGTTGCAAAACTCTAGTTGCTTTTTTTAGCACAGTGCTTCTGGGAGTCCATAATGATTATTGGATTGCCCTTTAGTGTTTATATGGCAGTTAATTGAGTATTGATTTGCTGTAACTTATAATATCCAGAGACAAAGGAAGAGCAGTAAGCAATCAGTTGAAGCTGAAAAAGGAAATGAAGGGGATCATTCTGCAGATTCAGAGGAAGAATCAAGAGAACAATCAAAAGAAGTAGAAGAAGAAAAAGAAGAAAAAGGCGATAATGAAGATTCAGAGAAAGAGACCACCGACCGCGTTATGAGTGATCAAGAAGAAAGTCAGGAGGATGAACAAGAAAAGCCTGCTGCGAGCAAAAAAGCTTCCAAAGAGGTAGCACAAAAGAACACTGGGTCAAAGGGGAAAGAAAAGGCCTTTTCTGCTGAAGAAGCCATTTCTACAAACTCTGCTAAAAGCCCTAAATCTGCTTCTAAGATAAAGGTTGCTGCACAAGATAAACCAGCTGACCAATTGGAGGACAAGAGTTCTAAGGAGCTCAAAAAGGTTTCTAAGAGCTCTTCAAAGGGTAGTGATGCACCTCGGAAGTCCAATAAGACCAATAAAGGGGCCTTAGAATCTACACCAAGCAAAAGATCTAGAGATGAGGCTAAATTGGTTCCATCAACAGCTTCCAAATCCAAGAACAAGGATAAGAGTAAATCACAGAGCAAAAGCTCTTCTACTGAGAATAAAAAGACAAGCGAGAAAAGTGCTGCTAAGGTGGATCCAAAGGTTTCTGCCACAAAACAAAGTAAGATTTCAAAATTAGTTGCTGTTTGTAGTTGGCTAATACTTTATTGACTATTGAAATGAAGGTTTTTAAGATGTTTATGACTCTCTTTTGTGATACTAGGAAAAGGCAAGGCAAATGGAGATGCCCCGAAGGGACCAAGCACTGAAGAATTACATGCTGTGGTTAGCGAGATATTGAAAGAAGTGGACTTCAATACGGTGAGTAGCGCCAATTTACTTTATTCACTCCTATTCTGCTTTTCTTCCTGGTAACAACTAGTGATAAGATCAACGCAACTTTGGTGCAGGCAACTTTAGCAGATATTCTCCGGCAATTAGGTACTAATATTACTCTTAAAACCTATCATTTAGTCCTATTTGAGAAAATTAAGAAATTGCCAATTTATTCAAGCATGGTGAATTGATAATAAACAAGAGTTTCAGTGACATGAGAATGGTTCTTTGTCGACAGGAGCGCATTTCAATGTGGATTTAATGGATAGAAAGGCAGAGGTGAAGCATATAATAGAAGAAGTCATAAATAATATGTCAGACGAAGACGACGACGACGACGACGGCAACGATGATGATGATCAGGAAGATGAGGACGGCGACGAAGATGCGCAAGAAGAGGAGGAAGATAATGATTCAGATGGAGATGATGGTAAGTAGCTTAAGGAAGGGGGTACTACACATCTTCTACTACTGCTATAGTTTGGCGGCGATTTTCCGGTGATCTAACTTAGCTTAAAAACCCAAATATTCAAATGCGAAAGATATTGTAGCCTTTCTTGTAGCTATGTTGTACAATATTCTCTTTTAATTAGACCTCTTCTGATCATCTCATGATCCATCATTTATCTTATGAGCTAATTATAATACCTTGGTGTTCAAGCAGATGAACTAACACCCTTGCAGGGACAACGAATATGACAAGATCATGTGATGCTTAGCTCACTATTACAGCAACGTGTATATAGAATACAAATTAGAGTTGAATTTATTAAACAATATGTGCTCGATCGTAAGAGATTGTTATTCTACAATGTATTGCATCAGTAGTCACGCGCCGCAATAATTTAAAAGTATTTGTTATTGCGTCTTATTTTGGTAACAAATAGCGTGTGATTTGTGCTGCTGCTGCCGCTGCTGAAGCTCTTCTAATTTTTAGTCGTTTCGTTATTATTAGTGTTTGGTTTTTTGGAAAATATTTAAGAAAATAATTTTTTGGGCGGAAAATTACTTTTCCGTACGGGTGTTTTTTAGAAAAAGTAGTTTTTTTTTTTTGTTAAAATAAGTTTTTTAAAGATTTTGTGAAACAGTAGTATTTTTTGTTTTTCTTTTTTTTTTATTCGCAAAATAAAAATGATAGAGAGAAAGAAAGTGTTTTATATAATACAAAATATTCTTTCAAAATATTTTTCATGCTTTTCAAGAAATCATACACATTTTGTGGATGATAAAAATAGATTTCACATTTAAATATTTTTTTTTTTAGAGAAAGATAGTATGCTATTCGTTTCGTTTATTTCGTTTAGAAATAAATTTAGCTGAAAATGTGAATTAATTATGAATCGAACTTGAGTCTCGGATATTAATCATCAAGTTTTTTTGCCACTTGCGCTACGAACGGTCGATTCAAAATTTAAAATTTTAATGTGATTAGATGAGACTATAACAAGAGATTGAGTTCTGAATCTTTATTTTATTATTAGTGCGCTCTTCATCTGAGTCGGTTTCATCCATTTGTATTATTGTTTATCATTCAAACTCTTTTGGTAGTTACATATTTTTACCCACTCAACCCTAGTTCCATTGAGTAGTAGCACCTTGGCAACCTAGCTAGAGCTATAGGCTATAGCTCGCTCCTACATAAAATTAACCAAAAGGGAGCAAGTAAACAACCACCATATGCATGCATGCACGCATCTACACCCCACATAATAATACAAATGCACACCACACAAATTAAAACTAAACTAGAGAGTGCTAACTCTAAACTTAAAATATATAACTTGTTGCTTAATAATAATTAAACAACAGTAATAATAATAATTAGTATGATTTTCCGACGAGCGCGAGCTGTGCCGGGCTGATGAGCAGCCGATACTTGGACTGGCTTCTGGCGAGGCCGCAGAGCGGCGACGACGACGACGACGGCCCCCTGCAGCCACCGTCCGCGTCCTGCTCGATCTCCCACAGCACGGCGTGGAAGGCCTCGACGTCGCACGGGAGCTCGAGGGGCCCCTCGACGGCGTACCCGTACTCGGTCTCCGCCTCCTCGAGGAGCCCGCGGAAGAGCCGGTGGTTCAGGCACTCCGTCCGCACCACGAACCGCTCCCTCCCCGCCCCGACGTACACCGCCAGGAACCCCTTTGGGCTAGGTGGGTTTGTGCCTCCGCCGCCGCCGCCGCCCATCGATCGGCATCTCTCCAACGTCTTCATGATCAGCCCTTTCCTTCCCTTCCCCATATATATATATGGATCAACTTCTACTTAATTCTTTGATCCAAATGGTTATCTTTATATATATATATATATATATATGGTTTACAACCAAAATAATAAGAGGAGGAAACCACTGTATGTGTATAAATATGAAAATGAAACTCTATTTCAAAAACAAAACCATGAAATAGAAACCAAACTCTCTCTCAATCTCTCTCTCTCTCTATGTAAAAGAAAACTATATATGAATATATATAATTGAAAGAGATATGGATATATATGTGTATATATTAACCTCTATCATAAACTTGGTGGAACATGACCTTAGATCTTGGGACTATTAGATTACTCATGGCTACGAGGGGGCGCCGTCGTCGGAGGGCTAGTCATTTGCATGCGCACGGCGATACCGATCGATCAATCGACAGGAGATCTAGCAAATTAAGGAGTACTGGAGAGTTTGGAAAGAAGAGATGGTCCGAGAAAGAGAGAGAACTGCACTAGGTACGTGTTGGCTATAGATGAAAAATGAACCAAGTTAGCTCTCTCGTATATATAATTGTATATATAAGAGGGATATAATATATAAATACATGTGTGTGTGTACATGCATGTATCTGTGTATGAGTGTTGGGGAAATATTTAAGCATAGAGAGAGAGAGAGAGAGAGAGAATTGTGCTAGAATACTCAAAAGCTACTGTGCATTTAAGTTTCTATTTTTTGGATCTACTTAGTTACTAATAACCATTGGATCATACACTATTCCACCTACGTACCACTACCTACTATCAACATCTCAATCATACATTTATCCATCCAATAGCTAAAAACTCAAAAGTATCAATCCCTTGGTGCTTTTAAAAATATTCTAGCTCAACTCACTCTCTCTCTCTCTCTCTCTCTCTCTCTATATATATATATATATATATATATATATATATATATATATATATATATATATATATATATATATATATATATATAAAATTGAGCTCTATCTTTTAAAAGCAAATCGTTTGCTTGTAAGTTTTTAGTCTTGAAGTAATAGATGTGTGGTTAGGACGATGTGGGCCCCCTTGGGTTAATTAAGTGGGCGGGTGGTTGAATAGTATAATCTAACGGATGAAAATGATCAAAGTCTGATCTAACGGTAAAAAATTTACCTAAACGCCTGTTTTTACAAGAATAATGGTGTTTTATATATATATATGTTGAAGTGGTCCATCACTCTTTCAATAATGCACTTAAAAAGAACCCCATAGTCAACTCCCTGCGAGCCAATGGATGTTCTTTTTTTTTTTTTAAATTTTCTTTTCTTTTCCAAAAAAAAAAACAAAATTAATTAATTTCCCACTTGTGTTCTTTTTTAGTTTGTTCATTACTTTGGAGCTATTTTTTGGTCAGCATATGCTGCAAATTAATCCAAGTTAAATTCTCCTACTTCTCAAATTGCCTCCCCCCCCTTTTAAGTAAACATATACGTGCACCGTTTGGTTAGAGGATAGAAATAGGAATAGGCTTTATTTCCTTTATACCCAAACGAGAGAGAGAGAGAGAGAGAGAGAGAGCAACACATTCATTTTCTATATATATAAAATTACCTAATATTTTTCTTATCTTCGGAATCAATCCAATTTTCATCCAATTTTGTTTCCTCTTTTTTTTTTTTTTTTTTTTTCTCGTCAATTTTTGTTCTCGTTTATGGGCTTCCCACCGCTTTCCACCTTATACGATAAGTAATTGTACTATTAAGTAATGTGAGATTATAATAAGAGTTCTAATTAAGAATAATCCGATAATATTGTGGAGAAAAAAAAAAAAATTCTTGTAGCATGTTAATGCAAAATAGAAAATTTTAATTAGATATTGTTATTCTTACGTTAATACATAACTTTTACAGAAAAAACTTTCGCTGCATGTATATAATTTGAATTTTTATGTATTAAAAAAGTGGCTAGATTATAAATTTGCTTTTGCACTAACAAACTACTTTTTAACTACATGTTTCACTTTGTTTTGTTTGATCAATTTTTGATAATTTACCTAAACTCACAAATGATTATCTAAAAAATTTATTTGAATTACAAAATTTATAGAATAATTTACGGGCGTGCCTTCCACTCACAGCTGGACTGAGCAGCACAAAACAACACGACCTACATCCTACAGTACAAGTATGACTGTCCTCTTTTTATGCTCCCAAGTTTGTATAGAAAATTTGTGCTCTTTTTGATCTTTTTGATGTCTATAACATTGCGTAAAGTTGGCGCAAGTAAATTCATCAGAAAACTCTTTTTATTTAGTCAACTTTAAGTGGATGGTTGGTTGAATAGTATGATCTAACAGATAAAAATCATCAAAGGGGTGGATCTAACGGTGAAAATTTTGGTAGTACGGAGACCTCCGTGCTATTGATAGCATAGCAGCCGGACTCTATATAGTGGATCAAATGAGTTGAAATTTTATTTGTTACTTAACCAATTAGAGATGAGAGCTTAAAGCAAGGGCAAGAGAATTGCTTCTTTAATTTGCTTGATTCATGCATGCTACCACGTTGAAAATGTCCATTCACCCAAAAAAAAAAGAAAAAGAAAAAGAAAAAGAGAAATTGAATACGTAATAACATAAGAAAACTGCATGCAAATGTTATGGAAATTAATACTCTTTCTTTAAGTCAAAGGTGTTGACGGTGACAACTACAATTTGAGGAGAGTTAATTTGTCTACGTAAGATTCCACCACAACTCAATATTAATTATATGACCAAATTTCTACTTTACCATCTTTAAAGCGCCACAACGGGTCCTGAAACGAATCGAAGCCCTAAGAAGATCCTTCTTTTGAAAAGGGTGCTCCAAAATTGCCGAGGGTCTTGTCTTGTAGGATGGAAATATATTTGCAAAAGTAAAAAAGAAGGGGGACTAGCTAGGGATCAAAGATATGGAAGTTATGAATAAAGCTCTTCTAACCAAATGGTGGTGGTGATTCTTCAACGAGCCACAGTTGCTTTGGGGAAGGCTGGTTACAGCATTATATTACATCAGAAGAAGGCCGTTACATGAGGGAAGGACTTTCAGACCGTTTTCACAGTGGTGGAGAGGTGTGTTGAGTTGCCGAGAAGTGTTTAAGTGCGAAATTTCGTATGTGCTTGGTGATGGGAAAAACATCAGGATGTGGTCTGACATATGGATAGGGCAAACCCCTCTGAGTACTTGGTTTCCTGAAATTTATTATAGAATAACCAACAAGGATATCACGGTCTCTCAATGTTGGAATGATAATGGGTGGAGATGGCGTTTCATAGCTAGAGGCCTTGCGTCGGCTACGGTAGACGGTAGGCGTAGACAACTTCTGGCGCTAAAAAATCTCCTATCCCAGTATTGTCCGAACATCACAAAGGATATCCTTAAGTGGAGATGGACCTCCAACCAATGTTTTTCGGTGAAATCGCTTTATGACTTCATCACCGACGCAGGGCAGAGAGACCCCACGTATGA
The DNA here is from genome assembly GCA_025177825.1 of Aechmea fasciata. NCBI lineage: Eukaryota > Viridiplantae > Streptophyta > Magnoliopsida > Poales > Bromeliaceae > Aechmea > Aechmea fasciata. Next base: position 6,754,052 of record CM045934.1, read on the forward strand.
TCAGCTTTGGAGGCTAAAAATTCCGGGCAAAGTTAAAATCTTCATCTGGATCCTACTCCGTAAGAGATTACCCACTAAGGATAGATTGATCACTCGAGGGTGCCCTGTGGACCAACAATGCATATTTTGTGCGGTCTACCTAGAGAACTGTGATCACCTTTTCTCTGACTGTGTCTTTGTCAGATATCTTTTTTGGTGTGAAGGAAGGACAGAGGCGACCGAAGTTCACTCGGGGGATGTTCGGTGTTTATGGAATGAGATGTCTTGTAATCCTAACACTGTGTCGAGTGCGAAGATATATACTCGTTTGACGACGTCTGGTGGGTTGTTTGGACCGAGCGCAACAATTCTATCTTTCGTGACATGCCTCCCAATACAAGTAGGGCCACTGTTCGCGTTGAGTCACTGTCGAAGGATTGGACCGACATTACGTGATTCTCGACTACATCCGACATCTGACCTAGCTACTTGATTTTGTTTCCTCTTTTTTTTTTTTTTTTTTTTTTTCTCGTCAATTTTTGTTCTGTTTTTCTAGGAAGCCTTAGCTGCTTCCACCTTATATGCTTAGTTCATCCATTTTAATGAATGAAGCAGGTAGCATGCTACCTTTTTCTCAAAAAAATTATATGACCAAATTAATGATATGAATATTTACAAAATTGAAAAGAAGAAAATAGCTAGGTTTTAATTTGAATAACTAATTGGTAGATTTTGTGACGTGCTTTTGCATGTGTAAGAACAAATTAATTAAGAGGGGATTGGAAAAGTAAGATCGATCTCTTAATTAGTCTTTACAATCACGCTCAACTTAATTTGATATCATATATATTAATTAAAAAGTCAATCTGATAAGAAACGAACCAGACTATAACATTTATAAAATCTTTTCAACTACGTACATGTACCGCCATTCCGAAAAATAATTAAACCACCTAAATCTTTCTTTTCATTGAGACTTTCTTAAATCTTTTTTTTTTTTTTTTGAAAGAACAGTACTCTCAACTTTCAATAGCTTTAAATTGAATTATTCAAATCAAATATATATATATATATATATATATATATATATATATATATATATATATATATATATATATATATATATATATATATATATCCATTTTTCATAAGGACATTTTGGCTAAGAAAGGCATAAGATATTGTCAAAGAACTATAGCAAAAACCATACATGAACCAACCGTAAAAATCCCACTTAATCATGTCTTCTTTCCTGCTGCTATACACTAGTCAACCCTAGCTCAAAACATGCATAATATATATATATATATATATATATATATATATATATATATATATATATATATATATATATATATAGAGAGAGAGAGAGAGAGAGAGAGAGAGAGAGAGAGAGAGAGAGTTCGGCTACTATATATATACTGTCAATAGGATCAAGCGATTAGTGCTAACAAGTTTTCCGCCGTTAGATTTACCCTCTTGATCATTTTTACCTGTTAGATCATACTATTCAACCAACCACTCTCTCAACGTACCATAAGAGATTAATATCATGCTAATCGCATATCTTTTATCCAAGGAAAAAAAAAAAAAAAAAAAAAACTAGCTATAAAGAGAGAGAGATTTGAGTTGAAATGTTATTAGTAATAAATGAGCTCGGTTGTCATCTATTTATTTTCTATAATAGAACTTCCAAATCGATGATCAGCATTAGTTTTTACTACCGATAATTTTTCAGTTCAACTCTCTCTCTCTCTCTCTCTATATGCATTTGTCCCTCTTAATATTTGGTGCTCGCTCAATTATCACACCCATTGGTACATAATCTTTCTAAACGCTGTTCATCACCAAATCCTTCTTTTTCCAAGGAGTGATCTTTGTGTGCATGCTAACCCACTAAAGTTAAAGTGCACTGATTTATATGGATATATATAGATCCCACTTTTGCTCCTAGTAGTACAAATTATGTACTCCTTTATTTGCAATTATTTTGAGCCCACAACCCACTTTTGCTAATTAGGAGCCAATGAAAGTGGGAAATAGGAAACCTCCATCAAAGATTTTGTGGAAAAGTTATGTTTTCAAATATTCTCCTACTAGGAAATATACATGGTGCTGTTTTTTCTTTGTTTCATATATTTTCAACTTATTGGTGAGTTTTTCAGTACAAAATGAAAACACTTTTGAGGTTTGCAGGAATAGGGAAAGAAGAAAGTAACAGAGAGTCAGGAAAACCGACCGTCCCTAGAGCAAGTGGCAAAGAGCTTGGTGGTTGGTACTCGAGACCCAAGTTCGAATCCTAGTTGATTCACATTTCCAGCTAAGTTTATTTCTAAATGAAATAAACAAAGCGCGTAGCGTGCTGCCTATCTCTCAAAAAACAAAACAGAGAGTAAGGAAAGAGACAGAGAGTAGTTTTCGGTTTTCGGTTTATTTGCAAATATTTTTCTTAAAAAAATACACGTTTTTTTTTTCCTACTGAATTAATTCACGTCTAACTGTATATAGCCACCAAATCATAATAGATGATAAATCCAACTTTACTATGGATATTACCACTACAACAAAATTTGGTTATAGGGATACATATTTGGAACACTTTTGAGTAAGTGTCCCATTTATGCTAGAAGTTAAAAAAGTATCTACTAATGCCTAAATATAAAGTCCAATCCAACCAAAAATTTCTTTTTTTTTTTTTTTTTTTTTTGAGAGAAAAAAAAGAAAAATCAATTATCATCTTCTCTTCTCTCTTTACTCAATCCACTGAAATTCTAGACGAAGAGCCTTTCCTGTCGTCCTCCGCCGCCACCGCAGTCAATGAGATAGAGTTTCGGCGGTTGCTAAATGGTTAAATAAGTGTTGGTAAATTAGCAGTACTCTTTTAAGTTATAATGACACTTTTTAACTGTCACTATTATACGTACCTAACGACCCCCACATATAGCAACATTTTTTAAAAGTATCGGTAATTTAGCTAGCAGCATTTTTTCTTGACATGTACCTATATTTAAAAGTGTCGTTAATTATAGACCGTTTTTGTTGTAGTGTACAAATCTTAACCATAATCAAATAAAAGATTTAAACTTATCTATAATTATATTTTAATTAAGATTAGATTATTATTTTCAACAAAAATTATTTTTTGTGCGAAATCAAATATTTCAATAAAAAGCTTTATAAATTGCTGATATTGAGCCAATCACAAATCGACAAATCAAATAAGAAGTTGTGCTTTTTCTGATGAGAGGGGTCAAATGACACTTTTATGTACATAGAGCTGTTTTATAGAAACAGTGTCCCTATATATATATATATATATATATATATATATATATATATATATATATATATGGGCCCATTGCTTTTCTATTTTCTAATATAAATATGGGTAAAATTGTATGCATGAAGATCACTCAACTATAATCCCAATTTGATTTTGAAATAGGTCCTCAACTTTACTTTCTTTTTATTAATATACTTTTAGTTTTCAAAATTTTTATTTGAGTTATATATTTTATTTAGTCAACTTGGAAAATTAATTAGAATAATTAATGGTTCCATTTGCTACTAGATAGGCATAGTTAATTCATTTTAGTTAGAATAATAGAATTATTATTCATATGTCTGATAAAATGTTTAATTTACTAAACTAATTAATTTATTAAAGCATGTGAAAATTGGAAAAATAATATTCAAAGAAAAGTTAAAGTTGAGTGGGCCATTTCAAATTAAATTGAATATATTTGGTCAACACTTTCACCTCCATTGAATTTTGCAATGTCTTATCCAACAAGTGGAACAGATAGGAAACAAAGTAATCCCATCTAGCTCTACATGAAAAAAAAAAAAAAAAAAAAAAAAAAAATTCCAAAACAACCCCCAAATTGGTGCCATGAACCAATTTCTTTTTTTTTTTTTTTTTCTTTTTTTTTTGGAGATATAAGAAGACACTGAATCCCCGCCACTTTATTTTCATAAGTTAAATAAAATCAGTTTAAACGCCAATCAACTGTGATTCGAACTTCGGCTCTCTATACCAACCACCAAACCTTTCATTACCGCTTTACACTGCTGCCAGCCATGGTATGAACTAATTTCACATGCAATTCTGAGCATGGGAAACTGTAATTAAAAAGACATGCACTTTAGAATATGATAAAAAATTTAATCTCATAACCTCATTAGATATCATATAAAACAACTTAATATTAATTATTGTAAACATCTAACAATCATGAAACAAAAATTGAATGTTTTATATTCAACAATTGTGACACCTCTTAATTTCAATTTCACATGTATGAGGTTTATCTACACTACAAATTAAAGAAAAGGGGGAAAATAAGTCAAACCATGAGATCATTAATGAAAAGGACACATCTAAAATTGGCACAGAACCAATTTCTTTTTTTTTTTTTTTTTTTTTTTTTTTTTTTTTTTTTTTCGAGAGAGCAGAAAGACGCTACCCGCTCTCTCGTTTATTTCGTTAAACAACCACTAAACGCTAATCAATCTGTGATTCAAAATCCTGATCTCTGTGACCAACCACTACGTCACGCCCAGTGACGCTAAAAGTGCATTTAACCAATTTCACATGCAATTCTGAGCATGGGAAACTGTAATTAAAAAGACATGCACTTTAGAATATGATAAAAAATTTAATCTCATAACCTCATTAGATATCATATAAAACAACTTAATATTAATTATTGTAAACATCTAACAATCATGAAACAAAAATTGAATGTTTTATATTCAACAATTGTGACACTCTTAATTTCAATTTCATATGTATGAGAGAGAGAGAGAGAGAGATTGAAAAAGCTTACATATGAGAGGTGATGGTGTGAGAAAGGAAGTACTCCTTTTTCAAGTCTAACCATTCCATAGATAGAGAGTTAATTAAATGGACAAGAGAACCTTAGGAATAAGAAAACAATTGAAATTGAGCATAATAGATGTGAAAAGGTATATATAGGCATATTTTGTTGACCATAAAGAACTGTTCTACTTCAAAAACTTTTAATGAAATTGTAATAGTTTCGTATCGGATAATATATATAGAAAAGTATGAGGTATTTATTTGTGATGAATATACTAGAATTAATAACTAGGCTTAAATACTTGAACTAGTGGTTTTACTAGTGTTAGTGTTTACGGCTAAAGCTTTTTAAAAAGAAACAACTCTTTTACATGATTTTAGAGTAAGCGATTCTAAATTTGAATTCTTCCAGACTCATAGACGTTGTTTGGTTCACTTCTTTTTTTTTTCTTCTTCTTTTTTTTGAGAAATAGATAGAACGTTACCCGCTTCATTCATTAAAAAGATGAACTAAGCTATACGAGTGAAGGCTTTCATTGTCTAGATGTACATATATTAATTTCATCAAAAGAAGAAGAAGACATAATAATCCCACTCATGCTAAGCAATAATGCAACTTCAAAATAAGGGAAATATTATTAGGGTTTGACTTGGTACAAATTCTTTGATTTAATGGTCTTTGATCTCCAGATTTGAGTATTGGCCAAGATAGAGCAAAAAGATGAGTCACATAAAAATACACTTGTGGAGATCTGAGTGTTGGATAAATATATGTCATAGTAATCTATGTTGAAGATAATAAAACACAAAATTATTGTGTTGAATTAGTGTACCCCGAAACCCTAAACCCCAAACCCTAAAATGGTTTGAGAGATCTCCGGAAAATTCTAGAAATTGGGCCTCATCCTAGATCCCATTCCTTAATGGGCTCTTTAGAAATATCAAGAACCAACATATCATAGTAAACACTAGTTTAGGACCTGTCTAGCCCAGTGGAAAACTCTAGGTTTGGAGCTTCTTTCTGTCATACTATACTATTTTGTTGTCGCGAGTTGAGTCACGTTTGAAGTGGCGTAAGGCTGGTTGAGCCGAGTCACAATCGAAATTCATGAGTACTATATTTGCATGTTAAAATAAATTGGTTGTGTGTTTCTAATAATTCAAACTTTTGGTATAATCGGTTAGCGCCAAAAGTTTGACACAAGTCCGATTGTTTTAAGTGCATCAAATCGTTGTGTTATGTAAATTGTCAACTCTAACACTGACAGGCCAATAACCGACCGTCTCTAGAGCAAGTGGCAAAGGGCTTGGTGGTTGGTATCCGAGATCCGAGTTCGAATCCTAGTTGATTCACATTTTTAGCTAAATTTATTTCTTAACGAAATAAACGAAGCAGGTAGCGTGTTACCTATCTCTCTCTCAAAAAAAAAAAAACAAAAAAAAAAAAATACTGACAGGCCAATATAAGCAGCAATTGCCAACCTTCAATTGTAGTCCAAAATTAATCATTAACCCTCTTTACTTGCAGTTTATGCGTCACAAACAATGACACGAGATACGACACGACTTGAACACGACAATTGAACAACTTTTAAAAAATTAAAACACGAACATAATATGAACTCCACTAGTAAAATATAATTTAATATAATAAAAATATTTATTATATGTAAAATAATTATTTTGATAAAATATTGTTATATTTTTCATACGAATAAAAGTTAATAAAATTTTCATTAATAATTCATATATTTTTTTTTAAAAAAAAAAATTTCTACCATACATAATTTATCAATATTGTCCCAAAAAAATTTGTATGCATTCGTCGAAAAGCTAAAATATTAATCATCTTGCAGTTATATATGAATAAAAAATACGTATACACGCGAGACTTATAAAAGCGTCGTCGTCGGTGATATATAGCTTGCAAATAAAAACCAATAATAATTCTGAATAATAGTCCAATAATAAACACAATTCTAAACGTGTGACTAAATTGTCTCAACATAGGTTCATATATATGCTTGTCCATACACTCACTAAATTAAGTTACTCAAAAATGCAAAAAGCCAAGAGATTTGAGCTAATCAACTAGTTAATTAATTAAGATTTTGAAGGTGGGGATGGGAAATTTGATAGCTTCAGGAAAGGAGTAAGCCATTGGGGGATAGGAAAACGAAAAGGAAAAGGAAGAGGCCAAAACAACAATGAAGAGTTGATAGTGTTATATATGAGTCCCACAAAGTATAGTGTTTCTCCTAGGTGGCCTATAGTTCAATGCATTGAGGTTGAAGAAGCATATGTTGGCTTGTTTTGGCTTGATGGCCAAGTGCTGAGTTGAGCCTTGTAGGCCAGGGACATTGCATGAAGAGGAGGAAGAGCTTATGAGATCGGCGCGGCACGCCGACCTGATCTCGCGGCCCTCGCGGCATTCGAATCCGTCCACCGGCGGGATGTCGAGCTTGTAGATCCCAAACTTGTCAGTGGTTCTCTCAGCTTCAATCAGGATCTCTTCTCTTGATGTGGAGTTCACTCTGAACCTGCACTGTATTTGCACCCTGGCACCTGCAGTAGATGGTTAGAAATGTTGGTTGGTTCTGTAGGGTACATATTTGCCGTCCCGTGGTTCAAAAAGTTGCATTAGGTTTTCTTCCAAAAAAAAAAAAAAAAAAAGTGAAACTGTAGACCATTTCAAATCAACTATCCAACATTTCAAAATTTTAATTTTACCATCCATCCAACCTTTTAATTTGTCTGATTTGAGTTAGCACTTTGACTTCAAAAATTTAAATGCGTCGGTTATTTTTTTTTACTCGGTATACTTCATACAAGTCTTGTAATTATGAATTCGTTAAAGTAAAATATTAGCTTAAATTTTGAAGCCAAAATACCGTTGCCTAACTCAAATCAAACAAATAATTAAAATATTGGGAGTAAGATTAAATTTTTGAAAGGTTGGATAGTAAATTCAAAATGGTCCATATATTTTTACCAAATTTATAAATTACATGGAGGTAAAGTGTAGAAGTTTACCATCTTATTGTTCGTGCTTTATTATCCTGTGATCTATAAATACCGTAGTTTACTATTCTGTTTAATACTAGGAGATCAAAAGTGAAAACAAAAACTATAGGGTGTATAAAGTGTTATATTTTGAACCACAGGATAGTAAATTATAAAAATTCCAAACAGTTTTTTTAAAAAAATTTTCTTAAAAAGAATTGGACTACTCTGTTCTTACTGTTGTTGGCTAGTTTGTAAACTTACTTAGAAAGCAAAGAGAAAAAAGGAAAAAAAGGAAAATTACAAGTATATTTTGATTTTTTTTTTTATTGTCAAACAAAGCCACTTAAGTATATAGTTTGCTGAAAATAAACAATAGCATAATTAAGTGAAAAAGAAAAAAAATGAAACATACAGAACCTGGGAACAAAAAGTGGGGTCAAAAAAAAAAAAAAAAGGCACAAGGAAAAATGAAGCCAAATGTGCACTCAAGGAGAATTTTACCTTTCAGGAAGAAGCTGTGCTTGGAGAAGGTGTTGTTAGAGCAAGGATCACAGTAAACAGAGCCCAAAACAGTGATATTTGAGATGGGCCTTGGAAGAGCTTCAGCTGAGAAAAAGTTTGTGGTGCAGAGTGAGAGAAATGCAACAATGAGAGCTGTTGAATCCATGATATAAGTGCTAGAGAGGGTTGTTAGAAAAGGGTGAGAACAATAAAACTATATATCTTGAGAGAGAGAGAGAGAGAGAGAGCTAGAGAGAGAGAGAGGGAGGAAGCTCCAATGGAACAAGGACATGTGAAGGAGTGGGTTTTGGCCTCATGTTTAGAGGTTGCCAGGTACTTTGTTCAGCAGGTCTACTGCTGCTGTGAGGTGCATGTGATATGATTTTGGAGGTTTGCTCAAGTGCCCATGTTGTCCAAATCTTCTATGGTATGAACATAACAAAAATTTTATCTGAATTATAGGTCATTTTGAGTCGACTTTTTAATCTTTCGAAATTTTAATTTTATTATTATACTTTTCAATTTATTTGATTTGAGTCGGTCAGTGATACTTTGACATCAAAATTTAAGCTAATTGCTTATTGTAATGAACTTATAACTACAGAAATTGTATAAAGTATGCTAACTAAATTTGTAACGGTGCATTCAAATTTTAAAATCAAAATGTTATTGACTAATTCAAATCAAATAAATTAAAATTTTGAAAGATTGAAGAGTCTACTCAAAATGGTTCATAGTTCGGATAAATTTTATACATTTTTAGCGTCTTCTAGTTTAAAGGGCAGTGCAGTTGAGAGATTGATTGCTACATAGCTGATTTTGATGTTGACAGATAAATTCATTAAATTTTGATTATAATTCAGTATCTGAATGAATCAGATCTATTCCCAGTGAGATGGATATGGTATTATCACTTCCCTTACACAGCCATATATCAAATTTATTCAGTTGAATCCAATCAGTGAAGTACTGATCTAATTCTCTTTTTAATAATATCACTGGTCATTGGAAATGATAAGAGGTAAATGAACTAAAGTTTGTGGTATGTTTGTACTTAGTAAGAAAATTGGTTGTGTACAAGCCAAACTCAGCATGAGGGAGCTCCAACATACTACATAATCTGATGCATCATCATTAGTTCTTCGTACAAACTCCAATCAAAAGAATAATGATTCAACAAAACATCACAATTTACTTTGAACATCTGTAATTTAATGTTCAAAAGTTAAAAAAAAAAAAATCCATTGCCACCATTTGCAAATCCAACTAACCAATGTTTCCAACTCAAACTAAATAAAGAGATTTACTACTGGGAAGAAATGTCAAGAACACTTCTAAGCATAGCATTACGGCTAGAGCACACTGATGTTTCTAAATTTACCACTCCGATAATATATATATATATACACAACCGCCAAACCAAACCAAAGTTAAAGAGCACATAAAACCAAATCCACCGAAGCACAAACTAAAACCACTCTAGAAACAACCACCACATTGCCGTAGAAAGCAGCAAACTTGGAGAAAAGGAAAACCGACAAGTCGGTCAGAAATTTCTAGTGATACAATTACTGGAATCTCCCCAGTTGCACACAGGGGGAGACTGAAGAACATACAAGAAACCCTGATTGAGTTACTTCACCGATGCCCTTCAGTCGCACCACCGCTACCACCTTTGTCGTCTGCCTGATTTGATTCCTGGGCTGCCTCACGACCTACTTCCCAACTCCCGCTCCGCCGGCCCCAGCTTGAACGCCTCGCGTGCACTTCGGCACGATTTTCAAAGGCCTCGGATTGAAGGGCCTCTCTCGTTAAATCAGGGGATGCATCGCTTAGCCCGCAATTTGCGCCACGATCCTTCTCATCAAGAAAGCTGCCCAATCCGGCTTCTAAATCACCAATGTCAGCTGCTGTTCTTGGTTCATCCCATGTAACAGGCTTTCGGCCCATTTCGATGTCCCCTACACCTCTACCCATATTAGGACTCATGAAACCGCCGCCAGTCAAGCGCGGATTTAATAATCCCTGTTCCCGGGGAACCGTATCCCGGAATTTGTTCTTGGAGGGAGAGATGCGCGTAAAGAAGATCTCCATGAAGTTCCCCACGACTCCTCTATTGTAAGGATTGTCACGTCGGTCGTAACGGTATCGGAAATTCTCATAAGTCGTCTAAAAAAGAAAAAAAAAATCATTAGAGAAATCTATGAAATATTTGTATGGCCGCGCTTCGCCCCAGCTGACGGCTTCTGCAGAAGCGCTTTTTGATGAGAGCTGTTTGAAGAGGCACTATTGTTCTTTTTTCTCTGTGTTTGTGTGTGTATGAGAGGAAACCATCCACAATAGCATTGTGGTCTTGTGGAGTTAGAAAGACCCATCCATTATGAGCTGTCAAATAGAAGAACTAACAGATTTTCCATCAGAAAAATCCCCTCAACGGCTTCGCTATACAGCAGAAGCAGGAGTAGAGCTTCTATTTTTGATGTACGCTCATTTCAGTTTCCTCTCAAAGCAAAATGCTCCGAAGTTCAGGTTTCCAAATGCTCGACTACTACATTTGGAAGTAGAGAAGCTGTCCTAAAAGGAAGGCCAAACATGCAATACATGAACTCCGAAAGAGAAGTTTCAGTGAAAGCAAGCAATACCTGGTTTGTGGCCATGAGATAGAAGTGGAAGACAGATAAACCCCCCACAAACCACACTGAGATGAAAGTGTAAATTATCAAAACTATGGAAGCAGGAGTCTTCGACATTGCTCTCCAGATTGATGTCTGCTCAGCATCTTTAATCTTAACAATGCATACCCAGCAGAATGCAAATACATAGATGCAAAGGAGTGTCGTCGAGAATACGAACATATAGAAGAATCGGTAATTCCGCTGCATCAAGAAAAGAAACGATGAGAACACTTGTCATACAGTGGCAAAATATCAAATCACAGATGAGAACTCTTATATATGCAAATTTAAATTAAGTTTGACATCTTTGATAGTTACTTAACGTGACCTCATAATTTGTATATCAGTTGCTTAATCCTTATTCAGGTTGGATGATTTCATAACAGATTACTTGGGCTCCTTTGTCGGGTGAACAAACCAAGCTCAAGCTTTCGCGCAAACACACAAAAGAGTTGACCACAACAACGGTTGGCTGAGCCCAAAAATTACCAGATAGCAAAATCAACCAAAATAATATAAAATCCAGGCATTTACATGGACTTCTAAAATTCTGAGAGCTGACCTTGGTCAGTGAACCGGGCTGGCCCTGACCCGACGCAAAATAAACTGCGCCAGGCAGGTCAAGCTAGTTTTGAGGTCTAAAACTATCAAGCCTCAGCATATAAAACAAGAACCAGAAGCATCTATTTGACCAAGCTGGCGCTTTGGCATAAGTCAGGCAAAATAGCCATGATATGTAGTTGACACAAGTTTCTTTATCCTTTCTGCCTCTGCACACTACAAAATTCCATTAAGACTCTGCTAGTTTCCATCCAGAGCTCACATTCAACAAATATATATATATTCATAATTTACGAAACTTACAAGTCCTATGCATTGCCCAACCCATGGGCAGTGATGGTCAAAACGTTCGACACAGTTATTGCAGATGGAGCAGTGGGAGCAGCGAGGTGGCCGATAAAGCATGCAGGTATCGCAGTACTTGATCTTCACGGTGATCCCATTGACAGTGACGTCCCTCGTTCGAGGCACACGCATCTGTGGAGTCTGAATACCTCTAACTTCTGAGCTTCCCTCATATACTTCGGGTTCTGGAGGATGTAAACTGCGTGGTATGATGCCCGGATCTCTCCCAGAGGTGAGAAGGAGAAGAGTCAAATCCTGAGAGAAAGAGAATGATTAAAAAGAGACCATTGCATGGATATTGAAATGTTAAGCATATTTTCATTCATATTGACAAGAAATAATTAAAAGCTCTGACAGAAATAGTAACCAAGCACGTTTCAGGTAGTGGCACATTAATCACCAACAAAAACATCAATCACTAGCAGTAAGTTCCAAGCAATGTATGTAGAACAATTACTAAAGAGATCATACAGATTCAAAAGAAATACTCACGTATACTGTAAATGCAACTACTACCACCATTATGGATATACCCAGGTGATGAGAAAAATCATCCATCAGTTTTCTGGCAACAAAGACACAGAAAACCAATACCGGCGCAACAATCATGAAGATGGTGAGAAACAATGATCTCACATCAGGTCCAAATATGAACCTTCCCTGAAGAAAAAATACCTGCAAAAACATGAGTAGACAGATGCCGAGTAAATCCTTGTTCAAATCCAGAAAGCAAAAGTTTTAGGCACTTACCTCAGTGTAACCTAGAGTTTATCACTTGCTTCAAACATTCATTAAAAACAACATAATGTTCACAAAAATGTATTTAACAGTAACAGACTACGAATTTTCAAGAAAACAACGTGTGTCCAGGTCAATTGAAGATAATATGCCCTTAGTCTGTAGTTAAGCTTTCTAACTTTTTTGTTTGCTTGCCTTGCATTAATAACTCCTAACAAAAATAAGCCTTCCTTAAAGGGAGCTTCAGGCATAGTCATCTGATGGGTTTTCTTCTGAAGAAGGTTTCTTAGTTGATCACAGCTCAGGTTTCAATCATATAATAATGTTAAAGGGTGATTGACCCAACCTAATTAGATGACAAGAATATGTATAGAAAAAAAAAAAAACTTGTCTGGAAGAGTGATAGTTGCTGTACATAAAATTTCCTTGCACCGTTGGAGTAACAATAATGCACCCATGTTGCTTCAGAGCTTTTCTTTAGTCGACTAAAACTATCAGTGCATATGATATCTAGATACAAAGAGCCCGGAAGAGTGACAACTGCTGTATATACACTTTGCTTGCACCATTGGAGTGACTATTACGCACCATAGTTGCATCAGAGGATGCATACACTGATGGTGGATCAATGCCACCTCTACTTTGTATTCAATCTGATTGAACTGAGGCCCTTACTAAGAAACAACACATAGAACCTTAACCTAATTAAGTATTACAGGCTTTAAGTTCTGTCGGAGGCCCCCTCTACTTTCATTGGAAGAAGCTAGTAAAGTAATCCTCTGATTGCTATCTAGTAAACCCACGGTCTTGGCTAACCAATAATGCTATAAATATGGCTCTACATAGGTATAATGCATCAAATTAGCATGATAACTCGGAACAAACCTTCCCTTTCAATTCTCGCCTTGTAGAGAACTAAATTATCGACAGATGCTTCAGCACTATCATTTCACGATTATTCGACAAAACTAATTAGCTATTCCTTTCAATTCTCAAACTAAGCTTGTCCACAAAACCGAAAAAGCACCATACTTTCTATATTACCACAGTAATCACCTCACACATCTTTCCTTGACACCCTCTTAGATTCTAAAATCATATCTACTTCACCATTCTACACCATCGTCTATTCTCTTTGGATAGGCCAAACAATGCCTAAATATAAACTTAGCAAATACTTCACCTTTGACATTACTGCGCCTATCGTATGTCTTCAAGCCCCATTTGCGTAATACCTTCTCCACACATCTTTTAAGCAGTTAAATTTCTCCATCTATAAAATAAAGCATTTAATCCAACCAAAATCCCAAATACTACCCGAGCCCTAAAATTCCCGCATCTAGATGTAGGAACTGTACACAGATCTATACAACGAGAGAGAGAGACAGAGAGAGAGAGAGGCTTACATTGCTACCCTTCCAGACCTCGTAAACCCTAGGTGCCTCGCCATCCGCGGCGCCCTCCGAGGCCGGATCGGAGCCCCGGGGGGGCGGGGCCACGTACATCGCGCCTCGCCCACAAGACCCTACTCCGCCGCCGCCGCCGCCACTCACCGGAACCCTAGATCCGCCGAGCCCGTCCTCCGCACAAGGTGGAGACGAGATCACCCCCCTCCAACAGCTCCCACTCCTCTCCCACCGCTACATCGCCACCACCGCTTCTAGCCGCCTCCGCCGCCCACCGGAGATTCTCCTCCTCCTCCGCCGCCGCCGCCGCCGCCGCTTCCGATAACCGGAGAGAGAGAGAGAGAGAAAGAGAGATTTGGGAAAGTCACGGGGCGTGGGGGCGAAAGGGTTTGGTTGGATTCGGGTGGATGAACCGACACGTGTCGCTTTACGGAGAATATGACGCCATGTTTGGGTCCGAGTAGCGGCGAAACTCGAACACCCAAAATAAATAAATAAATAAATAAATAAAAATGTATGGATACCCTTCAACTATAGAGAACTGTGAAATAGAGCCCTAAATTTATAAAATTTTTTTTTTTTTTGAGGGTGTGAGAGACCTCTCCCGCTGTCGCTCTCGGCCGCGCGCCCTCGCCCTCCTCGCCTCCGACCTGCAGAGAAAGCGCCGCAACTTTTTTTTTTTTTTCCTCTCCAAAAGTCCACCGTCTCCTCAGCCCTTTACGACGATAGTGATGACGGTAGCGTGCCCTCTTTTTCCGCTTTCACCTTTCACCTTCAATGTAGCAAATTTTTTACCTGCCAAATAAATCTGCTGTCTCCACTGCCGTCGCCGGTGACAAAGAGAAAGTGTTTATTTGGGCCCAGAATCACGCGGGTGAGGGAGGGAGAAAAAAATAGTTATACTCCAATAAGGACGGTGGTTGCAATAAAGGGCAAAAAAGAGGTCGTGATAAAAAATAATAATAATAAAAATTTATATATATATATATAGAGAGAGAGAGAGAGAGTCATATGCTATCAATAAGACGTTAAGCTCTGCTACCAAATTTTCTAGATTCATCCCTTTGATGATTTTCACTAGATCATACTATTCAACCAACCACCCACTTAACCCTGTGGGGCCTACATTATCCTAACCGTACATCTCTCAATCCGATAGCTAAATTTGGTAGCACTAATGACTTGCTATTAATAATAGATAAAGTATATATATATATATATATATATATATATATATATATATATATATATATATATATATATATATATATATATAAAATAAAATAAAATAAAAAATTATAGAAAAAGAAAGAAAAAACTAAATTTGTACTTTTAAAATAAAATTATACCGTTTAAGAAAATTTTACACGGTTTTAAATGAAAGTTGCACTTTTTGAAATAGATATTATATTTTTTGGATTAAGAGTTATACTTTTTAGATAAAAATTACAACCTTTGGATGAAATTGACATTATTTTTTTATTTTATGGCGTTATACCTTGATTTAAATTTTGTTTCATTTTTTACTTTTTTATTTTTATTTTCTTTTGTTGGGGAAACCATTTTTTGTCTTAAAAAATACTTTCACTAGCCCCAAAAGGATACGACTACATTTTTAATTACTAATTACTAATTAGGAATATGAACAGAGCGGATCGGGATGCAGATACTCTCCGTCCTATATTTTACTATTACTAATTACTAATTAGGAATGTGAACGGAGTGGATCGGGATTCAGATACTCTCCGTCCTATATTTTGGGTTGATCCTCGCAATACAGGATAGATTAATTTTTTATTTTAGTTTTTGTCTCTACTTGCAGTTGAGTTAGAACATGTAAGGGTGGATTTTAGCATATTGAATAAATCGAAAAATGGAAGGGATCGTCCACCTCCCGCTCTATTGTTTTAGCGGATCGAAACGGATTTAGAATATATTATTATTTTGGGTAAACTTCAAATACCCCATTATGATTTCATACTTTTTTTTTTTTTTTTTTTTTTTTTTTTTTTTTTTTGAGAGAGATAGGTGGCCAGCATTTCTTTCGACCGTTGTTGGTTGAAATAGCTTTCTTAGAAAATGTGAATCGGTAGTATTGACTAGGATTACCAGTGCAATGGCAAACCGCTGTAATTTCTTTCTATCTTATTTTAGTATTATGTGTGGTTTAAAGTGTATTAGAACATATTATTATTTTGGGTAAACTTTAAATACCCTATTGTGATTTCACATTTTTTTTATTTTAGTATTATGTGATTTAAAGTGTATTAAGTTAGACCTAATGGTTTCGCATTTTCTTACTTTAGTATCTTGTGATTTAAAGTGTATCAAGTTAGTACCCGTGATTTCATTTTTCTCTTTTTATTATTCATTTTACTAATTTTTTTCATTAAATTAGTGACAAAGTTATAATTTAAAGGTAGTAAAAATAAATATTTGATAAATCTAGATAAGATATCTCAAGTTTTTTTATATATAATTTAACGAAATATTAACGGAGGAAGAAAATCAATGACAAAGTTAAAACTAAATAATACTAAAGTAAATATTCAATAAAGTTAGATAGAATATTTGAAGTTTTTTATATATAATTTAACGAAGTATTAACAGAGGAGCCGACAAAAAAGAAAAAATGAAACCACATGGTACTAAATTAATACACTTTAAACCGCAGGATACTAAAGTGAGAAAGTGTGAAACTATATGTATTAAAGTGAAAAAATACGAAATTACAGGAGTAGTATTTGAAATTTTTTCTATTATTTTTTTTTTCTTATCTTTGATCCACACTTATTAACATATTCAAGACGGATTGGAACAGAAAACTCTATCAACACGAATACATCTGCATCCCTCTCCTTAATTCTTTCATAAGTTATATTGTAGAAGCAAGTTTGAATCAAATTAATCATATCATAAACGAGTTCACGAATGATTTAAGTTAACTCATAAAAATGTTGAACTTATAAAGCTATAGTCCAACCAATAAAAATTAGTGGATGAATTGGTTCCACCAACCCTTTTTTTTTTCCTCTAATGACGGGACAGGCAACAGGGCGAGGTAAGGCGGCGAGCGATCGGACGGGACAAGCAACAGGACGAGGGAAGGCGAAACTCCATCGGACGGGATAGGTTGGCAACAGGGCGAGGGGACGCCGAGCCGTACGGTGGGGTCGGCTTCGTTCCCCCCGTTGGGGGGGGGGGCAACGTTGAGCCGTACGGGGAGGGTGGCTGCGTTGGGGCGGGGGGCGCCGCCGTACGAGAGGCGGAGAGCGGCAAATACGGAGAGGCCTCGAAACAGGTCACCTCTTCATGAGTTCTTATTGATTATGTTATTTTGAATAGCGTTATGAATTAACTTTCTTTTCTCACAGTTGACCGTCGTAGTGCAAGTGATAAAAAAGCTTGACGGTTGATATTCAAGATCCAAGTTTGAATTCTAATTAATTCATATTTTCAGCTAAGTTTATTTCTAAATAAAATAAACAAAACGGATAGTATGTTATTTTTCTTTCAAAAAAAAAAAAAAAACTTCCTTTTTTCACAAAGTAGTAAATTACACCGCAACAAATGCTTATATTTTGACCTCAAATTTTAAATCTAAATTACACCGCAACAAAAGCTTCATATATATTTTGACTTAGTTTATCATAAATAAGTTCACGGTGATTTGATGTTAACTTATAAAAAAATTTCGGCTTCAAATAAAGTTTTTATGGTTTCACACTTTTTCACTTTAGTACCATATGATTTAAAGTATATCAAGTTAGTATCATGTGGTTTTATTTTTATCTTTTCGTCAGCTTCTCCGTTAATATTTCGTTTTTTTTTTTTTGAGAGAATATTTCGTTAAATTATATATAAAAATATTTAGATATCCCATCTAGATTTATCGAATATTCACCTTAGTATTATGTAGTTTTAACTTTGTAACTTAACGAAAAATAATAATAAGAAAGATAATAAAAAAAAACTAAAATTATATGACACTAAATTAATACATTCTAAATCATATGATACTAAAATAAAAAAGTGTGAAATTATAAGGGCGGTATTTAAATTTTTTTTATTTTTTAAGATTCACGCCAAACATGCGCTAATTTTTTTTTTAAAATAATACTGAATAAATCTTTATTTGGGCTTGATTAATAGTTGTTGAGAGAAATTATCATAATAATTATTCTTTCTTTTTCTCCTCTCACATCACACCACTCCTTTCAATCAACCAACATAACACCAACCAAAGAAAAATACATCCCAAAAAACAAAAGAAAAAAAAAAAGAAAAAAAGAGAAGGTCATTATCATACATTAGTCCCAAAAATTACTTAAATCTCAAAAAATTTTAATTGAGTACTCTTATATATTATTATACTAGGTTATTGATGTTGATTATTAGCGAAACACGGCGATCAAAGCACGATTACTATTATATTAAAGTTTGATTTTGGAGACATAAGCAATGGCATTAGAAGATATATTAGCATCAATGTCCTATAGGGTTTATTAAAAATGTTTTTTTTTTTTCAATAAACCTATGAATTATGATTATTTTAGTAGTTAAAGAATGATTGTCATAGAAATTATTTATTTTATCTATTTTATTCGACCTGAATCTTAAAAAAATTTATTTGTCCAATTCTTACTATTTTTTTTGAAATAAATCAAAATTAATAAAATTATTGGTAATAAAATAATAAAATGAAATATTTTTTAAAAAAATTTAGTTTATTCACATGAAATATACAGAGTGTAGTTATTATATATATATAATTTATTTATTGTTTTTTTTTTACCCCACAATGGTGTGGGGAGTCGAGTAATGGCGCAATCTGATTGGTTGGTGTGTAATTGGTGTAACCGTTGCATTAAGAGGAATCTCGTGACCGTTCATCAGTGTTGTGGACAGTTACACATCGAAGGGTGGGCTCGGATTTCCTACAGCTATGTATGTACAAATCGCTACAAACGAAGGGTGATCTCGCCGTTTATCAGTGAAGGAGTTTATCCTCACCGTCCAGATCGGACGGAGGGATTAACCCTTCTGCTATTTACCGGTAGGATCGACCCTGTACGTAGTGAAATCTACGATCGAAGTTGTACGCAATCTCTGACACGTGGGTCCCGGGCGGGTGTATCAAAGCCAACCGTTCAGCGCCACGTGTGCGGCCCAGCAAAGCGGGACCCACTTGTCAGATTCGTAAGATAACGGGCTATCGAAAGCTACGCTACAAAAATGCTTATAAATGCCTCAATAAATGCCCATTAATGGCGTAGAGGTGGGTTGGCTCACGGAAGCTACTCCCTGCACCTGGTGTATCCGTACATCACATGGACCATATGTAATAATTGATCTTAGCCTATTTTTAAGGGAATAATTGTCTATATATCCTTCATGCGGTCGGAAATATCCGATCTACTCCAACTTTTTTTTTTCTTTCTAAAATGCCCCTCATATTTCCACCGTTATTTCCGCAGTTATCCCATGTTAGCTTAACTCGGCTTAAACATGGGTTAAATGTATACTAGAGTTAAAATCTAAACAAAATACCTATTTTGTCCCTACCTTATTATATTAATCCTTAAGGTTATCCTCTCTTTCTCTCCCAACTTGGTCGCCACCACCGGCCGGCTCCTTCGCCTCCACCTCATCTCATCTCCTCCCAGACCATCACAACCTCCCACACCTCCACCTCAAACACCACCCCTCTCGTTGCTCTCGTCGTCCTTCTCCGCCCCAGCTTTCGTCGTCGCCGTCGTCCTCCTCCTCCGCTGCCTTGGCCGGCGCCGGGAGCAAGAGGGCCGCAGCGATGATTCCATCTCTCGTCGTCCTCTCCTCCTCCGCCGCCTTGGCCGGCGCCGGAAGCAAGAGGGCCGCAGCGCCATCGGACCCCTGCACGCCCTCCGCTCCGGATCCGGGCTAAAGGGCAAATAAAAAAAATATTTGCTATATGAATGGTATATAAGAAAAGTTTGTTACGATACAAGGATATATTGAAATCAGCAAAATTGTAATTTTTCAAAGACAACTATTAACGGAATTTAATTTCAGGAATATTTTAGAAAAATTTGGAACATAAAAAAATAGGGGTAAATAAGAAAACCAGAAACTTTTCAGGTATATAAACAATTGCCCATTTTTTAAAATTAAGATCTAATCTGATAATAATGATCTACAGCATTAAAATAACTCATATGGAAAAAATTAATTAATTTACGGTAAGAATCTTTTAAATGTTAAAGAACTAATTTAATGCCCAATTTTAGAACCAAATTAATTAGAAATGCTATAAGATTAAAATTGTACAAAATCACTATTTGGTTTTACAGATAAGATCCAAAAATTTATACAATTATTGAGATTTTAATAGTGAAAAATTATTAATAATGTGATAAACTTGGAGCCATAATTTGAAAAGTGTAGTGCATGATACACTGGGTGCATGAATATCTAATGAGTCTCTCTACATCTATAACTAGAGACCTGTGCTCTAATTGGAAACAGTGCTGCTTAAATACAGAAACCCAGAGAAAAGTAAAATTAAAAGAGGGAAAAAAAAAAAGAAAAAGAAAAAGAAAAAGATCCCCTTAAATAATAATCACAATTCACAAATCTCCTTCTCCTCCTCCCATTGAGATATATGAGAACAAAAACAAAAGAGTAGTGTAGTTGTATGTATCTCCCAATCCAAAACAACCAAACCATGCACCATTCATTCTCTCTTTCTCTCTCATCATGAAGCCCATAAGCTCTTAAGAGAGAGAGAGAGAGATACACATACTTTATCTCTCAATCTAGTTACTTTTTTCAAAAGGTGAGTACTCCATTTTTGTTCATATTCCACCACTGGATTGCTCTTTTTATGCAACTTAAGTTGATCATCTTCTCTTTTTCTTTTTTATTTTTTTTCCCCTTCTTTCTTTTGTGCCATGAATTAGTTGTGCTTTTTGTTTGTATGATTGTTCTTGCTTTGGGTTTGTTTGTTATAAATGAATAGAAATACTGTTTTTTCAAAAATTTTAAGTAGATACTGTTATATCTCATCTTCTGTTTATTTATTTATGTAGTTTGGTATTTCAAAATAAAAAGTATCTAATATAAATGGTTAATACCGTAGCTTAAGTTTTTAGAAATAACGGGCCTATATATGTTTCCTACATACATATACTACATTTTTTATTTTACTATTTTTACTCTCTTGGACTTTAATTTTGTACATGATGTTTTTTTCTCTACGTATTCGATTACAATTTTTTACGCAATTATTCACGTAACTCTCATTCTCATTTAGAAGTACATTTTGAGCCCAATTTTTTTAACAAACAATTTACAATCAATAAACTCAAATCATTTAGGAATTTAGTAAAAACTGAATTAAGCATGAGTCTGGTGAGATTTAAAAATAATCATTTGTCTTGAAAAGTTGCTCGGTATTGAGACCTGTTTAGCGCTATCAAGTGAATTTAAAGAGTTGCGTGAAAAAAATATCAAGATATTTTATCATATTCATTGCTATATATACGCACAATATGATATCAACTTTGAAAAATAAACGAGATGTTTTCTTTCGTCATAAGTTTTTACCGCACGTAACGCTCGGTATTGAGACCTGTTTAGTGCTATCAAGTGAATTTAAAGAGTTGTGCGAAAAGATATCAAGATATTTTATCATATTCATTGCTATATATACGCACAATATGATATCAACTTTCGAAAATAAACGAGGTGTTTTCTTTCGTCATAAGTTTTTTACCGCACGTAACGCAATCTGCAGTGTAGGGAGAGAGGGAGGGAGGGATGTACAAGAACCAGCTGCAGGAGCTGGCGCAGAGGAGCTGCTTCAGCCTGCCGTCATATGCATGCGTGAGGGAAGGGCCAGACCACGCGCCGCGGTTCAAGGCGTCCGTCAACTTCAACGGCGAGGTCTTCGTCGGGCCCAGCAACTGCACCACCCTCCGCCAGGCCGAGCACGCCGCCGCCGAGGTCGCCCTCTCCAACCTCTCCGTCCGCGCCCCCTCCACCTCCCTCGCCGCCCGCGTCCTCGTAAGTCTACATACCTATCCTTACATGCAAGACATACTTCTGCTTCTGCTTTCAGCAATAGTCACGATCATCAGTTCGTACGGAGTACGACTTTTGACATTCGGATATAGAAAAGTATGGTTATATCTGTTTGGCTCTCTTTGTGTTTCTGATTTCTTAAGCGGGCTAAAAGTGGAGACTGTAATACGGTAAAAAGAATTTCGCGGAGAATTCTAACATAATGATTCTTCTGAAAAAGTATTAGTCAGATAACACTTCATCCAAGAACAATACAACAGCCATCTCAATTTTACTTGTTTGTAGGATGAGACTGGGGTGTACAAGAACCTGCTGCAAGAAACAGCACATAGAGCAGGGCTGAAGCTGCCTCTCTACACAACAGTGAGGTCAGGGCCAGGCCACCAGCCCATCTTCACCAGCACTGTGGAGATTGCAGGCTGGACATTCACTGGTGACTCAGCAAAGACCAAGAAGCAGTCTGAGAAGAATGCTGCACTGGCTGCCTGGACTGCTCTCAAGCAAAGTAAATTTTGTTGGGAGAACAAGAAAAAAAAGCCCTTACTAAAAGCACTTCTTTTTAACTTCTTTTTGAACAGTTTTTTTTTCATTCTGGTGGATTTTTCTGACATGGGTTTCTCATTGTTTTAACTTTGAACAGACATATGATTTGTTTTTGTTTCTCTTTTTCCAGTGCCAGATTTGGGCTCTTGTTCCAATCAAGAAAAAAAGGAGTGTACTGAGTGCAGTGAAGAGCAAGAACATGTGGTTGTAGAGAGGGTGCTCTCAAATTTCAAGCCCAAGGAGGAGGCCAAGCCAATGAAGCCAAGGAGCATGTCTCAACACCACAAGAGGAGAGAGATCTTAAACACTTCCACAAGTAGTAGTACTACTACTACTTCCTCATCCTATAAACATTCATGGAAACCACTGGAACCTTCATATGAAGCTTCTTCAATCCACCCAAGACACCCATATCCGCCAAACATACGCATCTTGGCTCCCCCTGTGCTCCCACCAATACTGCCCCAATCCAAGGACAACAAGAACAATATTTCACCTATCCCTGCACCAATTCCCCACAGTTCTCTCTTTGAGGAGGCAAACAAGGATAAAGGAGAAAAGCTTGTTGCAAAAGCACTTCCTAAGTTCATTAGAGTTTTGGATCAAAGTGCTAACACATTTAGCCATACTTCAATCAAGGCCCCTTGTTTGGGGGATTGCAAGGCAATTCAAGTCCCAGGTGTGATCTCCAGCGGCGGATATCGCGCGGCTGGGATGGCTCCGGCCGTGAACGTGCGGTCGGTGATCCCCGTATGCGCTTCGCCGCCAATGCGCACTCCGGTGAGTAATACTAATGCTACTAGTACAATGGCTGGGAAAGAGGGAGGAGAGATCTCAGATGCCTCTTCCAAGCTCAAGAGTCTCCAGTTGTGATGAGGAGGGAGGAGGTTTACAAACAAGGAGCCAATTTTATGTATTTGAATGGTGATTTTACTGTTTGGCCTATAAGGTTTTATGGATTTTGGGATTCATGGGGTCTTTTGAGGTTATGATGGTCTTTCAAGGGGGTTTGTTGCCTTTTGTCATATCTCCATCATGTAACTACTGATCAACTCTCTAAGTATTTGTGTGGTGATTTTGCTGCAGATCAGAGAAGCATACAAGAAGCATGAGGCATCCATGTTGTGTAACTGCATTACTCTCTCTCTCTTTGTTTGCCTTTGACTTAAAATATTCAACTGAAACTTTATCTAGCTTCTTAGCTGTGGTAATTCCTTCAAATGGTTGTAATAGGTAGTAGCTTAGGACTGATGGGGTCTAATGTCACAATGATCTTCTTATTTATGTCCAAATGTTTCCATACCTAATACCTAGCAAAATGAAAGAGTCAATGCTTGAAATCCATGGTTTTCACCTCCTACTTAATGTACTTTTATTTTCTTTCTTGTAGAGCATACTTACAGCAGATAAGAAGGGGAATGGAACACACCACACACACAATGGGGGAGGAAATGTGATGTGTCTCTGGACTGGACATTAATGAGCAATGCACAGGCAGTTTATTGGCTTCTCAGGGGAGAACCAGTGAGTCAGGGAGAGAGAGGGAGAGTAGGGAGTAGGGAGTAGGGGACTGGGGGAGGTGCACTGCAAGGGGCAGGGCATTGAATGCAAATGAATGTGGAGAAATAGAGAAGGAAAGACCAAATGCAGTGATATAAAGCTCAGCTTTAATGCTGTGGTCAGCCTACCTGTGGCCTTTGTCTTCCTTCATCAATGACTTTACCAGAGCTCTAGAGAGAGAGAGAGAGAGAGAGTGTGTGTGTGTGTGTGTGTGTGTGTGTGTTTTTAAACTTCATATATTTTGCTTTCTCTACCATGGGGCAAGAATCACACCATCTTTAATTTTCTTATTGCTTCTTTGCTATGTTGCTGTATTATTTAGAGAGCAGGAACTGCCATGAGCAGATGAAGAATACATTGAATATGATTAATTTTATACATTTTCACCCACTTAACACTAGGGGCCCACATCATCCTAACCGCACATCTCTCAATCCAACGACCAATAACTTGTAAGACTAACGACTTTAGTCTATTAATAAGATAAGATAGCTCTCTCTCTCTATATATATATATATATAATGAGTCTCTTACTATATAGCAATCTCTCTCTCTCTCTCTCTCTCTCTCTCTCTCTCTCTATATATATATATATATATATATATATATATATATATATATATATATATATATATATATATATATATATATATATATATATATAATGAGTCTAACTGGAATACTATCGATAGCACCAAAAATTTGGTGCTATCGAGTTTTCCACCGTTAGATTTAACCCTTTGATTATTTTTATCCATTAAATTATACTATTCAACAAACTACTTACTCAACCCTAGAGGGTCCACATCATCCTAACCATCTATTTCTTAATCCAATGGCTAAAAAATCAATAGCACCGAGCTATTGGTGCTATTAATAGTATTCCCGCCTAGTTTTATATATAATTTAGGTAAACAAGAAAAACAAGTTGTTATTATAATAGATGGAGACAAGTTGTTACTGAAGATATATGCCTAGGCTTTAGTTTTAAATATGGACCCTTACAAAATTCATATTTTCGTAGACCTTCCTGGAGACCATAGTATTCAACTTTTGATCCACTTCATAGGTCATGGGTTTTAGCAATTCAAAGGGGGTATAAGAAAATTCAGATTTTGCACGCGACTGCACATGTTGTAGAGTGAAATTTTAAATTGTGGGCACTTGATTTGCTAGATTGATGTGATATATAAAATTCTCCCCAGACTTGGTACAACATTAGATACTGTTGGAGAAAAGAATACCAACATAGGTGCTCGGTGTTCCAAGCCATTCTGAGGCCTGCATTCACACCGTTTTCGCACTTTAAAGCCACCCAAAATAATCAAAAGCACTTTTTTTTCAAGTAAACTCTACTCATTCGATGCGATGAAACGACGATGAAAATCTCCTATGAATTAGTATCCATATGCTAGGCGACTCCTGTTGGATCCTTAGCCCTAACCATTAACGATTGTGCCTAGGCCCAATCTTGCCTCCGACCGAATCAAACGTGACTCGACCTAACTTAGCCTCCGACACGAGACACAGAATGTTGACCCTTTTAAGCCAACAGTTTCCAAAGGCGAGAAGTGTTAGGGGTAAATTCAAAGCAATTGGTTTGAAAGAACGAATTCTCAAATAGCACCTACTTTTGTTGGTGGAAAGAGAATGACCATCATTGCTATTCAGAGTAGAAGAAAAGAAGGCATTACCTCACATATACAGCTTTGATTTCTCATTTGAGTGCCAGCTGCCCATGGACAACAAAATAGGGGTTTCAAATTATGGGGAGAAAGGGAACTCCAAATGAATAGTACACAAAGAAGCATTGAGTAGTACATAAAAGAAACACCTTCTCCTCCATGCAAAGAGAAACTTAAATTTCCGTAATCCATCACCATGATTAGTATTATGAAGAGTTAGAGGATGAAATAAGGCATGAGGTTTTCAGAGTGCATTAGCATGCATAGTTTTCATTTACAGTACCGGCGGAGCTTTAGCTCGAGCATAGCATTTCGAGGGCCATGTTCTCGTCACCGTTGACGCTCTTCAGCGTGCTCCGCACTTTATCCTCCGGAAACCCCATCTCAACCAGCTTCTGAACCTAAACTCAGAAAAAAAAAAAAAAAGAAAAAAAAAAGAGGGGAAAAATGGGTTCAAAGAACTATATTTAACAAGATAACAATATTGTTGGCGGCCAATAACATCCCCATTACCCATTACGGGCGTGCTGAAGTAGGGTAAAGTGGGAGGAAGTATTTGGAAACATTCCAAACCTTCAACATTTTGCACATGAAATGGTGGCTCTCAAGAGTAGAACCCGTAACCATGTGGTTAAGGTCCGTGGGCTCGTTTGCCTTTGGGGACACGTGCTTTCGAACAAAGTTGTTCAAAGAAGCACTGATAGCTTTTTCATAAAATCTTGTTGGCAGCTACTTGCTGCAGCTAAAGCAGAAGCTTCAAGTTGAAAAGTTTGCTTCTGGGGCGCAAAAAGTTATTTAACTTCCTATCACAGTAAAACTACTGACTGCTGACCAAAAGCCCTACTTTCTAAAGCTCCAACTCTTTCGAGTAGAGAAGCTATTCTAGAAGTCTGGCCAAATAAGCACTTTTAACCGTGCATACCTTTTCTTCAATATCAACAGAAATCCTCTTGGCAAAGGTCTCGGTCCAGTAACGAGCCGTAGCAATGAACGTTTGACGGTCCCTCAAGTACTACAAAATATGCGAAGAATACAGAGATAAGGGCTTAAGTTTATAGAATACGCGGGAAGATCTCACAGCAGAGCTTATTCAAATGGAAAGAAATGAGGTAGATTGGATTTACACCTGCTGAGCCACTACAGCATCCTGGGGATCATCAGGTTCAGGCGAAGAGAGAAGAGCCTGAACAGAAAGGAGAGCCGTCTTCAGAGTCAGGGCAGGGCTCCACTGATCCTTTAAAATGTCCAAGCAAATCGCCCCATTTTGACTACTGATGTTGGGGTGCCTTCAATATACAGATGGAGAGAGAAAGTATTGGAGACCCATTAGTGCTATAATTGAAGCACAAAAATTAAGTGTATAGTAGGAGAAAATACTTCTCCTCCTAGATTTCGAAGATCCATGCAAGATGTGGAAACCCTCAAAATATACATGACAATATAACTTCTTGGTTGGCAAACTTAGACTTAAGGGCAACAAGAGCAATTGTTATCACCAAATTAACTAAGCACTGGAACCAAAAGTAACAAGAATTATGCTTTGCCAACCATCAAGAAAACTCTTAAACTAGCTTAATAACTAGGATCTTGAGAGCATTATTAACGTTCAATTATCAGACCATGTGGACTTTCAAGCCTGTCCCACTTAATTTCCCAGGGCACGTTTGGATTGACGCAATTCCAATTTGGCCATAATTGAAGTTTTAGCGGGAGTAAAAACATCAGTTCAGCCCTGACCATGACGATGCAAAGGAGATCTGCTACCAAGCCATTGGCTCACTTACAGGAAAACAGCTTCCCCTTGGAAAGTTCCGAAGTCTTTTTTTTTTTGCGAGATCCAAAATGTAGCACACTACAGGAAGAAAATCTTCTCAGTATCGATATGATCGATGGCAGAACAAATTTCTCTACTCTCACCAAACTTCAATTACAGCTGAATAGCTACAACATCAAAAGTTAAACATCCCCTTCTGCTCCACACTGCAAGTCATACAGTCAAGATTGGAAGATAATGTGACAATAATTACATCCCCTAATCCACGGCATGAATTCGACAGTTAGCTTTGGCTTGAAGATCAGAACAGTGACTATAACATGATGGAAACATTAAGCAACGACATTTGTTGGTTTAAGATGTTAAGCTACGACTAATCAGAACAGCATGTGCTCCTGTACCTGCGTTAGACTAACTATAATAACTAAGACAACAGCAATATAAAATGACCGGCTCACTTATTAAAATCATGAGTAGATACTGCAGATTTGATGGTCAATCAAACATAGGGAAAGAGATGGATGGTCATAAAACAAAACTATACTAGATGGAGCGTACAAAAAGTGTTTCTGGTTTGGTCAGATGAGTCTAGATGCATCAACATCATTTGCCGTCTCAGAACCTTATCAATGCTTCCAGAGCTTCCATAAAAATGATGACTAGGAGTGAAAAGAAGTAACATACAAAAGTTAAATAAAACATCTCATTAGGCCAGCCGCTACATTAACTATTAGTTAGATAGTTAGAAGGTTCATGCACATCTATCCATATGACTAATTGCATGACCAAGAAGAGCCCCATGTTGCTAACTTTCATGACAAAAAGTTGGTGAGAAATTCATGTTCCGCTTTGTCAAACAAAGTCAAGTTCTTGAATTTGAAATGTCAACTCCAACATTATGAATAAAAGCTTCCTGTATGGCTCAAACCAGCTAAATTACCAAATCATATTACATCATGCACGTGTGATGCCAATAATTTCTGGAAAGAAATTAATATTTCAAGATAGAAGAAACTGGAGATTAGCCATTGGATTGTAATCTAATCAAAAGAATGTTCACCCTGGTGGCTCTCATTTGTTGTTAACTAACTGAACAACATATCCCTATCCTAAACCGTCTAGCAACCATGCAAGTTGAAGGGCAAAGTACTTTATTGACCAGTCCACTCTGCATGTAACAAGCAGTATATTACAAGTCCTATGATAGAGAACTTTTGAGGGAAAAAAAAAATGATGATCCATAAACCTTTCTTACAAGGAAAGTAAACACAATGAGTTAAATTTCCTTACCATACTTTTGTTATGAACTGCATTTTAGGAGGCTCAAAGGGATAGCCACCTGCAAACAAATAAATCAACATCATGAATTTTCATATCAAAACTTTATTTTCACGGGTCAATTTACATTTTTCAAAAAAATAAGTACTAGGTAGGTATGCAGTCAACTGCCATATTGGTAGAATCACCTGCCAATTATTTTACAAAGAAAAGCTTCAAATCCTATTAGCTAGAAACAGTAAAATGTGCACTAAGATGGAATGCATTTTGTGTGTGTTGTTTAGAGGGGGGTGGGGGAAGTGCTAAAACGCATGCTACGCAACAGACCAAGCCTTTATTCCACAGTTTCATATAGAAATTTGGTACTGTCATACCCAATCAACCATTGTAAAGTATATTCTAAGCATTTGTGGAACTTTTTAGGTGCTTGTTGAGGTATATCGTGCCTGTTTAGCCGTGCTACTGCTTAGCAAACAGAAACGTTTGGAGTTTTTGATGTAGTAGGAAGTTGAAATGAGATTCTTGAGCTGCAAATAAAGAAAGTTAAAATTCGGAGTTTACGAATCTGCAGTGGAAATTTGCTTGAGATTCTTGGGCTGCAAATAGAGAAAGTTGAATTTCAGAGTTTACGAATCTGCTGGAAAGGAGCTGTTGGGAGAATTCTAAATGATTCCTTTGTTGTTCTTGTGAATATTCTCTTTTACTTTTGCTATAGGTTTGCAAGAACCTTCTACCCTATCCGAATGAAGAAATAATCTCCCATCAAATACTTGCTCCGCTGCTGATCTCTTATATTGTGCTTATTTCTAAATTGGAAACCCACCATTCTACATCATCACACTAATCAAATCCTCTCCACCCATTAATTCCGGTATCAATCCACATGGAGAAATGAAACAAACAACCAAGATAGAAACCCTAAAAGAGAGTAATCCCGACGAACTGAAGAGGAGGGAAAGATCGGAGTTCCGAACCGGGCAAGCGGATGTCGATGCGGAAGGTTCCGCCCTCGTAGGGGGTGGCGACGGGGCCGGAGATGGTCCCGGTGAGGTGGGAGAGGTCGCTCCCCCCGTCGCAGAGCGCGATGCCCACCCCGGAGATCGCCTGGTCGCGGTTGCACTCCGCGAGCTCCTTCTGAACCCTCGACACGTCCAGCATCTCTCCCGTATCCGAGGATCTCGACGAAGAAGAAGCCGAGGGGAAACCCTAGAAATGGATCTCCGAGAGAGAGAGAGAGAGAGAGAGAGAGAGAGAGAGAGGAGGAAACCCTAGGATTGGATGCAGGGGTTAGGGTTTCGTCCCCTTCCGCGGCGTCGCGGAAGAAGGGGAAGGGTACGAACAGTGAGTGGGGAGACGAAAGGGATCGAGTGGGTTGGGGGAATTGGTAAGCTGCTTCTCTAGAACACTGTAGGATAAGCATTGTCATTTGGATAATAAATTGCACGTTTGACCCTCAAATTTTAATTTTTAAAATTCTTAACTTAGATTTTTAAAATTATTATAATTGAATTTTATTATCTAATTTAGTTCACTAAATATTAATTAAAATTTAATTAATTAAATTAAATTATTAGATTTGATTATAATAAAAATTTAAGCTAAAAATTATAATAAAGTAAAATTTAAGAAACCAAAATATTACATATCTTATAGTTTGTGAATTTACCCTTATTAATATGGAATGATGTGTGTGGATGCCCATGGACCAGAATTGCATCTTCTGCGCTATATTCTTAGAAAGTTGTGACCATCTCTTCTGCAACTGTGTATTCACCCGATATCTTTTCTTCACCGCAGGAAGCTCAAACGCAACTGACTTGGTAGTCCACAGCTGACTTGGTAGTCCATGTGCAGCCAATTTGTGCACAATACACAGTCGTTAGTACATGAGACAGCTAAATATCTATTGGCTGAAGCCCCAAAAGAGTCTTAATTGCTGTACTGCTCCAAGCCTTTTATTCACCCTCTCAACCAAGAAAACCTCAATCCAAAAAGAAGAAGAAGCAGAAGCAGAAGCAAAAGCAGAAAATGAGTTATCAACAAGTTCCCCCTCAGGAAACCTACCCTCCACCAGGTAAAAAAAAGAAGAAAAAAGAGAGAGAAAGAAACAATCTTTTACCTCACATATAATTATTCTGATATTCTCTTGGATTCTGCCACTGCTTGCTTGATTTGAGATCTACATGGGTTACTTAGTCCAAATTAAGATGATGGGCTTTGTGGGGTCTATTAGGCTTTGCTGATGTAAACATTTAATGTTAAAGAAACTAGTAGAGTTGTAAAATTGTTTCAGATCAATTAGTTTACAAACCTGCAGATGCTTCCAGAGGTTCAATTTCCTTTCTTTTTTTCTTTTCTTTTCTTTTATTGAAGTACTAAAGTTCCTGTTATTATGATATCTAGTCAAAATTATATGTAGATCCACTCAAAATAGATCCCCTATTATCTTTCCTTGTTTAATTAGAGTTGTTGTTGTAAGTTAGATTGAAAATTCCATCAAAATTATACATTTTTTAGGAAGAACTATTAGATGATGAGTTTTAGTATTGTGTAGTTCAATTTGGTTTAACATATGCAGGAGTGTCACATCCTTACCCTGCTCCACCTCCACCATATGGTTCTCCGCCACTGCCGCCGCCGCGAGGAGTTTATCCTCCGCCGCCTTATCCGCCGCCGCGCGGCGGTGCTTACCCTCCGCCGCCGCCTGGTTACCAAGGGTATTTCTATGAGGGGTACCCTCCACCACCCCCACCGCCACCACCTCAATCTTACATACACCACCACAGCCATAGGCATGATGATGACTTTTGCCCCTCATTCTTAAAAGGATGGTATGAATCTCACATGCATTTTCCCTTCTCCTTTTTCTCCTCTTTCGGGTTCATAGTGTTTTTATATCTTATATTTAATATGATATCAGAGCAGGATCTCTGAGTTCAAGTCCCGCCATGTTTTTAGCATAATTGATTGTTTACGATTTAATTTAAGTCCATGTTATGGGCTAAACGAAACTCTTGAGCCAGCTGTGAGGAAAAGTGCTAAATAAATAAATACAAAATCACAGTTTTCTGGCAGATTAAGTTGTCAGAGAAAAACGATTGTTTCACGTAATGTAACGCACCGTCGATCTCTCAAATACTATTCTTTTGATTGACGCCCCCTCAACCACTAGTTGTTTTGATTTGAGTTATTCGGTGAACTGAATCGAAGATTTGTTAAAATTTATTGATTTTTCTGGCTATCAGTTGTTAATTGCCAGCGATATTTTTAGTTCTGTAAATTGAAAATGTGCTCGGAACGGTGAAATTAACACAATTTGATTTAATTGATGGGGATAACTTAAAAATGAAAGAATGGTCAAAAGTTTGGTGGGGGTGTCAATCAAAAGAAAAATGGCTGAAGAGACTGTTTGAAATTGACCTATAGTTGAGGGGCGCCTCCGTACATTTTTACCTTTTGTTCATAACATATATTTGAAGTTCAAGAACTCATTGTCAATTTGGATGTTCGATTTTTGTTTTCCTTTGGGTTGCTGGATATTTGGAAGCTCAGTATCTTTAGGTGGACAAACTTGTAAATTTGCGTTTAGTTCGAGAAGGGGGTAAACTGGTTAATTGATTTCATCGATAAATATCAGATATCAGATATTCGCAAGAACTTTTATAAATTTCTTTTCTAAATTTGTGTGCTGTTCGTTTGGAATGCATAGAGGCATTTGAGTAATTTGGCTTCTGCGTGATTCACGGCTAATAAGAGAGAGAAAAAAAGCAAAAAAAAAAACTGGTAGAAATAAGGATGGGTTCTGGACTCTGCGCGAGAAGATTAAAATGGATTGAAGTTATGCTGTAACTATCATGTATTTAACTATATCTGAACTGCTGCGTCAAATTCACGTACAATGGCCTGGGTTGTCTGAATAATATGATATCTGGATTGGTCCATTGCTACATTCTAGTACTACTAACTTTGTTCTCTGACCGTGTTTCAGATTCATTTTCATGTTCATATCAGCTTATTTCCTCGCTGACCAGATTTCTAGAAACATGTTTTGCAGTTGCAAAAATTTCGTTTTCGCAGTCATCATATTCTGTATATTAACAGCAGCACTAACTTGAATTACTTTCGATTCTCCGACATTACTTTTCGCTTGCTCTAGTCGATTACTCTTGCAAATCGTAGAACTTACAGTTTCTTTTCAGTTGATCCGAAGTTGACTGTATTCTCTGTTCGATTTACAGTTTGGCTGCGCTTTGCTGCTGCTGTGTGCTCGAAGAATGCTGCTTCTAAGAAGTTACAGATCAGAGCTTCCTGCTGGTGTCTGAATTATTTAGCTCTCTGCAGTCTAGAAAACCTTGGAATTAGCGGAAAATTCTCAGATAGTAGTTGTTGTTTTCTTGGTATTATCTTACATAAGTGGGGTTTGGCTGTTAATAAATCATAAATATTAAGAACTTAGGAAACTGCCATATACATATATATATTGTTGCTGGTAGATTTGTGATGAAGCTTTGCTATGTTCTGTAATGTATGGAAGTAAGAAGAATTTCTCAGCTAAGTTCTGTAATGTAGTAATTGATTTCAAGGTTTATCTAAGGCTTAATTTAGTATTGAGACCTATCTAACGCTATTAGATAAAATGGAATTGTAGAAAAAACATATAGAGATATGCTTCTGCGTTCTTCGGTGGGACTGTAGGAAATATATCATAACTGACTCATTGCGATATACGAAACGTAATATTACGTACGGAAACAAACAAAGTGAGGTAATCTCCAATACATTTTTTTTTTTGGAAAAACTTTAAAACCTACCATGTGGTTTCGCACTTTCTCACTTTAGTATCCGTTGTTTAAAGTGTATCAAATCTTTTTCTTTTTTTTTTTTTAGTATAAATTTTTTTATTATTTTTTCTTAAATCAATAACAAATTTAAAATTAAAGTACTAAAGTAAATATTTGATAAATCTAGGTGGGTATATGAAATTTATTGTATATAATTTAACGAAATATTAAAAAAAAAACTGCTGAAAAGATAAAATAACCACAGGGAGATAAATTGATACACTTTAAACCATATGGTACGAAAGTGAGAAAATGCGAAACCACAGAGTCTTTTTTTTTTTTTTTTTTTTTTTTTTTTTTTTTTTTTAGTTTTCAGTTTTTTTATCCATTGGCCAACTGGGAATAAGTTGCCTGCATACGGTACACCACGTCATCCATGGACCAAGCAGCCCCTGGCTCTCCATCTCATTCCTCCATAAATCTCCACCGTCCATCTAATATGCTGAGGATTTTTTGTTGATTAATGACTGCGGGATCACACGGATGACGTGGTGCACCAGGTCCAGGCAGCTGCTCCCCAGCTCTATGGACCGAGGAACAGGTTGCTTTGTGGATTATGAAAAACCGGCCCAGGGCCCAATTTGGCTCCGGACCGGGCCCGGACTTTGTCTCAACCGAACCAAAGTGTACCAAAACGAACCGAACCGGTCGCAAACCATTCATCCTCCCGAACCTTCGTTGAGCTTCGACGAGGAGAGGGAGTAAAAACCCTAGGAGAGAGAGAGAGAGACAGAGACAGAGAGAGAGAGAGAGAGGAGAAAAGGATCTAGGGCACAGCTTCTCCTTCTCATTGCCTCGTCGTCTCCGCCTCCGCCTCCTTATCGCCGTATTAAGGTCCATCTCGATCCCTTCCTCCTCCTTTCCCCCCTTTGTCTCCCTAATTTTTCTCCAGCTTTTGTTTCTGCAAGAGGATTGTAACAATTTTAAGTTCAAAATCATAAAAATTCTCTAATTTTCCTCCTTGATGTGGCCCAATAACTTCGATTTGATGCGGAAAAGCTCCCTAACTTATTTTTTGTGTATCAATTTTGGCCTATAATGCTTGATTTGATTTTAAAAAAAGGGCCCTTTGGGTCTGTTGGTGAGGCTTGTTGAACCAAAGTAAGCTCTTTGGACGGAATGAACTTGTTTGCATTCGATCAAACTTAGTAATTTTGCATAATTGGTGAATTTTTTTTTTAAAAAAAAATCAAATTAAGCTTTTTGGGGCAAAAGTTGCGATAGGGAAAGTTTTTGTTCCCTTATTTTTAATAAGCTGAGTTTGATATGTCTTTTTAATTATGATTTTATATGCTATGCTGTTCTCGAGAAAAAATTCTAATGTTTCGAGTTGATGTGCCTTATTTCGGTATAATGTCATTATGTTATGTTGTTGTAGATAAACATTTGTAATGGTCCAAATGCTTTGTGATTCTTTACTCTTGTTTGAATCAAAGATTCAAAATCATATATCTTTTCGATACGAGCAAACTTTATCAATGTTGGTGATAAAAAATAATCTCTCCTTTCCTCTGATTTCATCGCCGTGAACAGGAGCTATGTTCAAGAATACATTTCAGTCAGGCTTCTTATCCATCCTTTATAGCCTTGGGTACGCTACTTCTCGGTTGTGTCATCTCTATGCAAATTACCAGTGTGAAATGTAACCTAATTGTAGTCAAACTGACTTTTTAACTATTTGCGCAGGAGCAAGCCTTTGCAGATATGGGACAAAGAGGGTGTGTAGGTTTTGCCTTTGTGTTCATTCTTTTGTGTTTTTGATTTCTATTTCTTTGATATAGTAGTTCACTATTAGGAATGTTATGGATTCTGTCACTGAAGCGCTTGGAAATTGCAGTTGTTAATGGCCATATTAAACGGCCACAGGACGAAGACATCCAGTCTAACGTACTTGAAATTATTGGGTCGAATGTGCAATCAACGTACATCACCTGCCCTGCTGATCCTGCTGCAACACTTGGAATCAAGCTTCCTTTTCTGGTGATGATTGTAAAGAACCTGAAAAAATATTTCACCTTTGAGATCCAAATATTGGATGATAAGAACGTTCGCAGGCGTTTCAGAGCATCAAATTATCAGGTGCACGAGTTTTACCTTCTGCTTTTGAGTAATTTACTTACATATGACCGGTGATATCTTCGGTTAGTTAAACTTTTTTTCTTCCCTCACAAACAATATTAGAGAAATTGATTTACTGATTATTTAGGCAGCAATTTCAAATATTTAAATCTCATTGATTCTAGTTTATGTGTCGTTATAAGTATTTGGATGATGATAAGGTTGTGAAGGATATAGAATATTCAAGCATATTTTTGTTTCTCATTATTGGATGTTTGGAACTTTAGTTGCCTCTAAAACTTGATGCAATTTTGACTCACAACTGCTCTACCAACAGTCTGTAACAAGGGTGAAGCCATTTATTTGCACCATGCCGCTGCGACTTGAGGATGGGTGGAACAATATTCAATTAAATCTCGCGGATCTTACGAGGCGAGCATACGGAACAAATTATGTGGAGACGCTTCGCGTGCAGGTCCACGCAAACTGCCGCCTGAGAAGAATATACTTCTCCGATCGTCTTTACTCAGAGGAAGAGCTCCCGCCGGAGTTCAAACTCTATCTTCCCACTCAAGTAAGCATCCAACTTTTCTCCTTTTGTGTAAATAACATTAAGAGTCGATAAACTCTTCACTAAATATTTGTTCACCTCTCATTATTCAAATGCAAGCAATTGACTCCTGAACTTCTAAATGCTTTATTGTAGTCCTTTGGGCCAAAACTCATTAGAGGGACTAGCAAAAATGCCAATGTACTTACCCTTTAGTCATTTGTCCCTTCGCAAACTTGTGATGTTTTTTGACACTAAAGAATGAGACTAAATGGCAAAAAAAAGAGTTGTATGGCCAATGTATTCGACCGCCGTAGTTACGATGGAGTCTTCCGTAACGGGCTTTGAAGGAAAGGCTATAATGAAACAATTTTAGCAGCTCGGTAGTCAAATACTTGAATTTAAGGTCCGATTAGACAAGTCTAGCCAGATTTTGTTGCTTTTTGCTTGTTTATTTATTTATTTTGGATTTTAACATAACTTCTCCTATTTGAAATGCAGAAGACATAGCACATGATTGAAGGAAATTGGTCTCAGATACCTGAAGTTGCTACTACTATAACTAGCATATGTCTGGACGTGCTTGTCGACGGGCCCTTCTCGTTTTTTTTTTTTTTTTAATCTTCGACTTGCTCGTATTATCTAATAACTAGCATATACATTTAGAGTTTCGTCTGAAGAGTTGTTAATTTGTTCAATATATCAAGAAATGTAGGCATCTTAGAACAATATCTTCAGTTGCTGTTTCTTCCAGTTGTGAAATGGGTGGTTTGTGTTAGGATTTGGTTAGATTTGTAATTGAATCCTAGTTAGATAAGATTAATATTTAAATCTGTTGGAGATGTATTAAGATTTAAATATTAATTAGAGGATAAACCTAACTGGATTAGGATTAATATTTAAATCTATTAGATAGAAATTAAGATAGATTTATATATTAATTAGAGTAGAAATCCTAAATATATTAGGATTGGGGTACGTTATGTGGTACTATATATATAGAGCTTGGGGCAAATTAATTAAGCCATGGAAGCAGCAAGACTTAATTAAAGTGTGCTGTAGGGTGTACGGCAG
Source organism: Aechmea fasciata (assembly GCA_025177825.1). NCBI lineage: Eukaryota > Viridiplantae > Streptophyta > Magnoliopsida > Poales > Bromeliaceae > Aechmea > Aechmea fasciata. The sequence continues at coordinate 6,791,509 of CM045934.1, forward strand.
GAGAGCCAAGCAACAAGGTGGTTGCAATTGGGCTACCGTACCTGAGAGAGAGAGAGAGAGAGAGAGTTAAAGAGATAGTGCACCTAGTGCATGGGTGCGCATTGATGGTTTGTCTTCTTTGGGTGTTATAGAAGACGAGAGAAGGGTAGAAAAGATTCAAGAAAGAGGGCTCGGATTGTAGCTACTCTGTGCAGAATAGGAGTCAGGTGTAATCTTCTCTTATTGAATGAATCTTATTTTACCCGCATATTTTCTGCTTTGATTTTTTCTTTCTTTTGTGATTGTATCGCCTTTGAGGAGACGGGTTTATGGTGAAAATCCGATTCGACGCTTAGTTGCGGAATCCCAACAATCGATACCGATCCACGGCATCGGTATCGGAGCGGGTTGCGGATTCACGAGATCCGGTACCGGAGCGAGTGCCGGATTCCCAACAATTGGTATCAGAGCCGAAGGTTACCGATCTGCGGGAGAGATCGACGGAGATGGCCACGAAATTCGAAATCGAGAAGTTCGACGGCAAGAACAATTTCGGATTATGGCAAATTAAAGTACGGGCGATCCTCGTACAACAAGAATTAGACGAGACGTTGAACGGGAAGGAGGCGAAACCGGCGGAGGTCACGGATGTGGCATGGACGAAGATGGAGCGGAAGGCGCTGAGTACGCTTCATCTATTATTAGCAGATGAGGTTCTTTACAACGTAGTCGGCGAGACGACACCGGCAAAGTTGTGGAAGAAATTGGAAGATTTGTACATGACCAAATCCTTGACGAACAGGTTGTATCTGAAGCAGCGACTGTTTACGCTACGGATGCAGGAACCGACGAGCCTTCATGAGCATCTTAACGAGTTCAACAAGGTGGTGAGTATTGGAGTCAATCTGGATGACGAAGATAAGGCGCTAATTTTACTATCTTCGCTACCGGCGGCATATGAGCATCTGGTGACTACGTTGCTTTATGGCAAGGAGACCATAAGCGTGGAGGCGGTCACGGCGGCTCTTCTCTCGAACGAGATGCGGAAGATGACTCAGGAGTCCGGCATGCAGAGCCGGGATACTGCTTTGATGGTGAGAGCGAAGAAGGAGGCGACCGGAGATCGACAGAAGAAGTCACTATCCGAGGTAGAGTGCTTTTATTGTCACAGGAAAGGACATATAAAGCGCAATTGTCGGAAACTTCAGGATGATCTGAAGGAGTTGAAGCGGCAGAAGGAGAAAACTGTCGTGAACCAGGACGAGACGGTATCAGCAACGGCGCAGGCGGCAGAGTCAGAGATGTTCGATCCTGACGTGCTATATGCGACGACCGGAGGTGCGAAAATTTCGGATGATGCGTGGGTGCTCGATTCGGCGTGTTCCTTTCACGTTTGCCCGGAGAAAGAGTCTTTTGCCACCTATAAGGCGATCAAGGGAGTAAAAGCTCAAATGGGGAACGGGACGGCGTGCAAAGTTTTGGGAGTCGGCACGGTGAAGATCCGAATGCACGATGGGGTCGTGAAGACGCTGACGGGTGTTCGGCATGTTCCTGGATTGAAGCGGAATTTGATCTCGTTAGGCGCGTTGGACTCGAAGGGTTGCGATTTTTCGGCTTCAGGTGGAGTTATGAGGGTCCGAAAGCGAGATCGGGTCGTGTGCGAGGCGAACAAGCATGGGAACTTGTACGTTCTGAACGGGAGCATAGTCAGAACAGGAGTGAAGACGGTTTGGGTTCCAAAAGTTCGCGGAGGTGCAGTCGCTCGAGATGAAGCAACGGATGCGGCGACATCGAGCGGAGGAGACAAGCTCAAGGTGGAGCTTGCATGGTGAGCAACGATTGAAGATTACAAATCAAACCAAGGTGGAGATTGTTAGGATTTGGTTAGATTTGTAATTGAATCCTAGTTAGATAAGATTAATATTTAAATCTGTTGGAGATGTATTAAGATTTAAATATTAATTAGAGGATAAACCTAACTGGATTAGGATTAATATTTAAATCTATTAGATAGAAATTAAGATAGATTTATATATTAATTAGAGTAGAAATCCTAAATATATTAGGATTGGGGTACGTTATGTGGTACTATATATATAGAGCTTGGGGCAAATTAATTAAGCCATGGAAGCAGCAAGACTTAATTAAAGTGTGCTGTAGGGTGTACGGCAGGAGAGCCAAGCAACAAGGTGGTTGCAATTGGGCTACCGTACCTGAGCGAGAAAGAGAGAGAGAGAGAGAGTTAAAGAGATAGTGCACCTAGTGCATGGGTGCGCATTGATGGTTTGTCTTCTTTGGGTGTTATAGAAGACGAGAGGAGGGTAGAAAAGATTCAAGAAAGAGGCTCGGATTGTAGGCTACTGCGTGCATAGGAGTCAGGTGTAATCTTCTCTTATTGAATGAATCTTATTTTACCCGCATATTTTCTGCTTTGGTTTTTTCTCTCTTTTGTGATTGTATCAGCTTTTGCTGAGGAGACGGGTTTATGGTGAAAATCCGATTCGACGCTTCCGTTGCGGAATCCCAACAATCGATACCGGATCCACAACAGTCGGTATCGGAGCGGGTTGCATTCACGAGATAGATCGAGCATATGTCTGGACGTGCACCGTTTGCTTTCCTTCCCCCCACCCTAGTCTCAAATGAAAACTGCTGAAGAGCCTTTCCATTTGAAGGGAAAGCCAATTATTACAGAAAAGCTTATGTAATGTTCTCTACTTTTTGTTCCACACCCAAAAGGAAAAAAAAAATGTTTGGGAGTGAAGGAAAAGAGCAAGCAAATTTAGTGAGCAGGAAGATTTTATGAGTTGCTTTTTTAAAAGTTTTTATTTATTTTTTCTTCTATTTTTTTTTTTTTTAATTCTTTTTCGTGCTCTCTTGAGTGTATATGTGTGTGTATGTATGTAAGTGCGACATCATGTTGTTGTCTTTTTGTTTTTGTTCTCTTGGTTTTAGTTATATTTTCTTGGGTTAATATGTATTGGGTTATTTTTTCTTGGCTTTTGGATTCTTCCCTCTTTGATGTAATAATTTATTTAGATACAATGGATAAGAAATTTAGTTAAATTTAAAATAATTTTATCAAATTTATTAAATCTCCTCGCTTATTAGTGGTGAAATTGCTGGCTTTGTTATGGTTATTGTTATTGGTCGGTAGTCGGATGAATTGTTAATTTTTTTAGAATACCTAATTCATTTAGTGGATATAATTAAATCAAAATAAACGATATTAAGGGGGCGGCAATTTAAAAAATATTTTTTTGGAGCAGGGAGTTTAAACTATTAAGGGGGATATTTTAAAGACCTGTTTCGAGATTTGAGAAGGTGTTGCCAATTGTAACCGATTCTTGTTTCGTACTACAACTTTTTTTTATTGTATTTGTAAGTTCAAAATTAAATTTTGTTCATTAAGCTACCGTTTAGTTTGGGATTAAGAAAAAACTAGTTATTCCAGGAATAGGGCGAAGTTTAGGACTAAAGTGAGATTAGAGTATATTTATGTTTGGTTGGAAATTAGAGTTAGGTTTAGTTTGATATTAAGGTCTATAAATAAAATAGAGTTGGAGAAAAAACATATGAGAATATACTTCTGTGTTCTCCGGTGGGACCGTAGAAAATATAGCATAACCAACCCATCGCGATATGCGGGATGCAATATTACGTACGAAAACAAAGAGAATATTTTTCAACATACTTTCTCACCGCACGTAACACGATCTCCCCGTAATCCCAAACGCTTTAGTTTAGGATAATAAAAAATAGTGTTTGATTGGAGTAGTTGAGATAAGAAAGATAGTGAATAAAATAGTGTGTGTTTGGTTGGAGTAGTGGGGTGGGGTGGGATTAGCTAGGGTTAGCTAACCCCAAAAATCATGTCGTGTTTGAAAATGTTTGAAAATAAAATCGAGGTTAAGGAGTTATCCCACCCCTTAACCCAGAACCAAGATTTAAGCATGCATTCAAAATTAAATCTTTTCATATGACACCGATGTAGCACAATTTTGATTTTGTTAGATGGCACTCACACCAATATCAAATAAGAACGAAATCCAAGGCAGTGGTTCTTTAGTACAATGTTAGAGTGAAGGGATTCAGTAAATGGTATTAATTTCTTTCTGTTTGAAAATAAAACCGAGGTTAAGGGGTGAAATCATGTTTGAAAATAAAACCGAGGTTAAGGGGTTATCCCACCCCTTAACCCAAAACCACGATTTAAGCATGCATTCAAAATTAAATCTTTTCATATGACACCGATGTTTACTAACAATCGAAGCACAATTTTGATTTTGTTAGATGGCACTCACACCAATATCAAATAAGAACGAAATCCAAGGCAGTGGTTCTTTAGTACAATGTTAGAGTGAAGGGATTCAGTAAATGGTATTAATTTCTTTCTTTTGAAGTAAGTGCAATTCATATATGGGAAGTACAAAACTAGCCCTATTATTAGGAGACAATGTGGACTTAGGCTATCTCTAAAAAGTCACACATGTCAAGCTACACATGTGCACGCGATTGCTCACCTTTATCCATGCAAACTTAGCTTTGGCTAGGAAATGGTGGTTGTCTCTTGGCCCACACCATTAATTGAGACATCATTTTTGATTCCACAACAAATACACACCACTACAAAGGGTTCTCTTTTGCGTTCACTTTAAATTCACACGTTGTCCCAGTACCTGCATTTTAAGGTTTCACTGGTCACTGCAATGGTAAATGCATGTAAATCTAAAAATTCAACTTGATTTATCACATTTGTACTAAAATGCTACAGTTAAACTTGCAAATGAAGGTCCATCTTCTACTATATCTTGATCTGCGCTTAAATTAAACGTTAGTTCAAGTGCAACGGTTAAAAAAGATAATTTTATCCTATCATACTACTTAACATGCGGCCAAATAAGATGGATGTAGAGATAACTAGCCTATATGACTATATCTAATTACATACATATCAAACTTACACTTACGTGAGAAAGAAGTTTACCCATAAAGAAACAGTGAAAAAAGTCAAATCAATCAAATTTGTCTCTCTAGAGAGCCTGTCATATCAATTAAGTCAATTTCGCCAACTTAACCGTGGTTAACGGTACCATAACCACAGTTACCATGAGAGTTGGAAGAGTATCTCTTTTCCACTCCTCAAACAGGTCATCAAGAACAAAGAGTATCATTAGTCACAAAATTGCATTCATATAAGAACGAGAGTTGGGACTTCGGCTTTCTTACATTTTCATGTTACTTTCTCTCTTCCCTGTTAACTCTCTTATTGTATATCATAGCTAATCATTCATTGTAAACTGAACACTAGCAAACCATATCAACCATTCCACCGACATTCATTTCTCTAATTCCACCCACACTTTTAGTGACATAATTTTCTTTTCCTAAGCATGCATGCATGGTTGATTGGAGGGTACCAATTGAATGTTCCCAAACTTGGGAAAAAATTATTGTCTAGACCCAGTGCATCCATACTACCCTGCAACATACATCCATTGATAATCAATCCCATCACATATTTCAATTAATACTACAACTAAGTTACAGCCAATGGTCTCTAGTTACAAATTAGTTGATGAATTTGTTATGCACGGATGGAAGAATGCAACATATACAAAGCACAAAGTTTGAGATGAAGGACTGAATTTGACAAACTGCATAGGGACTGGCAGCACAATATATTCATTGGTATTATAATTTCATACATTAATACATGGCATTCTAGTTCTTACTGCTTAGATACGTGGGTTACAACAGTCTTTTTATGTCTCAGAAATATCACAATCGATAGGAAAGGCACCATTGGGATGATACCTTGGAACATGATTTGTCTCAAACCAGTAAAATCAAGTTCCTTCATTTTATTAAGCAGCACATAATTTCTCTCACTCTTATTTGCTTATAACCCAAGAGTCCTAAACAAATAATAATTGCAGCTATCGGAGCATACTTTATTAGTGGCAAACAAGACCCACAAAGTATATAATACAGTGAAGGTGACTTTAAATTGTGTCCATGCCAACTATCCTAGACCAAATTCTTTGGCATCTTTCTTTAGAAAAAGTGGGATGGAAAGGAATCCGCACAAGGGGATTTAATTAGGTAAAAATGTATGGATACCCCTTCAACTATAGCCCATTTTGAAATGCCCCCCTCTGCCCTCTACCCACAAAGGAATGGTTAACTTTCAATTTTTTTTTTTTTAAATTTGAATTAATGATTTTAGTAAAGATAAGTCAAAACTTGTATCAAATTCATCAATAATTCTATTCTATTGAATTTAATGGTTTTGATCAAATTTCAATAAATTACATTGACTTAAACTAACTAAAATAATTCAAAAAAGAAAAAAGAAGTCCACTGGGTCTCCATCAAAAAAAGATGAGAGGGACCTTTTGGAAAATGCCTATAATTGAAGGGGTCTCCATACATTTTTATCATTTAATTATTTAAAGGAGGTGAAGAAGGTGAAGAAAGACTAAATTCTTCTACATAATTGAAACCACTTCCTCCACCACCACTACTACTATAGAATGAAGTTCTTGTTTCAATCTCCATGTTGCTCATGCTTCTGCTTCATGAAGGCCAAGAAGAGCAAACCAAAGGAGAAGGCAACAAAGGGAGAGTAATGAAAAGCACCTCTTGTCGCCTCAACCACTCAATCTTCTTATGAGATCGACAGCAAGATGGTTTATTTCTCCTTGAAGCCTTCTATGATTAGTTGTAACAATTACTATGTAGGTAATTCTCATCTATGAATTGTGCAGTACTGTGATGCATTCTTATCAACGAGAATAAAGAAAAAGATGTTTGTGGTAACTTACATCTTTTCCTCGCTATGAATTTTGATCTGCTCGAATTGTTGTTTAATTGATCTAAGCAGTTTGTGCAAGAAACCTGCAAAAGAGAATAATTAAAACAAAAGAATATCCATTACAACTAAGCTAACATACCAAAATGATATCAGATAAACCAGAGTTTCGAAATTAGGAAAGTTTACAGTAGCACACCTGATCTATGTGATCCGTTAACAAGCATCACGCTTTATGGAATACACCCTCAAAGGAATTATGTGGTTAAAGGGTCTATTTGGTGAAGGTTGGTTTAAAACTTTTGGTCGAAGCAAAACCAAGATGATTTCTAGGTCCTGAAAGAAAAAGCTCCAACTCAAAGCTTTTGCTTCTAGTTGTTAAAGGCGTCCGTTAGATAGTATAGTGGGACAATGAGAGTTATGAGAGCCTTTTAGACTGGCTCATCTCAAACAGCACTAGTACAGCAGCTCCAACAAGCAAGCTCTTGCATACTTCTAGAACACTTAGAAAGCATCATACAGAAAAATTTACGTAAGTACCCGACATTATTGCAAAGAAGAAGAAGGACAAGAACAAGCATACTTATATAAATGTGGCATCAAATTTTTTTTTTTAAAAAAGAGACTTGTCAGTAGATTTTATTCTCCTCAAATAACACATTATTATAGAATTGTCCCAAGCAGATGCATTGTTATTTAAACAAGTAAAACTTACTGATAAATAGTTTACTTTGAATCTACCAATAAGTTAAGACTGTCTGCATTAAGCTTTCCATATTCCATGCGTTGAATGTATCATTAAAAACATCAACCAAATCAAAAAGGTGTAGCTTGCAGAAAGAATAACCTTTTCGCCAAGTGTAATTAGCACAATCCTGGAGCTCTTTGCCAGGTCTAACTTTCAGTAGTTCAACTGAACTTAAGCAATTGGCCCCCCTAACTCATATAAGTGTGTCATTATCAAAATCGGTTAGAGCAACCAAAAAAATCATAAGATGACTGCCATGTAAATACATTCTGTAGTCACCTGGCAATATATTTGTCCCTTCATGGATTTGAGAGAATCTTCATTAAAGAGCGAAAATCGACCAGCCGCTGGTCCTTATTTCATCAGCAAAAGAATAAGATACTTTTGAGATCAACTTAAATCAATAAGAATAAATTATGATAGCCACAACTAGCCTTCACAAGAATGCTCCATGGAAGAATTAACCTCCTTATAAATGCGTTCATAATCCAATTTGGGAAAAATGCACAGAATCATGTAGTCCTCATACCTCAAACTTTTTCACTTTAAATGGTTTAGCCTCTGAACTTTCCTACATTTTGCAGTTGACAGTTGCATTCTTCACCCTCTCGTGTGTCCAAACTCAATGACGCAAGTTAAAACTCGTGGTCCGCATGCAACCCTTTCCCCGTAAAACAACCATCTTAACCCATTTGAGAAATTTTAGTTCAATATCTGAACTTTCCTACATTTTGAGGCAGCATTCTTGACCCTTTTTTGTGTTCAAAAATCAATGACACCAGTTATGTGGCATGCTCTGCATGACTGCATGTAACCTTTCTCCTATAAGATGACCATCTTAAGTTTTAACCCATTTCACAAATTCTAAGTCAGAACTCTTTGTGATCATCTAGGGAAAAATGGAAGCTCTAGTCCACCATATGCTTTCACCAATAATCACCGCAGGAGCAGAACCCATCTTTGAAATGATGAAATCGGTGTGAGTCTCTAACTACAATCTCTCGATCAACAAGCTTAGCGATCAGCTTGAATGCCGAATGACAATCTCCGCAAACTCTAAGGTTCTTGATTACATGGATCGCGGTTCCAGGAACTGTATTAATAATAGCAAATGCAACAGCCAGCTTCTCGCTATGAACACGCAATACCGTCTCTTTCTCTTCTTCATCTACATCATGCAAAACTGATCCGGTATCCGGAACGTAGCCGGTTTCTTGCATCTTCAAAAAGAGTTTCTCCAAATAGACATAAATTTCATTGTGCTGAGGATGCTTCCTGTCCCCAACAAAGAAACAATGGATTTTACCCTTGAGTTCCACCAAACTATACCCTGGTGGCTTCAGTATTCCCCTTTTCTTAATAAGAATTCTCATTCTTTCCACATCTTTCCACCTCCCAGCATCTGCATATATATTCGAGAGCAAAACATAGTACCCACAGTTCTTCGGGTCGAGCTCGAACAGTTTCTTTGCAGAAATCTCCCCTAATTTAACATTTTTGTGGATTCTGCACGCACTAAGAAGAGCCCCCCACACTACAAAATCAGGTTTAATTTTCATTCCTGTTATCAAACCATAAGCCTCGTCAAGGCAACCCGCTCTACCAAGAAGGTCCACCATGCATCCATAGTGCTCGACACCGGGATCTACGTTATACTCTTCTTTCATGGCATTGAACCAATGGCGGCCTTCTTTAAGAAGTCCGGCATGGCTGCAAGCAGCGAGGACCGACACAAAGGTTATGTAATTGGGAGTTACTCTGGAATTTCTCATTTCGGAAAACACTAGAAGGGCTTCTTGTCCGCGGCCATGCATGCCGTAACCAGCAACCATGGCTGACCATGACAGGATGTTCTTTTCCTTCATGCGGTCGAACGCCTTTTGCGCCATTTCGACTCGTCCGCACTTGCAATACATGTCAACAATGGACGTGCCCACATATACATTTTCCTCCAAACCCATCCTAACCACCTGAAAGATTTAATGTCGGACAAAATATTATTCACCTTAGCAAGCCTAAAATATATCAAGGCATAGACCCACAAACAAAACCAAGCTAAAAGATCAAAACCATAAACCAAAAATGCATGACCTAAGCCAAGAACCTACCTGATCATGGATACACTTTCCCGTCTGCAAAGCCCCAGCATGGGCGCAGGCCAATAGAACAGCAGACAACGTGACTGCATTATGCCGCACCCCTCCACCATTCAACATCCCACAATACAGCTCCAGCGCCTCCGCCGACAACCCGTTCTGCGCGTACAATGCTACCATGGAATTCCACGACACCACATCCCTCTCAGGCATTCCATCGAACACCTTACGGGCGACAACCAAATCACCCCCTCCTTTAGCATATGCGTCTATTAGAGTGTTCCCAACTCCTAAATCCGTGCAAATACTGATCTTTACCGCAAGCGCATGGATTATTTTAGGGTTTCGCTTGTCGGGAATCCTAGCCGAGGCCGCGAGGGCCGAGACGGCCGCGGCGGGGTCGACGGCAGTGGGGCCCTCCTCGGCGAAGAAGGAGCGGAAAAGGGAGAGGGCGCGGAGCGGGAGGTCGTTGTGGACATAGCCGGCGACCATGGCGGTCCAGAGGACGGGGTTGCGGCGCGGGGTCTCGTCGAAGGCGGCGCGGGCGTCGCGGGGCTCGCGGCAGCGGGAGTACATGTGGACGAGGGAGGAGGCGACGAAGAGGTCGGGGAGGAGGCCGAGGCGGAGGGCGAGGAGGTGGAGCTGGCGCCCGGGGCCGAGAGCGGAGAGGGCGGCGGCGGAGTGGAGGGCGGGGGGCAGGGAGGAGCGGTCGGGGCGGAGGCGGAGGCGGAGCATGGAGGAGAACGCGGAGAGCGCGGCGGAGGGATCGCCGGAGCGGGAGAGGTCGGCGATGGCCGAGTTCCATGAGGCCACGGAGGAGGGGTCGACGGCGCGGGCGAAGAGGGCCGAGAGGGTCGGGGCCGGGGTCGGGGCTAGGGTTAGGGTTAGGGTTTTCGGCGAGGAGGAGGAGAAGGGTTTGGAGACGAAGGAAGGAGACGATAGGAGGGGTAAAATGGGAACGAAAAAATCGAGCTTCTTCATTCCATGTCACCACTCACTCTAAGCACGAAGCTATTATTTTCCCTCCTTTTTTAAGAAGAGGATACGAAACTGGGCTGGTTTGGGTGAAAATGGGCCGAATTGGGCCGGGCTAGGTTTAAAATGGACCGCATAAAGCCCAAAATTGGATATTTATATTCTCGGTTCACTGATAACGTGGTAGACCAGTTCCACGAAACGATTACCACCCACGTCGAAATTTCTCCGCTACGACTCTCCAGGCTCCAGCTAAGCAGTATCTCGGATCCGCTCCACAGTTTCAACGCTTTTTTTCCTTTCTACTCATCCACCGTTCACTAAATTAATCCCCATAAAACCAACGGTAAAGATTGAGAAGGACGAAAATTAGAGAATCAGCGTTGTATCGGATCAGTTGCCACGTCATGCACCGAGAATATCGCTGTTGCAACATCCGCGCACGTTTCCTCTCGTTCGTTCGCCTCCACTTCGCACGATCGTCTCCTTCGTTTCTCCTCCCCCACTTCCCCTCCTCAAACCCCAACACTCCCAAAACCCTACGACGCGATCTCCCTCGTCGGATCCTGGTCCTAGGGTTTACCTCTCTCCTCTCCTCCTGAGCCTCCACGCGGCGGCGACGGCGGCTGCGCCGGCGGGGGAGGTGGCGGCGATGGATCGGTTCCGGGCGGCGAGCCCGGTGTACGGGCGGCAGAGGAGCGGCGGGTCGAGCAGCACGGGTTCGTCGTCTCCGGGAGGGCTCTCGCCGGGGCGCTACCACCGGTCGCCATCGGCGGCGGCGGCGGGGGCGGCGGAGCCCCGATCTCCGGGGTCAGGAGGACGCAGAACGTGGCGGCGAGGGCTGCCGCGGCGCGCCTCGCGCAGGTGATGGCCTCGCAGGGCGCCGGCGCCGGCGATGACGACGACGACGACGGCGACGAGCTCCCGGCGTTCGGCGCGGCGCTGAGGTACGGCGCTGGTCGTCGTGGTGCGGTGGCGAGCAGCAATGGCGGCGGGGCTGGGGCTTCATTGTTGCGGGGGCCAAACCGAGCTGCCTCCCCTGCGGTGATCATCATTTTCTATCGAATTATTTTGTCTCGTTAATTTCTTGTCAATTCAGATTGTGCATTTTGGGGAAGTTTAACCAATCTGATTTTTTTTCTTGTGTAAACTTTTTGTACGTTTGTATATTAAATCAAACTTGAAAATTTTAAATTGCATCTCGCTACATTGGTTGTTAAACAGGCTTGTAACCTGAATGAATGTGGGATTCACAATTTGTTGGCCCTGCACACACAATACAAGAAAATAGATGTATAAACAGGACTTATAGTACCTCCAACCTCTTCTGTTTTTAAAAAGTGGAAAGGAAGAGTTACTAGCATGACTGATCTTTAGTGAAGTTTGAAATTGTACTACAAATGCTGCTAATTTTATGGTTTTACCAGCTGTGTAGTTGTATTATACAATGTGGTTGTTTGGCTTGGCTTCTAGATGGGCTTGTCTTATAAGGAAACAGAACCTTCCTTTAACCAGGCCTTTGTTTGACTAAGCTCTTAATCCTTTTGTGTGGCGACAAGCTGAAATGAGTTTTTGGGCCCCAATAACAGATGCTCCAATTTGAATTTTGCTTCTACTGCACCAAGGGGCTGTTGATCTAATAAAAACACTGTAGTTCTTATTTGAACTGTTCTACTCAAACAGCACTTCTATATGAGATTTAGGAAAAGCCAAGCAGGTTCGTAGGGCTCAAATTAGGACTTTACAAGTAATGGAGCTTTATTCTGGCTTTGGGAAGCATTCCTATTGCAATTAGGCATTATTATTATTATTGTTATTATTTGCAGAAGGCACACATGTCTTCATATGCTTGGGTGATCTGATTTTTGGTTGTTAATGCTATTCGGATTATATAACTGATCTCTTGCTAATCTTTTTGTTTTCGTCATTTTTATTAGTTAGGCCAGAACTTTGTAGAGCATACTACAGCAAACCGCACTACAGCAAACCGTACTACAGCAACAGAAAGGCCATCAGTCTCTGTTCGTACAGCAACAGTGGTGCCACCAATTAAAACACCTGTGAGAACCCAATCTCCTACTCCAGCAGCTACTCCAGCAGCGGACCCTCCAGCTGATAAGCATAGGCAGAAAAGGTAACATGATACTTGAGTTGTGCTTTGAGTCTTTGACATTTTCTGCCTATTTAATAATCTGTTTCTCTTAGACAATTTAATAGCAGGGCCAATTATAAACCTTGAATTGCATCCTCTAGGGTTCTCTACCTGCTCTACAACTACGAGATGCAAATTCTCAATAAATGGTGTTCTCGTGGTTGTTCACCAAATATTGTAGTTCCTGATGAGGGAAGGGAACCATGGCTTTGTATCATTGAAGTGACAGTTACTAATGTAATTTTTCATTGGTCTCCTTATCTCTATGTAGAAATATCCATCGGTAGGCATATATGTTCTTTTAAGCTGTCATCTTCTTCTTAGCAAGACAGATAGTTTACTTCCTTTCCCCCTTAAAGGCTTACTTTGCTTACATAAATTCCTATTCGTCTCATTGATTCCACACTTCAGTAGAATAGAACAAGTTGGTATTAACTATTAAGCTGATTAATTGTGCTTCAGGTTTCCAGCAGATAGAACTCATCTAAACTCAAGAGAAACAGATCAACGTGAGGCTTCTGCACTTCAAGATGAGGTTTTCACTTTGTTTTAAACTCCATTTGTTTTTTTCCTTTCATCTTCTGCTTAAGGTGTAAAATATGCAGATCAATAATTAGTCATCAGAGTTCAAATAACTAAGACATTCTTTTCATCTGCAGCTTGATATGCTACAAGAAGAGAATGAGAACATTCTGGAAAAGGTATAAGTATATTTCTATACCATGAGAGGAACTTTTTTTGTGTAGACCACTAATACTTTCACAAATTTCTCTAACAGTTGCGACTTGCTGAAGAAAGATATCAGGAAGCAGAGGCCCGAACCAAGGAACTTGAGAAGCAGGTCTGTGTAGCTGAGTAATCATTCAAAAGCGTAGATCATAGATAGATAAAATAAGAACATGTTGGCTGGTATGAAAATTTGTCAACTGCACAAATGTTTATTTGGTCTCTAATAAAAGTACGAGAAGTAAACTAAGATTCCAAGCAATGAAAGAATCTGAATGCTTCATTTGATCCATCATTTATGTTGTTCTTGAACAAGGTTTAAGGTGTTTGATCTTTACATTTTTAACTATTCATAATGGGAGAACATATCCATTTGATGAATTGGTAACAATTCTGAAAAGTTAGTGCTGGTTATACAGGTTGCTGCATTGGGAGAAGGGGTATCTTTGGAGGCTCGGCTCTTGAGCAGGTTGATTGCTTGGTGTTTTGTGCATTTAGTGGAACCCTTTGTTATGCTCACATCATGACATTTAGTTGATAATTTGCAGGAAGGAAGCGGCTCTCTGTCAGAGAGAGGTAACATGTACATATGTATATTTGTGTTGTTTAACTTAGCTAACCTTAGACTGTCAAAAATATCTTTTTTGAACTTGTTTTTGTGATTCTTATTTGGCTCACTACGTGCTTCACTTTTTCTTGCGAGTACAATCCTAAACCAGAACAATCTTAAGGACCTTGCATGTCGTGTTTGAATCACAATATGATTTTTTTTTTTTTAACTCTTTTTGCTCAACCTTGTGAAAGATATAAAGATTGTTTAGGAGCGTCAAAGTAAACCAATTGTCACCCAAATGTTCATGTCACCTAATAGTTCCTTAAACAATTACACAGAATTTGACCTGCAATTCAATTGATCTTAGTTAGCCATATCTCTTTCTTTTGACATTTCAAACAAACTTGTCAGGCTGTTTTTATTGTGACCAATCATTTAAACTCCATATTCTTTACTTGCAAGTAGGAAAGCCCTACCTTAAAAATAGGCATGTGAAGCATGCAGGACCCACCCCTTTTTGTTTTCTGCTCCCACTATTTGTCTATTTTGGTCCGCCTGCCCCTCTAACAGGAGTTGGGCTTAGGCTAGTGTTTGAGAGAGAAGAAAGTAAGTAAAGATCCCTATTCCTTTTTTTTTTAATCAGTGGTTTTCATTTAGACACAAGTAGGGCACCCTTAGGCAAGTGTCGTTGCTAATCTTTTCGTTTGTTAGTTCAAGAAATAATATGTTCCATAATGTTCCTTTAGCGAGCTCCTAAATATTTGAATGAAACACTTTTGGGGTGGGGAAAGCTATCCTGCTTTAATCTCCAAAAATCTCTCTGCATGAAAATATACTGTATTCTCAAGTTTTCATAATTGCATAAGTTCACCTGCAACATGAGTGGTAAACTCCTGAACAATCTAAACCTTATTCTTTGACATACTTTCATTACTTTCTTTAGTGACTTATATATTTTCTCAGATTGTTTGCTAAGTAACTATTTTGTGGCTGCAATTATATTTGTCAATATAGTTCCAGTGTGGATGGCAATCGTTAAAAAATTTGGTAGATGACTTGTGCAAAAACAGAAGGGGAAATACTAATCAGCTCTAAGAAATAAAACTACTGCCTTGGACATTCCACTGACTGCTTCTTTAAACTAATAAACCATGATCTACTTTCTATTTCAGGCCGCTCTTAAGGCTGCCAAGGATACAAAAGATGGAAGAGATCAGGAAATATCAGCATTAAGGCTTGAATTAGAGGTACACGTTTGAAATGGTAGTTGTCATTTCTTCTGATTTTGAACATTGTCAATCAATTCAAATTTGGTAATTATGCAATTTCGACTTCAGTATTGTGTGGTTGGCTTTTCTTATCTGGTGTAGTCTGCTGAGAAAGAGGTTGCAACTGCCACTGAGCAGCTAAGAGAAGCTGAATCTGAAACAAAGGCTCTTCATTCAATGACACAAAGAATGATCTTAACTCAGGAAGAGATGGTTTGTGCATACGAGTTATCCCTTCTTTAATTGTTTTCTTTTATAAATAGAACTTAAGCATTCTTTTTATTATTATTTTCAGGAAGAAGTTGTTCTTAAAAGGTGTTGGCTTGCACGCTACTGGGGTTTAGCTGTTCAATATGGTAATTTTATATTCAATACTTGCTAATGCTCTGTTGGTTTTTGAACTTGAAAGTTTACCATTCATTATCTTGGAAAATAAGTCACGGTGAAGATACATAAGAAGAAAGTGGATGCAGTTGGTTCAATCACTAATCATCCACATAGTGAATTTTTCTGTCTATCATGTTTTTTCCAAGTTCATGTTCCATTACCTCATGATACCTGCCCATGGATGTAATACAAGCCTATTTGCACTAATCACAGTTAATTTAGTGTTGGATCGCAAGGGAAGAATGGCCATATCATCTGCCATTATTTCTATGTTAGAACCTGTTTGGCTCGGTTAGAGCTAGCTTCTACAGAACATTTGTTTGACTAGACTCTAAAGTTGTCCAAATAAGCATTAACAAATCTTTCATTAAAATCTCCTGACAGCCTTTTGCTGCAGCCACAATAGAAGGTTCATGTTTGAGCTTTTGCTTTTGTGTCTAGAAACTCATTTTAGCATCCCGCCGTAGTCAAAAGAACCAGATAGTGTTTGGACAAAACGTGACTTTTTGTTCTAAAATAGAGATGCTGCTGATGTATAGGCATTAATGTCTCTAAACCACTACTGAATTTTATGCAGATTGTGTTGTTTACCTGATAGCCTAGTATTATGCTTTCTATAAATTATACTTGCAGGCATCTATCCAGAGATTGCTGTGTCAAAGCATGAATACTGGTCATCATTTGCTCCTCTTCCATTTGAACTTGTCATTTCTGCTGGCCAGAAGGCCAAGGAAGAATCGAACAATCAAGGCAAGTTATCTTGTCCTTATTACAACTACTTATGGTCTTATAATACTTTTTGGTTTCCCTTAGTGCACTCCTACGAGGTTTTCTTATGGTGTTTGTGGCAAACAGATGAAGCCGTTCATGACAGAAGAAATAAAATTTCACGTGATTTGAGTGACGTAAATGCGGAAGGCAATATAGAGAGCATTCTCTCAGTTGAGATGGGTCTCCGGGAACTTGCATCTTTGAAGGTTCTTATAATATGTCTTTACATGCTTTATTCATGTTCATCTCTACCTTGCTTATTTTCTGTTAGTTTCTTTTATACGTTGCTGACCAATTGGCCTGAAAGGAATTTTTGCCTCCTTTGTAAGCTTATGGTCCTAACATTCATGAATCTAGCGTTTTTGACCTATATTATTTTAATGCACATCTTAAAAGGTGGAAGATGCTGTCATCGTTGCATTGTGTCAACATCGCCGACCGAACTTAGTTCAAAATTTCACTTCAGGTTTGTCCGCTCCTATTATTATGGAAAATGAGCCTTAAAACAATTGTTCCTTTTGCCATGATTGATGCTTCTCTTCATCTTTCTTCACCTTTTATCTTGTAGGCATTTAAATAAGCTTTGATCATCCTTGAAGGTTTGATTCTTTTTTTTTAAAAAAAATAAAACAAATGCTTTTAAGTGTGCCGTGGCTTCATACTTTTCTTGGCTAAGAACTCGTTAGATCTATTGTAGTGACTAGTTATGCTGTGCTCATCATTTGTCATTGTTAATATCATCTTCATTTTTTTAGTCATATATAGCGTCTTCTTTTATTCAAAGAACATGCCATTATTCTCTTTAGGTAGGTCCATTGTACCTTTCTTGATTTTTGGTGCAATCTTCTTATTCAATGGCGATAAATTGTAACTTGGAATATTTACACCATGCATGACTACAGCCTTATTTCATAGACCAGAAAAAAGTCTCTAGTATTTGTCGGGGCCCAAAGTGGCTTGAGTTTGAGCTATCAAACTGGATTACTAATTGACTATGCAAAAACATATTTTGATATATTTTTGTTGTAAATCATCTTCATTTTCAACCCTTCTATGCAACAGAGAAGTTACTATTTTACTCCTTTTTGATGCTTATGCAGATTTCAAAGCACCTGGCGAGCCCAAATTTTTCGAGTCATTTGGTAATGGATCGAACATCATCTCCAATCTTGCTTTTTTGCTAGTATGAGCGACTTTTGAAATTTTCGACCTTTAAATTACCTTGCAAATAGTTTGCATGAATAAGATACAATACGTAATGTATCACCTGCAATGTTGTCATCTTACTTTACTATTGTTATAGTGCATGATAGTAATTAATTGAACTACATTATTACTACTTGCAGAACTAAACCAAGAGGAGGCAGAAGATGTTTCTTTCAAGCAGGTAGCTTTAATCTCTTTGAAAAAGTTTTTGTTGCATGCATCTTTGTTTTGTTTATTATTTTACACTTTGTGCTTTGGTCTACTTTGGTCCTCACTTCCACGTCCTGCAATTATAATTACAAGTCTTATTTATATGATAGAAAATTAATTTTATCACTACAGATATAGTTTACTTTGTGTTCCTATTCCCTCATCTCATCATAAATTATATCAAATAATATCAACAACTGAATATTTTTACTTGAACAAATGCATCTTCTTGAGAGTATTTAGGAAAAACAAGAAACGGAGTAATCTTAACATGAATACTGCAACTAACCAAAATGGTAAAAGAAAGACGAAAGGTATTTTATTTTCCATTATTAAAATTTTTGCAAAGCAAAGAACACAGATCGAACTGCTTACATTTAGAGCTCTAAATTGGCAGAAGACTACCTCAAGGCTGCCTTTTATCTTTCTTGTTCAGCTTCGATTTGTCCTTTGCTTTGTGAAAGTGCAATATACGATATTGCTAAGCAGCTAAAGTCTTTCAGATCAAATTATGATCCTATTGTACAATTTTGCTAACTTTATCTAATCTTCTTTAATCTTCCGTAGGCGTGGCTAATATATTTCTGGAGAAGAGCCAAAAATCACGGTGTGGAAGAGGATATCGCCGAAGAGAGGCTTCAATTTTGGATCGATCGCAGCAGTCAAACAGCAACTTCCCATGATGCTGTTGATGGTAATTTCTCCTCCTACTTTATGTTCTGCACTCTACAACAAGTCATTTGCACACCACCACCTACTATTCCACTTTGGCATATTTTCTAATTTGGCTTTTTGCTGAACATTGACAGCTATTTTTTCACTTGAACAATAGTTATAGCAGAAACTCGGAAATTAATATATAACATTGTATAATTTCTCTTGCAGTGGAGAGAGGTTTAACCGAATTGAGGAAGTTGGGAATCGAGCAACAACTGTGGGAAGCCTCCCGTAGAGAAATAGGTCAAAATCCTTTAGCCGCCGACAACTCTTAGCAACGAGTTCGAGCCGTTTCAGTTGGCCTAATTCCATTACGACAATGTATGTAATAGTGATCCGGCACGCAACTTTTTCCAACCTTCTTAGCTTGCCTTTTTGTCTGAGTTTGTGCAATCTGCCGATCCTTTGGTTCCCCTGCTGTGTTATATAAATCTGTAAATTGTGTAAACTGAAGGCCTTATACTGTGTACGGTTTTTTGCTACCATTTATAATTACCAATGGAGTGTTTTTAGTTTTACTTTTAGGGTATAATTTTGATGGAGGTGATCTTATTACTGTGCTGTGATTTATCCCTTGTTCTGCTTCTGTAATTCAAACAACCAAATAAAGGGTTTTTATGGTTAAGATTTTATCATTTTTACAGCTGAAAAGACAAAAAGGACACTCGCAGGCAGGGGCTATTCTTTTTTTTTCTTTATTTTTCTAATTCTTAAAAAGGGTTATCTGAAGAGCTATACTTTAGCACTGTTATTAAATTTTATAAGTAACTGAAGTTACTAGTGATGATCCATTGAAAATGGATCCTGATCATGTTGATTTGATTGTTGCCGTGGATCCCTTAACAATTGAAACTCCACATGAGGGTAGCTTAGTTCTTTTCTTAGAAATAGGGAGCAAATTCTCTGCGTTAGTGTTGAATACTATCTGTTTTTAAATGCATAAAGAATCTCTCAATCAAGAAAAATTATTGTCCCATTAACTTTCCAAAGTAGAAATCTAATTTGACAATATGTTATTCGTAACACATAAAAAGAGTCTATTTACAAACTATTAAATTTGAAAATTTTGAGAATTTGTTACCTTAGTTTTGAAACTTAGGGCGTTGAAAAAGGGTCATTCTAATCCAGTAAGAGGAGGGCTGAGGTTACAATTTACAAATCCTCTATTCAATCTAGGGCACCATGTGTATCTGTACACCGGGTGCACGAAACAATTGCTGAACCCATCTCCCCACGAAGGTTGAGATCGTGGTAAATAAAAAAAGAGTCCATCTCTCTCCTCCGATCGAGCGTAGCTTCAACAACGCCATGCTCCGAATCGCGCGACGCCCCACTCTCCCCCTTCCCCTCCCACCGAAACCCTCGCTCCTCTCACGAAACCATAATCCCCGATCCCACCTCTCCTCCTCCGTCGCCGCCGCCGAGGACGATGACGACGTGGCGCGGCAGATCACCGTCATCCTCGGCCGGAGCGCGGGGTGGAGGGCCGTCTGCGCCGCCTCAGACCTCCCCCGCCGCCTCACCCCGGGCGCCGTCTCCGCCGCGCTCCTCCGCGGCGGCGCCCTCGACCCCAAGCTCCTCCTCGACTTCTTCTACTGGTCGCTCCCCCTCCTCCCCTCCGCTCCCCTCCCCGACTCCTTCGCCCTCCTCGCCCTCCGCCTCTCCAACTCCGGCCTCTTCGGCCCCGCCAATGGCCTCCTCGAGCGCATGATCAAGTCCCACCCGAACCCCCCCACCGTGCTCAATTCGATCGCCCATCGCTTCTCCCAGCGCGAAGGTAACAATCCTTTGGTGTTCGATGTGCTTATCGATACTTATAAGAAGATGGGCATGCTGAGGGACGCCGCACAAGCCGTTTTGCTCATGAAAGGCGCGAGCTTCGCTCCAAGCTTGCGGTGTTGCAACGCTCTCTTGAAGGATCTGTTGAGGGCTAATTTGATGGATTTGTTCTGGAAGGTTTATGATTTCATGTCGGGAGCAAAATTGGGTCGTGACGTGTACACTTTTAATGCTTTGATCGAAGCTTTTTTTAAGGTCGGGAACACGGATTCGGCCAAAAGGGTCTTCTTTGAGATGGAAAGCAATGGGTGTACTCCGAATGCCGTGACGTATAACACTGTGATTGCTGGGTTTTGTAGAGTCGGAGCTGTAGAGGATGCTTTCAAGTTTAAGAAGGAAATGGTGGAGAGAGGATTTGTTGTGGATAGCTTTACTTACAGCTCGCTGGTCAATGGCTTATGCAAAGATCGCAAGTCGGCGGATGCACGGCAACTGCTTGATGAAATGTCTAGCTTAGGCATAAAGCCGGGTATAATCGTTTATAATACGTTGATTGATGGGTTTATGAGAGAAGGCAATGTGGATGAAGCCTCCAAGATAATGAATCAGATGATTGCTTCTGGCGCGCATCCAAACAAATTCACATTCGACAATCTCATTCGTGGAGCAGGCAAGATGGGTCAGATTGGTAAGGCCTATGAACTTTTAAAAGAGATGGATAGAATGGGTTACAAGCCGGACACAATGACTTATAATTTGATAATAGAGGGGCATTTTAAAGCTAATAATACAAAAGGGGCATTTCTGTTGCTCGATGAAATGAGTAGACTAAATGTATCACCTAATGTATATACCTACAGTGTGATGATCAATGGGCTTTGCCATTGTGGGGAATCGAGGCAAGCCGATGGTCTTTTAAAGGAGATGGTTTTAAAAGGTTTGGAGCCTAACGTTGTAATTTATGCGGCTCTTATTTCGGGTCATTGTAGGGAAGGTAATTTCTCAGAGGCTTGCCAGATAATAAATAAAATGATTGAGAGAAATATTTCTCCTGATTCATATTGCTATAATTCTCTTATTAGCGGACTTTCTAGGGCAGGAAAAATGGAAGAAGCTAAACATTATTTTGCTAAAATGCAAGAGAGAGGGTTGTCACACAATTCATTCACTTATGGGGCCCTTATTCATGGTTACAGTAAAGCTGGGGATATGGAGAAGGCTGACTTTTATTTTCAGGAGATGCTCAGTAAAGGATTAAAACCTAATGATGTTATTTATACGGCTCTCCTTGATGGTCACTGCAAATTGAATGACATTGCTAAGGCCAAATCGACACTTCAGTCCATGTTGGCGAGGGGCATCATGCCAGACATCCAAACTTACAGTGTGTTAATTAATAACCTTTTAAAGAGTGGAAACATTGATCTGGCTTTTAAAACCCTGTCCGAGCTCGAAAATAAAGGCTTAGTTCCTGATGCATATATCTATAGCTCGTTGATCGTTGCGCTTTGCAAGTCGGGTGATGTAGAAAAAGCTTTTGGTCTTCTTGATGAAATGGTGAGCAAAGGTGTAGAGCCAAATATTGTTACTTATAATGCCTTAGTGGATGGTCTTTGCAAATTGGGTGATGTTAAAAGTGCTAGTAATGTTTTCAGTAACATTTTAGAGAAAGGGCCGATGCCAAATAGTGTAACATACACTAGTATGATTGATGGAAATTGCAAGAACGGTGATATATGTGAGGCTTTTAGACTATACAATGAGATGGTATCAAGAGGGATAGTGGCAGATAAGTTTGTTTATACAGCTCTCATTGGCGGCTGCTCCAGTGTAGGGGACTTTGAGAAGGCTTTAGAGTTGATTGACGTGATGTTAGCAAAAGGGCTTGCAACTGTTGCCACATTCAACACTTTGATTAACGGCTTCTGCAAGCTTGGAAAGCTACAAGAAGCTAGTAAGTTATTAGATCTAATGGTGGAAAAGCAAATACTGCCTAGTTTTGCTACCTATTCAACTTTATTTGTGGGATTTGACAAGGCCGAAAAGGTAGACGAAGCATTTCAGTTATTTATTCAGATAGAGGAGAAGAACCTTAGACCGAATGCTGTCATTTATATGTCTGAATTATTTAAAGAAATGGTAAATAAAGGCATATTGTCTGATAAAATTACTGATAGAATGTTTCAGTTGCATTGCAAAGAAGGCAATGTGGTCGAGGCCTTAAAATTGCGTGAAGCTATTATTGCAGGAGGCACAAAAATTAGCAGTGCAGCATATTTTTTATTGGTGGATGGCCTTTGTAGGATGGGGAACTTACCTGAAGCAATTGAGTTATTTAATGAAATGAAAGAACAAGAAATCAAGCCTGACGATGCACAATGCCTGATGCTACTCCGTGGTCTTTACACAAATGGGTTTATTGATGAATCTGATAAGATTTTGGGAATTTTATTATGCAATAATTGGTTGCAAGAAGGCACTAAATTGAGCGATCTGGGAGAGGAGGATCAGGACATTGTGAATGGCGAGTCGGTGATTAAGGTGGAAGGTGTGCTTAAGGCATGATTAGCTGACAAGTTTGATCTGATCTCCAAATCCAGTTATGCAATACCTATGCTGACATGGCACCACACTGCATTGACATTGATATGAAACTTGGTAATGGATCCACAAGAAAAATATCAGACAAAGATTTCGATACAAACAATTTTTCATGTCTCCAACTGGGAGGAGCATCTCTAGAAAACACTTATCAGCTCGCCTAGTCTGCATTCAGGTGCTTTGGTGGAACTTATAGTGTCATCACTAGCTTTTGTGAAGCAGCAACAAAGTGATGAGGTAAATATCAGTCTTTTGTACTTAGTTGACAATTTTAAATCTAACTTTATATATGAAGCACATTGATAACTTAAACCTTATTGAGGCAATATGATATTGTCTTACTTGAAGATACCAAGTGCTTTTCCTTCTTGATGCTTAGCAACCTGATGCAAACTTGCTCTGGAAATTTATGAAATATCCTGTGACGCAAAGACAGTTATTCGCAGAAAGGCCTATCTACTATAGTCCGGCTTTACTACTTGTATTCACTCATACAAAACAGAATTTTGACCGTCTATGGTGTAATGAGATATCTTGTTCATATTAAATGGCTCTATAGTTAAGCTTGGATTTTACGTACTGTTTATAACTTTTGGTAAGTGAATTGGCAATTATAGTAATTTTCTTCCATGTAGATATGCAGGCTCTGTTATGAAGCAGTTGAATCAGTGATGGAAGCTTGCAAATATTTGTAGGTTTCGGACGTCCTTCACTTAAATGTATGAATGACAACTGGAGAGGGTAATTTGCTAATCTTCTTTGTATTGCTCACCTGAAAATTGAAATATCGTCAAATATCGTGTTTCATCAGACGTCAACAGTGAGTCTATTTGTTTTAACATTTGCCATCAAAATTACCTATTAAGTGATATTTTCAAAAGATAGTAGTATACAACCTGATTTCTTTGAGCTGATTATGCTAAAAAAATTGGTGAACAAGTACAGATTTCTCCTAAATGTATCACAGCTCGAAATGGTGCTTGAACTGTTACAATTCCGATTTTACTACTTAACCTCTTATCGTCAACTAACAGAATATTTTGTTGAAAATTTAAAACGACCGTTAGCTTCTGATAGAAACACAATAAAATCAAAATAACTGTAAGGTTAGGAAGTAAACTTAAGAAATTTTGAAGTTAGTGGACCCATCTCATAATGTGGTCTAGTTCAGTTAAAGGTTTATACATTTACCTAAGAAATTTCGCTTCCAGATTTCATTGGAAAAGAAAATAACAGAAAACTTAAAAATAAAAAAAAAATTGGAGTCTCATGATTTTATTTATAGAAGCTTCTTGCATTGAAATATAAAACATATATCAGGACCTTGTTGCCCATGCGCATAATATAGAACAAATGACAAATGTTTGGCGTATCTATGTAATTGGAATTTCAGAAGCATCCGCGTATTTATTTAGATCTGTATCTTTTAAATATGAGGCTCTAGTGCCTCGTAATTTGAGTCGCAGCTATCAAATCTTTTTGTTTTCTTCATATATCGCCAATTATTCATCAATCTTCATATATTGGCAGATACTCTTGGCTTCTCAAGATTCACAAACAGTTGCTGTCTCGAGAGCCGAATTCTCCGAAATCCTCGAGGGCATTTAAGGTGTTTCTTCCCCCTCTTTACTTTTGCTAATTTCTCCATTTGTATTATCAATGTGAAAATGCTTGGTATTTGTGGTTGAGATTCATGTTCATTTCGACCTTAATTCCTCAATCGAATAATCATTTACTCGGTACATCTCTCTACTCGATCATATAATGTGGCATACTATTCATACAATGATGATGCTGGTTAAAATTTGAAGGAGAATTTTCGAGTCTTTTGAGTCTTTCAGATCATTTGGAGAAGAGTAATCCCTTTTCCGGAGCAGCATGTCCTTCTTTTTCTTTTTCTTTTTCTTTTACTTCTTGAAGATGTCAGTTTTTCAGAAGAGCTGTTTCTGGATGATTCACTTTCTACTTGAAGTTCTTGCGAAAAGCCCTTTTTCGCATAGAACGCAAACATCGAATTTTACGTATTTGTATAGATACTTGTCTAAAAGTGTTCAACTAATGTACAAATACAGCTTGTCTACGTTCTCTGTCCTTTATCCGTCGGAAAACACGAAGAGCTGCTATCTGCAAACAGAGTACCAGCACAAAGGATGAAAGCTAGGCAGGCCTTGTTTGGGAATGCTTTCTGCACCTGCGAATGCTTTAATGATTCAGAATTGTAAAATAATTCGAAGGCGCTACAAACCTCTGCTCCTCTGACATTGAAAATGGCAATGAAAGCTGGGTGCTTATCCGGTGGAGATTCAACTGCCATTTTTGCTTCTTTTTTTTTTTTAGTATCGGGTAACTCAGATCCGCCTTTCCATTTTGTGCGACTCTACTAAAGCATCAACATGATTGGCAGTGTTTGGTTAGGAGATAGAAATAGAAATAGGCCCTTATCCCTTTTATACCCAAATACTAATTTTTTATCCGAGAATAATAATTTTTGATTATTCCCACCACCACCTCTATTTTCTATATAAAACTATCTAATATTTTTTTTATCTCCGGAAACAACTCAATTTTCATCCAAATATTATTTTTTTTATCCACATACTTGTATCTATTCATGTGATAGCTAGTTCTTGCTTATACCTGAACCAAACGATACCTTTAAAGAGAACAAATTTCCAAACCCAGCCTCAATACAATACTCAGTCTTGTTAACTAATACAGGGAAAAGTTTCAGCATATCTTGTGTACTTGCTCACTAAATTGGTAGTGTAGAAATGCGAAAGAAAACGTTGGTAAATGACACAACTCTTGAAGAAGATGACAAAGCACGTGTGCTACCACACATTTGATCACAATGTTTTTAAGAAACAGAGATATGAGAAAAGCTGAAAAAAAAAACGGTGCAATTAATATGGCATCTTTTTGGTCAAACTAGTTACTTCTACAGTCACAGAGGCATATGTACAAACACCCTCAATCAGAAGGGCATCTCAATCAATGTTGACCGATCGACAACATAAAAAGGCTTTAGAGATAAACAGACGCGGCGATATACAAATCTCACTAAAAAGCAAACAAAAACCAGTTTAATAAATAAGCAGAAAATCTGATAACACAGGATCCGCAGAACCATAAGCCGGTTTTTAAGCCCCAGAATTAGTAGAAACAGCTAACCTTGTCG
The DNA here is from genome assembly GCA_025177825.1 of Aechmea fasciata. NCBI lineage: Eukaryota > Viridiplantae > Streptophyta > Magnoliopsida > Poales > Bromeliaceae > Aechmea > Aechmea fasciata. The sequence goes on from CM045934.1 coordinate 6,817,669, forward strand.
AGCACTGCTTATAGCTTTTCCGACAAGCTAAAAGAACAAGTAGGGCTCATCCGAGTAAAAAAAATGAAGCTCAAAGATTTTTAAATTTCTATCTGTTGGGGTCTTCTAACAGAACGAGTATTTCTTCATCATCAATCGTTCCGGATTCCACGGCATAACTTAATGGAGTCTTACCATCCCGATCAGCAGCGTGCGGATTAGCTCCTCTGCAAGAAAAAAATTGTAGACCATGATTAAAAAACTCGTTTGAGGATTTTATTTACGTATGTCCCTTTAAGATTATCTATTTACGTACATAGCCGAGTAAAATTTGAAATCTAATGTATATATCCCTTGAAACTGCAGTTTCTTCGAAGAGTACCTGTATTATAACTTGGGGAGTCATCAAATTCATTAGGGCATGTTGGTCATGTGTTAGGGAGTTTCTGAAAGAGGGGACAATTTTGAACATACAACGGAATATTGCTACGAAATTAGGTTGTTAAAATGACAATCAAGTAATGAATTATAGAGCTAGGTATGATTCGCAAGTTTGGGCGTGCATTCACGTAATAAATATATAGAGAGAAATAGTATTAGATAGGCAATATAGGCAATTTGTACAAACTAGACAACAGTAAACTGTTTGCTGTGTAGTAAAACTAAATTACATAAAAAATCAATTGAAAGGAATAAAAGATATGATATGAACTTATGAAGTTCTATAGGATAATGGCAAACCATTATTCACGACATAGTTAAATGCAACAAGAAAGATGAAGAAACTAAGTAATCGCTTGGAATTGTTTGTGCTTTTATTTTTAATTATGTTTTCCTGAAGCTCAATATGGTTAAAGGCAGGGCTAATTTCTCTTAAATTTTGATTCTGTTGTGTATTTTGTAACTCTGTATTTATGAGTTTTGTTTGAGAAAGAAAAAGAAAATGTGTTGACTTTTTTTTATTAATTTTCTGAAAGAAGATAGTGTTTGCATAGTCAGCAACAATTTGAAATAGTTCATTTCATCTCAAGGTTGACTCTGCCCTTTAGCCATTTAGAAGTCGAGCGAAAAGGAAAACAAAACATAAACAATGCCAACAGTTTGATATACAACAGCATATGACATCATCTCAGTAGAACTGAAACAAATAATAATGCATAATTACAGGACAAAAGGAAGTACCTCGCAAGTAGTAGTTTAGCAAGCAAATGTCTGCCTTTGAGAACAGAGTGATGAAGCGGAGTCCTCCCCTCGGAGTCAATAGCATTTACATTGGCACCATATTGTAATAGGAGCTCCACCATGCCCATATCCGCAGTTCTACATGCAAGATGAAGCAGGGAGAAACCCTCGAAGCATTCATCCAACTCACCCGCATCACTGAAGGACTCATCAATCAAACAACTAGAACTTCGAGCCAACGAAGCAGTTGCTTCGTCTTGTAGAATTGCTTTTGAGAGAGTCAAAGAAGCGCTGGACGATGGATGTTCATATAAGAGATTTACATCAGCATCTGAAGCAACTATGAGCTTGTATACCGATTTCTTGTCATTGGCGCACACACTCTCCCACATCTGCTGTGCTATTGAAAAGTGGTTTTGGTTTGGCTTCTCTTTGCAGACAAAGTCCTTTTCTGCATACTGGAATAAGAGAGAAAAATTGAGCTTCAGTGTCACATCCATGAATAACCAGGAAAATTGTTATTAAAATTAGCTTCCCACATTCCAAGGTGATAAAGAGAGGAGCCTTTTCCCACATGCAAAAGAAAATGAATGCACATTAAAAAAAAAAAAAGCAAAAATGGGACATTTTATTGTTCTTGCAATTTTAAACTACTTTCAAACTTTTTGGACCAAACGACACCACCACATCCTAAAATTGTGCATAATCGTCCAACAACGGAGGGGTAGTTTGGCCCTAAAAGATGAAAACTGGGCTCTTTGAAATAAGTTTATATAAAAATAAAATAAAAGAAAATCGCATATCCTCCAATACAAAGAATAGATGGTATATAGCAAGAATGAGAAGCAACTTGATTAATGACCAGTGAAATATGATAAACAAACTACAGAAAGTATACAGCTGTAAATAAATTATCATTTTCACTACCTTTGCTTGAATAAACTTCTCCTTTACTGTAATAGGATCCGAGTGTTTGGGCCTGCTGATTTTTATGTTCTGTTGCTTATTCTCAAGTTTACACGCCCTGCGACACATGAAAATTTACAAGTTTCTTTACAGTCATCCTTTCAAAGATGTTAGTTACATGGCACAATTTGCCAAATGAGGATTCTATACATTATTTATATAATTCTATTATTTTGTTACATTTCAGATTATTTTACTTGATATTTAATTACTTATATCTCATCGATCTTAGTCTCGAACTCTCAATATATGATCATATAAAGTTTAAATGGAGTTTTTAACTAAATGGAATATTTCTTAAGCTTAACTGTTATAGTTAACCATGTTATTCGAATTTAGCAGATTGGCCCAATGGAAAGAATAATGATAAGAACATGTACCTAGGAGTTTCGTCGCATATCTTATCAATTGATGATGGTAACAAATCCTCCCAGATGGAGTTGGCGAATGAATTACCTAGAGATTGAAACAGATTGATTACAGAAGGCTCCCAAACTCTGACATCCAGTGTCAGAGATCTTACCTGGCAAAGAAGAATGAAAAAGCATACGTAAACAGGAACAAAACTTGTCAAGAATAATCAGCAACCATCCAACTAAAAACTTGACCAAATTTACAATTTCAAACTAAAATGAATTAGACTTTGCATAGACAACCCGGGCCATGGCACAAACACTAAATGTCTTTTAAGTTATGTAGGCAAATACCAACTTTGCAGAGATTTTCACAATTCCACATGTATATATACAAAACCCAATAATTTGTACACCAGAAAAGAACATAACTTATTTGGTGGTGGGGACTGTAAGGTATGTGTACATTTCCTCATACTATCCCCCCCTTATACAATCTACTGTAAGGAGCTCCTTATAGAAGTCACATTCTAGAAAGAGTGGAAAAATTAATAAAAAAGAAAAGAGAGAATCATACTCGATGATATGATTAAGGAGTGAATGTATTAGTACCTTCGAAATGTGAACACCAAGGTTGCGATGAACCCCGGAGCACTCAATGCACACAAGAACCCCAAGATTTAATGAAGCCCAGTCAGGTTCAGAAGCACAACAATCAGCACAACTGTCATTTCCACTTACTTTTCTTAGCAAGTCAATTGGTTTCTCTTGTCTTGAATTTATCCTGTGCTGTTGCGAGCCTCTAAGAGAACGCTCAAGATGCCCACTTCCACAACTCTTTTCCAGTGTCAGTTCATCGATCGCAGAATGATCGAGATCAGATGAACTACCAAATGAACTGCTCTCGCTGCAGGCATAGTGATGGCCACTAACCTTAGAGCTGGCAAGAAGGTGCTGAAAATAAATGTGTTGGCATCAGCTGAGTAGACTTCACTAAATATGAGAAGATTGTTTATACAAGATGTGTTGCCAAAACTGACCTTTTCAGGAGACTGACAGCTCAGCAATGAAGCAATAACGCCAGTTATTTTTTCGATCCAATCCATCTGGTCCGTGGCACTTTCTGCCTGCACAAATGAAAGATTATCAGGGACTAAGTTAACTGGCCCATAAAAATTAATTAGATATTGTGAATTGGGCACAAATCTTTATCAGTTATGTATAGACTGCCAGAGCTTTTAAAATAAAATATCCATGCATCCTAGCTTTATCACTATGAAGAATAAACTTATAGGGATTAAACTGTTAAATAGAAACCTAGACGTAAGTAAAATCGAAACCAGGCTTTAGGGTCTAAATTCTCAAATAATACAAAAGGACACTTTGAGATGCATAAATATGTATACCACAACAACCTTAGATATGGATACTGCAAAAACTGAGATGCATAATTTAGCAAGCAGAACCATAAGTCAAAATTTGTCCTATTTAAGTAACAGAAATTAATAGAAAATAAAAATTAACTGATTATGAACTTATGATCCTTACCTGAAGAGTGTAATTCTTTGTTGGTGAAATAATCCTGAAGCAGAACCTCAGATCCGACTGATCTTCATCAACTTTTATTGTTGCTGTAAGCAAATTTACAGTATGGCGTGCAACTGATTTATCATCATTTGCACAATGATTGTGTGGAGAAAACAATCGGCCCAGCAATCCAGAACTATGTTCAGAGGAATTATGGCCTTTTAGAGTAGAGTGACTCCCCCCCTAATAAAGGCATTCGTAAAATTAGACAAAAAGGAAGAATTGAAGATGGAGGCGCAGCATGATTAATTGAAAATTTGAAGTTAATAGTCTTTCAGTGATTTTATTCATTACAGGGAACATACAGATGGCTTGCTATATTGCTTGCGATAGTAGTACAACATCCCCCGACTATCAAGGACAAAAAATCTTCTCTTCCAATCACCTCTTAAATTTGATGAACGCTTTGAAAGATAACCTTGTCGGATGGTTTGAACCTGCAATTTAAAGGAATGAGACCATCTTTTTAATGCAACAAAACTGAATAAAAAATCTTTTTTAAGCAATTTACAAATTGAAGATTTTTAATATCCATAACTTCTAGAGTTTTTCATATTAAAATCACAAGTTAATCTTTTTGATAAATGTGTGTATCATCCCCACACTATCCTGATATTGCGCGTCAGGCTCCGCACTTTTCACTTCAAAACTTCAGTTCCTAAACTTTCTACTACACTGCAGTCCCTGAAAGCATGAGATGGATGAAGGACCAGAGTGGTCATGGTGCATAAATGTACAATGCACCAGGTGCGACAATAATTTTTCCACCAAGTTTCACACAATAATGTTGACCCTAAGGGAGGTACAAAAGTGAAATGCTTTTGAAGTTAGGGATCTCGAATGTCCAACTTGATAGTTTGAGGACCAAAATAAAGCATGACCAAAAGTTCAGGGACTAGCAGTGCAACTTACCAACTGCAATATAATGAGACGGTCAGTGAAGTGTTTTAGCAACAATTCAGGGAATAAGTTGCAATACAGGATAGTACACAGACTTTGCATACATTTTAACCCTTTTTCTGAGGTGAAGTATAAAGATACGGGAAAAATAAGCCACCTTTCCTTTTGAAGCCGACTGCATCACTGCCTCTATCATTTTGTGAGAACTTCTACCAATAGCTTGTATACCATCACCATTAGGAGAATCATGTGACCCATTTGAAGACCGCCTACTTTCTAGATCAATCTGTCTTTTGAACTCTTCCATTCTCTCTGTGAGAGCAGCCTGCTCATAGTTAGACCGTTCTCTCGATTGCTGTGCATATGCCAGAACCTTCAACACGGTAATTAAAGATACATTTATACTTCATGTTTTAGATAATAAACATTCTGAGTCAGGAGGCCTATGTAAGGGAATCAAACAAGATAAATCAGGTAGCCAGGAGACACATTGTATAGAAAATGAAATGAGGGAAAGTCAACGTCATGGCAAGATATATCTGATGTATGAAGATAAAGAATGATTTAAAGAATAACGAACAGAAAAAAGTTCTGTATTACAACATATAAAACATTTAAATGAACAGATGTACAAAGGATAAGGAGTGTAAATTAGTACGAACCATATTTGCTGTTTTGAGGTTTCGCAAGATTCATATGTAAACACTCACAATGACGTGCCAGACAATTTGGGAAAACTTCAGAAAACTCCATGGCTCAGCCCTTCTATGGTTCACTATCCTATAGTATCCTGTAGTTCAAAATGTAACACTCAGCTACCCAGTATTTGTTCTAATTGTCTGCAAGGACCTGCTGTTAACACACCATATGAGGTGGTCACACAACATTCACGCATTTCATTGAAACACTATTATAGCGAGAAATTACAGAAACCCTCCCAGTGTATAGCCTAATTTCGCCTCATCACCATGTGGTTCAACTTGTAGCTGGTTCAACTTGTAGCGCGTTCGTGCCCTCTCTAACAGCGTGTTAACAACAGGTTTGACAGACAATTGGAACAGCAACCACAGGTTTGCGAAGTGCTAAATTTTAACTATAGATAATAAAGTGCAATCACCTTATAGTACAGGGAGCTTTTTGAACTTTGTCCTACAGTTATTAGCCATAATACCAAATAATAAAATTTTAATACAAGCATCAAATTCATGTCAGTTTGTAACTTTTGACTATAAAAACAGCTTTAACCACAAGAAACAAGAAAGTTCAATAAGGACTCTAACTACTAATGAAATAAGAGATTATCTATATAAAATAAAACAAAACCTGGTGGATATATGGCTCCATCTGGTGCAGCAGCTCATAACCCTGAATGAATAACCACAAATGATAGTCTCAAAAAAAAACAGTATAACTAAAGAGAGGAATAACAAAAAGGCAGAAAATTCCATCAATTCACGTCACCTGTTTGAAGTAACGAAGATGAGCATCCATTGTTCCACTAACAGCCTCCAAAAATTCAAATCTCTTCTTTGCCTCAATGTTTGAAAGAGCAGTAATCTAGAAATTGGAATGGGCATCATCATATCGAGAAAGAGCAATGAGACATACATACATATGGAGGAAAAAAAGAAATATTGCATATAAGAATCAAAGACTTCCCTTACCAGATCAAAACGAGCCTGCTCAAATGACGATCTAGCACTGTGGAGTTCCTGTATCATGCCAATAAGTGTAATTAAGTCATTTCCTCAACCATTGTAGAAAACAGACAGAATTTAAAAGATATGAACAACACATCCTGTCATGTTATCTATTAATTATCATGCCTAGACAGAAAGGTTTTAAGTTCTTACTTCCTCCAGGACAGTTGTTACATCCACTTTTGTGCCTTTCCTCAATGCTAGATACTTCTCGCGAGCCTGTTGCACAAAAAAAATCATGATAAAGTTAACATCACATGCGACCTCCAGTTAGTCCTTATCGCAATTCATTTTGATAAAATCTAGATATGCGAGATATAAAGTAGCTAACAACTGGGAATTCCGCAGTGGAACCATTTCAATAACAATTAGAAAAGCTTAGTGAGAACTGAGCACTGGCCAAAGCGCACATACATGCAACATAAAATCCTAAAGCTAACTTAACAATATGACGTACCGGCGAGGCTCAAAACACTACTGCAGAATATGTCAGAATTTGTTACAATAAGTTTGTTGCACCAGAGATCAAGTGACTTAGCAAAAATAACATAATTTGCTGAAATGACATTCATAGCAGATTAAACCTAATTTGCTAGTTACTGTATTGTGCCAGCTAAAGTTGCATAATATCTATGATGAGAAAACATTTTGGAAATATAAAACGGCAACCCAATAAAACTGACCTGGTCATAGTGAATGCAAGCCTTGTCAAAGCGCTTGCGTATATCCTGCAACAATATTATACAATGCATAATACTACATTACAATTTTTAACAGCAAAAGAAAAGGAGGGAAAAAAAAAGAAGAGGATATCCTAATAACAGAAAATAAAAAGTGCACCTTAATATCATGCAAATCTATGTCTACAAATTCCAGCAGTCTGTCATTTAGCACGTGCTCAATCTGTAAGACAGAAAAGTAAATGAAGCTTGCAAAATAAAGAAAAGGATATACAGGCATTTTATTTAATAGAAATGAGAACAACAGAAAGGAAAGTAGATTTATGTTTTCTAATGATAAGTTTACTCAAATTTGCTGGGGTCGTCTCAACTTTGAAATTTTGACAGAACAGACAGATTCTTGAAATCAAAATGCTTTGTCCTGATGATTGCCAAAATACTTGAGGTTTCAACCTTGGCTGAGGTTGTGTTTGTTTTGATGTAAAAGTAGGTTGAAAATAATTTTTCAATCGAAAAATGATTTGCGGTTGTTTGTTTCAACGTAAAAAAAAATTTGCGGAAAACACTTTTACATATTTTCGGTTTCCGCGAGGGAGTGGCAGAAAACGAAAACGAAGCTGCAAAAATACGCTGCTCACAGCTGTAGTCTTACGCGGTCCATGAGGTGAAGTAGCCTCATGGACTGTTTGAGAGGGAGGAGGGAGGTCCACAGTGGACCTCTCTCATTATTTATTTATTTATTTATTTATTTTATATAATATTTATTTATTATATATAATATTTACTTTTGTATAGAGATATTATTATATATTATATTATTCATAAATATATATAATTATTTATTATAATATATAACTAGTATATATTATAGAGTCCGGCTGTTATGCTACTAATAGCACGGAGGTCTCCGTGCTATTAAGTTTTTCACCGTTAGATCCACCCCTTTGATAATTTTCACCCGTTAGATCATACCATTCAACCAACCACCTACTTAACCCTAGGGGGCCCATATTATTCTAACCGCACATCTTTCAATCCAACGGCCAAAAACTTGGTAGCAACAATAAGTTGGTACTATTAATAGCATAGTAGCCTAGTTCTATATTATATTATATGCTTATTATATAATATAATTTTGAATATTTAATTTAGAAATATAAATTATAATAATATATATATAGTATAATAATTGTTATATATAAATAATATATATAATAAAATAGTTTTTCATCCATGTTTTTTTTTCCTACGAAACCAAACAAGTACAGCTAGAAAACTAAAAAAAAATTTCCAACAAACCAAACACCAAAGAGCGTAAAACTCTTTTTTCTCCGAAATTTTTTTCACTAAAAATAATTTTTCACAATTTTATGCAGAACCAAACAGCCCCCGAGTTGGTGTTAAATGCCAAAAGTAAATAAACTCATAGAATGAAGCAAAGCACTAAACAGCCAAACGTGTCGTAATTAATTACTACATGTATTCAGCTTGTTAGTCACAATAAATTTTGGTAATGACGTTTAGCATTATGCTTTCCGATTCAATTCTTAGTTCCAACTTCTAACATATTCTAACAGTCTAACCACTAAAAAGAGGGAATAAATGACTTATTAGGATATTGAACCAGGCATAAAGAATTATACACAAACTATGTTGAATACTTGAATTTAATATATGAAGTAGTGCAAACCTTTTCTCCTTTTTTTTAATGGTCACATATCAAGGTAAAAATTATACTCCATTTATTTACCTCCAAAGTGTATACTTCAAAGAGCATGTCATTATCACTGCACATTGTAACCGTGATTATTGCCAGGTAGCAAGAATGCTAAATGTTTCATATTGTAGCATATGGAGAAATCAAAGTCTGATGATGTAGAAAGTTAGTGTCATGGGTTATCACATAGGCGAAAAGAGACGTGAAGCAAATAGCCATCATTGCACAATACTTCAATTCACATTAGCTCAAACATATAAACAAGTTTCTGGTTACAAATAACTCAAAGTGAAAAAAAAAATAAAAAATCCAGTAACCTTTTCTCAAACCACATGAAAAGCATGGCACTCTACCTGGGACCGCAGGACTTCTTTATATGTTCCTATTTCTCTCAAGGCAATTGTAAACTTGGTCATAACAGGTCCTACAAAAGGTATAACCATGTAGTAAGCAACATATTCATATATCTACAGTTCCCGCACGAGTATTTTGTTAAATAAGGCTAGCTTAAATAAAATAGTGTAACGAGAATGATTAACATTCCCAAGGTGCATGACTGAGAGCCAACTAATGGGCTATTATTCTATCCTTCCAATCAATTACTATATATATGATGGTACAATAATAATTGAATTCTATGAAATATGTACCATTATAAAGCACTCATTTTCATCCTGTTCAAAAAGGCTTCTAAAATAGCAGTCCATAAGGCTCAGAGTAGAAACTTGAGAGAGAACCATACTCAATACTATGTAAAACAGAGGTAAATGCTAAAAAAAAAAAGAAAGAGAAAATTAATTAATCCAACACAAACACATGAAAGCTTTGATGCATCATACTATCGCAGGTTAGCTACAAATTTGATCTCTGAAATTTGACTTAGATTTTAGTTTCATCATCAAAGTTTCAATTGCAAAAATGTAGCCCTTAAGTTTCAATTTGAGTTCATCATCAGAACAATTTTGACAAGTAATCACTACAATTTGACCCCAATTTCAACTCATGCTTTAAATTTCAATTTTAGCATAGCAAAGTTTAATGATGGCACTGAATCTGCTAATGAGGCACTCATCAAGACTGTAAAGTACCATAAAAGCTTAGTTGTTATGCAGAAACCTTTAGGGATTAAATTGTTAGAATTGAAAATATGAGGACTAAAATGTTGAAATTGAAAATTAGATGTGTAAGTTGTTACACAGAATGAACTTCAGGGACTGAACTGTTCTAACTGAAAATATGAGGACTAAATTGAAGCAGCATTCTAACTTCAAAGGGTAAATTTGTAATTAACCTATTGCCTAAAACAAGTTTCCCACAAGTTCAAGAGGGAAGAACTGATAAATAGAAGTGACGAAACAAACTGCAACCACAAAATAGCAAAAATATGCTCATCATCAGTATGTGCAGTCAATAGAGCACTGACCTCCAAAAGCAACACTAATGGGGTCATTGTGCCCTCCTCCAAATGTCTCTAGAGCACTTGCAAAAGCAATATCCCCATCATATCCCTCACCAAGTCCTTCCCTGCAAATCAAGAGCAAGCACTATCTTTTATGCTACACAGCCAAAGACAAATGAATACACTAGGACTCGTTTTTATATGTGTACAAAAATGGTAAATATATAAATATTAAAATGGTAGAAGAAAAGAAAAAGGTAAAACTACTAGATAATGCTAATATTTGAAAGTTATTTAGCCACATACCTACAGAGACCTCTGCCATTTAGAGAAAAAATGGTGCCTTCTAATATCTTATTTCGTAAATAATCAGAAATCTATTAAGAAGCTATAGGAAAAAAATTAACTGTGTTTATTGCAAGTTTCAAATTGGATCTGAAAAGAAGTTATCTTGAATAAAATAATAATTATGACACTCGACGAAACTGAAACTTTTCAGCAGTAACATTTTTCACTTTTGGCTGAAAACCTCACAATTTGTTCAAAGAAATCAGATTCTTATAAAATTTTTAGAATAGCAAAGTTGCCCAATATATAAGCTTGGACTCTTAAAGACATAATATCGTATGCAATGGTAGCACAATTTTGTCAATATACATATATAGATTCTCATGCCAAAGGCTTTTCAGAATGACAAGCATGAAGAGTCCGGTAATAAGTTGCAAAGGAACAAATATCATGACTTACGTGTACTTGCGACTGCCTTTGTAAAACTTTAAACATCTTTCTCGTAGTGAATCGGCACTTTCTTCAAGTGATTGAATCTGCTTCAAAGAAGAGACAACACAATCAATATGTTCTGTAGAAAGAGACAAACCTGTATTTCTTTAACCTTTGTCCAAGTAGAGTTATTAAATTACACCACGAGCATTTTGCGACAATCATAATAGAGTAACAGATACAGATAGAGAATGACATAGAGAATTTAATCAAACAATGCAAAAGGACCAATTTACCATTCAAGATAACCAAGGAAAACCCGAAAACGAACATTACAAATCACATGATCCAATAATCATAACAAAACACACAAGCATATTTAAAACATGGACAACATAGAGATAAGCACCAGCTCCTCACATTGCACATTTGCACTACAATGCAACAAGTTCTCGAGATCGTAATAAATAACACCACCGACCTTAATCGCACCTAGCTACTAGTAGCCAACAATGCATAAAGTAACAACTTGATCTACGATAAATGACTTAAATCACCTCTTAATTGATACAATACATCAGATGGACTAGTTTAACAATGTAACCATAAAAATGTACTAAAAAGAAGCTTCTTTTCTCCATAATCACAATCAAAACAAGCTATTTACCATTATAAAAGCTAAAAGCCAAAGATCTGATGAGTTTAGAGGTTCTCACCTGTTTCCGAAACATTGGAGAGTCATCCAGCTTTGAGAGATACATGGTAAAGCTGCGATTTCTCCCTCTTCTTCACACCCAAGCCTCATCAAAGCTCAAAAACCCTACCTAACCTCTCAGAAATCATGAAAGGAAGCTCCGACGGATCCAAATAGCCGTGAAATGCACGTATTTTCTAACTCCTCGGCTCTGATCATCTATGGGGCCGATTCTCTCGCTCTCACTTAGCAATGTTCATCGAGATTGTACATACACCTCCATCTAAGCTATAAAAATGTCCAAAAAAATCGAGAAAACTGATGGTAAAAGGCGAGTTGGTGCGATTAAAGAGGGGGGATCGGGATTAATCGAATGGAATTTGGGGAATCGAAGGGATTCGAATAGGTGATGAAGCCACAGTCGCAGGAGAGAGAGAGAGAGGGACATAAAGGAAAGGGAGGGGAAAAGGAAAAGGGGAGGGAGAGGGATGTGGAATTGGAGAAAAATGGAAAAAGAAAAAATAATAAAAAAAGGGTAAAAATGCATGGAGGACCCACAAGTTTAGGATATTTTGAAATTATCTCAAAACTTTTCTTTCGGGATCCCTCATCTTTCAAACAATCTGATTCATATCAATCTAACGAGATTTTTTTAAAAAAAATAAATATAATAATATTTCTTAAAATTTAATTTTTTTATAATTAATTAAGAGGTGTCAAAAAATAAAAACATCATTGAAAGAACCATTTTAAAAAATTGCAAATAGTTGAAGTAGTCGCCATACATTTTAAGGACAAGGACAATCCAACGGTTCTGAACCGTTGAATCGAACGGTCCCAAATGGAGGACCACACCGAAAACAAAAAGAATCGTTCTCTTTTTGTTCAAGTTTCTTTGCACCGAGAACCCGACGATGTTACGCGCGCACAATAGAGTGGAATCAGAACAATTCGTTCCAAAAAAAACCTGCTTGAAAAAACGCCAAATGCAATGATAAAATCGATATACAGTGAACAACAATCTACCATTCCCAATTCCTCTTCTGTCTCTCTCTCTCTCCTTCTGTTCTGCTTTTTATATACTTAGTCGTAAAACGGCGAAGATTCGGACTAGCAACATAAAAGTTAGGCATGTTCATCTTCCAGGCAGAAGAGGGGACGCCTCCTCGGGTTCTGTTTCGAACTGCAATGTGTCCAGTAGCAATCCTAATGGCAAACTGAACATACCGCACATCAGCGCAGACAAAGCAACATGATTTTGGCTCAAATCGAGCTTCGTGCTCACCCATTATAGTAGCCGGTGATCAAGCCTGGAGTGTGTGAAGTGAAGCTAATCAAACAAGCCTGCCGCCGCCGCGTGCAAGCGAGCTTAGCTCATCTGGACGCCATCGTTTCAATGAGCAAGTCATCACAAAATCTGCATCACCCGGTTCCGATCCATGAATACCGATATAATACATGGGAGGAAACAAACGCCGCCCACACATGAAAATTGAAACGTTGCCAAAGCTCTTAAAGAAGCTGAAAAATACAGCAAGAGATGCTTCCAGGAGAACGGCAAATCAACAGCTAGAGTCCTGGCGAATGGCAAATCAACTTCGGGTGTGAGTTATAAGAAACCATTTAAAAGGCAGAAGCTGAATTGATCGCGACAGATTTAGATAAGCAATCTGAGAGACAAATTCAAACGAAAAACCTGTTAAGAACAGTGAATGCTCAATAACACCGACTAGAAGAAGGCTACAGTTATCAAAGAGAGGTTTGCGCAAATACAGAGTTAATGTTTCGGGGTGACTCTTTTCTCGAGACAACGAATCGTCTTGCAAGAAGGATTCGGACTACAAGAAGAAAAAAAAAGAAAGAAAAAAAATGAATATTGAAAATGACCGGCCAATTAGTTTCAACTTTCGACGCATTGCCTCAAAACTTTAGAACCCACACCCAGACCCATGCGCACGCACAACACATGAAATAACATCCTTCGCGTTGGACTGATCACTTGGGATAGAGGATATCATAATGGCCAGGTCGATACAGCAAGGTTATGAAGGGTTTTGTCTGTTGGCTTGCACTGGATTCAATACTGTCCTGTTGCTCAGATATGGCACCTTGAGGGTTACAGGAAGGAATGAAGTCGTGTTTGTTGACAGTCGGATTGGCCGCATCACACGAACTCCGATCGAGGTACACCACCCGGATCGGCACACCTAAGGCATCTGACAGAGCAGTGATGTGGATGTGGTCACTCTCCTCCCCCATCGGCTCCACCGAGGCTTTGCAGAACTGAAAACCAACAGATAGGCAGATTGGACACAGCCAATTTACTAAAATAGTGAATGCAGCCATTAACCTTAACAAAATTATCAGCTCAACTGAAGGAATAATTCAAGTCAAAACGATCAAAAGTTGAGTGGGTGTCAATCAAGGAAAAAATAGAGAGAGTTTCAGGGCATCCATTTTGCAATGGCCTATATAGTCGAGGGTTTTCCATATGTCGCTATCTTCTTTACATACTTGTTCCCTTGAGGCAAGCATATATAACTTCTATTTACGAGAAACAATCCAGCCTTTCACCTTTTACGTTTTACTCTTATTTTTTCCTCTTTTTTTTTTGTCTACTATCTGCTACACTAGCTCAGTGAACAAAAAGAGAGGATCCTATAATGACGAATTCCGGTGTTCTCTTTTTAGTTATTATTGCCAAATGACATAAAACCAGCAATTAAGTTATAGTTGCCAAATGACAGAAAACTAGAAATTAACAGGTATGATTATCACCATAAATAACAAATGAAGTAGAGGCATAGTGTACAACCCAAGGTAGAGAAGAGAGAAGCAAAACTAACCTGATCAACAGTTGAATGTGTTAAGCCGGCAACGAATGGTTCGAAAAACTCTGCCCTTCTACGAATTTCACCAGAAGTGACAAATCTAAAGAACATTACCACTGCACAGAAAATTTTATCAGAAGGGGATAAGTTGAGGGAGTAATCTGAAAGGACAAACTGAATGACATGAGTAATACTGATGTTTCTTACCATAATCAGAAATCATTTGATCACAGCTCCTCTGCAAGAGCTCCTCCTCACTATAGATGTCAACAGAAATTTATTAGGACTTCATTTCTCCAAATAACCAGAGTATAATACATAGTTGTGATGCTTCTTTTAACCAAAGAACATGAAAAGAGTAAGGAAAAAATAAGGGTCAGCAAAGGCTATGTACCTGATTGAAGTTTCATTCCCTTGAAGAATACTTTCTAGCTGCTCGATAAAAATCTGAAAATATCCTCAGGGCTATCAGAATTCACGACAAGAACAAAAGCAATAATATTTACATTAATGTTGGACAAAATGATGATTTCAAGGCAAAATATGAATTGAACTGTCTAGTGGAGAATAACTTGTTTAAATTTAAAAACCCAATAAATCAGACTGTTTCATCTGAGATATTTCTAATCAATGCAGATGATGACGTTGGTAATATAGCACAATACTCGCAATAAATAAAGCGGAAAGAGGCCAAGGTTTGGATTTTATGGAATAAAGGACAAATAGAACAGATAACGAGATGATCTGACATTTATGCATGCTTGCATAGTAATATCAAATATATGATATTTTTTATACAAATGTTGATATATGCAGTAACAAAGTGAGCCATTACATGTTCAAGGATTCACCAATTAAGAGAGGGTAATAGTATATCCAAACAGCACTCAAATAGAAAATAAACCAAAAACCAGGATTATAAAGAATAACTTACTGCAAAGAAGTCCTCAAAGGTAAAGTCAGCATATCCAAGGTTCTGAAGTGTCTTCTTGCATTGTTCGATATTCACAAGAATGCGATCAACCTCAGCTTTGTCTTGAGTCTCCAAAATATGCTCCTATATCATGAAATTGTCACGAATATCTTTTATTAGCTTGTAAATAGCGAACCTTCTGCAAAAGCTGTGATTGTGAATAGGAAAATCATTTTCAAGACTTAATTTTATCAACTACCAGGTAGGAAAACATAAAACTTCGGTAAAAACAGTTCCCATCTCCTCTGGTTCTCCTTAATGCAGCATATTGCTCGCCAAGCAACTGCAAGATGAAATGCCAAGAAATGACAGGAAAAAAATGAATTAATAAATTGATTGACCACCAGTAATCAAGCAACAGCATCTATTCAAATTGCAATCATACCTTGATTTTCTCCTGTAAAATGGGGCTGCCTGATTGATACTCTGCTGCTAAAGCAGAGAGAGGCTCCTGTACCAATAGCACATTCTTAATAATGCAAATAGAATTTTATTTCCGTTAAAGGCAACGATTATTATCTATTATGATTAAGCAGCAATCTCAGTGATAAATATTAACACATGAAAATCTGCAGATCTAACTAAAAGTAAAAATAAAGTTTACCCTTCACAAAGTACTGGAATGACTAAACACCAAACATAATGACTCGTTAACAAGAAATAAACTGATGAAATGTTAGTCCCATCCGAAACCTCTGGGAACCATTTGACAAACAAGTGATGGTTCAAAGATATCTATGACGGCAACAAGATGTAGAATGTTAAAATAGAAACAACTTTATTCCATAAGGACCACGACTACAGCTGTTTGGCCCACCTCACGCTTTTGCAGAAATGTCGTTCAATTACGTTGTTCATAGAAGCCCTAATATTTTGCTCATAAGAAAATATCCAACAATTTACTGTTGAAGCTAGAAGCAGTAAGCAGCTTCCCAGTTTAGGGCAAATGATACATAGAACCAAGACGAATATTTCTTTTCGGAATGACGAATAATGTCCTCCTATTAACAAGTTACACACAAAAAGCTAGGCCCAAAACAAGTCAAACAAATATTTATCCTCAGACTCACTTCAGATCCCAAGTACAGAGAGCTGAGCCATACAAGCACAAAATACTTATAAAAAATGAGTTTACACCAATCAAATTCACAGTTGGGTGCTTTCTTTTATGCTTGTCTAATAAAAAGTACACCACAGGACCTAACTATTTTAAGCTTGAGTGCAAAAATACACTACCACTAGATATTAAGAAAACTAGTTAAAAGTGTCAAAGTAAATTACTGAGTTTACATGACATCTCTTCAATCTAGACTTCTTTACTATTAAATACCTACATTAACATTTCAAGTCTGGTTATGAAAATGTCACAGGCATTCCACATGAGCAACTATACAAGAGATGTAAGCAATTTAATGCTCAGACTTCAATATTCTTCATCTTCTGATAAAACTGTAGGTAAAACAGCAAGTTGTATATTATTTTGATGTATGCTTATTCCTAATTCACTAACAAAAACCTGTCGCCTGACATTCTCTGCAGATATATTGTCAAGGTAAGCAGTCTTGGTAAAAACAGAACAGGCTGTAACAGAATCGTCTTATGAATTAAGATCGACAAAATTTGAGTTTCTTGGTTTCGCCAAATTTTCTCAAGCAAGATTAGAAAACAAAAAAAGAAAAGAAAAGAAAAAAACAATCGGGTTAAACCATGTGAATCCCTAGCAGTTTCTAGGGTTCATGTTCCTTAGTTCATGTTCCTTAGAAATTGGAATTTACCAAGGAGAAGAAGAAGATGATACCCAAATAAGAATGGAAAAAGAAGAAATTGCCGAAGCTGACGAAACTACTAAAACAGTATCAACCAGATCCAAAACAGTTCCTAGAAATAGTAACAACTGTGCCACTATTCACCGAATCAAACCCTAAGGGCGAGATTCTTCGATGCATTCCGGATAGAGAATTAAAAATCCTAACCGCATTAAGCGTCCCTTCGATCCAGTAACAACATCTCCGCCACCGATTCCAGGAAAGAGAAGCGAGAAAACAGATTCTACTGAAGATCCATCGAAAACTATACTAAAAACGGCAAGATCCCGATCAAGAAAGCGACATAAAAAAAAAAACGACGGATAAAGCGAATCTTTGGAGCCTACGACTACTCGCCTTGTCGCCGACGTAGGGCACCCTGGCGGCCTCGGCGGCGAGCTGCGGCTGCGTGACGTCGTCGTCGTCGGCGGCGGCGGCGCAGCAGGAGCGCTCCTCCCAGTGCCACGCGTCCATGGCGTCGACGGAGGCGCTGGGGCTAGGGTTAGGGTTAGGGTTGGAGCTCGACGGCCCCGCCGCCGCGGTGGCCGAGGGGTCGGTCTCAGGGACAGGGCTCGGCATCTCCGCCCCCGCCGCCGCGTCGTCGACGGCGATCGCTTCTTGTTCCGGCCCTTCTCCGCCGCCGCCGCCGCCGGTGCTGGTGGAGGCCTTGCGCTTCCTAGGGCTCGGCTCCGCCTCCTTCGCCAGCTTCGCGCAAACGATTAGAGAGAGAGAGAGAGAGAGAGAGAGAGAGAGAGAGGGGTGGGGTTGGGATTATCGAGGGAAAAATGAAATGATTATGGAAGCGACGAAGACATAAGAAGCCTATACTACTACTCCCCGTTGAGAGTTTTTCTTTTTTTCTTTTTTTCCTTTTTTTTTCGGCTACAAGTAGTGGTGATATTTTGGGGACCCGGATCCTCTACACGGCGGGTTGTAGGAATTTTTTAGTACATCCCAGGAAGTTGTTCTCTGTTATCTCAAGCTACGTTTTTCTTTTTCTTTTTTTTTTCTTTTTTTCTTTTTTTAAGAGATAGGTAACACGCTACTCGCTTCGTTAATTTCATTTAGAAATAAACTTAGTTGGAAATGTGAATTAACTAGGATTGACTTGGTCTTCCATCAAACTCTTCTGCCACTTCTTTTTGCTGGCTGCAGCTAGCTTTTCTATTTACGTAAAATTACACAATATATACTTGGATGAACACTTTGTGTTATTTTATTTCTTTTATTGTATGGAGTTTTGCTAGAATACTATCGGTAGTAAACGGCTCGGTTTACTACCGATTTGTTTTCGATTATAGAGCTTTCAAATTGATGATCGACACAGTTAAACACGATCTAAACTATTTAAACTATCTGAAAATTAAATTTCAGACATTTTCAATATTGTTCTCTTGTCCATCAAGTGAACAAAAAAATAAATGACTGAAAATGAATATCTTTCAAAAAGTGATGATATAATTTTTATATTTGAGATCTAGAGTCCAGATCTTATTTTAAATAGTTTAAAAAAATTTCTAACAAAAATTTAGTTGATTTGAATTCTTCTATACCGTTAAATCAGTAAACGCACCGTATCGGCGGTCATTAAAATTATAGATTTTATGACTCTTTGATCGTTCAGTTAGTTGGTGATGCTAAAAAATTATAAAATTTGATTTCTAGATAATTTAAATGGTATAGATCATGTTCAACGGTGTCGATCGTCGATTTGAAAGCTCAATCATCAAAAACAAATCGGTAGTAAATCGAGCAGTTTACTACCGATAGTAGCTCAGTCAAACTCTTATTATATATTATATATAATAAATATTTTATAATCTCCTGTGGCATTTTCGTTTAAATATAGGATAAGACTATTGAGATATCAAAAAATATTTCAATTATAACGTTTGGGCCCAGTATCAATAACTGGTTGGGTTCTATATTCCCAATCAAAATATATTTAATTATATATTTTGTTATATTCGTCATATATATAAATCACTCACATTAAGATTCACCATATATTTTTGACAAATGAGCTGGCCTAATGCCAAATTAGGCCCAAATTAACAGCCAAAATTGTTTAAATTTAATTGCTAGTTCTAATAGTCTGCCACATACAAGTCATTCAGGTTCTCAAATATTATTTGATATACATATACATAAGTAAACTCAATACTTTAACTTTTCGTTTAAATATAGGATAGGACTGTTGAGGTATCAAAAAATATTTCAATTATAACGTTTGGGCCCACCAGTATCAATAACTGGTTGGGTTCTATATTCCCAATCAAAATATATTTTTAATTTTTTTATATATGAGAGAAACATGACATGAGTCAGTTGATTTAATTTCTAAATCAAATTCTAACTGCTTGCCAATAGGTATCTCAAATAAAAACAAAATAATAATAATAATAATAATAAAAACTTTAACTTTTTTATATAAGAGAGAAACATGACGTGAGTCAGTTGATTTAATTTCTAAGTCAAATTCTAACTGCTTGCCAATAGGTCGTGGAAGATTTTTTTTTGTAAAAAAATATATACATTAGGTTTTAGCGTAAATAAATCTACAAGAAACCGACTGTCCTAGAGCAAGTGGCAAAGGGCTTAGTGGTTGGTACCCGAGACCCAAATTCGAATCCTAGTTGATTTACATTTCCAGCTAAGTTTATTTATAAATGAAATAAACGAAACGGATAGCAGGATACCTATCACTAAAAAAAAAAAAAAAATCTACAAGAAGGTGCTTTAATAGGGTGACAAGTATGAATAATTTTTACACTATTCCATCAGCCAACAACCTTTGTTTCAATGCCGTCTCAACATTGGGCAGACTGGAGGTGGGACACCCACCACTATTCCATCAGCCGACAGCCTCTGTTTATATGACATCTCGACATTGAGAGCAGACTGGAGGTGAAGTTGTGAGCCTTTCGAGTGAACCAAAGTTCTCGACCTCAGCTCAGCACGAGGCTACCGACACAAAAGAGATTAACATTATGCCATATGACAGAAAGTCTGATTGAATTGAGAGCACGGTTGAAATGACAGAAAGTCGAATTAAAGCGGATTATAGTCGTAGTTGTAGAAGATCAGATTAAGTCGAGTCATAACCAAACTCATAGATATTATATCTGTACATTTTAATTGAATTAATTGTATTTTTTTAACCGATCGAATTGTTGAATTAATGGTTAGTGCGGACAATCCTACATAGACATTATACGAGTTCAGCTTAAAAATTTCACGTTTTGATTTTTCCCTTCCAACACAACTTATAAAGAACCGAAGCAAAAGACAAAAATGCTCAATTCCTTTGAGGCTTAGTTTGCTATTAGATATATCTAATAGTAATTAGATAAAATAAAATTATGGTAAAAATATATAAAAAAAAAAAAAAAAAAAAAAAAAAAAAATCTATAAGAAGATGCTTTAATAGAGTAATGTTAAGTGAATAATTTTTACACTATTCCATCAGCCAACAACCTTTGTTTCAATGCCGTCTCAACATTAAGTAGACTGGAGGTGGGACACCCACCACTATTATTAAATAGTGTTATAAAAAAATTATTTATAAAATTAATTTTATGCGGCTAATGAATTATTATTTTATAAATACGGTATATTATTTACCTTCTTTTTCAAAATATTAAAATTATTTTTTAAATTTAATACTATACATGTTTTAAAATTCGGATGTGACGAATATATAAATTATGTAAATGTGGTAAATAATTTATCGCTTATATTTAATTTAATAAAACAAAATTTGAAATGCCTATTTTTATAATAAAAAAATTTGTAAGTTTAATAACTCAAATAATCCTCATATAGCATATCTAGTAATCCAACCTACCCAAAACTCTACTGTAGTTAAATTGTATTGTTAGTTCTCAAACTGTAAAGCA
Source organism: Aechmea fasciata (assembly GCA_025177825.1). Lineage (NCBI taxonomy): Eukaryota > Viridiplantae > Streptophyta > Magnoliopsida > Poales > Bromeliaceae > Aechmea > Aechmea fasciata. The sequence goes on from CM045934.1 coordinate 6,839,054, forward strand.
GATAATACTTAGCCTCAAAATTTAATTTATTATAAATTTTAATTCAAATTTTTAGAATTATTATAATTAAGTTTCAAAATCTTTTTTAATTAATTAAATATTTATATATTACAATGTCAAATAATATGATATTTTAATCGTTGATAATCACAGTATCGCTGTATTAATTTCATATTACCAAGGCATTAACATTTAGTACACTAAATAAAAATTATAAAATTATAATTAAAAAATTTAAAAATTTTTAACTAAAAATTGTAATAAGTTATTTTCCATCCGTCCTTCATTTAGACGGCCAAACGTGCAATTTACTCCATTTATCCATCCCACCTCAAAAATAAATAAATAAATAAATAAATAAATGGTAAACTTCAAATATCATTACGCGTTTTGCACTTTCTCACTTTATATATGATTTTAAATGTGTCAAGTTATTTTAGTTTCATTTTTATTATTTCATCAATTTTTTTTATTAATATTTTCTTAAATTTATATAAAAAAATTCAGATATTCCATCTAAATTTATCGAATATTCACTTTAGTATCCGTTAGTTTTAATTTTATCACTAATTCAAAAAAAAAAAAAAAAAATAATAAAAAGATAAAATAAAATCACATTCTACTAAATTATTCTCCTACAAATAAACTACGTGCGAGTTCATAAATCAACACTTCGCCTTCCCTTCATCTATAACATCCACTAATCTTAATCCAATCATTCGCCTTTTCTATACACATAACATCGTCTTCCCTTCACCTATAACATCTAATTAATAGTCCATTCATCTTAATCCAACTATTCATTTTTTCTACAAATATAACGTCTAATTAATATTCCACCTATATTAATCTAACCCTTCGCCTTTCCTACAAACAGTCTAATTAATAGTTCACATACTTTAATTCTAATATAAACTATCCGTCGCAACGCTACACTAGTTATACTTTAAATCACGTGATAATAAATTGAAAATTTTAAAGCTTAAAAAAAAAAAAAAAGAAAAAAAGAGGAATAATAATAAAAAAAAAAAAAAAAAGAAGAAGAGGTGGAGAGACAATCACAATCGAGTGGTATTATCGCTTCACCGGATGGCGCTCGTCCTCGGCCTCGCGCCCGCGTCGTCGCTGCTCACTCCTCGGCTCAAAAGATCGCCGATCCGCCGCCCCCGTCCCCTCCCGCTGCGCGCCGCTCCCGCGCTCGTCGCCGATCGAATCGCGACTAGATCGGCGTCCGTACGGTGCGAGGCTCTCGGGGAGGGGATCGGCGATCGGACGGTGTACGAAGGCGTCTACGGCCCCTGGACGGTGGATCCATCCGACGTTCGCGAGGTACACTGTGCCCCCTCCCCACCCCTCCCCTCTCCATCTCTCTCTCTCTCTCTATCACTATCTCTGTGAGTGTAATTTGTTTGAACTGTATTTGATATTTTTCCAAACGGAGACTTGGATTTAAATTAAATTGGAGAAAATTAAGTGAGGTTAGGAGCTCGATTGGATATGAACTCAAGATCATCTATTTTGATGCCATGTGAAACAACAGATATTTTTAACTTAGAACTGCTTAAAAAACAGTGATGCATCAAAAATTTAAAAATTAAAGTTTTATTAATAGACTCGAATAAAATAAATTATAAAATTAGACAGTACAATTAAAATGTTTTAAAGTTAGATAGTTCAATCAAAATAGGTGATTGTGGAGGTAACTTCTATATATTTTTACTTTTTTAAAAAATTGAAAACAATGCCTATAGGCCTATGCGGCTACGCCGCCGAACTAGGGATGTCAATGGATATGGATACGCGAAAATTTATCCGAATTCGAACGGAGCGAATTTATTCGATGCTAAATGAATATAGTTTTGAATATGGATATATCAAAAACAAGAATTCGACGGATATGAATTTTGATTGTACCCGATCTGAACCTGTCCTGATCCGAACCTGAATTTATTTTACATTATTATATATAATATGTATATGAAAACTTGATATTATATTTAAATTTAAATTTTAAAAATAATATATATTTTGAAATATTAAAAAGAGAAATAATCATTTCGGATTCGAATTTTCGGGGACGGATTCGGGTTTCGTGTTTTTTGTTGGGTTCGGGTTTGGATATGGATTTTTAAAATTCGTTGGATTTGGGTTCGGATTCAGATTTCAGGTTTAGAGTCGGGTTTGGGTTCGGATTTTTGAAAATCCGCCCCGAATCCAACCCATTGACATCCCTACGCCGAACCCTCGTAAGAACATATTCATACTAAGCCCAACTTTAAGGTCTCAGGCCCCAAATTTACAATCACATTTGTTCAAATCTCTGACCTCAAAATAGTTATCAAACACCTTACTACTAAACTGGCAGCAGCGGTCTTATTATTTATTTATAAACTTTTTCCGTTGGTGACGTTCATTTTGTGACATCCTACACTACTGAAAACTCGCTGTCCTATGTATTATTCTTAAGCTACAAATAGTTTCGCAATCCCTTCGTCAACATCTTGCAGGTGATATTATACAGATCAGGACTGGTAACTGCAGCCACTTCTTTCATAATCGCCGCTTCCACGGCTTTTCTTCCCGAAGGCACCTTCGGAGACATTATCAAGCAAGATATCGACTTGTGTTACGTAGTCGGAGCCGGAGGTCTTGGCCTATCTCTATTCTTGATCCATATTTATGTCGCGCCTATTAAACGCTTCCTCCAAGCACTGTGGGTGATCGGCGTTGTCGGATCCATCGCGGCTTATCGACTCGGTGCACTACCTTCGAATGAGAGCTTGGTTCAATACGTGCTCGATAATCCGTCTGCGCTGTGGTTTGTCGGGCCTCTCTTTGCTGCGCTGACGGGCCTCGTCTTTAAGGAAGGTAAGATAGTGTTACTTTGTCCTTCTTCTCGGCTATAAAACTCTTGTTTCGTATGTAGTGTTTTGCTTCGAGTGCGTTACGAGAACCATCTCGCAGGTCTCTGTTATGGAAAGCTAGAAGCCGGTGTCCTCACGTTCGTCATTCCGGGACTTCTTCTGGGTCATTTGGTATATTTCTGCATTGCATTCGATTGTGCACTTTATCTCTACCCTTTTTCCGTGTTCTCATTATTATTTCGATCAACTTTCGTGAAAATTTCCGTAGTTTGTTACGAAATGCTTGGTGAATAACTTCCTTTGTACCTATTTTCTCCTGCTATTCTACGTAACTGAGAGTGAACTCGCACTATTGCATTCGGAATAACTTAAACTTTTAGAGAAGTTACCAGGATAAATATAACGATGGTAGGTGCGATGAGTAGAGATAGAGTGAGGAATTATAAAAGTAAGTCGGAGGATTGCAATGCTTACCGGCACAACTGTAATGCGGGCTTTCCGTTTTTCAGAGTTTAGCAGAATAAAGGGGATAATTTTGAATCATGAACCCTGCATTCCCCTAATCAATTTTGAGTGCTTAGTTTTACTCGTAAGCGGGGAATCTCTTTGACTCCGCTGAAAATGTTTGCTCTGCGAGGGTGTGGGCAAATAAGAAGCAGCAGCTTGTGTGAAAAGCTGTAGATTTGCTGCATTACTTTTGGCAGGTGTTTTATTACCTTGAAACACCTTCAAAACTCCATTGTACTCATCACATTGAAGAGAATGTCGCAAGTATGTGTTTACTCTATCATTGTGCTTATGTAATTCCTTTTGCTTCCATACAGTTTTGAGTGAATATTTGGAAGTTGCGGAATACCGAAATCTTATTCATATGGTTTCATCGCATTTTATTACATCGCTTTTTATCTCATGGCGTGTTTTCGAAATGTGCAGTCGGGTTTAATGGATAATGGACCAAAGTTAAGCCTGTTAGGTCTATGGATGGCTCTCTTCGTGGTATTTGCGGCGAGAAAGTTCCAGCAACCTATCAAGGTATAATATATTTTTCGTGTTTCGTTCGGTTACTGCTCGAATTCGTGATCGGCCAACCTTTATATTTAAAGTTATTTCGCTCGGAATAGCTTCTTTACTCGAGAAGTAAAAGCCAAGAATCTAAGAAAGAAAGAAAGAAAGTCTTATATATAAACCTTCTGCTTCTAGCGACAACTAATAAAATCTGAAGGTGCTTCTTCGAACAGTTCTACTACAACAACAACTCTGTAGAAGCTCTAGCATGGTCAAATTAACAAGCTCTAAGCTTTTTGTCGATTAAGTGAATATCACTTGGATCTCACCTGTTTTTTGCTTGTTTCATTTTTAAGGACGACATCGGCGACAAATCCATATTCATGTTCAATGCTCTTCCTGAAGAGGAAAAGAAGGCTCTGCTTCAGAAGCTTGAGGAACAGAGCAATCAGAAGCTTGATTAGCGTACAAAACGAAGAGTAAGCACCAGTGTACATTTTCGAAGGATACGTATACGCCCTTAATTTCACCTGTAATTATATGCTCTTATTTCACATCTTTTATCTTTTATGTATATACATACACACATCAAATTTGGCTATTACTTATTATTATTTTCGAGTTAATTAAATCAACGAACAAATTCCTTCTTTTCCTCTTCAGCGGGTAGCGTGTCTCTCAGAAACATCTATCTATGCTAAACTATGAATCCCAAATATCTTGCTGACGTGGCGTGACGTTACTAAACTATGAATCTCTAATATCTTGCTGACGTGGCGTGACCTTCTTTTTACAAAACTGCTCCCTTCTCATCTCCTCTCATCTCCCAACCCTCGAGACCCTTGATCTTTCAAAACCGCTCCCTCCTCATCTCCCAACCCTCAAAATCCCTCATATTTCAAAACTGTCCGAATTTCTATCCACCGCATCGCGTAGGTTCCTACGCAAGGGTTCCCGAGCTAGTAGAAATTTAAAAATGGATTAGTAAGAACTTAGCTGCTCCCTTCTCATCTCCTCTCATCTCCCAACTCCCGAGACCCTGATCTTTCAAAACCGTTCACTCCTCATCTCCCAACCATCAAGATCTCTCATCTTTCAAAACCGTTTCCCCGCATCCTGAGCTAGTAGAAATTTAAAAATGGCATCGCGCAGGTTCCTGAGCTAGTAGAAATTTAAAAATGGCATCGCACAGGTTCCTGAGCTAGTAGAAATTTAAAAATGGCATCGCGCATGTTCCTGAGCTAGTAGAAATTTAAAAATGGCATCGCACAGGTTCCTGAGCTAGTAGAAATTTAAAAATAGCATCGCGCATGTTCCTGAGCTAAGTAGAAATTTAAAAATGGATTAGTAAGAATTTAGAATTATAAAAATTTAAATTAAAAGAAAAAACGCCGTCTGTGGGAATCGAACCCACGACCACTCGGTTAAAAGCCGAGCGCTCTACCGAGCTGAGCTAAGACGGCCCCATACATTCATTAAAAATTAAATTTTATGTTTAAATAAATATTAAGAGCCCTCCAACTTTAACTTTTTCAATTTTTTGGGGGAATTATAAAAGATATAGTGCTCTACTTTAAATATGAAAAAAAAAACTTCTCAATTTCCCAAATTTTTAAAAAGAACTTAAAATATCATAAGTCTATTAATTATTATTGATTGCAAATTACTTTAATTTTATTTGCTAAATACTAAAAAAAAAGAAGCTGAGAAGTATCAATTAAAAAAACAAAAAAGTTAATGGGGCTATTTCATAATAGTCTATAGGTGAGGGTGTTTCCCAACCATTTTTATTATGTGATCAAGTTGACCACAATTAAAGAACACATTAAAGTTCCACTAATCATTCATTAATTCTCTGATGAATGATCCCCACGTTGTGCACCCAAAATAACTAAAATAATTGGAAAAAAAATATTCTCATTCTATCCAACAATTAAAGAACACATTAAAATTATAAAAAATACAGTGGTTTTTTTTTAGAGAGATATATAACACGCTACATGTTATTTTTTTTTAAAAAATAATTAAAAATATGAAGTTACTAAGTTTCAAACTAGAGATCTCAATTACCAGTTTTGAAATTATTTGTCATTTGTGTTACAACTGTTAATTTATTTATTTATTTATTTTAGAGATAGGTAGCACGCTACCCGCTTCGATTATTTCATTTAGAAATAAACTTAGTTGAATATACGAATCAACTAGGATTCGAACTTGATATCTCGGGTACCAGCCATCAAATCTTTTGTCACTCGCTCGGGCGGTTAAAAGAAAAAAAAAGAAAAAAAAAGTGTTAGTAGGGGGAGGGGAGAGAGAGATAAAGAGTGGGGGTGAATGGAAGAAACTAAACACCTCAAGAAAATTATCTATACATATCCCTAATTCATAGTGATGTTTTGTACTCATCTTTCCATGTAGAAAATTACATATCCCTAATTCTATATAAAGACATTCAAACCAAACCAAAAAAATGAGAAAATCAACACAAAAAAACCACCTAAAGTTTCATTCAAGCAAAAGATCTAACAAGCACAAAATACTTGGCCCACCACATCAGCCATGGACCATCCCATTCTTATTTATTCTCGCATCATTAAATAGTGAATTTTTATCAATTGGATATTTTGTTTTTTATTTTATTTTATTTATCAAATGCCATGCTAAAAATTTTTTTACTGAAAGGAGAAGTAAAGCTGAAAATTACCTAACAATTTTTAGATTTTTAATATTTTTATTGTAAAATTATAAACGTGTTTAATGCTATAAAACTTTGTTCAAAAATATTTTTTGTATTAATACAAATACTATATCTTTCGAATCGTGGGATTTAATATTTTTTTTTTGCAGGATCAAAAGATACGAGGCCCTTCAGCTATTTTCTCATAATAGTTTTTTAAAATTAAAATATACTATTAATTATCTAGTGTTGCCTCATTGGGAAGCTCTGAACCGTTATCATGTACCGGCAGTATTATTATTTAAATATTATAATCTATTTTTTTAATACTTAAAAAGATATTTTAAATTTTAATATTAAAAAAATATACAGTATATTTTTAAATTAAGATAAAATTAATACATGACAGATAATTGAGAGTTCTCCAACAAGGAGCCAATAGAAAGCTCCTCACTGAAATTTTATCTGTGCTGTGCATAGGTATAGTAAAACTTTTATATTATCATTTACTAATATTCAAAGTTTTTAAATTTATTCTGAAATTATCAAAATATCCTTCCAAAAATTCATTTCTACCGAAACCTATAAGGAAAATAAAACTATTTGAAAGAATTTTTAAAAAAAACAAACAAAGAATATTTTGATCCTCCTTGTATAAATAAGATATTTTTAATTTTTTTTTTTTTTGAGATATAGGTAGACGCTAAACCCGTTTATTTCGTTAAGAAATAAATTTAGCTAGAAATGTGAATCAACTAGACTTCGAACTCTGTCTCATGCCACTAAGTCAACATTTTAAAAGATATATAATATGGGATACAAAGGAGATCAAAACATGGTCTACAGCTGATGTGGTGGACCAGGTCCAGTGAAGAATGACTTCGCACTAGAGAGTAGACATGGTCTACAGCTGATGTGGTGGACCAGGTCCAGTGAAGAATGACTTGGCACTAGAGAGTAGACCTCTTCGTTTCCTCCCCTGCTGGGGTGCTCCCAATTTCCACCTCTCCACCTCCTTTGTGGAAAATCTCTTCCTATTATTATTATTATTATTATTATTATTGTTAGTAGAAAACAAAAGCGAAAAAAGGAGCCACCTTTGGCTTATTCTCCGCAGATTCTACAAGACCCACCCCTCCCCTTTCCACCAATTGATCCCAGTTCCTAGGGTTTCGGATCTCTGAGGAGGGAGGGGGGAAATGGAGAAGGGGATCTGGGTTTTGGCCCTCCTCCTTTGTTCTTCGCCTTTTCTCTTCGCGGGGGTTGGGGCGTTCCAGGAGCTGGAGCATAGCCACCGAACCGAGAGGATCTCAGGTGGGTTTCTCCCGATTTGTTTTCAGTTTTAGCTGTGATTTTGGTTTTTATGCTGATTTGTAGCTCAAATCGGGGACCTACTGGTGGGAATTATGTGCTTTTGCATGATTTTTCGGGGTTTTGTTTGAGTTTGTCGTTCGAATCGAAGGGATTGGTAGATTTGTGTAGTGTTTGTTCTCGGGGATTCTACATTAGAACATCACAAAGTCATTTCTTAGATTTGTTCTAATTCCTGATGATGATTATTATTATTATTATTATTATTTTGAAGTCAATATTTGGGGAGTTGTTTGATTCATAAATTGATTTCTTGGTTAATTGATTAATGGATCTGGTTATGCAAATTTGCATTTTTTTTTTTTTTTTTTTTGTTTTTACTCGGAGCAAAAATTTTATGAAACTATACTGTTTTTAAGAATTTATATATTTTACTTATTGTTTACTTAGAAAAATGTAGAAGAGCTCTAGTATTTTACTTATTATTGTTTTGAATTGCTTTTCCTCATACTTTATCATCATTCATGTTTATCCCTTCAGATTACACTGCAATGTTATGCAGCCTCGTGGTCCTCGTGGAATACATTGCATTGTTGTGCATGGTTGTGTTGTTAATTACTTTGTAATTCGGAGAGGCATTTCACCTTAGTTTAATTCGCGAAGACATTATTTTTTGTGGGGATGGATTATTGTTGTTGTGGTTGTTGCAAGGTTTTCTTTGTATTCTGTAGCTCAAATGCGAAAAGGAAAAACAAAAAGTAAAAGAATGTACTCGATGGACTAAATTGTCTAAATCTATGCGCAATATGTCTATCCAATTCTGCTTATGTAGTAAACTGCATCAGAGCTTGATTTGATTGTGCTCGAATTTAACACTAACTTAACTAATATTTTTTGATAGCAGCTTCGAGGCTTTTGTTACCCTACTATTCCATTATTAAGGCTTGTTCTTTTAAAGTCTCATTGTGCACTTTCAAAAACTTTATATCGCATGCTTAATTCTAGTTCTAAATATTCTGAGAAATTAGGCATTTTAGCTCTCTCTGATAATATATTTCTATATAGGTTGTATGCTACCAGTTGTTATTTCTATCGAAGGAATGGTCTTCTTTGAACATGTTTCCTAAAATTAAGAGCAAAGGTTCAATTAAGTTCATATGATGAATTTGTTTACTGCTGACAAAATTCTGTATATTCCTGAAATGTTATTCGGCTTACTAATCTTATTTTACAAAGTTTTTAGATCATTGTTGACCATATATTTTTTTTCTCTTTCCTTCTCTTCTTAAACCATTAAGGGACCGTTCTCTTAAAACTCCTATTTTCTTGTTATAATTGTTTAAATCGACCATTTACAGGAAGCGCTGGCGATGTACTGGAAGACGACCCTGTTGGAAGGTTGAAAGTGTTTGTCTATGATTTGCCCAACAAATACAACAAGAAGATTTTGCAGAAAGACCCTCGATGCCTCACGCACATGTTTGCGGCGGAGATTTTCATGCACCGGTTCTTGCTCTCGAGCCCAGTCCGAACCCTTAATCCTGAGGAGGCCGATTGGTTCTACACTCCTGTGTACACTACGTGTGATTTAACTCCCAGTGGGCTTCCCTTGCCCTTCAAGTCGCCAAGAATGATGAGGAGTGCGATTCAGCTTATCGCCTCGAAGTGGCCTTATTGGAATAGAACGGAGGGGGCTGATCATTTCTTTGTTGTCCCACACGACTTTGCGGCTTGCTTCCATTATCAGGTAAACATGCATTTATTCTGTGCGGTGTACAAGCTGGAAAAGTAAAAGTTCTACAGTATGTCAAAATTTATAGATATAGTTAAAGTAAAGAGGTAATAAGTGTAATGATTAAAATATAATGCCCCGATAAATATGACATTAAGTAGATTTGTCGAACCCAATCTACTTTAATAGTTAGATAATATTCTGAATAAATGTGACTATTTGAATAAATATTGTGATACCTGTTTGTTGTTCGAGTTCCCGCTGTTGCTGCCTACTTTGTGCTTAAGTTGCACTATGATGTAGATGTAATAGGCACTATTCTTCGATTATATTACAACATTAGTGTTTATTGTTGCGAGATATCCTCTTCTGTGATCTGTTGACATCTGTATCTTTTGTTTAATGGATTTATATACTCTCATGGTTCAGGAAGAGAAAGCGATAGAACGCGGAATTCTCCCGCTGCTCAAACGCGCTACATTGGTTCAGACCTTCGGGCAAAGGGACCACGTTTGCTTAAAAGAAGGTTCCATCACTATCCCTCCGTACGCTCCTCCCCAGAAGATGCATGCTCACTTGATTCCTCCCGACACTCCTCGATCGATCTTCGTTTACTTCCGCGGTTTATTCTACGATGTGGGGAATGACCCTGAGGGCGGTTACTATGCAAGGTAAAATCCTCGATTCGGCAGACAAAATATCATAACTTTCGGCACATATTTTATACGCAATCAAAATATGGCCATTTTTTGAAAGATGGTTTTTTTTTTAGATTATCTACGATGATATCGTAGATCAAATCCAACATTTTTACATTTTGATTGTTGAACAGAGGAGCTCGTGCATCGGTGTGGGAGAACTTCAAGGACAACCCTCTATTCGACATCTCGACCGAGCACCCGACCACCTACTACGAGGACATGCAGCGCGCTGTCTTCTGCCTTTGCCCCCTTGGGTGGGCCCCGTGGAGCCCGAGGCTGGTCGAAGGCGTGATCTTCGGCTGCATCCCCGTCATCATAGCGGACAACATCGTCCTGCCCTTCGCAGACGCGATCCCGTGGGAGGAGATCGGCGTGTTCGTGGCCGAAGAGGACGTCCCCAAGCTGGACACTATTCTCACCTCAATACCGCCGGAGGTTATACTGAGGAAACAGCGGTTGCTCGCGAATCCTTCAATGAAGCAGGCTATGTTGTTCCCGCAACCGGCCCAGCCGGGGGACGCTTTTCATCAGATACTAAATGGGCTCGCGCGCAAGCTCCCCCATGACAAAAGCGTATACTTGAAGCCGGGGCAGAAGATCTTGAACTGGACCGAGGGGCCCGTGGGTGATCTGAAACCTTGGTAGCGAGCATTTCGCTTTCTTCAAATTCGGAAAATGAAAACAAAGCAACTGTGAATCTGTGGGTTTTATTATCTTCACTGCCATTACTAAAAAGGTTTAGATTTGAACCTCCAAAAATCATCTTGTAGGCTAATATTTGGTTATAATCGAAAATTTTAGTATTTTTAGCCACTTGTTTCACTGTTGCCGAACTTGTGGGCTATTTCTTATAGTTTGAGTTTGTGGTTTGTTCGAAAAAATATATATATATATCATATAGAGATTTGTTGCACTGTATGTATTGTCAAATAAATTTCTATATAGGGAGGACAAATTTATGTGAAATGGGAGGAATATTTTACTATTGAGAAAGGTTGTTGCTCTGGGTGTTTTTTATTTTTTTTTATGGAGGGGGGTTTATTATTTTTATGGAGGAGGGTTGATTCAATTTTGTTGTAATTTTCAAATTGAGCCCTCAAAATTTCGATGCAATCTGCAGCTCTAATATGGTGGACTCATATTGCTCGGGCAATAAGGGTAATTCGATCTGTAATTTTATCTCCTCAACACACTAATTTATCTTATCTTTATGAATCAACTCTGGATTTTCTAAATCTAACTCGGGCTCGGCCATCTGAAACTTCTTGGCAATCGGATGCTGTGGATGGAACTGGATCAGAATTGTCGACTTCCAACTGTGCTATAGGTTGTGTACTTTGTTGAGTAATTTGGGTTTGCAGTTGAACTTTTTGTTGGATCCATCGATACTCGTCTCTAACCTTACCCATCCATCGAAAATCATCTTCAGCAATTTTAGCCCCATCTTCAATATCTTTCAATTTTCTTTCTTCTTCCTCCAAAAATGTTATGTTAAAATCAATATAAGATATTTGGTTTTGTCTATACCACCATCTCAAGTCATCTAATATTTCCATTCGGATATTATTTCTTTCTCTCAAAATATGACCTCTAATCGTATAATCATTTATCAAACTCTACTATTGTCATCTCGCATATTTTTTTAAAAGACTCAATATGAATTCCTTTCCTTATACTATTCTTTTGAAAAACATTTTTAAGATAAGATATATTAATTGAGAGATGGAAGTTAGAAAAATGAAGTATTGGATGGAGGTGAAATCATAATCACATTAATTGAGAGGTGGGAGTTAGGAATATGAAACATTAGGTGAAAGTTGGAGTGGGAACCTATGAATCAATTAGTCTGGTTCAGTCTAATAAAGTACGTGAGCCGGTTTGAATTTGTGCCCACACTCAAGAGGGCACCAAAAAATTTGAGTTGGTTTGGCTGGCACCTACACTAAACAATCCGATTCGATTTAAGTAAATAAAGAATAAAACATATGAAGTACTTGAGCCGGTCCGAATTTATGCCCGGTTCGGTTTTGATTTACCGCCACGTGGCAAGAGAGATGCCGCCACGTGGCAAGAAGAAAACATATGAAGTACTTGAGCCGTTCCGGATTTATGCCCGGTTCGGTTCGGTTCGGTTCGGATCGGTTCGGTTCGGATTTACCGCCACGTGGCAAGAGAGATGCTGCCACGTGGCAAGAGAAGTGCCGCCACGTGGCAAGAGAGGGATACCATGCTGACACGTGGCAAAAGAAGAATACCATGCCGACACGTGGCAAGATAAGAGAATTCATGATATTGTATAGATATGTGAGTATTTGACACGTAACTTTCTATATGCTTGCCACGTCACTAGTAGAAAATTAGTCATTAGCGGCATTTATTTATGCTGCTAAATGATAAACAAATGCTGCTAAAAGTTTTAGCAGCATATGACACTAAATGATGCCTATCCCAATGTTGCTAAAAGTATTAGCTGCATTTATTATAAAGAAAAAATATTTTGAAATTCGAAAATATATATAGAAAAGAATATTTTATAGGATTTTCAAAATATCGAAAAAAGATATTTTAAAATAGTTCTATATATATATATATATATATATGGATAATTTTATCAATACCCCTCTTGAAAATCATAATTTCATGAATAACCCTCTAAACTAGAAAATATCATCAATACCCCTCTTAAAACAAAAAATGTTCACAGATACCCTTTAGGTTAACTTTCCGTCAAGTGGTCATCCAATTTTTTATAAATACCAATTTTACCCCTAGCAACAATTTAAACATGTAATATTTAAGATTAATTATCTGATCAATTTTTAACATTTAAATTACATAATAATTTAACATTATTTTTAAAATATTACAATTAAAGATCAATAGTCTATTAAGTGTAATAGTTAAATCTCATTATGATTTTTCGTTTTTAAATTATACATAGTTATAACGCAATTTGTTCATAGTAGAATTCAATATTAACTATTTAAAGAAACATGTAATATTTCGGAGCTATTTTACAAGGATCCAAATGCTTCCCAGGTAAAGTCAAAACAAAAAAAAACTGATAGTTCAAGGTCTCTTAATATTAAAAAATAAAACTTAAAGGGGTCTAATTCAAACTGATCTATAAGCGAGGGGTTTTTTTATTTTTTACTCACTAATAATTCGTGCTAGAGATGTTATTTTAAAAATTTAGGAGGGTACTTACGAAATTGCCCCTTAATTATTTGCTATCAAAATAACACGTAACCCTTTTAGGGCTAAAATAGTCATTTTGTAATTCAACCTTTATTTAACCAAATTTTAACCATGGTTAAAGTAACAGCTGTTAGAAGAAAGGGTAATTATGAAAATAATTTGCATTTGAAGGGACATGTATGATATTTTCAACTTTGCAGGGGTATTTACGATATTTACATATTTGAGAGGGGTAGTGGTGAAATTGCCCCATATATATATATACAGAGGTAGATTGCATATGTGGTGGTCTGAGGATTTTATATTTTCCGATCAGTATGATGACCGTCTCCTCCTCCCCATCTCTCCATGCTGCTGTAGCCTTCCCCAGTCTCGTCCTTCCGGTCGGCGTGGGCGTGGCTCTCCATGCTGCACGCTCCCTCTTCCCCACTCTCGTCCGAAGCCGAAACTTCCCCGAAACCGATCTATCTCCAAAGATCGTCCGCATATCGTCGTCTTTTCCTCGGATCTCGCTTAGACTGGACTCCCGACAAACAGCGGCATTCCGTCGACGCCTCGAACCCGTACAAGCGCGGCGCAGATGCCCCTCCGAGATCGACCTCGCCTTCTACCCTGAGGCGTTCGCCTACGCCCTGGAACTCTTGAGAACTCTCCCCGACGTCCGCGCCAGATGTCGGCAGATCGAAAGCTACGGCAAAGAGCTCCCCTCCGTCCTCCCGAATTTCGTACCCGTCGCCAGCAGAGTGGAGGGCCTACCGGCGAGCTACAACACATGCGTCCGCGCGCGGCTCGATCCTGCCGACCGCTCGCTGGTCATCTTCGACTTCCGCTCCGCCGCGGCTCACATCAGGGGCCTGGCCGCGATCCTCACCGCGGGCCTGTCAGGGTCACCCGTGCGGGCCGTCGCCAACATGTCGCTTGCGCCGTTCTCCCTGCTCATCGTGCAGAGCCTCTTGCCTGCTCGCTGGTGCAGCCACTTCATGCTGCTGCTCGAGCACATGCAGCGCAAAGCTCGCGAGCTCATTACGAGTTATGTGGATTATAATACCAACGTGAATGATGTTTTGAGCATTATGGGGTTGGGGAGTCTTCATATCTCTCTGAAGGATGAGATCGAAGCGAGCCATGTGGTCCATAAATTGCTCAATGATGACGACGACGGTGACCGCGATGATGATGTCCACGTTGATCGTGAGGGAGAAAAATGTGATGAGGATTCGTTTTATAACGATCGTGAGGGGGGAAAATATGACGAGGATTCGTTTGATAACGAGCATGATGGACCTTCGTGGAGGGTGAAAAGATATCCGCCCGAGGATATTTATTTTTATGATTTGTATGATGAGGATAATTCAGTCGCATCTTCAACCCCTCTCAGATGGGGGTAGATAAAGGGGTTTTTTTCTTTTAAAGTATTTTGGTTAATTTAGTTAACTAGTCGTCTACACCCTCCGATGGAGGTAGATAAAGAGTTTAAGTATTTTGGTTAAAGTACCTGCACAAGCATTTATTTGTTTTTTTTTTTTTTTTACGAATATGGATTGCAAAAGGGTTTTTTCATTTGATTAATTGAATAATTTAGTTAATTAGTCGCCTATAATTATAGCCTACTAGAAGTACATAAATTATTTGAATGCCTCTAGTACTAGAAGTATATAAATTATTTGAATGGTTTCACTGCCGATAATTTTTAGTACGTATGGTTTTTTCGTGATGAATGGAGCCACAGTAGACGAATTGTTATAAAGTTACTTTTGATAGGCATAGTCCGCGCGTTTTGGTTGTTTTGACTTTCTGTCTTAGGGACTGTTTACATCCACTTAATTATAATTTTTAAAAAAAGATTTAGTAAAAAAAAAACTTTTCAGCAAAAATATAAGCTTTACATTGTTCATGTTTGATTTGTAGGAAAAAAACAAAAAATTTATTACGGTCTTTTGGTGAAAAAAAATAAAATAATAGTCTATTATATATATTTTCTTTTATTTTATACATTATATATATATATATTATTATTATTATATTGATATACAGTAATTATCATACTATATATTTATTATTTATTATTATTATTATAGTGTAAATAAAATACATTTAAAATATATTATACATGGAAATAGGGAGAGAAAATTATCTCAATTTTAATATTTAGTGATATTTTTCCTAATAGATTATAGATTATAGATAATAGATTAATGATATTTTTCCTAATTTTAATAATAGGTAATAGATAATAGATTATTTTTCCTAATTTTGCTTTCGATATAATTCCTAATTAAATATAATTAGGAATTATATTTTATTTCCTAATTATTAGATTTGATTAAAAAATAGATAAGCAAAATTCAATCCTGCAAAATTCAAAATTCAAATCTAGTGAATTAGGAAATAAAATATAATTAGGAATTATATTTATTTCCTAATTATTAGATTTGAGACCTTCCTGATTAAAAAATAGATAATAGATTATTTTTCCTAACTTTGCTTTCTATATAATTCCTAATTAAATATAATTAGGAATTATATTTTATTTCTTAATTATTAGATTTGAGACCTTCCTGATTAAAAAATAGATAAGCAAAATTCAAAATTCAAATCTAGTGCTGAAATTATATTTTATTTCCTGATTAATAATATAAAATAATTTCTATATGCTTTATATTTAATCTTGACATGTGGCATCAAGCTTATACACAGGTTCTATTAGGGTTCTACTTTAGTATAATATATATAATAGAAATAGATAATAGATAATAGATTCGAACCTAATTCTATATATAGAGAGAGAAAGAGTTGGTGGAATTTAGCTATCGGTAAGCAGTTAATTACTATTCATTTATTTTTAATGATGGAGTCTCCAAATTGACGATTGACACTGTTTAATATGATATATATACAACTTGAAATATTTAGAAATTAAAATTTAAATTTTGTAAACATCATTGACCTAATGACCAGAGTATTTCAAATTTTATAATTTTAATGGTCGATATGAGACGTTTTTTTCGTTTAACTGTATAAAGATATCTAAATTAATTGAATTTTGGTTAAATTTTTTTTAAAACTATTTAGAATCTATGTTAGTTAATTGGCAAATAATTTGTTAATTATTCGCGAATTTTATAAAAAATTGAATAAAACACTTGAATCCGAATTTTTTTCCAAAAATTCAAATAAAAAACACAATTTTTTGTTCAAAAATAATTATTCATCATTTCTCAAAAAAAAAAAAAAGCGAATAATTCGGAATCACCGAATCATCCGCCCAAAAAAAAAAAAAAACACGGCGCCAAAAACAAAAAAACCCTAATTTCTCACCCGTGCTGCCCTGCCACCGACCACAGCCCCCATCCCTTCCCCTCCCCCTCTTCCCTTCCGGCCGCTCGCCGAACGCCATCGGAAGCCCCCGCGGGGCCACATCGAAGGTCGGGTTCTTCCCTCTTCAGAAGTCAGAACCCTCCTCATCGCCTCTTTCTGTTCCGCTTCCGCTTCCGCTCTCCAACTATCGGTCAGTAATCGGGTGGTTCTTTACAAGAATTTGTATGCTTTAGTTTCTCTCTCTCTCTCTTTCCTTTATTTCATCTTCTCTTAATTGCTAACTGTATGGTTTTTTTTGAGTAACAAGACCATGACTACAACATGTAGCATCATTGTAAACATGCATTTATTAAGATTCATTACTTCTCTTTTATCTTTAATCTCTACAGCATACATGAATATTCTAAGATACCACAAATATTCTTAAAAAAGAATAATCAGCAAATAAGGTTTTAAGACCTCAGAAGGTTGATATGCCTAGCATAGAGAATAGAGAACATGGTGCTTTCGATTTTTTTGACCTTTTGATCAACCTCTTTGATCATTTCTAACATTTGAATTAATACTATTACCATGTGGGGACCACTCAACCCTAGGGTGGATCGCAATCATCCCAATCGTACAATTCTTGATTCAAATTCAAGGGTCAAAAAGTCGGAAGTATCAAATCCTCTATGCGTCCGATAGCATAGGAGCTCTATACTATATATATATATATATATATATATATATATATATATATATATATAGTTGAGCTAGAATGCTATCGATAAGCAACCGAGACTTTTGCCACCCATTTGTTTTTGATGATGGAGCCTCCAAATCGACGATCGGCACCGTTGAACATGATCTATACCACTTGAAGTATTTATTTAGAAATTAAATTTCAATTCTTTTCGATATCATTTGACTAATGATTAAAGGGTTTCAAAATTTGTAATTTTAATGGTCGATATGAGGCGTTTTCTCGTTTAACGGCGTAAAGATATCCAAATCAATTGAATTTTTGTCAAAAAATTCTTTAAACTATTTAAAACAAGATCTATACTCTTGATCTTGATTATAAGACCCCTATCATCATTTTTTTAAGAATATTCATTTTCAGCCGTTCATTTTTATGTCCACTCGATGGATAAGAGAACAATATCGAAAATGTATGAAATTTGATTTCTAAATACTTCAAATGGTATAGATCATATTCAATGGGGCCGATCATCAATTTGGAGGTTCCATCATCGAAAATAAATGGGTGGCAAAAGTGCCGGTTTGCTATCGATAGCATTCTAGCTCAACTCTCTCTCTCTCTCTCTCTCTCTCTCTCTCTCTCTCTCTATATATATATATATATATATATATATATATAGATTGATCCAGTGATGCTTACTGATTCAAAATCCTCTTTTTGTTGTCTCCCTTTCTTTCTTTCTCTCTTAGCGACTATCTTGTTTGGTTGCTGTACTTGATTTTGATCGGTTTCTTTGTTTCTTACACTCAAGCAGAGATCTACAATCAAACTGATTCTGATTGTGCCCTGCGAGCACTGTGAAATATGGGAAGAGGGTCAAAGAGGCAGAGGAAAAATGTTGCGAGAAGCTCTATTAAATCCAAAACCAATGAGAGAGAGGAAGAAACTTTTAGGGAAGAAGACACTGATGATGAAATAGACGCCTGTAAGTTTTTCCCCCTTGAAGAATATGTAAAACATTATATATTTTCCTTTACAATTAAGGTTTAATTATTAATATTTTCTTCCAAACTTGATTCGCAGTTCATAAGCAGCGCGATGTGGTTCCTCTTGATGTCAATGATGGTTGGTCATAATGGATTTATTACCTCGTTTCTATGAGAAATGCTTGTTATGGGATATCTCTGGGTGCTCATTTCTTTGTTTCATACGCCTTCTCTGATTATATATTGTGGTGTAAATGATGTTGCAGGCATGTCAGAGGATGAGGATTTGGAGGAGCCTGTTTTTGATCTCGAGGTTTGTTGGTAGTCTTTGAATCTTTCATTTGATTAGTTAAAAACTACGTGGAAATCTAGGAGATCTGTAGGTTTTGTTGGGTCAAGCGAAATGGCGTGAAATGCTGCTATTGCTTTTTCGATCACTGGGCACAAACTAGCTGGTGATGAATGTTTCTGTATTGAAGTGACTTGATTAATATTAACCAGTCGTGAGACATTTTTGGTGAAGTATTGTTGGAGTTTAAGTGATTTATTATAAGCGATTGGTTATTGTATATTTTGATAAGAATATTTTTGGGAGCAGCATCCAAATTATCTTCATGTTACTATCTGGCCCTTGTTTTATTGTTTATTCTACTTATAGAAGGAACTTAAAAACATTTTTTGCTTAACACTACCCAATGCAGGATTGCATCTATGAATCATTACATGTAGAATTGCATATAATATGTTTGGGTTTAACTCTCATAATCTCTCTTGGAGTTTTTAGTTTGGTCAAACTTGAATAATTGTTGTGATATATACAAATCAAGAGCAAATAAAAATCTTTAGTGATCTGGCAAATCTTCTTATATATTAACTGGTCTTTCATGTAAAGTTTCTCATTAGATTGAAGTGTGGGCAAGCTTCTATTTTGTGAGGTAGAGTTCCAGCCTCTAAATTAGGTCTATTCGGTGTAAAATTATTGTGGAATCTGATAGATCTCTTTCTAAAAGGGAGTAAAACCTACCTTATTCTGTGCTCAGCCTAAGGTAGGAGCCCTAATTTTCCCTTTATTGATGAAAAGCTAGACGTTTATTCTGAAAAAGAAATTCATATGGGAAGTTCTAGAGTTAGTAGTTGAGTTTAAATCTATTTCTTCGTTTTTCCCCCATTTTCAAAGATTTAGAACTTCTGTAAGTAATCTAGCCATAAGTAGAAGCCCTGACATCTTCATATGGAAAGTTCTAGATCTGTTAATTGCAGTTCAACTCTAATTCTTCCTTTCTCCCTTATAAGTTTTAGAAATTCCCTTAGTAATCTAGCCATATCGTTGGCACGAAATTTTACGAGTTTGATTTTTTTTTTTAAAACCATTTTCATGACAAAACCCAGAAAACTAATTATTGATTTGTTGTATGTGCAAACATTATGGTGCTGAGAACAATTTTATTTTGAACATATAATCTCTGTTTTGATTGTCTATTTTGAATCATGCGGTTTTACTTCTAGCATTTGATCCTTCACTAGGGTTCTGATGATGATGGCACTGCTGATAATAGAAGTGATGATGGTGATGACACTGATGAGGATGGTGATAGAATTGACGGTGATACACATCCTAAAGGCCTTTCTGCAAAAAGTAAGCTAAATGATTGAGAATCATGAGTTGTTGCTGTTATTGTCATAGTCTTTTATGTCATTATATTATTCTCAACATTTGTTAATGTTCTTCAAAATTTTATGATAAATGTCTTCA
Organism: Aechmea fasciata; assembly: GCA_025177825.1. Classification (NCBI taxonomy): domain Eukaryota; kingdom Viridiplantae; phylum Streptophyta; class Magnoliopsida; order Poales; family Bromeliaceae; genus Aechmea; species Aechmea fasciata. Next base: position 6,859,284 of record CM045934.1, read on the forward strand.
AGACCGACACCTATTTAAACCCTAGATTGAAGGCAATATTTCTGAATTGCATAAATTTAGTTCTCGATATGTTAGAAGGGATGAATCAAGATGATAGGCTCTTTTAACATTTTGAATTTGTGCCATATATAGGGTTAAATGGACATGAATTTAATGAAATTAAAATTGTTCTTTGTTTCTAAAAGGATATTTTTGATATTACTTCATACCAATAGCTGATTTAGCTCCATCCTGTAAGGTTCCTTTTTGTGAGGGTTCCTTCTTGAAAGCTGCTTTGCTGATTTGCTGAGATTTCCCACCCCTTTCCCCTTCTTCCTCTTAATAGTATATGCTGATATCTCGACATCTAACAATCCTGCTGTTTTTTCACTTAGTTGTTTTAATGGATTTATTTTTGAAGTCCGTGAGAATTGGCATCCAGTCCCTAAGCTCTTAGATCTTTTCATCAATATTAAGAAATTATGCATACATGACCTGAACACATACATTTAGTTGTAAGACAGGCAAAGTATTTGAAGCAAAAGTTTGGTGGAGGTGATGATGAAATGGATGATCAAGAAGAAGAGGAGGAAGGAGATAGAAAGGCTTCATGGGGTAGAAGCAAAAGAAGCTATTATGATGGCGATAATGTTGACTATGAGGTAAGGACTTGCTCTCTTTGAGCCACTTTTCCATATACATTCTCAAGAAACCTTGCGTTAGTATTTTTTGAGTCAAATAAAGAAACCAAACTAATTTTCTTCTAATTACAATTCAACCCATAACTAATTTGGTGCTAAAATTCATTAACTTGTTTCCCATAGTAAATAAATCTTGATTCGGTTCAAAGAAACCCACTAATGATCTTTACCAAGTTCGATTTGCAAACAACTAAATTATGCCGACAGGGTTTAATTTGGTGCGAAAAGTCTCAACGGTAGATAATTATTTTCTTTTAGCAAGTCAACCTTTGTGGTTCAAATTAAAATCGGAAATAATTGCTGGTTTTCTCACACCAAATTAAAGTTGTCAGCTGAAATTGAGTGCAGGGAAAACTCAGTGGGCTTTTATGATTTTCACCCTTTTTCTCAATGCAACTAGTTTTATTACAAGATATTAACTCATTTATTTATTTTCAAAAGATTCAATCAAGTGATGAAGATCTTCCCAAGGAGGAAGAAGCCGAAGTGTTAAGGATCCAGAGGGAGAAGGCAAAATTTCTTTCAATGGAAGATTTTGGCTTAGAAGATCCTGAGCAGGACGAAAGTGACACTGACGCAGAAGATAAAACAACCCAGGTGATGGAAATTCCCTTTTCATGCTAGCAAGATTCGAAAAATATGATTTTTTTTGCCGAGGCATCTTTATATAGTGATCTGAAACATAAAAGAAGCGATCCAAAAATATGCTTTTAATGAAGGAGAACTATTATAGATCTGAAATTGTTCCAACTGAAGGACAGATGCCTGCGTGGATCTTTAGTATTAGATTGGGTTAATGATGATCAAATTTTGTTAACTAGGATGGTTTGCTTTTTTTTTTTTTAGGACGTGAAAAAGCGTAAGTCAAAAGGTGTATTTGAGCTGGGTGCTTTGGAAAGTGTTGAGGAGGTAAAGAAAGATCTCAGTACCTTGTCAAAAGAGGAGCAAATGGATGTTGTATCCAGGTATAATTGTCTTCCTTTTCATTCTATTTTCTGGTCAGGGAAGTAATCAATCTGTAACATTCAACTTGCTTCTATAAAAGAAGAATGGTATATTCTCACCTTGGGTAGCTTCTTCAAAAGATGACTGATAAATATCCATGCTTGTCTGCTTGACCTGGGGAACTTTTTCATCGTAAAAAGCAGTGTTAACGTGGTTTAAGCCTCTCTTCCTCCCGTCATGATCTGATGGTATATTATGTCATACTTCCATGATAGAAGAGGTCCGTTATTGGCAGTTTATCCCTTTTTCCTTCTTTTGCAGTTCTGCGCCAGAACTTCTTGGCTTGCTGTCTGAATTAAATGAGGCATCCGAGCAGCTCAAAGAAGTTAAAGCTTTTTTGTGCAAGGTAAGTTTAACTACATTATTCAAGTGGTTGTGTTTCCAAGAATTTCAATAAAGGGATGTTGCCAATTGATGCTCTATTGGCTGACATTTAGTATTCAATGTTAAGTTTGACACTTGATGATAAGAAGATGCTGGATGTTTTTCTTTTGCTTTATTTTATTTTATTTAAATTTTTTGAGAAAGATCCCAGATATCTTGTGGGCAAGAACCAATGTTAGCTCTTGATTTCACCAGTTCATATGTTATAACTGACTATTTCAGTGTTAATCTGCGTGTCTCTGATGGTCATTCACCCTGACAAATGATTTGAATGTGGAAGTTTACATTGCTAACATGATAATAGATACTCAATACTGTATACGCGAGCTATGAAGCCTCTGAAATAGAATATGCTATTGATGACATATTAAGAAGTAATCATGTATTGTCCTGAGCTCCTGATATTGACATATGAAGATATCAGTTGTATGTGTTAAAATTAATAAGTGAGGTAATTTTTGACAGCTTCCCCTTGAGTTTTGATCTAGGGATTAATGTTTGATACAATCTGATTGTTTCGCTGCTTGGCTGAGTCATACTGTTCAACTGCTGGTTGCACAGAAGCTTACTCAGCATTTCGGGTATTCAGAAGCTAGTTTAGCCTTATATTTTCAATTTCATGCACTAACGGTGAGCACTATATGCCTAGATGCAGCTGTATTTTGTCCTTGTGGACTTTTATTTTTCTGTTTTACATGGAGGCAATCCAGAAGAGGCTTTCTTCTCTTGCAGTGATTTTTTATTTCTTCATTTTTCTTACCAGTTAGTGGTAGTTTCAATGTAATGTGTTCTAACAATGATGTCTACAGAAAGGGGAAGAAAGAGATGACTTAGACAAAAGTAGGAAGCGCTATTTGGAGGTTAAACAAATCTTGCTGTTGGCATACTGTCAAGCAATTAGCTTTTATCTTCTTCTCAAAACCGAGGGACACCCTGTACAAGATCATCCAGTAATTGCCCGTCTGGTTGAGATGAAGAACATGCTAGAGAAGGTATCTTTTTTTTTTCTCCCCCTACCCCACACATCCTCTTTCCTATTGTATCTTCAAATATTTCTCAACTCTTCCACTCATTATTATTTTTTATTCAACCTTTTGTCAATATTTTGAATTAAATGAAGTTTCTTTTTGGTTTTATTTTTCTCCTGCATCCCTAAAGGCATGTGAATTTGCAGAATCTCCTTCCAAATTGGTATTTACGTGCTTAAACACTGAAAAACTCTGCTTATTCATGAATGTGGCCTTGTCAGGCTTATTACGCAGAAACAATTTATTGCATATCTACCCTACAAGCACAGGGATGCAACTTTCAAGGTCACACATATAAGTATTTTTCTGCTTGATTCTGCAAATTGGAAGGGGTGTATATACACAAAAACTCCTTAAATAATTGGTCATGCTTTTCTAGTCTTCATTTAGAATCCATGTAGGTCATGTAGATTCATGCTTCATCAAATTTTTAATACTAACTTTCTTAACAGATGAAGCAAATCGATGCTAGTATTCCATCAAAAGTGAAGAACATTGTCAATAATGGTATAGTGAATGGATTCAGTAATATCAGTGTTGGAGACATGTCCCTGTTCGATATTAAACCAGATGGAATAGCTGAAGCAAAACTGGTAATTGGCCTCCAGTTTCTTGTTATTCGCTTGTTGTAACTTACGAATATAGAACTGCAAAGTCATCTATTTGCCTATGTATCCTGATAAATTTAAATTTTCATGGTGCCTTTCAAAAACCTTTTTTTTTCCCAACATATATACACTTATACTCACAAGTATGGCCCTCCTCAAAGAAACTCGTTCTAATACAAGGCCAACTTACTCTGAGTTGGATGACTTCCGAACTAAGGTTTTCATAAGTTCCTTCTTGAGGACATATATGAAATTTAGATTTATTATACTAGATATGTAAGTAAGATGATTTTGCAGCGGTATGTATGTAAAAAGCCCACATCATTATTTTCCAAATCTTATGAGTGACACTACAGGTGACAGGGGAATCCAAAAAGCAAGACTCCTCAAAGGATGATTTATCCAAGGGTAATCATAGAAGAAGTGCCGATGAGAAGCCCAAGGTTGTGCATACTCCATAAAGTTGCAAGAAAGCTAAAACTTGAATTATTTATATTAGATAAAAACGTACAGAACTACCTGAACAATGGATCATTTTGAATTGGCTACTCAACCTTTCAAAATTTTAACTTTACTACCCAACCTTTCAATTTGTTTTATTTGAGTAAATCAACGGTTTTAAATTTTAAAGTAAAGTATTGTTGACTGACTCAAATCAAATAAACTGAAAGGTTGGATAGTAAAATAAAAATTTTGAAAAGTTGGATAGTTAATTCAAGATGGCCCATTGTTCAGGTAAATTCTGTATGTTTTCACCTTTATATTATTGTAGTGCAATGTAATCAATGCTGACTAGTTTCTGATGTAACAGGACATTCAAATGAGCTCGCAGAGCTTGGAGATGTTGAAATTAAGAGCTAATCTGGAAGCAAAATTGAAGCAGAAGGGCCTGTACAATAATCCGAAGACAAATCTAGACAAGGCAGTTAAGCACTCTCTAAAGCCAGTTAATAGGTGATTTTCTTTGCTTATGTTTGAATTTTTTTTTTTCCCCTCTCTGAATGTAATGTATGGTGTACTCAAATTTAATGTGTTCTAATAAGATGTTATTCATTTACTTGCAGAAGTCTTGAGACGCTAGATGATTTTGATGATGAGGTGAAGCAGATCAGTATGGGGCAACCAATTAAAGTCTCTCAACTGATCACAACTAAAATAAGCAAACCTAAGGTATGGTAAGCTTCAACTTAACATGTACGCCGGGGCTTACCAACGATTAAAGTGCCGACTGGTATGGCCCATACCATATTGTGCTGCTTGTCTATAGGCACGTGGCACTGAGGTATGGGCTTCCCTTGTGCTTCCGTATGCCTAGTAGATCCTCTCTAACTTCTTTTGAAGATTAAATACAAAAATGGGAAGAAATTGATTGGTAGATCTGGTAGGTCTGCTGATCAATTGGTCTGTCTATGACAAGTGTATTTGATTTATAATTTTTTATATGTTTACATTCGAAATATCATCAATCTGTCAATAAGTTGATTAAAAACGATGTAGTTGTATATATTAAGAGTAGCCTACCTCGTCATGATAGCAAACTAATATATGATTCAAGTGGACCCTACTTGATTGAAGACTGTGAGTCTATCCTGCTTTGGCAGATAATATGTCTCCGTTTTCTTTCTTTGATTTTGAATTATGTGCAAGTTGGTTCTTGTTTGTAATCACTTGCCGCAACTCATAATTGTTGTCACTGAAACTCACATTTTCTTTTCCATCTGTTTGGTGTTTATTTAAGTTTGCTTCTGGCGATGATGACTTACCCAAGCGAGACGATATCGGTGAAAGGAGGAGGAAACACGAGCTACGCGTCCTTGCAAGAACAGGTACAAAATCTTTTGATGATGATGTTGATGATGAGGATGCGGCATATGAAGATGGAAAGTTTAAGAGAAAGCACGGGGACACTGGTGCCGAAGTAAAAGAAGATATGACAGCAGAGTCGGAAGATGAATTCTACAAGGAGGTCAAGCGACAGCGGATCGAAAAACTTGCAGCCAAAAAACAATTATATGCAAAGTATGTTTCATTAAAAAGTTGAGGCTAAACTGTAGATTACTTCCCTGGGTATATTGTGGTTTCCTTTTTGTCCTCCTCGATAATAAGGCTTAACTGATTTTGCCCTAGATTAACAAAATGCTAGCACTTTATGACCTTTCTTGAGGGGTAAGGTGTTAACATTTTATAAACGTAGGATGTTATTAGCAGGTTCACCCAAATCACAATATATCTCAGGGATCATCTGCAAACCGTCTTATATTCTAGTTGAAGTCCTGTGAGATTACGAGATTTGATATTTATGACACTTCTTATTTGGTGCGTTGTGTTATATGACAGAACGCCCGTCATACCATCATCGGTGCAAGATGAAGCTGATGGTAAAAGGCATATCACATATCAGGTGGGTCCTATTCTTTGCAGAAAAACCCAATAATAACGAATTGTTGTCCATTTTTTTGTTTCTCTGAAAATATTATGAGTTGTTTGCAGATGGAGAAAAATCGTGGCTTAACTCGTCCAAGGAAGAAGCTCGTGAAAAATCCGCGGAAGAAGTACAAGGTTAGTGTTTCTCGGGCGTATTATATGGAACTATATTCGGTAGCAGATTCCTGAGTTTCATACTTGATTTATCTTTTGCCATTTTTCAGATCAAGCACCAGAAGGCAGTTATTCGTCGGAAAGGACAAGTACGCGATATCAGGAAGCCTTCGGGTCCATACGGTGGCGAATTATCTGGAATCAACACGGGCGTCAGTCGTAGCATTAGATTCAAAAGTTGATTGCGTAGTTTGTCGTTGTAATATTGCAATGTAATTTACAACGTGGTGCGATGCGATTCATATGTCCATCACACTCTCGGGCCATGCTTTTGTATTGAATATGATTTGATTTTGAGGGTTTTAGTTGTTTTGATGATACAACTCCCAACTCTTTAGATTTGAAGTGGGCATTCATTATTGGTGTTCTCAGCCGTCTACTCTTCATGGTACAGATTCACAAGTGTTGTTCTTTGGTATTTATCGCAAGTTTATTGGTACCAATTCAGTGCTTATTTTAGCACAAACCATTCTTAATATCATCTACGTTCTGATTTCTCTTTCTTAATATCAGAAACATCACTGTAGAAGCACGGAAGCCTCCGTGCTTTTACAGTGATGATTATTGGAGCCTCCATGCATATCGGCACGGTAGAAGCACGGAAGCCTCCATGCATATCAGCACAATTCTCTCTCTCTCTCTTTCTATATATATATATATAGAACTAGGCTGGAATACTATCAATAGCACAAAATTATTGGTGTTATTGATTTTTTAGCCCTTGGATTGAGAAATTGATGGCTAGGATGATGTGGGCCCCCTTGGGTTGAGTAAGTGGTTGGTTGAATAGTATAATCTACCGGATGAAAATGATTAAAAGGTAGATCTAATGGTAGAAAACTCGATAGCACCAACTTCTTGGTGCTATCGATAGTATCCCAGCCGGACTCATATAGAACTAGGCTGGAATACTATATATATATATATATATATATATATATATATATATATATATATATAGAGAGAGAGAGAGAGAGAGAGAGAGAGAGAGAGAGAGAGAGAGAGTTGTTGAAATTTAGAATACTCTAAAGCGTGAAGGGCTTGATGTTTTTTTTCAGTATTTAGCTTGAATTGGTTGGAGAGATGTAAGGTTGAGATGATGGTGGTAGGTGGTGGTGGATGGTGGTAGGTGGTGATAGGTGGAATAGTGTTCAATTCAAAGGTTATTAGTAATCAAGAATTAGATCCAAGGGCTATAAACTCAAAAGCACCAAGGGGGTGGTGCTTTTGAGAGTATTCTAGCTCGACTATATATATATATATATATATATATATATATATATATATATATATATATATATATATATAGAATTAAAAGTCCCTACTATACTTTTAGGAGTATAGAACCTCTTGTACTCATAATTTTTTTGTCATTAGAACTACTCTTTAATTAATTTCACCCGTTAGATTATACTATTCAACCAACCATCCACTCAACCCTAGGGGGCCCACTATTAATCTAACCGTAATTACTCTCATCCTAATCACTCATTTTTCATACGAGCAGTGAAAACTTATGAGTAGTAGGTCTTATACTCATAATAGTATAATAGCGGTGACCTATATATATATATATATATATATATATATATATATATATATATATATATATATATATATATATATATATAGGCCATGACTATTATATTATTATGAGTATTGGAGTCTTACTACTCATAAGTTGTTTTCGATGATGGAGCTTCCGAATGGACGATCCATTTCGTTAAATATGATCTAGAGTATTTGAAATTTTTAAAAATTTAGTATTTGAAATTTTTAGAAAATAAATTTCGTAAATTTTCGAAATCATAATAAAGTCCATCGTATAAAATGAACGGTCAAAATCGAACGACGTCCTAAAAATGGATGATCGGACCCTTTAATTCAAGATCGAAGTTATTGATCTTTATCAAGATAGTGAATAAAATATTTTATAAAAAATTCAACAAATTTCGATTCTTTTACACCGTTAAACTAGCAAGTATCCGATACCGGCCGTTAAAAATTGTCAATTTTGTGACCTTTTAATCGTAAGGTAAATGATGTCAAAAAGTTATAAAATTTGATTTCTAGACGTTTCAAATGCTCTAGATAACATTTAACGGTGTGGATCGTCGATTAAATAAGCTATCATCGAAAACAATTTATGAGTACGAGGCGATCGTACTACATAATATAGTAATGGACCATATATATATATAGAGTTGAGCTAGAATACTCTTAAAATCTGAAAGCCTATTTTACTCTCGAGTTGTTTTCGATGATAGAGCTTTCAAATTGACGATCGGCTCCGTTAAATATGATCTAAACCATTTAAACTACCTAGAAATCAAATTTCACGCACTTTCGATATTGTTCTTGTATCCATCTAGTGAACAGAAAATGAATGATTGAAAATGAATATTCTTTCAAAAATGATGATAGAGTCTTGTAATCAAGATCAAGAGTGTAGATCTTGTTTTAAATAGTTTAAAGAATTTTCTAACAAAAATTCAATTGATTTGGATATCTTTACACCGTTAAACGAGAAAATTCTTATCCACCATTAAAATTACAAATTTTGAAACCCTTTGATCATTAGGCAAATGATGTCGAAAATATTTGAAATTTGATTTCTAAGCACTTTAAGTGGTATAGATCATGTTCAACGAGCGATCATCAATTTGGAAGCTCTATCATCGAAAACAACTCGAGAGTAAAATGGGCTCGACTCTTAAGAGTATTCTAGCTCAACTATATATATATATATATATATATATATATATATATATATATATATATATATATATATATATATATATATATATATATATATATATATATATATATACAGAGAAGAAAGAGAGAGAGAGAGATGGTTAGAATGAAAGGGTGAAGAGATATTAGAGAGAAATTCAAGAAGAAGAGAAATTGAGACACCCAATATCTCTCTAATATCTCTTTTCCATTTTATTCTAACCAACTATCAAACTTGATGGGTGGTTAAAAACTTAGGAGCACAAGGGTTCTTGTGCTATAATATATATATATATATATCTCTCTCTCTCTCTCTCTCTCTCTCTCTATATATATATATATATATATATATATATATATATATATATATATATATATATATATATATATATATATATATATATATATATATATATATATATATATATATATATATATATATATAAATATGACTATTATATTATTAGATTAAGTCTTACTACTCATATTAAGTTGGATGATTTTTTTGAGTTTCGAATTCGATGATCCATTTCAATATGATCTAGAAAGATTTAAATTTTAAAATCTAGAGTATTTGAAACTTCTAGAAAATAAATTTAAGTAAATTTTTTAAATCATAATCAAGTTCATCAATGAACTGGTCAAAATTAAACGACGTCCTAAAAAGAATGATCGGATCCTTCAATTCAAGATCGGAGTTATTAATCTTTATCTATGTCTTGAATAGAATTTTCTATCAAAAATTCAACAAATTTCGATTCTTTTATACCGTTAAACTAGCAAGTATCCCATACCTAGTTAAAAATTGTCAAATTTGTGACCTCTTGATCGTAAGGTAAATGATGTCGAAAAATTATAAAATTTTATTTCTAGAAGTTTTAAATACGTAAATAACGTTTAACGGTGTGGATCGTCGATTCGGAAGCTCTATCATCGAAAACAACTTATGAGTACGAGGCGATCGTACTCATAATAGTATAGTAATGTCGGACTATATATATATATATATATATATATATATATATATATAGTTGAGCTAGAATACTTTCAAAAGCACCAATTAGTTGGTGCTTTTGAATTTTAACCATTGGATGGATTGATGTGGGGTTGAGATGATGGTGGTAGGTGGTGGTAGTTGGTGGTAGATGGAATAGTGTTTGATCCAAGGGTATTAGTAATTAGGGTGTAGATCAAAGAAACTTGGAAGCACAAGAGCTTTAAAAGTATTCTAAAATATATATATATATATATATATATATATATATATATAGTAGGGTTACTATACTCTTATGAGTATTAGACCCTTACTACTCATAAGTTGTTTTTGATGATGGGGCTTCCGAATCGACGATCCATTCCGTTAAATATGATCTAAAGTATTTAAAACTTCTAGAAAATAAATTTCGTAATTTTTCGAAATCATAATAAAGTCCATCAAAGGGCATAAAATGAATGGTAGAAATCGAACGACGTCCTAAAAATAGATGATCGGATCCTTCAATTTAAGATCAAGTTATTGATCTTTATCTAGGTAGTGAATAAAATTTTCTATCAAAAATTCAACATATTTCAATTCTTTTACACCGTTAAACTAGCAAGTATCCCATCTGGTAGTTAAAAATTGTCAATTTTGTAAGCTTTTGATCGTAAGGTAATGATATCGAAAAATTATAAAATTTAATTTCTAAAAATTTTAAATGATTTAGATAATGTTTAACGGTATGGATCGCAAATTCGGAAGCTCTACCATCGAAAACAACTTATGATTACGAGGGCGATCGTACTCATAAAAGTATAGTAGCCGGACTATATATATATATATAGGCTAGGGCTACTATCACATTAATAGGATAGGAGACATTACTATCGAGTTTTAGCAATTTGGATGAGAAATTGTAGGGTTATGATGATATTAGTCGGTTAGGATTGAGTGGTCCCCCTAGGGTTGAGTGGTCCCCACTGGGTTATAATATTTAATCCAATGGTTAGAAATGATGAAAAAAGTTGATCCAAAGGCTAAAAAATTGATAGGACAAGTGCCCCTGTCCTATTAATAGGATAGTAATGGACTATATATATATATATATATATATATATATATATATATATATATATATATATATAGAGTAGAAATTTCTTATCTTATTATGAGTAGTAGGCCCTACTACTCATAAGTTGTTCGATGATAGACTTAAGATTAATGATCCGATTAAATATGATCTAGAGTATTTAAAACTTTTAGAAAATAAATTTCGTAATTTTTCAAAATCATAATAAAGTCCATCAAATGGGCATAAAATGAACGGCCGAAATCGAACGACGTCCTAAAAATAGATGATTGGATCCTTCAATTTAAGATCGGAGTTATTGATCTTTATCTAGGTAGTGAATAGAATTTTCTATCAAAAATTAACTATTAATTCTTTTAAGTTAAACTAAGGTAAATGATTTCGAAAAATTACGAAATTCATTTTCTAGAAATTTTAAATACTCTAGATCATATTTAACGGAGTGGATCGTCGATTCGGAAGCTCGATCATCGAAAACAACTTATGAGTAGTAGGGCTCTACTACTTAATAGATAGTAGCCCTACTATATATATATATAGAATGCTATTTTAGTTTTAATATTTTATTATTAGATGCCTAAGATTTAATCAGGTAATTGGTAAAATAATAATATTCTAAGGGCGGTAAAATTGATAGCAAACAAATTAGATTACAAATTAAGCGAAATTGAAGAAGCACACAACACCGCAAAACAAACAAAAGTGGCCCCACTTAATTGATCATTGGTTGCAGACGACAAATTAATTAACAACGTGAATTATTAAGAAGGGGCAACCTACCGACGTACTAGTAGTACAACATTTCGCGATCCTTGTGAAGCATTAATTTGATGTGATCTGCAGCAGGGCCTTGAAGTCTCTAGCGGCGTCGCCGTCCGGAGAAGCTGCTTTTACAACGGCTTCTTTTAGAGCGCCGACCGCTTCCCTCAGCTGCTGCCCTTTGGGGCTTGTGAAGACAGCTTCCAGGCAGCGGAGCATTCCCTTCTTTGTGATGACTCCCTCCTCTGGTCGCAGTCCGATCCCCCACACCTCCTCCGCCATCCTCGCGTTGATGTGGTTGTCGGCCCACAGCGACCGGCATATCAGCGGCACCCCGCCCAGAATGCTCTCGCACAGCGAGTTGTATCCGCAGTGCGTCACGTGCGCGCCGACCGCTCCGTGCGCCAGGATCTCGCGCTGCGGCGCCCACGCCACCAATTTGTTGCCGTACTGGACGGTGGTAGTTCTCTCCGCGAACCCGCGCGGGAGATGCCCTGCGAACTCGTCCTTTATAGACCAGACGAACGGAACGCCGCTCGCCTCGAGCGCTTCCGCCAGCGCCGCCAACTCCTCTGGAGGGAGCGCGCCCATCGTGCCGAAGCAGACGTACGCGACCGACGCAGCGGCTTGCTTATCGAGCCACGACAGGCATCCGGTCCTGTCGCGTCGACGTCCGCCAATCAAATAAGGCAGTGCCGGCGGCACGGATAAAGTCTGCAGGAATCCCAGGTAAAGGAATTCGTTGAACTTCGACTTGAGATCCGACGTCAGCTCTGCAGGGCTCAGCAGCTCGTAGGAGTTCATCGCCACCGCGGCCGCCCTCGGCAGCGCCAGCGCGTTGTCGCGCATCATCTTCGCGAACGTGGCCGAGTCTGGATCCTTGTGTCGACTGCTGCGAAAGGACTCGACCATATCTCCCGGCAAATCCGAAGCATGTATACGAGATAACCCAGGAACGACGGCTTCCAGGGTGCAACCTGCAGCTACGTTGCCGTCGCAATTACTAGAAAAATTAATATACACCTCTCGAACGAGATCATAACACACGTAAGCTAACAAAGCGGAAGGAGCAGCGACCCAAAAGGAGACCCAGGGAACGCTCAACTCCTCACCTATAGAAGCAACAACAGCAGCGAAGAAGGTGTCACACACCAAGCACGTGACACTCCTCCCGCTTTCTCCCACGGCTGCTTCTACGCCAAGCCTGAAGCTTCTGGGCGTGTTTCTTATGAAAAGAGCGCCTTCTTTGAATGGGTTCTTGGCTAAGTAGTCGACACCTTGATCCGCTGGGACATTGGCTTCTACAATATTGTAGGTTTTGAGGTTGAGGGGGAGGGGAGTGTTGGCCTTTCGCTTGGAGGATAGGAGAGAGTGGTTGGAGTCCTCGGAGAAGCAGAAGCTAGTTTGCAAGCCAGGTTGAAGAGAGGAAGTGGGTGGCTGGTGAATGGGAAAGCGAAAATGGCCACATGTTTTCCTGAGCTTTTGGTTGAGGTCATCTTTGTGGATAGGTACAATAATAAATGAAAAGCTTAATTGGGAGGGAGAAAGGACAGGAAAGGAAGTGGCTGGAGTGAGAAGCTGCAACAAACCTCCTTTAATAGGAAGAGACAGCAGGGGTTAGGTAGCCAAAAAAAAGGACAATAATTTGCTGGGCAGCAAATTATTTGTCCCAAAAAGAAGGTAGATACCAGCTTTAATAGGAAGTGGGAGTAGGTAGCAGAAGAGAAATGTTTATTTACCTGTACTCCTAAAAATTTGTATAATATATAGAGTTGGACCGGACTACTATTAGTAGTAAAATTTTATTATTGCAATCAATTTATAGCCTTTGGATTAATTATTTTCATCATTTTTAATTATTGAATTAAATACTATAATGAGGAATGACTCATTTCTAAGCAGATTAATATCATCCTAATCATAAATCTTCATTCGAGGATTAAAAACGATAAAAAGAGCGTTTCTTATTAATATTTTTAAAATTATAATATTATAATATATATATATATATATATATATATATATATATATATATATATATATATATAATTGAGCTCTATATTTTTAAAAGTACAAAGTCATTGGTCTTTAGTAAGTTTTTAACACTTGGATTAATAGATGTGCGGTTAGGATGATATGGGCCTTGGATTGAGTGGGTGGGTGGTTGAATAGTGTAATCTAACGGATGAAAATGATCAAAGGGAGTAGATCTAATGGTAAAAAAATCACAAGCACAAGAGCTTGGTGCTTTTACAAATGGACTCTCTCTCTCTCTATATATATATATAAAATTGAGCTCTTATGTTTTTAAAAGTAATGAGTTGTTGGTGCTTGTAGATTTTTAGCCATTGGATTAAGAAATGTACGGTTACGATGATGTGGGTCTCCTAGGGTTGAGTGGGTGGTTGGTTGAATAGTATAATCTAATGATTGAAAATGATCCAGGAGTAGATCTAACGGTAAAAAACTTACAAGCACCACGTGCTTGGTGCTTCTGGCACCATATGTTGGGACTATATATATATATATATATATATAGAGTCAAACGGTGCTTGTAAGAAATGCAAAACTTCTTGTTTATAAATTTTTTACTATTTAATTTACTTTTTTAATCATTTTTATTCGTTAGATCATATTATTCAATCAATTATCCACTCAACCTATAAATCCTACGTCATCTTAACCGTATATTCCTTAATTTAATAGTAAAAAATCTACGAGCACCAATAACTTAGTATTTTTAAAAATATAGGAACTCAATATATATATATATATATATATATATATATATATATATTTTTTTATTATTTAAAAATAATCTCACCGCTAAATAATCTCGGATAAAACTAGGGTCAATTTTCTATTAGAGTTAAAAAAAAAAAAAGGTAAAGATAACTCATTTTTTACTAACTAAAGGGCGAATAAAAATTTTTGATAATGGTTGAATGATATATTTGAAAGGGATTAAAAGTTAAAATACTTTTTTTTGTCCAAGCTTAATAGCAAATAAGAAAAATTGGTGACAACAAAAAAAAATATTTGAAAGCATAAAATATTAATTTATAGAGATACGGGTTGTTTCTAATTATTCATTAAGAGAATTTATTCTAGAAAAATATTTGAAAAAAGTTGGAACGTTAAAAAATATTTTTTTGTATTAGCCTTTTAAAGAGAGTAAATAAAAAAGTTTAGAATTTTTCAGAATTATATAAGTAATTACCCCAAACATAAATATGTTTTTTTTTTATATATATATATATTTTTGTTGTTGGAGGGTTGGGTGGGAAATTTCCCCAAATAGTTCAATTTTTTGGGTGGTTTTTCATTTTTTAGGTTATTTGATGTGCCTATACATGAAAGAGAAATCCGTATAAAAATTGAAAACTAGAATTTTTTTGGCCAACTCTCTCTCACTTTATAGAACCAGGTTCGGCCCCTAAAAGTTGGACCGGACCGAGTCTTACATTGTTGAGTTGGATCGAGTTTGACTCGGCCCATGCAGGAACAAGGCACAGCAATTTGAGTCAGACCAACGAGTTGACTTTGAAAGCAACCACCCAAGTCCACTAACGCTTCAAAATGCGGCGAAAAATTAATTCCAGGAACTCGATCTGGTGCACCACGTCAACACTGGCCTACGAAGAGATCTCTTTAGCATCAGCACAATTATAGTTTTTTTTTGAGAAAGAGGTATGGCGGCTAAGAACGGGTCGTTGGAAAAATAAATTGAAATTTACAGGCGTGAACACACCTTGGCGAAAAAAAAAAAAAAAAAAAAAAAAAAGCCTACACCCCAAGGGTAGAGTCCCGATCCTTCACAAGGAGTCAGTCGGCGCACCATCAGTGGGATTAAGGAGGGATATTCCGAAAAATCGTGTCGTTTCTAACCTTCCACGTAATTCACCAGCTGCCTACTAGCTCAGTAAGACTGCTTCGCTTCTTAAGATGGTCCCTTCTCAGCACAATTATAGTTGACATTCAAACTTAGAAAAACTGGGAAAAAATATAGAGCTTCTTAAATTTATTTTTGTTAACCACTTGATCTTAGAACCACTGCAAAACATTAACTATTCGGTTTTCTTTTGCTATTTACATGACGCTCAGCAATGTAACGTTAGGAAAGTAGTCATTAGAAATGGTGAAACTTAGACCTAGATCATTTGGGATGATGCTCTCTCTATTTCTACAAGCTTTTAGTTTCGCTCCTTTTCTGTTTTCTTTTTCTTATCTTAGTGCAAAAGGTTGAAGAAGCCCTTAGCATCAGGCTTACAGTTATTGGTCTAAATTCGCCTTAATTCGCTGACGACACCATCTTCAACTACCAAAGATTAGGATCTGGGCTAGCTCTTTGCATGGCAACCAAGCTCTAGTCAACATCATGTATGGGATAGGTTTGCTTTTGCTCTCTACTTATGTTTGTATTATATAATCTAATCAAGTTCATCCTTCTTGTCCAAAAAGTACTCTGCCACATGAAATGTGTGCATAGAACTAGTCAACAAATTCTGCTCGAGAACCAACCGTCACTAGAGTAAATGACAAAGAGCTTGGTGGTTGGTATTCGAGACCCAAATTCGAATCCTAGTTAATTCATATTTACAACTAAGTTTATTTCTAAATGAAATAAACGAAGCGGATAGCGTGCTACCTATCTCTCAAAAAAAAGAAGAAAAAAAAAATATGTTCGAGAATCGTATATATATATATATATATATATATATATATATATTGGATCATCTTCTTTGGTCTAATTAAGTACGCATCTTAAAACCCCCGTTTGGTTCGGGGTTAAGAAAAAACTAGTTATTCCAGGGATAGTGTTAAGTTTGGGGTTAAAGTATTTTTGTGTTTGGTTGGGAGTTGGGGTTAGTCGGGGATAGTGAAAAATAGTGTTTGGTTGAAGTGGGTGGGATAAGAAGGATAGTGAGTTGTTATGAATAGAAAAATAGTGTTTGGTTGGGGTTTGGTGGGGTTAGGTGGGCTTAGCTAAGCCGGGATAACTTTTTGAGGTGGAGTTTGCTAACCCCACCTCTTTTTGATGGTGTTTGGAAATAAAATGGGGGTTAAGGAGTTATTCCACCCCTTAACCCCTAACCAAACGGGAGGCTTTGTTTGGTTAGGGGATAGGGATAGGAATACGCCCTTATCCCTCCCTTTATACCCAAACGCTAATTTTTTACTTGAGAATAGTAGTTCTCGGTTATCCACACCAACATCTCTATTTTTTATATAAAACCACATAACATTTTTTTTATCCCCGGGAACAACCCAATTTTCATCCAAACACTATTTTTCTTATCCTCATTTATACCTATCCCTGTAATAGCTAGTTCTTACTTATACCCGAACCAAACGGTAAGTTAAAGTTTTTTTTTTTTTTTTTTTTTTTTTTGAAAAAAGATGTTGATAGCGTACTCTAGAACCTTCAAAATCTTCAAACTAATTGTACATAGCACAAAATACTTTTGCCCTCTTCCAAGATCAAATCGCGGCCTATACCGGCCTCTGCATTGCCCATCTACACACAAACACAAAAGAAAAAAGAAAAAAAAAATAAAACTTATCTAAAATATGAATTATTTTGAGTTAGCTATCCAATCTATCAAAACTATTTAATCTTTCAATTCATTTGATTTGAATCAATTAATAGTACTTTAATTTTAAAATTTGAGTGTGTTGTTAATCTTTACATGTTTAGTTACTATATTTCATAAGTTTAAATTTTAAAGTCAAAGCTCTGTTAACTAACTCAAATTAAATAAATTGAAAGATTAAATATTAAATTCAAAATTTTGAAAAAATAAGTAGCTAATTCATAATGGTCTAATGTTAAGATAAGTTAGGTATGTTTTTACTCAAAAAATTAAAAAAGAGGACTAAATTAAATTTTTCAGAAAAATTCAGGTCCATGAAATGTACTTGGTCAATTCTTTCAGCCCACTGCCTATTATAAAAGTGAAAAAAATAACATTATAAAATTTTTGCCTTTACATAAACTCAAACCCATCCATATAATTATATTTATTCATACTAAGCAGGTTCTAAGGTAACACCAAAATACTGTAACATATTAAAATGTTATGTGTGTGTTTGCGTTTACCATACGGAAAGGCACCGTTTGATTAGGGGAAGGAATAGGAATAGATTCTTATTCACCTTTTATACTCATACTAATTTTTTATTTTAAAATAGTAGTTCTCGATTATTCCCACCAACACATTCATTTTTTATATAAAATTATATAATATTTTTGAACAACCCAATTTTCATCCAAACGTTATTTTTCTTATCCCCGTACTTGTACCTATCTCTGTAATAGTTAGTTCTTGCTTATACCCGAACCAAACGATACTAAGGGATTGCATTGCTAAAAATAATTTTTTATAAAATTTTCAAAGACTCAAAATTAAACATTACTAAAAACTCATATTTTTATATTTTAAAGGCTTAAAAAATTAAAAATAATTTTTTAGCACTTTTTTGAGTGAGGACCACTTCATTTAAAAAAAAAAAAAAAAAAAAAAAAAATCAGACTTCTTTTAAATCTGTTGTTCAACAATGTATTAAAATTTACCGACTGTCCCTAGCGTAAGTGGCAAAGAATTTGGTGATTCATACCTGAGGCCCAAGTTCGAATTCTAGTTGATTCATATTTCTAGCTAAATTTATTTCTAAATAAAATAAATGAAGCTGATCTATCTCTCTTAAAAAAAAAAAAATTAAAATTTTGATAAAAAAACTCTTGAATAAAATTAAGCCTTTTAGATTCAGAAATAAAATAAATTAAATAATTTACTAAATTGTACGGACGAGATTACGCCATGCACATTTAGGGGTTTGGTTACGCATTTGCAATGCGATTGCAAATGCGATGCGTCAATTCCTTTATTTGGTTTAGTGTAGTTGAGCTCAACTACGCAGCTCAACTACACAAGAATGCAGTTGGAACTACATCCAAATTAGCGTAGTTATTTTAACCCACAAATTAACAATAATAAATAAATAAATAAATTAATAATATATGAATATAGGTAAATAAAAATATTTGTAAATAAATTCATACAAATAAAATTTTTTAGACAATATAAGCTTTGTGCAAAAAATTAATTTTTTAAATTTATTTTATTTAAAATATAAATATAGTTTTTTTTCTAAATTTTTATAGAATATGATCGTATATGTTAATTTAATAAGTTTTAATTAATTATAATTATTAAATTTGATAAAAAAAATGAGAGAATCATTTAAATTTTTAAAGTTTGATTTACATATTAAAATTAAATAAATTAAAAAATTTAAATGTGTCGATTAATAAATTGAAGAATTGTTGAAAAATTTAAAAATATTATATATATCTACTTATTTATTTATAAATAGTAAATTTAAATGATTAATAAACTTATATAATTATTTTATGTTTAGTGAAGGTAATTTCACCACTCTATCTGTAGAGGAGACAAAATTTACAAATACAACTATCAACTTCATATTACCAAAAAAAATGTAATCGCAATAACAGAATCACAAAACCAAACAGATTGGTGTAGATTACAATCGCAATATTTACAACTGCATGTATTTCTAACTACACTGTTTCTGCAACTACATCCAACCAAACGGCCCTTAATTGCACACGAAAATAAGAACATCGGCTGACGCACGTGCTTCCATCATCGTTCCACGTGGCGCATCGACACAAGGACTCGTCGTTCCCAAGGCAATTTCTTCTACTCAGTGTTCAAATGCATTAATTTAATTAATGGTCCCCGTTGTATATAAATGTTGCAATTCGATCTATATATGTACTTAAACATTTATTTATTATTATTGCAGATAAATTTAGATTTTAAATTCTTAAATATAAGACTCTGTAATAAATATATAGTTTTAATTTTATTTAAAGGAAATTAACATAAGCAAAATTATTTATGACAGAAGAGTTAAATAATTATTTTTAATACAGTAACTAAAGAATTTTTAGAAATTTTTAAGGCAATGGTTTAAATTTAATTAATTAACAGTGTCTATAATAAAAACAGGGACAATTAATCCATTTTACCCTTCTCTCTCTCTCTCTCTCTCTCTCTCTCTCTCTCTCTCTCTCTATATATATATATATATATGAATGTAGATTGCACCAAGGTTTTATTAGTGCACTAACTCCTCTCACAAAATTTGTCGAGGCACAAAGGGTTTGATGTATGTTTTTTTTTCTAAAAATAAAACCATCTTTTTTATTCTTTTGGATTATTAATTACTATTTGATCTATCCATGTTGGCTTAATTATTCCCCTAAATATCAAGTTATTTTGCTTCAAATTTTTTATGGGTCCTTTTTGTTATAAGTTTTTCTTGTAAATTATAGAAATCATCATATCTCCTTCATTAAAATGAATAGACAAAGAACACAAAATTGATATGAGAAATAATTTTCTGTAACTCTTTTCCATCAACCCTTAGTTGGATGAAGAGATTTTCCTTTTTATTTAATTTTTTTGTTTGAGTATATATGAATATTTTTTTGGTGATTTTACTATATATATATATATATATATATATATATATATATATATATATTATATGTGTGTGTGTGTGTGTGTGTGTATTGTTGTCTTAGATAATAATAAGAAGGGAAAATTTCCTCAAGCATTTAATCATTCCTTCTTTAATGTCATGGGTGTTTTTTTTCTTTTTTTGGAGGTGTGAAAAGCCTTAGTTTTTTGGTCTTTATAATGGATGGTGAACTTTTTTTTGTCGTTTTTAACCTTTTTGTCGATATCCCGGAGGACTAAGCTGCTTCCAATCTGGATGCTCAGATCATTACCCTTAATGAATGAAGCAGGTAGCTTGCTACCTTTTCTCAAAAGAAATAATGGATGGTGAACTCAATAAACATCCTTTTACATAGAAAGAAAAAAATAAAACAAAATAAAATACTCATGTGAGTTTGGTTGCGATTTTGTTTTTCGGAGAGAATTTTATTTCTTTTAGAAATGAACTCAGTTAAAAATATAAAATATAAAATAACTACGACTTTAAATTTGAGATTTTGAGTATTAACCATAAAACTCTTAGTCAACTGTACTAGGTACGATCAGTTGCGACTTTGGAGAAGACATTCTCATGCTTTGGTTTGGATTTGGATCTAAGATAGTATTCACACATCAATAAATAAGCTTTTCATCAAATACAATATAGTGCAAATTAAAGTGCGCATACAAATTGCCTTTTTCTATTGTTTAGTGGCCACCTTTTTTCTAATTCTAGTTTTATTGTGATGTTGCTAATGTTCTTTTATTACTCCCACTTGCTTGAAATGGTGCTGATAATTTTAGGGGGGAAAAAGAGGATTTTTTTTACCTTTTCACTTTTGTTGCTTTGCCAAAAATCGCTTTGAAAAGCGATTTTTGGCTAAGATGCATATTGCGTGGTGCGTTTTGCCTACGATTGCGTGCTGCGAAGATTTAGTCAAATCCAATGTAATGTTCGGAAAATAGTAAAGTTTGGAGTTTTCATTACGAGTAGCGCGTGTTTGGTTCCCAGAAAAATAGCCCAGAAAATAGTTTTTTCACTAAAAAACTGTTTTTCGTCCATTTGGTTACTAGAAGAAGAAGCTTATCTGAAAATGTTTTTTTTTTTTTTTCCAGATTCCATGAATAATTACAGTTTTTGTTTATTGAATTTTTATCTGGAAAATAAAAACTGTATAAAAGTGTGTTTTTCATTACATGCTTTTCCGAGGAATCAAATGCTTACTAAGTAGAAATGTGATATACTGAGCCTCAAAAGCACAAGCTATATATAATTCCCAGCTTCTGCTTCTGCTTCTGCTTCTGCTACAGGGTAGTGTAAACCATGAATTTTTTTTTTCAATTCAAGTATGAATAAATTGTAAACCTTACGACGATGAATTTATTCTTGTTTTCTTTGAATTCACGACATTTCGGTACATAAATTAATCCCCTCGTTATGAAATTGGTGAATGATGTTGAATTCTGGCTCAAGAAATTATCCGTTAAGTTTTATGATTCTATACTGTAATCATCTGTTATTCATTGGTCTCTGTTCTGACATTTCAGATTCTGTCAGAAAATGCTATACACAATGAAGTGGATGCTGCCAGTCCTTGCTCTCTTATACTTTTCAGCTGTCAGTGAATCACAAGCTTCAAAAATTGGCCCTCCTTTGCTGAAATCTGCCACCTTTCTCTCCCCTCCATTCTTTCTCCGACCCGGGTCTGTTGCGAACAAGTACTACTTCGACATCCCGTTTCCGAAAGGTCACATAGCTCTCAAGAGTTTCAATGCTGAAGTAGTCGACGAAAACGGCGTACCAGTCCCCCTTCACGAGACTTACTTGCATCATTGGGTGTTAGACAGATACTACGGCCGAAGAGAGTATGGCGACCTCGACCTTTCGAAGATTATACTAGTGAGGAACTCCGGAATTTGCAATCACACACTAGGCCAGTACTATGGACTTGGTTCGGAAACACGAAGAACTAGTACATGGGTTCCCGACCCCTACGGTATAGAAGTCGGAAAACCTGAAGAAATTCCACTTGGTTACGAGGAAAGATGGCTACTTAACATCCACGCGATTGATACGCGAGGAGTTGAGGACCGATTGGGGTGCACCGAGTGCAAGTGTAGCCTCTACAATGTGACAAAGGACGAGTACGGTCACCCGATCGCAGATAATTATATCGGAGGACTCTATTGTTGCTATGATGAGACACAGTGTAGGGTGAAAGAAGGCGTCGAGGGTGTTACAAGGAAGCTCTTTTTGAAGTATACAGTGATGTGGGTCGATTGGGATGTTAGTGTTGCGCCAGTGAAGATTTATATATTCGACGTCACTGATACCGGAGAGGCGACGAGCGATCCGAGCCGCAGTAGTTGCAAGGTTTGTGACTCAATTGTATCCTAAACATTTTCTCTTCCTTTTACTTATTACGTTAGTCATATGATGTATGATCACTCATATTGTTAGGTAAAATGCTTTTATAATAACTTCTCAATTCCAAGAAACAATATTCAGGCATTTGACGAACAAAAAGTCTAGAGCGTGTCGTTTCAAGCCTAAGAGCAGATGCGCTCTAATTCAAATCTTCTGCTTATATCGTACGAGGAACCTGTATTGTGGATCTTCTTGAGAAAAAAAAAAGAAAGTTGCTAATACCCCATGCAATCAACAACTCCCCTTTGGAAAAACTTTTGTAGAAGCACTAGCCAATATACTAAGCGCAGTTTTTTACTCCTTTCTAATCTTTAAATTTTTACCAATAAATGGATAAATTGTTCATCTATGTAGGTGGAGTATGAAGTTCCGGCTTGTAGTCTCGAAGACAAAGCCAATGGTGAGTGTGTTCATACGAAAACTGCGCGGTTGGCCATGCCCCGCGGAGGTCACATAGTGTACGGCGTCGCTCATCAGCACTCGGGTGGTCTCGGTTCTGCTTTGCATGGCGAGGTAATTGCTTGTTTCAATTTCGCATTGTTTATGGTTATCGACGATGTAATGGATCGATCTTCGATCTTCTTTCGTTCTCATATCGCTTCTAATCCCTTCTTACCATTTGCATTTTCCTATCAGTATGCAAGATTAATTTCTCATACTCTTTTATCTTTCTAAACATTCTAAAGCCGATTATTGTTACATTCTTAAGATCTTTCAATTGCTTTTATCTTCTTGAGAGTTACTCATTCATCTGTTCTGAATGCGAATCGATTAGGACGGTCGGCTCCTATGCACGTCGAATCCAACTTACGGGGAAGGAGAGGAAGCCGGAAACGAGGCCAACTACATTATAGGGATGTCCACCTGCTATCCAAAGCCAGGCTCTGTAAAAGTTTCAGATGGAGAATCTCTGACCCTTGTTTCCAATTACAGCAGCACCCAATTGCATACTGGAGTAATGGGTCTCTTCTACATACTCGTAGCCGAGATGCCGCCCCCGCCGAAGATTCCGATCTTCCTTACATTTCCAGCTTCATGTAAGTTTTTCATATAATCAGAATGATCAAAAGTTGAGGAGGTGTGAATGTCGATGAAAAATACTAAAGCCGAGGGGATAATCTTTTACCTTCTTTTACTTTGGATTTTTACTGAGTAGTTGAATCTTAAACTAGTGTTTTTGAACTGAGTTTCAGGGGGTTTCGAGGTGTCGAAGACTACTTGGGCACTTCTTCTTGCTGCTGCTGCAGCTCTAGCTCTCATCATTGGAATCAGTTATTATAGAAAGAGAGATACTACTGCAGGATACCAATCCTTGGTGATATCTTAGGGTTGTTGCACATCAACTATATAGAGTTAGGAGAAGTTTTCATCTCCATTTGAAATAATGTTGGTTTGTTTATCTCTTCCACTGGAATTGAACTACTTTGAATGACAAACTTTTTGTAACAAGATTATGCTAAAGGTATATATATAAATGCACCGAGATATATATGTAAACAGGATTTGGGATTAATTAGTTACTTGGCTTGAGGAGAAAGATCAAGCTATTACACTATTTGATTAAGTTTAGCGGTGTTTAATTGCCATAATTAGAAGTTTTGAGATTTTTCATAAAAACTAGAGCATGTAATTAGGGGTGTAAACGAGCCGAACACGAGCGAGCCGGGTCGGCTCGTTATTAAACGAGCCGAACACGAGCCGGCTCTTAAAGTATCGAGCCGAAAAATTCGGCTCGTGTTCGACACGAGCTGGCTCACGGGCTGACCAACGAACAATAAATAAAAAAAATTTAGATTAAATATATTAAAAAAATAAACTTATAAAATTTTATCCATTAGACTTTGATCTAATAGTTAAAACTTTATATACAAATGAGTTTTTTTATAATTAAGCTCGCATTTATATTTTTATTTTACTAAAAATTAAATAATAAAAATATATATTATATATAATTATTTATTTATATATTAAAATATAAATTAAATAAATTATATAAATATAAAATATATGTATTCAAGTTGTTATCGAGCCGAACACGAGCGGTGACCCCGGCTCGTGTTCGGCTCGTTTATTCGCTCGTTTATTAAACGAATAAAAAAATTCACTCGTGTTCGCTCGTTTACTAAATGGACTAGCCGATTTAGCTCATTTCGAATAACACGAGCTCGCGAATAATGATTTGGATTGCCAACCCTAAGTGTAATTAATTAAAAAAAAATTAAAAATTCATCAATTTTTTTTAAAAAACCTTTTTGGCATATGTTTTCATTACACTATTATGGTACTTGTGAATGCCTTTGTCGTATGGGAATACAAAATGTTCTTTTCAATGTCTCCAATTTCTACCACCTACAACCTTATGTGAGGTGACTTATCAAATATGGTTATGCAATAGCTGCCTCTTTTCTTTTCTTTTCTTTTCTTTTTCGGTAGTATGCTATCATTTCATAAAAAAAATAAAAAATAGATAGATTAAATACAAAATTGTTCTCACGAATCTCTTAGAATTCGGATCTTCGTCAATAAACAACGTCCCTGCATGTGTTTAAATTTCTGAAAGATTATTCTGTTACCCTCTAACCAGATAACCCACCATGCGACAGCGATGGCCGCCAACTCTTTACCCCCTTGTGCACTCCTTTTGAGGCTATTCACTTTCCGAATCTCTATCGAGGATGAACAATTATTAAGAAAGAATTTGTTAGGAACATCCCTTTTAGCACCGCCGTAGTGTGAGAGCAATCAAAAAATAGATGGTCCACAGTCTCTTTCTTATCCAGACATAAAACACAAGTATATATCGTCCCCAGTCCAACCCCTTTTAAGAAAATTGTCGGCAGTGAGCACCTTTTGATAGCTAGCTGCCTTCATTGATAAAGAAAACTATAGATTTCTTCACATTCACACATAATAGAGAGATAGGCATTAAAACTAATTCTGAATTATTTTTATTAAATTATTTTTTCAGAACATATGACATCAGAATCAGTTCCTAATGCCTCTTTTTAAAAAAGGTTGTGAGTTTAATCATCACATCCCTCATTTTTTATTATGATTCATCTAATTTTCATTATGCACATAAACAAAAATGTGAAATCCTTCATATTTTATTATGCTTTATCTAATTTTCATTATGCACATAAACAAAAATGTTAAAATCATTAATTTGTGAGCTATTTTTATGAGAAGGATCCTTTAAATAGCAAGACTCGGAACTAAAATAGTTGAATAAGGCCAAAATCTCCACTCTTTGATGGTCAATTATTTTAGCCAGATCTATATATAATAACCAGGTCAAAAGGATTCCAAAAGTATGTAATTTGGTTCCAATATTTTAGCCATGCTGAGATACCTACTCACATAATTCATGGAATGAAAAGCTAAGTATAGAGAGAGAGAGAGAGAGAGAGAGAGAGAGAGAGAGAGAGAGAGAGAATATGGAAAATAAAAAATAAAAATCCTTCTATACTTTCAACTGTATCGGATATGACAACACAAATTAAAATTGATCAAGTGAAATTAAAAACATTTATAAGTAATTTAGATAACTAATATTATTTTCTTTTTTTGATATTATGAAAGTTTTAAGGGTTAAAGTATTTAAGTAAAAGAGATGACAAACTTAACATATTGACTCGCATACGGAGTAACCTAAACTGCAAACTTTAACAGCTCTATCTAACCATTCCCACATTGAAATCGTCAAATTCACCATTCATTACTTCTCATAGATTCGAGCATTGCATGTGAACATCTGTACACTTGCATGTATCCGAAACACACACCACCGATACTCTCGTTATATAAATTCAATGTGAAAGATTCTATAATATAAATTGAAATATCTGTTTTATTCTTCAAAATCCGAGCATATATTGTAGTATTTATGTGACTACTTTTCAAATTTCATTAATGGTTATTTAATTTTGATATCACAAATTGTTTAAACCAGAGATTTTGATGAATTAACCTACTTAATTAGCTGTCGCATTGGTGACAGAAATAGTTCTTGAAGGAATATTCCCAGAATCTATTGCAAAAAAAGAATGTCAAATTAATACATTATAAGCATGTGATTTCAAAATAGATCAATTAATTAACTTATAGGCATGTAATATTCCAAGAATATGCACATATAGGCTTATTTAGTAATAAGTTAATTAATTGCCTACAATGTTTTGGACCAAAAGAAATAAACCTTCTATATATACACACACTATAATACTATAAATATTGCTCATGTTCTCTTCCTGAAAAAAAAAAATAAATTAAACTTGGAAAGAATCTCATTTCCATTTAATGCAATTAAAACAAAATAGATATATAAAAGCAGATTACATAATCTTTCCTTCAATTTTTTTTTTCCTTTTTGGGCATATATGCACAAAAAAAAAGGTATGGTTTTTTTGAAACTTAAATGTGCCCCCCTGTAATTTAGATCATTTTCATTTTGCCACAATTCAAAAAGTTAAACTTTAACTAAACTGTAATTTTATTTTTGTTTCACCAAAAATAGCATGCTATCAAATAAGATAGTAAAGTAAAATTTTTTGAAAACTACATGTCAACAACTAGCTAATAGGCCCTTATAATGAAAAAAATAAAATTATAGAATAGTTAAGTGTAACTTTTAGAACCGCTGGTAAGATAAAAACACATTAAATCACAGAATAGTTAAGTACAGTTTTTTGAACCACAATCTAGCAAAGCAAAATAGCGCGCTGTACCAGGGGAGCAAATTGAAATTTACCTTTTTTTTTTTTTTTTTTCTTATTGTTTATTATTATTATTTTTCCACAGAAGAAGGTGAAAGAAAGTTAAAATGGAAAAGCAAAGAAAAGAAATTTATTTAACATGAATTGCAAATAAGAAAATATAATTTAGGTAACAACAAAGTTTTTGTGAAATAAAGGGCTTCAGAAAGTCTAAAAGTATTTTATAAGGACACTCATTTCAATCCTTAATTTGTCTCATTTGTTGACTTCAATGAAACCTTTAGCTCAGTTTATATACAGATTCTGTTTAGAGAGCCTACAATCATTCTTATTTAATCTGATTAGCTACATGATTTACTATTATTATTATTATAATTTATAGGTTTGTTTGTAGGGAAACATTAATTAATGCAATTTTATTAAGAAAAAAGTGAATAAGATAAACACCATATATATATATAGATTCTAAAAGCCTTTTAGAATCTTCTACATATTGTTGCTCAAAATGCACAAACAATCCTTCTATATATACAAAATTTCTAAACAGTCTTTCGCCGCAGCAGAAATTTTTTTTTTTCACAAATTGAAACTTTTTTTTTTTAAGAAATAGGTAAATTTCATTACAAATCAAACTTTTGCTTCTGAAAGTGTATATATAAGACTATTTCAGTTTCTGTCCATAGCAAAAATTATAAATATTTTTGTGTGTGTATATATAGGACAAAATGTAATAATATTTCAAAATGAAAAAACTGATTTAATTAGGAATTAAGTTAACAAATTAAGTGCTATTAAACTTTACAAGGGACTAATCGAATGCACGAGCATCTTTTTTGGCGTGGTTCTTCTATTCATTCCACAAGCATATGGTAGTTGGTTGATAGGATTTACGAAAAAAAATGCCTACGTACACCTGTATATTATATTAGTCAATGTACAGTTTCTAAATTATTTTTTATTAATTATTATAAATTATATACATCCTATGACAAATGTATAACCTAGCTAGAATAGACAAAAATAAAAAAAGAGGTTGGACTCATCAATAATGCAAAGTAAAGAAGTTCTGAAAAATGAGATTTTTGCTTCTTTACTTTATTCGTTGATAATATATACTGGAACATGCACCACTGTCTAATACTGTTGGTTGGCATTCGAGCTACCGACGACGAAAACGTCGGGATTCGGTCCTCAAGCACGTGTTATCATGGGAATGATGATTGAATTCGTGACTTATGGGTAGGGGTTGCAATCCACTCATTGCTCATGAGTCAATTTCGTGTTTTTCGAAATGAGCTCGAGATCATTTATTTCGTTTAGTAAACGAGCCGAACACGACGAATTTTTCAAATTCGTTTAATAAACGAGCCGAACACGAGTTGGGTCAACTCGCTCGTGTTCGGCTCGATAAAATATATTTTATATTTATATAATTTATTTAATTTATATTTTTATATATAAATAAATAATTATATATAATATATTTTTTTTATTTAATTTTTAGTAAAATAAAAATATAAATGCAAGCTTAATTATATAAAGACTCATTTTTATATGAAGTTTTAAATTATTAGATCAAAATCTAATAGTTAAAATTTTATAAATTTATTTTTTTTAATATATTTAATCTATTTTTTTTATTATTCGTTGGCCACCAGGCTACTCGTGAGCTGCTTTTAACACGAGCCGTAATTTTTCGCTCGATACTTTAATAAGCGCCTCGTGTTCGTTCCTTCAAGCTGCTTAATAGTTTACCCTAGCTCGCTCGTGTTCGGCCTGTTTACACCCCTACTTATGGGAGCGTAGGGCTAATTTAATTATAAAAAAAACTTTTTAAAAATAAAAAATATTATCCCTTAATTTGTATAGGAACGATTTAACTCTCGACTCTCGGGTACTAATTAAAGGCTTGCTATCTAAAAAAAAATTTTAAAAATAAAAAAGTAAAAAGTGATATCTGAGGAATTAGTGCATGAGAATAAAATTGTTAATTAAATGAGGCAAAATGGTCGCCATATTTGTGGATTAGTGGATACTTTCCTTTTTTTTTCAGAGGCTGCAGGGATTAAAAAGATAATAATTAAAAATGCATGGAAACCCTTATGGGCCATTTTGAAAAAAGTCCCTCATTTTCACTTTCTCAATTACAACTTTATTAACTTTTAATTTCTTATAATTCCTTTTTAATTTCGTTCATTAGAAAAATAAACTAAGATATATGACGCGCTCTATATTTAGAGCTGCAGTATATGAGATTATTATACGCGCAATAATTTCTTAATGACAAATATTAATTCCATGCATGGTTAATTATTTCAAGGAAAATAATATTTAATAACATTGTTTTGAGTACGGAATATACTAAGAGCATCTTTTACGGCTATTAAAATAGAATGCACATTATGTAATAACTTGTTTGGATATCCAAATAAGTGAAAATATTCTTTGGGATACTGTGTGAGTACATTTTCTATAAATATGACAAAGAGGATTAGAGAGTGTACTAGAGCATATATAAGAGGAGGTAACTTGGACTCAAGAATACTATTCTGTGGAAGAGGAAATGGCTGATAATTCTGAACACACAAATGGCAGCAGCAGAAATGAAGAAGAAGTTGGTAGAGAATGCTTGGCAGATCCAGGAACTGCTTCCGAAGCGCGGGGTTTATCGTCGACGAAGAAGCTAAACCGAATCGATTCGCTGCATTTAGAAGCTGGGAGAGTTCAACATACCCAAAACCATGGTGCAAAGGTTAATTTGATCTCTCCTAGATCTACTTGCTCCCACATGCATGAGCATGTTCCATTGTGTCATGCATTTCAAAAATAAGCAAAAAAATTAATATGTACATATATATATATATATGTGTGTGTGTGTGTGTGTGTGTGTGTGTGTGTTTCATTCCATGTAATATTTGTTACTTGGATAAAATGCAATGTTTCACTTATATTTAATTTCTATATATGTAATGCATCAATTTATCACCATATATCTGAAGCAGTAAATTCTACATCTTAATAGGATACTACTTCATTTTAGTTATCTTAACTTGATATTTTTTTTTATAATTTTATTGTAAAGCAGGTTGGTTGGGGAACAACACTACACTTAGCATTTCAGAGCATAGGAGTAGTTTATGGGGACATAGGGACCTCTCCCCTCTACGTGTACTCAAGCACATTCACAGATGGAATCAAGGATAAAGATGACCTCTTGGGTGTTCTCTCTCTCATTATTTACACCCTAATTCTCCTTCCACTTACCAAGTATGTGTTCATTGTCCTAAGGGCTAATGATAATGGCAATGGTGAGTTAATTGGTCTCTCTCTTTAATTGATCATCTAATAATTAATTTCCTCTAACATCATTCTTTCCCTCATACTATGGTCTTATTTAATTTTTTGGTACATGAAATGACATAATATATATAAGTTAACATATTAAATTATTACTCCAAATATAAGAGTTACTAGTTAGAGATATCATTTACATTAGGTCTAAAATATGGAACTATTAATCTTTAGAGACAAAAGTTCAAATGGTTCGGGCGCATTTAACCGATACAAAAAAAATCATAAAATACAAAAATATGATCAAATAATTATTTTTTTTTATATATATATGTAGGAGGAACATTTGCACTCTACTCCTTGATATCTCGACACGCCAAAGTGAGCTTTATTCCGAATCAACAAGCTGAGGATGCAATGGTATCAAATTATAAGCTTGAAACCACATCAAGTAGAGTTAAGAGGGCTCAGTGGATTAAGGAGAAGCTCGAAAATAGCCGAGAAGCTAAGCTCGCGCTTTTCCTCATCACCATTCTCGGCACTTCCATGGTGATTGGTGATGGTATTTTAACTCCATGCATTTCAGGTGAGTTTAATTCACACACACGCACCAAAGAAAAAAAAAATACTAATGATAAAAATTGCATTTAATTAAAGTACAATTTAGAACTTGTAAAAAAAAAAAAAAGAAAAAAGAAATTTCTAAGTGCATGGGTATTTTGTTTTGCAGTGCTTAGTGCAGTTAGTGGGATCAAAGAGTCGGCGAGTTCACTAACCGAAGGTAATTAATTCTTTTTATGGCATGATTTTTTTTTTTTTTTTTTTTTGAGGATAAGGTAGCATGCTACCGCTTCATTCATAAAGAAGATGAATTTAGCAAGGGAGAGAAGCAACTAGGCTTCTAAACAAAGGCGAAAAAAAAAAAAAAAAAAAAAAAAAAACTAAACACAGTGGTTCACCCAAGATCTACTAAATACAGTGGTTCACCCACAAAAGAAGAAGGGAGCCAAGATCCGCTAACATCTGTCTCATCGTGAGCTTTTCGTTATTAAAGCATCTTCTGTTCCGTTCTAGCCAGATGGCCTACCACGTAGCAAGTATGATTGTAAACTCTTTCCTGCCAGAAGCTCCCGATTTACCGTTGCACTTATTGTTAAAACTCTCTCTCTCTCTCTCTCTTTGGTCAATGTTTGAGAAATTAAAGGAATCATTGGATTAATTTTTTTATTATATAGAATTTTTCTAGGCATTTTAACAAGTAAAATTATTGCTTTTCCATACCGGTTAGCCTAGCTGATTTGAATTATGCACATATAGTAGTACGTACGTAGTTTGATCCTGTTAAAACAGAATAAATTTTATGGTACTTCACTTTGATCACCAAATCATAACAAGCTACATATTTGCAAAACGAAGTTACAGGTGTTAATTTTTCGAGTTACGAATATTTGATCATCAAATGATATGTCGATCTCGAAAGAGAAATTTAGTTTATACATTAGTTACTTGTTTCAGCAATAGGTCAAACCCTGTACTTTTATGCTTTGGTTTCATTACAAAACATGCATTGTGAATATAATTATTAACATACATGATATTTTTGTTTTGAGTAATGAGTGAATTTTGTCAATTAACCAGCACAAAAATATCAAACAACTCGAAAATTTCGACTCCTTATGTAAAAACACTACTGCTTAAGCTCGACGCTTACGATTTAAATGACCTTCATCTGCAGGAAAGATTGCTGGAATTTCTATAGTCATCCTGATCTTCCTCTTTGCTGTTCAGCGTTTCGGCACAGATAGAGTTGGTTACTCATTTGCTCCTATTATCCTTGTATGGTTCCTCTTAATCGGCGGTATCGGAACCTACAACATATTCAAGCATGATATTGGCATTCTGCGAGCATTCAATCCGAAATATATCGTCGATTACTTCAAAAGAAACGGAAAACAAGCGTGGATCTCTCTCGGAGGCGTCGTCTTGTGCATCACAGGTAAAAATTATTTACAAAGATATATATATATATACACACACACACACACGCAATTTTTACTTTGAGTTTACTAAGAAGAAACTTATGAAACAGGGACTGAAGCCATGTTTGCTGATCTAGGCCACTTCAATCTCAGAGCCATACAGGTATCTCAGTAAATTGTTTTCTCTCTTCTTCTTTTTTCCTCCTTTTGCTTCTTATTCATTTCAGTTGTAAAAAAGTGATCTTTACTATCGAATTGCAGATCGGCTTCTCAGCTGTTTTGCTCCCTTCGGTATTACTAGCATATATAGGACAGGCTGCATATCTTACCAATTTCCCAGAAAATGTCGGTGATACGTTCTACAAATCGATTCCAGGTAAACACACTAAAAAGTATTAGTATTGAAAAGCTCTGACACGTACAGTTCTCTACTCCGAAAAGCAGAAGTATATATATAATAGCATGAGCTTATTTGAGCCCCTATTAGCAGAAATTTATATTTGAATCTGAATCTTCTGATTCTACTTGGATTGCAGGTCCATTATACTGGCCAACCTTTGTAGTGGCTGTTGCAGCAGCTATCATCGCGAGCCAAGCGATGATATCAGGCGCTTTTGCAATCATATCTCAGTCACAACTGCTAGGCTGCTTCCCGCGAATTCGCATAATGCACACTTCCGCCGAGTTCGAAGGGCAAGTGTACATTCCGGAGCTGAACTACGCGTTGATGATCGTGTGCATCGCGGTTACAGCCATCTTCAAAACGACAGATAAAATCGGCAATGCGTACGGTAACACAATCGCACCTCAGAAGTATCAATCGTCTTCCTTCGCATTCACGAGACGAAGTAGTACGTCTGATTGATTGCTCTGTTCTACTGCAGGAATCGCTGTCGTGTCTGTTATGCATATTTCGACGCTGTTGGTGACTCTGGTGATGCTGATGATTTGGAAGGTAAGCATGTGGCGCGCCGCGCTTTTCTACGTAACGTTCGGCGGAGCAGAACTCCTCTACATTTCTTCGGTGTTCTACAAATTCACGCAAGGTGGCTACCTACCGCTGAGCTTCTCCGCCGTTCTGATGTTTATCATGGGCACATGGCATTACGTTCACGTCCAGCGGTACAAATTCGAGCTCAAGAACAAAGTCTCGAGTGATTACATCAGAGAATTGGCGCTCAGGCGCGACTTAGTAAGGCTACCGGGTATAGGATTCCTGTATTCAGAGCTGGTGCAAGGCATTCCGCCGATACTTCCTCACTTCATTGAGAAGATACCGTCGGTACACTCGGTTTTAGTCCTCGTTTCGATCAAGTACTTGCCGATCTGCAGGGTGGAAATGAAAGAAAGGTTTCTGTTTAGACACGTCGAGCCGCGAGAGCACCGAATATTCCAATGCGTGGTGCGGTACGGATACAACGATGCGGTCGAAGATACTCAGGAATTCGAGAGGTTACTGATTGAACACCTGAAGGACTTCGTCTACGAAGAATCCTTGTTTTCGCCAAATGGTCACGCAAATAATGCGAATAATCGTGTCGACGAAGAGATAGAGTTTGTTCGGAGCGAGATGGCGAAGGGCGTCGTGTATCTGCTGGGGGAGACAGAGGTGGTGGCGGAAAACGAATCGAATTTCGTCAGGAAAGTTGTTATTGACTACATATACAACTTTTTGAGGAAAAACTTCAGGCAAGGAGGAAAGGTGATGTGCATCCCTCATAATAGACTGCTAAGGGTTGGCATGACATATGAGATCTGAAGATCAAACTCTCTGGGTTCATTAATTGTCTAATAAGTGTGACAAATTAATACTACTTTGGATCATGTTTATAATTAGTTGTCGATAATGATGAAAATGTTAGAAAATAATTGTGCATCAACTGAAGAGGCAGTACAGTTACTTCTCTTTGGTTGTTTATTTGCAATTTGGTATAGGGGGGCATTTACGTACAAATCGTTACATTGAAACTTTTCTCTAATAATTATTTACCATGTTGTTCAAATCATGTTGATTGTTGTAATTAATGTGGTAATGCAATTACTTTCTCTTTGTAATTAGTTGTTTATTTTCAACATTGAAGCAATGTTTAAAAAATAATAATAACAAATTGTTCACGTACTTTTATATAAGATATAAGATGTTAAATATTAATTAAATAATCATATATTTATTTGAAATTAACTATTATGAAGAATTTTTTTTTTATATATTGTAGCATATATATATAACAGTTTTTCCTCGCGCGTGAATCCGTACGAAAATACCAATCACGTGAAAAGAAACGAGGCCCAATTAGCAAAACAGAATAAAATGAAATATAATAAAATCTAATTATAAAATTATACGCAATTCAAATTTTAAAAGTTTTCTTTCAAACCATAACATATATATTTGTTAGGCATCATTTTTTTTTTTTTTTCAAATATCACTTTCATACAAAAAAATGTCAAAGTAAAAGCTAAAATTGTTCGCACGTACTCTTCCATCCATCCTTGAAAGTATTTTTTTTGCTTCTTTTATTTTCTATAATTTTATCTTCCACATGAAAAAACCCTATCCAACGCAAACTCAATTATATAAAATTTATAATTTCAAAAAAAATTGGCAGTATTACTAAGTAAGGTCTTAATTTTTCACATGTTCGGACAAATTCAATCATTCTAGAAATGCAAATGGGGCGAATCCGAATACAGAGGTCTCGCACCGTTTTCTTATGTTTTACCCTCAGTTACCGCTCCGCTCAAAACGGGCCGAGGGGAGAACTTTTTTTTTTGATAGATCAAAAGTAGAGATTTTTTCCGCTTCATTTTCTCCACAGATCAAAACGAAGTTTTCGTTTTACATTTTTGATTCTCAACTCTCGCGTACCGTTTTTTTTCGAAATGGATCAGTACGAGAACTTCACTAATCCGGATCCATTTACATCACTATCCACGGTGAACAACCAAAAAAGAAAAAAAAACAACAACAACAATAAGGACACCACAACAAAATAACGCCTCTTTGAACTCTCTTTTGTCGTCTTATGGTTATCACGTGGAAATAACTGATTTGGTTATAAATAAAAAAATTATGTAAAATAGAAGTGGGGAATTATGCCATTCCCTTATCACCTTGTAGAATTTTTTTTTTTTTTTTTTTTGAGAGACAAGTAGACGCTACTCGCGTTTATTTCATTTAGAAATAAGTTTATTTAAATATGAATCAATTAGGATTCGAACTCGAGTCTCGGGTACTAATCACCAAGCCTTTTGCCACTTACACTAGGGACGGTCGGTACCTAGTGCAAGTGGACCTTGTAGAACTACTACTGGGGGATTTTTTTTATTTTTGAGAAAAATAAGTAGCACGCTACCCGCTTCGTTTATTTTATTAAGAAATAAACTTAGCCAGAAATGTGAATCAATTGGAATTCGAACTAGTCACAGGTCACTAACCACTGCCCTTCTTGCTTCTAGTGGACTCGGTATATTTAAGCTCCGGATTGCACGAAGAAAATGTTACTTAATAGTAAAAATAATATAATAACAAAATAAATTATTTATTTTTGTATATTTGAGTAAATTAATCTGTATAATATTTTCTATGATCACACTTGGAAACAAAAAATATATATATTTATATATTTTAGATGATCTTCAATACTAAATGTGCTTTTAGAAAGGTAGTAATAATATTTACTATTACTCTATTTTCAAAATGAAATTTTGATATGGGGCTTGTTTGTAAAAAGGATAATTGCCTATATACGAAAATATCTAATTTTTCTTTATTTTTTTGTTTTTAATATATTCTTTCGTTATTCCAAAATATCTTCATAGTTATCACCGGTTAAGTTATCTCCCATTAAATGTAGATTAAATGTCTATCAAAGTTATAAAAAAAATCAAAATATTTCTTTTATCCTTAACTTAAAGATAAAAAAAAAAAAAATATGATAATGGTAGAAGTGTATATATTTGAAAATGTCAAAAATCAAATTACTTTTTTTGCCCCTAAATCAAGACTAAAGAAGAAAAATTGGTAATAGTAGAAAGTATATTTAAAAACGCAAAATAGTAATTTTACGAAATAACGATTATTGCTAATTGTTCACTAACAAAATTTAACTTTAAAAATATATTTAAAATAACATGTGGATGTAAAAAAAAAATTATATTAATCTTCTAAAAAAATAAATCAGAAAGCAGAAACCTTTCTAAAAACATATTTATAAACAACTGCCTTTAAAATAAAAAAAAAAATAAATAAATAAATAAATAAAAAAGTTTAGCAACTGGGAAGTAGAAGAAGTGAGAAAATAGGGTTGGGAAAAAAACCTTTTTTCTTTTTTTTTTCTTTTTTTTTTGAGAGAAAGGTAGCACGCTACCTGCTTCATTCATAAAGTAAATGAATTTAGCTACAAAGAGTGAGGCAGCCGGACCTCGAAAGAGCGAAAAATCAGCAGAAAAGATAACAGGAAACGAAAAACCCGGTACAGAAAAAGAGAAAGCAACAAAAAGAGCAACAAAAAACAAGGGGTGTGCCTCACACCCGCTTCATCCAGCTCTACAGAACTCGACCCACTCCTTCACCAAAAGTCCAACACGGTGGGCGGAAGAGACAATATCTATTTGTAGGTTCCGAAAAATAACATTGTTTCTCTCGCACCAAATCGTCCACCAAATGGCCACGAAAAATCTTTTTCGATCTCACCAACTCATGGTAAGAGGTAAGAAGTGGCGGTCGGTGCAGGCAATCCCACAACAGCTCACACTTGAAATCAAAGCACATATATGCCTTCCGTTACCTACATTGCACGCACAGCTCGCAGCCTCCGACATGCATGTCAATAGTTGTAGGTGCAGCATTATTATTCCCGATTCATCATTTCTTGTTGACAATGTATAGGAGCCACCGAACCGATCAGTAGTAGTCTCTGTCCACCCACAGCTACGTACTGGGGAAATAGATCAAATAAAAGATACAAACTGTAACGCTTATAAATTTCTCTCGTTTACATTAGAAACAAAAAAAACAAATATAAAGAGAGCATACATAAATAACATACATACAAAATCTAGAAAATTAACAAAAAAAAAAAAAAAAAGTGGCAAAAAAATAATAATAAATTCTATCTATATTATTCATCTAGTGTGAACACATTCACTAGATAATAATAATAATGAAAATGCCATCTATCAGGAGAAGTCGGATTTACAGATTATGAAAAAAAAAAATCTTATTAAAGATCGAGCAGAATGGTGTTTATTTTAACTTTTTAACATCTGTAATAAAAAATGGTTCAGAAATAATCTTCTTCTTCTTCTTCTTCCTGCTCTTGGTCCCTGCAAAGGAGGGTCCGGCGCTGCTGCTGCCGCATCTCCGCCTTCTTTCCTTGGACTCTCTTATCGTCTCCAGCTTCGGACGCCACGCTGCGGCCGCCGAGCGGCTCCTCACAAGCTGCCTATAATCCTTCTCCAGCTCCTCCGTCGTACAAACCCTACCACCGCCGTTGATCCCCGACTCCTCCTGCGGCTTACCTTCGTCGCCGCAGCAAACCCTAACCGCGCCGTCCAAGAACCCGTCCGAAACCCTGACCCGGATCTCCCCGGACTCGGTCTTCTCCACGTCGAAGGGGCGCGCGAACGGCGCGCCCGCGGATCGCTTGGGGTTGGAGGGGAAGGACGCGGCGAGGGAGAGGAAGGAGAGGTTGGACCGGAACAAGTCGGCGGGGAGGAGCACGTAGGACGCCCCCGCGGCGAGGCGGTCGCCGGGGCCGAGCGCCGGGACGCGCCGCCCCACCACGAACGCGTCGGAGCGGCACAAGAGATGCCCCCTCCGCCGCCGCCGCCGTCGTCGCCGTCGCCGGAGGCCGCCGATGATGCGGAGGCCGAGACCTCCGCGGCGGCGACGGGGCGGGAGTAGACGCGGACGCGGCCGTCGGGGAAGAGGACGCGCGACGGGGGAGGGGGAGGGGGCGGGGTATCGGCGGCGGCGCCGGCGCCGGCGGGGAAGTGGAAGCACCAGGGGATCATCTGGAGGGTAAGCGACTTGAGCCCCATTCTCTTCCCCCTCTAATTCCTCTTCCTCTTCCTCTTCCTCTTCTATATATGTAGCGATCAATAATTACTGTGTTATTATACACAAATCTCTTCTTCTACTGCTATAATCCCTAGAGACTCATTAGAGAACATAGAGAGAGATAGAGAGAGAGAGAGAGAGAGAGAGAGAGAGAGAGAGAGAGAGAGAGAGAGAGAGAGAGATTGGAGAGTAGTTTAGAGGAAGATCGAGTTTGGAGAGTGACTGATAATAATAGTTATATAAGGTTCGTGAATACAGGAGAGAGAGAGAGAGAGAGAGATTAAAGAGTGGTTCAAAGGAAGAGTTTGGAGAGTGAC
The DNA here is from genome assembly GCA_025177825.1 of Aechmea fasciata. Taxonomy (NCBI): domain Eukaryota; kingdom Viridiplantae; phylum Streptophyta; class Magnoliopsida; order Poales; family Bromeliaceae; genus Aechmea; species Aechmea fasciata. Next base: position 6,898,476 of record CM045934.1, read on the forward strand.
TGATAATAATAGTTACAAGGTTTATGCTTAGAAGAAAGAGAGAGAGTTTTTTTTTTTTTTTTTTTTTTTTTTAGGTAGCGTGTAATTCATTTTATTTATTTATTTTAAAAATAAATTTAGTTAATATAAATTAATCAGGGTTCGAATTTGTGATTTCGGATATTAATTATTAAATTTTTTGTCACTTGTGTTAGAAACAGCCAGTAAAAAAAAAGAAATAATTGGTGTGTAGGTTTTGTTTTTGTTTTTGGTTTTTTTTTAAGGAGTAAATTCAATGGGTGCTTCGTAATTGTACCTAAAATATTATTAATAAGTCAGTTTTTCTATATGGTAATTATTAATTAGTGTTTTTAGGAATAATCTTATATATATATCAACAATGTTTTTCTTGTTTACAGAATAGTTGAATTACAAGTCAAGGTGGAACCAAATTTCCAAATACACTTATATAAAAAAGAAAAATAATTTTTGTTTAAAAAATATTGAGGAGGTAAGCATATTTTTTATATAAAATTATTTTTTCCAACTGCTACATTGGAAGCTATGATCAATTTGAGCTTAATTTGAACCGCTGCATTTTGACCTCCTCCTGCCGTTCCTATTGCACCAGTTGAAATTAAATATATCAAACCAAATATAAAATTTGTATTTACATACAATTATAACTACAAAGATACTGCAACTACATACAACCAAATGATCCTTTATTAATATTCTACATTTAGATAGAATGTTGTAGCATAATATATATTACTCATCACTGAAGAGAAGTTTTTTTGGCTTAGCACATACTCCTGCATTGATATAAATCACTAGTTAGTCCCGTAACGGCATTGCATGTTAGTTGGGTCAAGTCAAGGATGGTTTGATAATTTTAATTAGAAAAACTAATAATATTTTCCCACCAAATTATATTAATGTAGTGCCCAACAATGTAATTATACACTATTAGGGACTTTTTGGTTCAAAGTTTTGTAATATTTAAAATGGTAAATTTGTTACTAACTTACTTATTAGCCACTTTGGTTAAAAAAGTTATTAAGAATTAATATAGTCTTATTAATGAGTTATTAACTAATAATTATTATCAAGTATGAAAATAAAAATACTTCATAATTCATAACAATCTTGTACTCGTCGGTAATAATTCGAATATATTTTTTTCAATAAAGTATTATAAAAATATTACAAACTATAAACTAAACTAAACGAGCTGTGAGGGAAAGCCTTTTTTTTTTTTTTTTTTTTTTTTTTTTTTTTTTTTTTGAGAAACCGAAGACGCCTACCCGCTTCATTTATCGAAAAAGATGAATTAGGCTATATGGGTGAGGCATCTAGGGCCTTCGAAGGAAGGGCGTTAAAAAAAAAAAAAAAAAAAAAAAAACACACGAAAGTAGAGCAGCTAGAAGTATATGCACATAGCTTCCAGAATTTCAACAGATCCTTCGTCCTATACACCGCCACGATGGGAAAGCCTTTTTTAGTATCCAAAAAATTACTCATTTTGAATGCATAGTATTCCTTTTTTATTTATCATTTTTTTTTTAAAAAAAGGAGTTGAGATTTATAAATAAACCCTATCTTAAGGTGTAGATCTCTTGGGATCATGGGAGTGGTTTGAATACAGCTCTTTTCCTCTTTGAATAATCTCACCAAAGTGATTAATTAGGAGCTGATCTATTTTTGCAATGCTTAGGAGTTTGACCGTTTGACCGGAATCTCTTCACACCTACCCATCCTGCTGATGTGGTGATGTCTCAGCCCATTCATCATTTTTTTTTATGGATAGGAGGGTTACAGTACTGAAGCTGTTTGGAGGAGTACTCACATGTTTGTTTTTTTTTTTTATAAGAAAAAAGTTCAATAATTTCTTGTTGCTGCAGCTAGGATGCAAACGGATACATGTTGGTGGAGCTCTTACCCTCATCCAATCCTAATTGAACCGTAAACATGAGGACAAAACAAATTCAGAACAGTAAATATGACCATTTTTAAATATTCTAATTATTTATTATATCTTTTTATCACATTTTTTAAATTTTATTGAAAAAACTAATTAATTTAAAAATTAAAAAATTTTGAGCTGTGCTATCGACACAAGATCTGCATCGTGTCAATATCTTATTGGCACGACACGACACGATGAATACGATCCATGCCGACGGGCACTTAAAACCTCGCTCTCTTTTCTAATAAAAGATTCACACTTCATTATAGCCCCAAAATGACTCTGCCTCACACTAATTTGTAGACCGCACCGATCCCGTCGATCCATCATCATTCTTCGCATACTCTCACAATCACAATAGTACATCTCAATGCGGCAAAAGAGAATATGAATCTCAATAGCTCCATAGAAGATAAAGCATGGCGCAGTTGTTCGGATTCTCGCAAAAGTAGAAAATAACACAGAGCTGCAAAATCAAAGATTCATAATCTAGGATGAACAGATCCAAAATACCATACAGCTAGTCATAACAATGCGGTAATAGCTTGTTTTTCAGCTTCTGCGTGCATTCAATTCTAACCGAGCTTTGCCAAATCAAAGAAAGGCTCATCCTCACTTGAAAAAGAAAAAAAAATTGTAACTTCAAGCTTCAGTTCACAGATTAACGAAGAATAGCTAATTAAATTATAGCTATTCAAGTGTTTAGGGTAGCTTTATGAACCATAACCTCCTTGTGTATTTGGTGGCAGCTCTTCTCGACAAGGTCGAGAAGCTTCTCCAGGTTCGTCGCCCAGGAGTTGAGCACTTCGTTACTGTCTTTCGCTGTTTGGAAGCAGGCGACTCCCATGGGCCTGTCGACTTTTGCTACCAATGATTTTGAGACCACCATGTCGGATAAGTGCTTCTCCGCTTCCTGAAATGCAGAGAGAGAAGATTCAGGGTTTCTAAAGTTAGAGCCTGCAGCAAATTTGAAACGGCCGCCTATACTTCTGAAAGTTTTGGTTTCGGTACCAAACCTGTTTGTCAGTTTTGGCTTCAGTACCATACAATCATGTGGTTCAGAATAATGGTAATTCAATTGAGATATCAATTTCTCTACTGTTATTGAACATTGGAAAGAAGCCGAAAAATGAAGGGAAAGAAGCAAACCTCTAAGCTGAGGCACAATAGATCAGCAAGCCTCTTTAAGGTAATCCTAGAATAGTACCTCGAAACCACCAAGATATTCTGGGAAAATATAGAGTTTGAATTAATGAACAGAGAAAGATCCAAATGCAGAAAGAGAGAAATAAAATAACAAGCATCAGCGAGTATACATGTTCAATGATCCTCAATTTCAAATCTTCTGCTGCCTTCGTACCCAAAGACCCCCCAAGCAAATTCTTCTCGTTCTCAAACTCATCCTTGTACATTTCCCAAAGACTAGTCCACTGAATCACCTCCATGGTAACCAGCTGCTTTAACAGTAGACTGAGAAAGGTCGGTCGACAAGAGGATTAGCAAGAGTATTTAAATATATAAGATAAACCAATATCAGCTTCATAAAGAGGTAGAATATATATATACACTAATCCAGTAAAATCTTCTACACACACACACACACACACACACACATGCACATCCCTGCAAAATATGGATTTCCATACATGCCCTTCACTTAATTATCGCAGATGTTTACAGTTGCACATTACAAAAATGAACATTTTCAAAAAAGCCTCTCTAATACCCCGGCACCCCAAATGAAACAAAGGAAAAAAAAAAAAAACGGTAATTGAATGACTCCCTTAAGGCATGTTTATGAAAATTTGGCTTTTACATTCACATATATCTAAATAAATGATTTTGCAAGTGATACATATGTAAAAGTCCCTTTCATAATGAAAGGTGCTTTTTTGAGAGAGAGAGAAAATAAAGGTTCATTTTAAATGTTGATTTAAAAGTACTTACCGGAAATTAGGGATTTCCGAAAGATTTTTATCTTCCAAAGTAGCATTCAGAAGGCTTGATTGCATTGGGTCATGTGGTGACAGCACTAGATACCAGCAGATCTTTCTGAGAACCTAAAGAACAAGAGCAATTAATTACCTCGGTGAAATCATGCAACACCTCTGAAAATACAGCAGAAAAATAGATCTAAGAGAATTACTGGTATCCAGTGTGCTGGGTCAGCTTTCACGGATGGAATATCATATATTGCCTTGTAACACCGGCAGATCTCCAGGTAATCATTGTTATGATAATGATAGCTACAAAAAAGCAAATACAAATAATAGTTAATTATTTATTATGACACCAACTACAGCAGGAATAGCAAATAGCAGCTTCATAAAGACAATTAGATGCCTAAAAAATACAACAGAAACTGAAGAGCTTAAAGAACATTCAACATGAAACAAACTTGTTGCAGAACCTGGAAAAACAAGAAGCATCCACGGCAATGGCAAGGCAAATCATCCAACTCATTCAAACACACTAAATGAAGCTAAGCACTGAACTGGAGGGTTTTGGAACTATTAAAGCCTTAATTTTACTGGTTTTCAAAATAAAAATGAAAAATGTTAATTGTTTAGGTCCGGGGGTTTGTCTTTTGTCAAAAGATCATATAAATATGTAGAAAATTCATAAGATCATATGAATTAGTTGCAAGACTAAGAGAGATCTGAGTATTATTATGTGCTGCAATGTCAATCTAAGAAGCACTGGCAGGAATCGAGATACAAGAGGACTGAAAAGTCAAAAAAAAAAAAAAAAAAAAAAAAAACTGATGAATGACATGCCCAGAAGACAGGGAAAGAGGTCTTAGAATATGCTGTGAATGAAGGCATTGTTCGACATAACATGTGGTTATGTTATTGTCACAACAACTTGGAACATGACCTCAGTAGTTCAGTTGCAGATCATAAAATTTTAATAAATTTAAGCCAACTCCAAATGATAAAGATCAAACCTTTTCAGCCGATTAAGTTACAAGCATCAACATACCGAATCAGTAGTTCATAGTAGATGCGCTTCAACTCTAACAGAGAAGGTATGTCTGCAGGCGCCTCTTCAACAACATTATCACCTTCTTTTGGCTTTTTCTTTTCTTTGGAAGAATCTGCAGCGAAAACCCTCGGGCTAATTTTTCTAGACAAAATCTGTGCTCGGACATAGTCTTCGCGATCTAAGCACAAACGAACCTGCAAACAATTCAATTATGAGAAAGCATTTAGAGACAAATTAGCCTTCACGAATGATTAATACTTGATTTTACTGGTGTCAAAAAAGAAAATAAAAAAAAAAGAGAGCATGATAGCATACTTGTTCGAGAATAAAAGCTATCTTCTCGGTCTTTGCCATTGCTCCAAAAGTTTCCACCTGATGAGCTAAGTTGTTAATAAAAAGGACTAGAAAACTGTATATTGCTCACAACTATGATTACAAAGACCAACTAGAAATGAGATCGAAAATAACAATGAAAGTACCAGTAAAGCCTAAGAATCATAACTTACAGCAATTTCTTGCATCAAATCAGCAGCCTCGGCAATGAGTCCCTGTTCTTCTTTAATCTTTGCAAGTTTTCTGATCAGACGTGCCCTCTCTATCTCAACATATATCTGCAAACAAACTCAGAAGCACATGTTTTTCAAGCACTAGTAGAGCCACCTAGATATATCTTCAAGCACGACATCTACCAATTTGACGGTGCTTACCTTCCCAGCAGAGACACTGTTCAGTGTTTTTATCAGTTCGATGCGTGTTTCCAAATCAGGTGTCTCATCAATGTACTGCATTGCTTTCTGTACCATAGCAGTTACTGCCTGTATACACAAACCAATTTAATATAACGCTCATATGGACGAGATAAGTTTCACAAGGAAAAAAAAAGGATAGTAGGCCATAAGGCCCATAACTCACAAATCATAAACAGATGGCAGTCAAAGCAGCCGACCGAGTGAAGCAATTAATACAGGAATTAAAGAAATATTACAGAAAACTAATCACATAAATACCAATTGGAATAGTGTTCCGCTAAGCAGCAAAAGGTCTGAATAATGCAAAGAAAAACAAAATGCCCAACGCTAAATGCTATCAATAGAGATACACTCTCCAAGTCCGCTACATCCCAACTTAAATATAACACAAAGATCTAATTCAATACAATACGGAAAGCATTCTACCTGCTTAAGTTGGCCCCTTCTCTTCGACAGAAGAACAATTTGATCATTCAAGGTCTTCCAAGCACGCGCATTGTAACAAAGCTCCAAAATGTCAATTACTGCTTTCTTAGTTCCCGCAACTTCCCCGGCCAGCCTCATTTGCTTCTCCACATTCAGAAGAGACTCTATTGCCGCATCAAGATTCTCCTCCTGCAATCAACAACTCCAATGTCAAAACCCTACTCGACAGAGATGCACAAAACCAGAAATTGCTAGTCCCGTTATGCTACAAAACATGGATAACACTGAAGGACTTTTATGTGATGATTGAGTGCTACTACACAATTCAGGGATTGCCATAATTTACAAAAATAATAGGAAAAAAAATGTGCTGAGACCACCCCAACTACAGGTCATCAAAATAGACGCTCACCCCCACCAAGAAAAAAAATAAAACTTGAAAATTGCTTCATTTTGAGCTTCCCCATCAACTAAGTTGGAAGATTTAGTAATTTATTGATAAATTACAGCTGGAGCTTTTAAATTTAACAAAATCACCATTATATTCAACAAAAACCCCACATATAGACGATGTTTCAACCAAGGGTACCCAAATACTCCTCAACACATGCCGTGGAACGATTTCCTCGCAAACAAGCAAAGTTCCCATTCGAAATTTACTAATTACATCAACGAATCCATATCAAATAACAAGATCTAGTGCAATCGACATGAATGAGAACAGAAACCTAGGTTTAGAGAAGATCCGAGAAAAGGGAATCGCAGAAGATAATCAAAAAGAGAGAGAGAGAGAGAGAGAGAGAGAGAGAGAGAGAGAGGAGGTCACCATGGTGGGAAATCGCAGGGAGAGGAGAGGAAACCCTAGACGAGGGTGCAAAGGAGGCGGCGGAGGAGGAGGAGCGCTCCGGTGGTGGTGAGTGAGCGCAACGACGCCGCTCTCGCGATCGGATCGAATTTATATTTATATTATTTCCGACCCGTATTCGGCCCAACTTCGTTTTGTTCGCAGTTTCGCACCTTTCATTTTGCTTGCTCAGCAATTCTCTCTCTACGCCCCACAGTTTTTTTTTTTTTTTTTTTTTTTTTTTTGAAAATTCTCACACTAATTTTTTATACATTTTGGTACCGTTTAATTCGGGTATAAACAAGAACTAGCTATTACAGAAATATTTATAAGTATGAGGATAACAAAAATAACGTTTGAATAAAAATTGAATTATTTCTGGAAATAAAAAAAATATAAAAAATAAAGATATTGGTGGAATAATCGAGAACTACTATTCTCGGCTAAAAAATTAGCATTTGAGTATTACAAAAGAGAATAAGAGTTTATCCCTATCTCTATCCCTATTTTCTAACCAAACACTGCTTGACTTAGATTAATGATTAATAAATATTTTTAAAATCAAATAATTCTGCCGCGTTATTATCGTCAGAAGCTAATAGAATTTTTAAATTATTATATACCGATTTGACACAAGAGTATAATACACGGTTTACATTGATTTAAATTTTTATGCAGGAATTATTTGAGACACAATGTAAAGTGCAAAAGGATTTTTTTATAGTTAAGCTTTTTTTCTTATTAAAATTTCAAAAAGGCCGTAACAACTCTTGAGTTGTTGACTTGTTTCTTGTTTGGGTCTAAAATTTACATTTTATTTTAAAAGCATATTTCTTAGTAAGCAATGTTATGTTTACACATTTCTATTTTTTTCTAAAATTAAATGTATAAAAGTGATCGTCCAATTATTAGATAGTTTGGGTATAAAATTTACACCTATTTTTTTATAGATATACATGTAGCATTTTTTCTTGCTTTATTTAGTCTGTTTTTCATCTAATTAAGTTATTATTAATTTTTCTATTTGAACAAATTATAGCGGATTTTTTCTGAACTGCAAATAAACAATCTAAGCTTTTAAAAAGTCTGAAAAATTGATGTAGATTTTACTTGGCATTTAGAGGGAAATTTTTCCTTTTTTTGTAAACATGAACTCTTTAGGATCTAATGACTAACATTAGTTAAAAAAAATATCACAAAAATTATGGCCAATTGAAAAAACTTGAAAGTTTACAGGAGAATATTTTTGATATTATAGAGTTCAAATAACTAAGTACAACTAAACTTAAATTCCAAAAGAACAACTATAGCCACTTTGATAAGACCCTGATTTATTTTAATTGAGGTTCTCTGGAATTTTAAAACTGTTTCGATTTTACTAATGACTTTAATATTTCAGATAAATAATCTTTTAACAATATTATTTTTACCTAAACTTTTCGTAGCTAAAATATTATGTACAAAACAAATCCCATTGCCTCCCTTTTGGATTTAACTGTTTAATTTTTTAAAATTTTAATTTTATTATCTGATCTATAAATTTTATGATTTTGGCCGATCAGTGACTTTTTAATTTTAAAATTTCAATATACTGTCTATCTTTACGAATCTAATTTATATATTTTATAAAATTTACGTAACTAGAAATTAATTAAAATAAGTAATTAGTTTAAATTTTGCTTCTGAAAAGTTATTAAATTATTTAAATTAAAAGTAAATTAAAATATGAGATTTTAAAATATTCTATAATTCATATAAAGAATTGTACATTTTTATCTAATTTTATTATAATAATAATTGGATTATACGACGGATTATACGAGAGAGAGAGAGAGAGAGAGAGAGAGAGAGAGGCGGGGGTTGCACGTAAACTATATCGTGGAGCGGCGAGGGAAAAGCAATAGGCGCGCGCTTCTTTCTCCCACCTCCTCACCATTTGCTTTCCAATCACCTCAAAACCCTAACCCTCTCCCATCCCCCACCTCGTCGAACGCTCGAGAGGTCGCGCGGAGAGGGAGGAGGAGGAGGAGGAGGAGGAGATGGAGATGGACCCTCGGCTTCTGAAGAAGCCGAAGCTGGAGGATCCCTCCGCCGCCGAGGACGGCGGCGGTGGCGGCGGCGCCGGAGACGGTGAGTCCGAGCGGGAGCAGGAGGAGGCCCTGGTGGCGTTGATCGAGCACCGCACCAAGGAGGTCCAGCACCTCAAGCAGAAGCTCGCCTACTACAAATCCCAGGTCGATTCCGTTCCCGTCCCTCTCGCTCCCCCACCCCTCCGATCTCGGTCTCCGATCTCTGATTTGAGCTATTTTGTTGTGATCGATTAATACAGTTGGATGAGGCGGAGAAGAGGTTGGGCGATTCCCAATCCAAGCTCGGGCGCCTCCGATCGCGCTCCAATGGCGTTAATGTGGGGATCAAAGTTGAGAAGAGGTCGCCGAGCCCTGTTCAGGTGAATGGGACTCCTCATTCGAGGCCGCCGCCTCCGGCGCCGTCGTCGAGGCCGCAGCTTCTTATACCAGCGCTTAACACAAAGACGCATTCCCCGGCGGCGGATTCGGGGAGTGGGAGGGCGGCGAAGGCGGATTTGGTTCCGGCGAAAGCACCAGCGGGTGTTTCCAGCAGAGCAGCCTCCGGCTTTTCTTCGTCTTCGTCTCCGTCTCAATCCAATAGCGGTGTTGAGAGATTAAAACAAGAATCTTTGAGCAAAAATAAGGTAGAGAGAGGCTCTTTTGGGTCACAAGAGAAGACTCAGAAGAGGGTGGAGAGGAAGCTTGGTAATCCATGTTATTATTCCTTACGAGCTTAAAAGTTTGGTTTTTGTTTGGCTTTGGAGAAGCTCTTTTTGAGTTGAGTTGGTTTAAGAACCTTCCTATTGCAACTGAATAGAAGTTTCAATTCAAATTAAAACATTCGCTTTTGGGGCCAAAGGCTCATCTCAGCTTCTAGCATACACCAGAACCGTCATTCCGTTTGTTAACAAAACAACTGGTTTCCAGAAGTTTCTGCTTTCAAAACTAAAGAAGCTTTTTTTAGAAGCCGGGCCGAACAAACTTTTTTCAATTACTTTGCTAAATATTTCTAACTATTCCATTATTACTATTTTTGTTTGTAATCCTGTTTTGCAGCACAAAAAGAACACCAGGATGTGATTCCGAGCATTCGCAGCCGTTCCTCGCCCAGCTTGCTTCGATTCCAAACTGCCACTGTTAAATCGAGTCAGCACAAAAGGAAGTTGAGAAGTCTTGAGCTGTGTCCAGCTAATGAACAACTTTTTGTAACCAGGTATCTGATGAACGAGCTAGATGCCCTACTTTAAACTGTTATCTGCCCATTTTTCTGGAAAAGAATCAAATTAATTATTTGATAACAATGCTTAGATACAAGGAAATGCATAAGAAATTTTTTGATAACCATGAGTTTTCCGAAACCGTTTGATGTCTAGCCATTAGCTAATGACTTAATACTTGTGAAGGAACTAATTTGCATCACAAAACACATCCCCTCATGTGATGATGTGCAGGGAAAACTGGCGTGTTGTCTCTTTCTCTCATTTGTCCTTAGTGTTGTATTGATCTGCCGTTGTTGTTATGTGTTCGTATGCTATCCGGTGTTCATTTAGTGTGGAGAACCTATTCCAGTATGTAAAACCATCATAATTATGCATTATATTGCGAAATTATATTACAACAACACGCTTTTGCTTCAAGCCCGTGCTAGTGGGGCATTTAAAAAGTAACAGTTAATCAGAATCTCTATTTGTGGCAAGTCATGTAATGCAGAATCATGCTTCTATAATATAGACAAATTCCACCCACCTATGTCAAAAGTTGTTACAAATTACAAATAATGAATAAACTAATAAAAGCCTTGCTAATAATCTTAGAGCAGTGTCAAAGGCAGTTGCTAAAGGAGACCTTATTCTTTACATTCTTGCCAGCTTTATTGGCGGTTATGGTGCGGTGGTGCCTTTCAAGATTTGTTGTATGTAGTGAGCCATGGTCATAACTACACTACACTTGTGAGACAAAAGTATATATTAATTCTTCTGCCTACATATGCTCGACTAAACTCCACATACTATTCTTTTTTCTATATATATTTGTATTTTCTATTTAATTCATTGAGATCATTCAATTAAGAAAAGGTGGTAATTGATATTTCGGTCATTTGTACATAATTCTGTTCCATTGCAACGAAAGGTCTCTTAGATCCTTACAAGTTTACTTAATGATTTTGCAGTGCGTTGGATGGAGTTGTGACTTTATGGCAATTGCAGGCAAAAGGGTATTCTTTTCACAATACTGTTTATTTTATTTACTGTTTTGCTAGCATGCCAAGTTTCTTACAGCGACAACATACTCGTGTCGGCTGAGAACTCCTAATGAGCAACTCCATACAAGTAAGGTGATAGGAAACTTGAGGGCACACTTCATTGGCCCAGTCACATGCAGCAGATGAATTTCATAACATATCGACATGTCAAGTTACAACATGCATTCTGAAGTTGCTAGCTTGCTTCCTCCTAATTTGCTTCAATGAATGTTGACCCACCATGATTTGAAAGAACACATTACAAAGAATAGCTTATGCCTTGCCTTATTGACCGGTAGGGCAATGAAATTAAAATGGGGAGAAAGAGCTGAAATAGATGAGAAAATATCACCTGGAAACACTTTTTCTGTCAAATGTTCTGCAACTTTAAGAATGAGAACGAATTGGGTGTAACTGTATAAGCCATTCAAATTTGAATACTTTTCTTACATCCTCAAACTCGTCTTCTATTTTGATACTCCGATTGCTTGCTGAAGTTCATTTTACTTCAATTCTCGTTTTCTTATAAAGGACGCTTTCTTATTCTGGATACTGCACTTTCAACAAAAGATGGACACCAAGTGGAGAAGCATAATTTCCTTTTACTTGGCACCTAACTCCTCTTTATCTGCATTTCAACTATTTTTGTTTCCATTTATGCTTTGTCAATCAAGTAATATTCTTTTAATCGAAAACATGTCAATATTATATTTGTAGACCAGCCACTGCCTCATTGCTTAGCACGGCAGATTGTCTATCTCCAAAGCAGCGGAGATGGCCTGAAGATTTATCGTGGCATCCTGATGGTGATAGCATATTTGCTGCGTACAGTGCTGATGGTGGTGATTCTCAGATTTCAGTTTTAAACCTCAATGTTTCTGGAGAAGTATGAACTCTTTTTAAAAATTTCTTATCTCTAGAGTCTTACCTTAATATAGTTTTCTGTTTTAATCTCTCGTGAAATATTGGTGACCACGATAGTAAGAATTATATTGTGAATTTGTGCATATAGATTTACATACGACAACACTTGACGTGAAATATTTGCAGAATATCTAGTCTGATAAAAATATTATTATCAGTTGAAATGATGCAATGATCCATTCTGTTGATTTCAGTCTATGTAACAAAACATGCCTAGACTTCGAAATTATAATAGCTGCTGACCTCTTACATACATCAAGATGTCAACAAAAATACATGGCATATTATGCACTAGTATTTCAAAACACATGATGGGGCTTCCTATTTGAATAACCATCTATACAGTTCCGAGACCTTGCAGAAATCAGTTCAGAGAGGAAAGACTAGTCTTAAGGATTATCACGGACATCAGTTACCAGAAGATGGATGGATAAGAGAAAGTGAGGGACCTGGAGATGTCCTTATAAACAGTCTCCTCTTACACTATGAATGCTTCTCCACAACTTAAAATTAGCTAATTACTTATTAGTAAGAAGAAACATTTTATTGCACCCCAACAAAAGAAACACTAACAAACATCTTTATTTCTTTGCGTGTGAACAGAAAAAGGTTACATTCTTAGAAGCAAAGCCGCATCTAAAGGGAATAATAAATAGTATAAATTTCATGCCTTGGGTTGATTTATGTTTTGTGACTGGTGGGAGTGACCATGCTGTAGTACTTTGGCAAGAAAGAGGAGACACGTGGAGCCACAAGAAAGTTCACGGGAACTTGCACTCTTCTGCTGTCATGGGCATTTCAGGATTGTATCAAAAGAAAACCATACTGTCAGCTGGTGCAGACAAAAGGATTATTGGTTTTGATCTCGCTGCAGGAAGATCTGAATTCAAGCATCAAATAGAGAGCAAATGCATGAGCGTGTTGCCGAATCCAGCTGATTTTAACTTATTCATGGTTCAAACAGGGTAAGTAAATGAGCAGCCACCTTCAACTGTTCTTGGTCTATGAAATGAAAACTTGTTATTATCTTCCTTTCCGTGGACACTTTTCACACTAATCTAATGCAATATGAACTGTCTGCTAGTTAGATTTCAACTGGAGACATCTGTGTATCTAATCTCTTGTTGTGTGGGGATCTTAATACCACCTTGAGACATTTCCCATGAGAACAACTCTGATTGGTTCCCATGAATTTTACTTCTGAATAACTGATTCTGAGGGTACCCTATCCTATTTTTCATGGGATATTTCTTTGGTCCTTCAGTCCTTGCTTGAGCTATTTAATAATTCCTTGTATTATTTATGAGAAATGCTACTTGTATTCGCAAAAGTGGGGTGTAAATCTAGTACCCTCCAAGGGTTTAGACAACCCTTTTGGTTTTTTAATATTTAAAAAGAGGATTAATAAGATTAGCGTGGGAATTACCGGACCTTGGATGGGTAGGGCGTAAGATTCATACCCACTTTTCGGGTATATAGGTAGCACTGCTCTTCTATTATTTGCTGTTCTAGTTATTATGTTATTGTTCTAACGTAATGAGTGTTGGTAGTATTGCTCTTATATTATTTGCTGTTCTGAATCGTATATTATTGCTCTTATGTAATGAATGATTTGCCAGCTGATGCTTATATACAGAGTGCTGCCCCCTTTTATCTTCTTTTTTTTAATTTTCTTTCAGAGCACCTGGGAAGCAGCTCCGGTTGTTTGACATCAGACTACGTCAGACTGAGATTCACGCATTTGGGTGGAAGCAAGAGAGCAGTGAATCCCAATCCGCTTTAATTAACCAATCGTGGTCTCCAGACGGCTTGTATATCTCATCTGGATCGGCTGATCCCGTGATCCACATCTTCGACATCAGGTACAATACCCATAGTCCCTCGCAATCGGTGCAAGCTCATCAGAAGCGCGTGTTCAAAGCTGAATGGCACCAATCGCTTCCGCTGATGATATCCATTTCGTCCGATCTTAACATTGGACTGCACAAAGTTGGCTAAGGAGTTTGTTTTCTGGAAACCTTCTTGCCGTGCTGTATCTTTTGTAATACCATGTTTTGCACGAAAGTTCCACCCGTTTTTCGATTTTGTAGCTGTGGTTCCGCCTTTTCTCTTTTCATGAATGCCGATTAGGACATTCGTGCATGGGACCAGAAAGCCCTAGCTGGAGTTTTACAGATTATCATTATGTTGGCCTGTAAGTTACAATAGAAGAAAAAACAGGTGGAATATTTTCTTTTGCGGAAATCCCTTCTCTGTATTAGCGAGGGACGACGATTTTGACTGCTTGAACACCGATTTGGAGAGCTCTTCTTAGAGATCACAGATGTTAGAGATGAGATGGAAGGACTGCCGGTACTAGTTGAGGAGAGAAATCAGCATTGTGTTCATGTAAAAGTTCATAAGCTACATTTTTGGTTCCAAAGGTTTAATGCCAAGGAGATAATTATGTTTACTGTTCTCTGATTATGTCAGGATGAATAAGTTTGGTCAAATTACAGAATTGTGGTGAAGCCACTTTTTTGTCTCTGACTCTCAGTTTGTTTCAGTTGAGACACTGGATCTCAACTTTTGTTTAGAATGGATTATTTTTAAAAGAGAAGGATGTAGTATTAGCCTATTCAGTTAAAGGTTTTTTTTTGGTTGTATTAAAGTGTTTATTGGTACTAAAATTATGCTAGAAACTAAGATCAAATCAAATGAAAAAAATCCCTCGGGATGAAGGCGAAATTCAGATTGAACTAAAATTTCTGAGTGAATTAAAATTCAAATTAATTTTTTTTTTTTGTTTGTTATTTATTTTTATAATAATTAATAGAATTGAATATTATTTAGTTCTGCTATTTGTTTAATAGAAAATGAATGGCATGAAAGCTACAGCTTATCTTCGTTAATATATTTTTTTTCTTTACTCTTTTTCTTCGTATGGTAATTTCACTTTGGTGCTAAATTATAAAAATTAAATAAAAAAAATTAAGCATTTAAGGTAAAAAATCATTTGACCTATTCTCTCTTCTCTACATTTGTTGGTGACAAGCTACAAGAGCGCAAAATTTAACCCGATCGCATGGTAATCCTGCCAAATGTTCTGATTTAGTCACAACAACACTATCTTTCAGCTTCTTGGACCTGCTTTCGTTTATCAATGCCTCTGAACGAGTCTTTGACCTCGGACGCCTTTCCTTCACGCCTCGCTTACTTACATCAAAACAAGCAATGAGCTAAAAAATTAATTTCTCAACATCAAGTTACATACTCGAAACAAGCAATAGTGGTAGTTTCTCACATTTTCGGACGTCCCAAGGATTCACAATCAAAACAAGCAAGAGGTCCTACTTCGGAAACTCAAAGCAGCAGCTACAACCCATTTACGTTGAATGCAATTTTGGCTTTAGTCCAGCAGCATAATAGATAACGAATCCGTATTAGGCTTTGCTGTATTTCTCAAAAAAAAAAAAAAAAAAAAAACAATGGGCTTGGGGTCAGGAGTAAGGGGTGGGGCTTCTTTGACTAGTGCGGTGGATCTGGGCCCAGTTCGAGTCGGATCAATTTCGACCTCACGCCTCTTATCCCCAAATCCCTTAATAAATCCCTTAACCCTATCTCTCCGATTCGACTCATGCGCGCGCGCACGCATAGAATCACCTACGCGTCCATTCGGGGGCAACCGTAAAAGCAACCCCCCCACTTCCCGATCCCCCGACGAGGGTTTTATTCTCGCTTGCGCTCTCCGAGATCCTCCCCCACTTCCTCCTCCTCCTCCTCCTCCTCTTCCTCTTCCTCTCGATCCCCCTCCGCTTCCTCCGCCGCCATGGCTTCGCAAGGTACGCTCTCTCGCTCTCTCTCTCTCTCTCTCTCTCTCTCTCGAAAACCCTAATTTGAACTCGAATTCAGCAATTATTAACCTTCGCGTGCGGATTAGCTCGTGTATATGCAGCTTTGAGGACAATCCCCTATTCTCGACTCGGATGCGCGCGTGCTTGCTTAGATTTATGGAAAATCTTTGGGTTTTTTGTCGAATAATTGCACGGATTGGGTTGGGTGGTTGATTAGGAGTGGGTGTTGATCTGAGGTGTATGCTTAGACAGGCTAAAGATGTAGAAATTGGAGAGTTACTTTGAAGGTTGCTTGATTTTAGACGGGTGGCGTGCTATGTTTCAATTTCGAGCACTCGAAAAGTGCATTATATATTTCTAAATCCTTGCCTTATATCGCTTCTCCCAAGTTAAAAGCCTGCATATTGGATGACTTGTAATAAGGCTTCAAGCTTGATTGTGCGGTGATAGTTAAGCAACCATGCTGATCAAATACTTCATTTTTGTAACTGGAACATGGAAATGGGCTTCTTTCTTGATATCTTAGCTTTGAAGCATTATTTGCTTTGTTTTTTATTTTCGACTTGATTTGTATAGTGTAATGTCAGTTTATTTGCTTTGGCCAATTCAGAATTGAATAAGCTTATTGCTTATAATAATACAATTTTCATTCTCCGTGTTTTTCGTCGAGTGAAGTTTTTAGCATATTGCATGAACTTTTTAAACATTGTCTTTTCAGATGAGAACAAAAGCTCCAAAAATGAGGCATCGTCAACCCAAGATCAATCTGGGAGTCGTAGGACTGCATCATCCCCGAGCACTGGGTTTCCTGCAAATCCTTTTGATTTTTCAGCAATGCAGGGGTTGCTTAATGTATGTTCTCTTCCTATTTACAATGTTAACTTTCAGTTATAGGTCATGTTAAATTAGTTTTTCACTTTTGTTGTCAAGTGGTGTGTGTTGATGGGTTCTTTTGCATATAATTTTTCTTATTGTGTATTGAGTATTGACTCATTGTTACTTGTGAATTTAGCCATCAGTCATCTTTTTTGCATTATTATATAATTCAACCCATCAAACCTATATATAGAAGAAGGTTCATTTTGCTTACCAACTGACTGGGTTAATAATATTATTCTCTGTTAATCATCTAGCACTTATTTGGTTTGATCATTAATGGTTTAGTTAAGATTCTTCTTCTTCTTCTTTTTGGGGTGTAACTATGTGTGTTTGTTTAGATCATTTGTACAGTGATACATCTATGATAATTCGCTGGATGGGTTGATCTAATACAGGACCCAACTATAAAAGAGATGGCGGAACAGATAGCGAGCGATCCTGTGTTTACCCAGATGGCTGAGCAGCTTCAGAAAAGTGTTCAAGGTGCAGGGCAAGAGGGTGTACCCCAGTTGAACCAGCAGGAATATATGTCAACCATGCAACAGGTCATGCAGAATCCCCAATTCATAACAATGGCCGAGCGCCTTGGGACTGCTTTGATGCAGGTATTATCAATTTCTAATGGCGTGAATGTACGGATGCCTTGCTAACTTTATGTCATTTGAATATAGGTCCCTTTATATTTTGGATATGGACCCCCAAACTAAAATGTTGTTTGATTTCAATCAGGCTCTATCAGTCTTACTAGTCTGTCAAAGGAAGTCATAGAATATTATGTTGTGTAACAACCGACAAAGTTCATGATATTCTGTTAGTAAAGGTTACAAAAATCATCAAGTTTGGAATTTTCTGAACTCAAGCAGTATCTTATTTGCATCGAGGGGTTCCGAACTTCAGATCCATACTGATTGAGTCTGTTTTTTTGGACTATAATCTGTAGGTTATAGTTGTCCAAACACTTTAACCTTTTATTAGTTTATTTCTGTGCGAGATTTTTGAATTTTCCTGCTTAAGGCATGGGATTTTTGCTGTATAAAGCGCATTTGACCTATGGCAGGATCCTTCTATGTCTAGCATGCTTGAGAACTTAAGCAACCCATCTCATAGAGAGCAGCTTGAGGAAAGAATGACGCGCATCAAAGAAGATCCATCGTTGAAGCCAATTCTTGATGAAATAGAGAGTGGTGGTCCAGCTGCTATGATGAAGTAACTAGTACTAAGCTACAATTCAGTTTGGGCTTTTCCGTAGATACACCTGCAAAATCATCTATTTACATTTATGTAGATAACCCTGTAAATAGTTTCTTGGTTCTTACTATAATACTCTATTAATATGGGTAGTCATTTTATTCATCGGGGAAACTGGTTTTCCATCAAAATGAGTTTTTTCAAACAGGACCATTTTGTAAGCATAGGAGTATGTATTTAAGAAATTTGAAGGTTATACATAAAAAAAAAGTGAAAGCTCAGATATTTCAGGGCTATATGTATGTAAATGGATTATTTTGCAGGAGAATTTGTGTATAGTTCTCATTGCAGTTTGCCATGAAGATAATTTCAAGCTTTCTTTTAATTAATCATTACTTCTTTAAGGTACTGGAATGACCCTGAAGTTCTACAAAAGATGGGGCAGGCAATGGGAGTTGGTTCCTTAGGGGAGGCTGCAACTTCTGCAGAAATTTCTGGGCCTGAAGAAGCAGAAGACGAACCTGCATATGAAGATGAATCTATAGTCCATCACACTGCTAGTATTGGTGATGCTGAGGTAAGCTTTTCTTTTCTTGTAATTTTCTTTTTTTTCCTTCTCAAACAGTGTGAGAGAATGCCTTGACGACTGGAAGTTAGGAATGCAAAAATTTAATTCTTTGAAGTCAAGAGTGCAACACTGCACATACAAGCCATCTCGTACCTCTATTTTTAGTTTAACATAGTACAGTTGGGTATGCACAGACCTTTCTGCAGATCTGATGCAGACCACATGGTAGGCATGACTTTACACTTTGAACTTTTGAAGTATCAATGGATGAACTCCCACAGATGAGAAATTAATGCCTCTACTTAAGGCTATCATGTCAATTACCATCTCCTCTGGAAACATGTTGTTTGCTGTTATTGTATTTAACCTGTGATTAATAGTCTTTTCAAATCAGTTGTAATCCTTAATTATTAATTCTAGATTTTTTCTTTTTTGTTTATGCTAGTCAAACTAAATCCCCTTTTGTGGTTCCTGCATAGACAGAAGTGCCTGGGTACCGAAAGAACATAAAGGAATCAACTTTTGAACCTAACATTTTTTTTTAATTGAACAGTTAACAAGTTCATGCTGTTATTGCATCTCTCTAATGGTTATGTGTTTTTTGTTATGTTTTGTTTTGTTTTACTTCAAAGCACCATTAATTCTTTGCGTATGCATGTCATTGATGTAACTAATTTTCTCGAATTCCTTCCAGGGTTTGAAAAAAGCTTTGGATTCTGGAGCAGACAAGGATGAAGAAGACTCTGAGGGGCGAAGAGCTTTGCACTTTGCTTGTGGTTATGGTGAGGTATGACGCAGTTGATAATCTTGCATTCCTTTATTCTTGTCATAAATGTAATTCTTTTTTTTTGTGTGTCATAAATGCAGTTGATAATCTTAAGTTTTGATTTCGAAATCTAACTAATAATTATTTTTTATTTTAGTATTTACCCGCTGGGTTTTGACAAAATTAAACAGTTTCGTTCAAATAGTTGTTGAGTAGTCTGTCAACTTATTCTGTTAGATTGCAGAATTTTCCGTTAGGTTGCAACTGAGTGACAGTTGAATCTGTAAGGTAAAGTAGTAAAATCAATATTCTTAAGGCACCCATTTTTAAAAAATATGCTGTGGTTTAGGTAAGATCTCTACGTTTTTAACCTAGTATATCAATTTATTGCTTTGAGACCTAAGAAATATATAAAATGGAAAATATTTGTTGTCGTCTAAAGGGTTATTAGTAGATAGATACTTGTCTTAGCACTTTCTTTTATTCTCATGTTGTTGATGAGTTAAATGTTGAAATGAGGTGTTCGGTTTTGATTTCTCAGGTAAAGTGTGCTCAAATTCTTCTCGAAGCAGGGGCCGCAGTGGATGCATTGGACAAGAACAAGAACACAGCACTGCATTATGCTGCAGGTTATGGGCGGAAGGATTGCGTCGCACTTCTGTTAGAGCATGGCGCTGCCGTGTAAGTGAACAATCTGAATTTCACCTTCCTATCTCTCTCTTTTAGGCAAAATTACATGAGCATACCTCTGTCTCCCTAGCTCTCCTAAGTTGCAGTATCATGGAATTCCCCTTCTAGATATCAAGGGATATATGTACTATTTTGAATACATTTCAACGATTTTGACTGGTATGTCAGAAACTACCCACTGATTGTTTTATTCACCAACTTTTGTGTGGTGACAGAACTCTCCAAAATTTGGACGGGAAGACGCCTATTGATGTCGCCAAGCTCAACAACCAAGAGGAAGTACTCAAATTGCTCGAGAAGGACGCTTTCTTATAAATTATTATTGCTATGTTTTCTTGGATAAGGGCATACTATGTCAATTTCATATGCAACTTAAAGTTTATGTTTGCAATTGAAATCTACTTCCTTTGGATTTTTTTTTTTTTTTTTTTCATTGAACTGTTATTTCTGCACACTGGTTGTAGAAAGTGTCATTTTAAAGTGAACCATCTCAGTTGCTTGTACTTCTTGTTACTTGTTGCTACAATTTTTACAGTGTATTTCATTTTCTGCAGTTAAACGAGTCAACAGTGAATAAGCTTGAAGGGCAATCTGTGCAGAAAATCTAACTTATTGGAATTTGCAAGCTTTTTTTTTTTTTTTCTTCTTTCGTCGTCTGTATTCTTGGATTAAGCTTTTCTTTTTGTTTTTTGTTCAGGGAAAATGCTGCCTGTACGCCCAGTAGTAAGCACTCTGACGCTTCCAAAGAAAAACCATCGTTTTAGCTGTACCATTATATCATCATAGCTTTAACAGATTTTTTTTAAAAAAAAATTTCCTTTTTGGAGCTTTTAAAACATTGGAAATGGAAATATTTAGACTCCTAGATCGAGCCCAAGCTGGACCTGAGAAAACTCTTATCTTACCTCAGCTGTCGATACCTCGAATGCTGATCTATGAGCTCAAATGTTTAAGCCCCAGTTCCATAGGAACATAAGTAATTTTTATGTTCCAAGATTCCAACAAATTTTTGGTATGGGGCCACTCATTTGTTCCACAAAAGCAAAAATAAATAAATAAATAAATAACAAGAGAGAGAGCTGTTCATATTATGCCATGCTCTGATCCACAAGTCGGGTAACGTAAATATAACAAAATGATTCACTTCTAGAAACCTCACGCCAATCAAACATTGTTACAAATTAAACATTCCTACATAGTGAAAACTAGTTAAAGTTACTCATACACCATTCTTTTTATCTTGTTGGAGTTATTAAGATGTCGTCGATCCAAACTCACCAATGTCATTGGATTGAACTTACCAAGCTAACACCAAAATTTGACTAGCTCATTTTATGGAACCCAAAAGTATATAACAGCTAGGTTTGGAACGCAAAACATCTCCTACCCATACTCATCACAACCACAGCTCCACACCATGTCTCGCGATAACAATACGGAGGATAGAAACAGTAAACTACTTCCTCGTAAATGATAAAAAAAAAAAAGAATAGAAGAAATAAGCCTTCATTCTAATTCTATAAAAATGCGCGCCACCGCAAAAATCCCACCAGCAAAAACAGAAGTAAATAGCTCGATTGTCTGCTAAACGGCACAAACCATTGGAAGAAATGAGCTCTTTAATAGGAGTCTAAGATGGAAAAAGCAAAAGCAGAGGAAGCTAACACAGGCGTTTTTATGCAGATTTCGCCTTAATCTTTTTCACCCTCGAGTACAGGAAAACTCCAGCGAGTGCCACAGCAGTACCTGATATTGTAGTATATTGAAAAGAGCCATGAAATAAATATCGAGACACCAATTAAAGGACTGTTAAGACAAGCTCGAGCTTGGGCATTAGTGCTGTTTGCGTAAAGCTTTTAGATGAATCATTAACAACCCTTTTCATTGAAATCGCTGAACAGCTTTATCACTGCAGCGAAAGTAGAAGATTCATATTAAAGCATATATAGCTTTGAGGTGCAGAAGCTTATTGCAACTTCTCGCTGCAGCAAAAGTTCCTAGCTTGCCAAACACCTTCAAGGACCTTGCCGCTGCTTCTCAGAGTGAGAAGCTGTTCGAGAAATTGTGCCAAATGGATACTGAATCTAGGATGTTTTTGATTATTCAACAATAGTATGGCAATAAGAAACTCACCAAGAGAGTTAATAGGTGAAACAGGAGTCCTGAAGAAGAGAACTGAGGTCACAATGACCACCACCCGCTTCACACAGTTGCCGACTGAGTGGGTCACAGGTGATACCCTTGCCAGTATCATATAAGAAACCTAATGCAAAACATTTCAAGCCACTAACTAAATTAGCCTTCATGAAGGGAAAGAGTAGAATTAGTTGAGCATGAAACTTGCAACAAGAAAGGTAGCTAGTAGGTCTCTTGCTTTGGAGAGACAGAGATGTCAGAGAATAATGATGTTAGTAGTAGCAAAGCCATGCGCAATGGAAAACAAATATTCCTCCCAAATCAGCTTCTTCACCATCAGTGCATGCATGATGTATAGACAGACCTTACGATGCTTCATTTGATGAGAAGTCTAAATGCTATATGAGAGTTTTAATCACCACTCCTTTGTCTGGGAATATAATAACCATACCCACTCGTTTATCCTTCCAACGGACTCTCAGGTCAAGCATGGAGGAAGACAAATTTGACAAGGCTTTCGCCTGTTAGGTTAATAATGCATCAAATAATCCCCATCTATTTTATCACCTGATTAGCCAACACGATTAGTTGATTACCGTATGTTTATCATAACAATCTTATTGTTGTCGAACAAACCGGCAAAAATAACTGTTGATTATTCAGGAGTAAAAGATTTCCTACATATAGTGCATCACCAAGAAAAAGGACAACAATACTAAGCAAAGCAAACTGGTTGAGAAAGCATATTTCATCCACGCAAAAGGAGAAAAGTAACATAGATCTTAGAGCGTTTCACCTGTTGATAAGCATGAAAGCAGATAGCAGCTAGGAGAGACCTCACATAAAGCTGCTTTAGATTCAGTCCCTACAGGACAGCAAAAAATTGTTAGAATTTCAAAGAGAGCAACAGATAATTGAAAATGCACAAAATAATACTCACAGCAGATTGCACAAATGAAGGAGTAAATTTGACGCCTTCGACAAACAGGGTTATGGGAGATAGTAGGAAAAATGACATGATCGTGATAATTGAGAAGAGGTTGATGTTGTCCAGAGATTCCTGAAAAGGAGAAAACAAATGATTGAGAACAGAAACTCTAAATGCTGCATTAAAAGTTGCTTAATGCAACTTCCAGCACCAATACTAGCATAAAGATTAAAGAAATATTCCGTTTTTATACAAAATCTACAAAGCTATCTATTTCTATTTACATATATACTCCTGAACAATCTGAATGACACATGCCCTTGTACCTGGCGGCATACCCACTCCACTCCTATAAAATAAAACTAACTCTCGTCATTGGATGACTCCCTAAGTTCTAGTAAGGGTGTTTGTAAGCAAATGTACTTTCAAGGGGTATACATTAATTTAAGGGGATGTTTGGTTCAAGATTTGTAATATTCCGGGAACGTTATATATTTTATATTTGGAATGACGAGTTTGTTACTAATTTATCGAGCCACTTGGGTTGGGAGGTCGTTAACAACTAGTACATCGTTATTAATGGACTATTAATGATTCCCAACGAGCATGAAACGAGAAGGCCTCCTAACCCATGATAATCTAGTATTCCTACCATCTAGGAATCTACAATGATACATATATACTACTTCCCTAACACATTTTATAACTACCCAGCATGAGCCAGCTTGAGTTGAACGATAATGATTTGGATATTTTCAATATAAAATATGGAGGATTACGGGATTATTTCAAACCGTGAAGCAAATGGGCCCTAAGGGTTTTGGCATAGTGTATATATGTATATGAATGATCTTGAAAGGATACATATCATACATGTATAAAAGCCCCAAGAAAAGATCAGTACATTAACAGATTGATGAAATATGCCAATCAAGAAAGAAACTAAACAAACTTTGTTAGGAAAAGAAAAAAAAAAAAGAAAAAATCTAGATCACCTCTTTCTTAACCATGAGTTTCTTGCTGAGTACGTTGCGGGACTGGAAGGTCACATTGGAAGCCATTGCACTCCAAAATCCAGCCCTACATAGACAGTCAAGGGTTCATAAATATGATGCATGATCCAACAACTAAAATAAGCTATAATGTTTCTCAAAAAGACAAAAGGAGAGAGAAAGAGAGAAGATACGGTGAATTTTCTCCATATGAGGCACCAATTATTAATGGCACGCCTACAAAATACTACCATATTGTTTATTTCATTTGATATTTGGTCAGGAGGTTGTGTTTGTTGGCATAAGGAGATTGGACTAAGTGTAAATTTGGAATTCATGACAAAGTTAAAAAACAAAAATTTCTATTATTTCTTCTTGCTAATTGGCAATTAATATACTTCGTTCATGCATGGACATTATGCAATGAATGGATAATTTGTCCTGATGAATAATGAAAGATTCTCTTTTGCTGGTTTATTATATTGTCAGAATTTTCATGTCCAGTCTGTAATAACTCACAGGAAATAACTGTAATATAATAAGAATGATTGAATGATTGAATGAAGTCGTACAAGCACCTATGCGCACATACATTAACGCATGTAATAGTTGTTGTATGCTTTAGTATATGAGACTATATAACGTATTGATCCAAGATAGGATGGTCATGTTCATATTATGCTATCGTTTGTATTGTCCATCAGTTTTCATGCTTCATGAATCACAAATTTGAGGGCCTGACTCATGAGCCATACCAACTATCAAGCATCGTCTCATTTTTATTCAAGTTTCATAACGATTCCCTCTCAAGCTCATTAAGGCATAGAGGATCTGAAGGCCAACTTATCACATTCGCTAGAACAACTTGGTCTGCATCTAGATATATATTTTTCCCTTTGGAATACTGGACAAATTGGACCTGCCCAGCATATTGATACACTGTACTGGAATAGTAAGCCACCGGTTAAGCACAGCACCAACGCTTTTGAGCATTGGGAACAAACAGAAAAGCTTTGAGCATTATAAACAAACAAATTTCCATTTAATTTCCTTCCATTATAATTTATAAAGCTTACGTACAACTATTAATTGCTTACCAATTAAAAGACGCTTCAGTGAGCGACGCCAATGCCACACCACCAACAATTGGCATAATAGAGAACAAAACCCAGACTGTAGGCAACTGTAACACAGGAAAAATTATTGGCCGAAGGAGTGAAAAATAGTATCAAAACTGCAGATTCTCTTATAAATGCATACTATGCTACTAGCTGGTTGTGCGGTTGTGCAAGAAACATGCTTAACATCTGAAGGAGACAATATGTACATGTATAAAAGTAAGCACTAACAGAACAATGCAATTGCATAATCCTTCTAGATCCATGGTTCTACAAACTACATTATCAGCGCCAGATGCAATATCTCTGGATTTCTCTAATTCATTGTAAAAACATGTGGGTGTGTGGTTCAAGTATTACACAACTGCGACTGGCAAGGAATATGATATGTACAATTAACTGAATCACATCTGACAATGTTAAAACAACCTAGATCCTATTTCAGCCCAAGTCTTACATGCAAAATGGGGTTCGATAACATCACTTCATTAGTTTCTAGCAATAGGATCTAAATTTGAACAAAAAGTGCTCATCAGACACCAGCCAGCTATGTCCGAGTCACTTTCCAAGACAATATTCCATTGTCTAATCTCTCACCAGTATCAAAAGTAAGCACATATAAATTACCTCTCCAAGAAACAAGGCAGAAAGGAGAACTGAGAAGAAGGGCTCCATAGCTTTGATGGTGTGTGTAAATGAGACAGCAACCTTTCCCAGACTCATATTAGTGAAGAGATTGCCCATGGTATGGACAATAGCCAATGGGAGGATAGCTACAAGCTGAAAATTAAATAAGGAATTTAGAGAAAAGAAATTTCAAGTCTAATATAAATCAATTTGATTCTCATTATCTTTATCTAAGCATCTGCTCGTACCTGTGCAGATGAAATCTTAGGTCGCTTGTGAAGATTAGTCAGCCACATGAATAAGACAAGCACAGACCCAACAGTAAACTGAACTGTTGTGACGGTTATTGGGTATGGGAAAACCTTGAGAACCTGTCATATACAGAGAAAGGGCCAGAAGTCTGTTAGATATGTAAGACATATAAAGCCAAAGTGAGGTGAATATTTTGTTAGCAAATAAATTAGCTTTGATGAAGTAAACTCCGAAGTTAGCCAGATCATCTAGAAGGCTAATAATAGTGTGCTGGCTACTTGTTACAATCAACTGCAGGGTGAGAAGGCGTTCAGCCAGCTAGTCAAACAAACTAGTCATTCCAATTTTTTTGTTTTTCCCTCTTTCGTCCTTACTCCTATTTATGGCTTTCCAAGTTTACCAAATAAGCAAGGACATGAGGCAACATGAATTCTACAGCTAGCGGGACAACTCATTTGATCTTCCTATAATTTCATAACCTGCAGTAATAGCATATAGAATTTGATATAATTGATAGGAGCAAAACCTAATGCTCAAAACACATGGACCAAGAGCCCGCACAACAATCCCAGGTTTTCATGCCAGAAGCCAATATGCATAAGCTAGATAGATAGATAGATAGGTGAATAAATATATAGCATAGCAGGGAACACATTGTTGACTTCTTTGTTTGTCTAAAGGTCAGATCCACACTAAATATAAGCTTCTCTATGTGCTCTCATTCTTAGGGTCAAAAAACAAGAAAAATGGAAAAATGTTCCCACACAATACTCGCAACAAATTGGTAACTAATAATGTCAAATATTCATGAGTAGAAAAAAAGGGAAACGACTATACAATAAGGTCTCAAAATAACGAATTATATACTGGTAACAAATCATGCAGAGCAGTAGCAGAGAACAAAGTCTTCAAATAAGGGGCGGGCTGCTAAGAAAGAACAAAGAAAAAGACATGGCTACTGACTCATGTGGAAGCATGCATAAAAATGAATACAGCTTAGGTATAGAATTCAAAAGATCCTGTGCCATATATAAGGGATTCAAAGAGCAAAATTACCATAATAAATGTGTTTTCTTGCTCCTATTTCAAGGTTTATGATCACTAAGATTATTTAATAACCTACTAAGCAAGTTTACACGAGACGCAGTAAATAACACTTTCATCTAAAGTTTTCTTGCTATCTGAGCTGAGTGACCCACGTGAGTGCAAAGTAATGCGATCTCTCTTAGTTTCTATGAAGTTGATTGTAACGCTTACGCTAAATACATGCAAAGATGGGGGGGGGAAGAAAAAGAAAAATAAAGGATAATAGATTAGCTCCATGTATGATATCGAGATAGATCAGGAGAGAAAGAACAGCAAAATAAAATAGAATAAAAAGGAAACATAAATATGCGAATCAGTATATCAAGTAATTCAAAACATTACTAATGGATACGGATCGAATCAAGCATTAAGAGATCTATGCAAAGGAATACCCTGATCGGAGCTAATAAACCTACATTCCATACACAATTAGCACAGATCGAAGAAAGAA
Organism: Aechmea fasciata; assembly: GCA_025177825.1. NCBI lineage: Eukaryota > Viridiplantae > Streptophyta > Magnoliopsida > Poales > Bromeliaceae > Aechmea > Aechmea fasciata. Next base: position 6,926,177 of record CM045934.1, read on the forward strand.
GAGTACTAAAACGAAGAAGAAAAAGAAGAAAAAGCGATGTAACCTGCTTGTTGTAGATGTTGAAGTAGATATTGAAGAGATACCAGAGCCCGAAGAGGGATCCGAGCTGCAGCGTCCGAAGCAGCGCCCCTCCACCTGCCGCCGCCGCCTCCTTCGCCGCAGCAGCTGCTGCGGGCGGCGTGTCGGGGATCTCGCCGGCGCCGTCACCGGGGACGGAGCTACTGCTCGCTCGGGCTACGAAGCCTCCATCCGCCGCGGCGGAGATCCTCCGCCGATCGGAGACAAGGAGGAGCGGCGAGAGGCCACCGGCGGAGGAGAGCGGCGCCGGCGCCGCCGCCACGGCGAGGCGGCGGGGGAGGTGGAGAGGGAGAGGGAGAGGGAGAGATCGAGGAGAAGAGAGCCTACGGGGTTTGAGGTTGAGGAGGGGAGCAGGGGAGGAGACGATCCCAAATGCCGAGCTCTGCATCGTCGTCGTCCTCGTCTTCTTCGCTTGCGATTGGATTCAGGGAGTAGGTTTTTATTTCTCTCCTCTCTCTCTCTCTCTCTCTCTCTCTCTCTACAACTACTACTGCTTCGGCGGGGGCGAATCGGGGCGGAGAATACGAGAAGAGCCGTTCAGGCACATATTTTCTTTTTTTTTTTCAAAAAAAAATTATTTAAGCAAAATGCAGTAATAATAATGAGCTGCAAAAAATACCCTCGAATATACGTGGAGCGATGCGCAAGGTGGTAATTATTGTGTGCACTCCGTGTACCGTGAACTACATGGATAAAATTCAGCAATAGCTTAAAATTAAAATCTTTAATATTATTTTATTGTATTCGAAAGATCCACATATCTTAAGTATGACTATGAGTTTTAGAAACTAATTCTAGCATTATTCTTTTCCGCATTATTAGTTTTGATAATATGTTTCTAAACAAAATTTAAAATTTTTTAAAACTTTATTATTACACGTTATACATCCAAAATTCTTTTATTAAATTACTAACCTTTTAAGACTATTTCGTACATTGGGTATCAAAATTGGTTTGAGATAGATTACACATAGCTAGCGGTGTAATGCACCGGGCTTAGGCAATAAATTCACCTAACAAAGCGAGCCGAAAAGTTTGAACAGAACCTGATTGGGCGGTGCACAGATGACGTGGTGCACCGAGTGCTCAATTGATTTCTCGGTTGTTTGGTCCGGAGATTGACAGATCGTAGGTGATTAAAGTCATGCTATGTTGCTATGCTGCTGCACATCCTTATGCAGTAAACCGGGTGTAGAACATTAGGGTGATCCGAGGAGGAAAACTCCTTTAATATCTTATCGGTATCAAAGATATCTATGCTTTTGCAATCTCTCGTAATTATCACTTTTTAGTTGTGTGGCGTTTTATCTTGTAGGGTCGTTCGAACCTAAAATTTTGAAGAAAATAGGAGTCTGAAATGAAGGCGTTTACTACTTTTATTCTACTACTTATTTTTCAGGAGACTCCTAAGTTAGGTGCTAGATAAAGTAGTGAATTTTGAAAAAAAGAATAGATACGACAAGGCGGGTTAACGACTGCAAGTCGACTGGCGTGCCTTTCCCTACAGGGATTGAAGGTCGAGAGGGGGGGAGAAAGCAGATCAGCGCGCTAAAGACGCGACGGTGGCTCCATACGGCATAAATAAAATAAGTAAAATAGGTATGGATACCAATTTTATTTATTTAATAGAATGTTCAGTCCTTCGGTTCCCCCCTTAGCAAAGGGCAGAACTAGAGTATTAGTATAAGGGGGTGCCGCACCCCTTTAACAACCCTTGGGGAAGGAGTTATTATACATTGCTGTGTTGCTAAGGGGGAAGGATCCCCTTAGGTAACCCCCTTATTGACTAGCTCCACTAATGTTCTTCTTTGGACATTAAACTCTTTTAAAGTCTTTTGTTTCACACTTTTTGACTCTATTAAACAGATATATTGGTAAAATTCATACCAATGCCAGAGGCGAACTAGAGCAGAGGAAGGCCCTCATCCCGACTCAGTCACTCACTAGTGTTCGTTCCCTCGGGATGACCTTAACCTACTTGAAATTGGATATAATTTTTCTTAGGTGAATCCTTTCTCATTATATATACTCATAAAAGTATAGTAGCCCTAGCCATTATGATATGAGTATGATCGCTCTCGTACTCATAAGTTGTTTTCGATGATAAAGCTTCCGAATCGACGATCCATATCGTTAAATATTATTTAAAACATTTAAAATGTCTAAAAATCAAATTTTATAATTTTTCAACATTATTTACCTTATGATTAAAATGTCACAAAATTGATAATTTTTAACGACCGGTATGAGATATTTACTAATTTAACAATATAAAAAAATTAAAATCAATTAAATTTTTGATAAAAAATTCTATTCACTATATAGATAAAGATCAATTATTCCAATCTTAAATTAAAGGATCTCATCATCCATTTTTAAAACATCGTTCGATTTTGATTGTCCATTTTATACTCGCTTGATGAGCTTTATTATGATTTCGAAAAATTACAAAATTTATTTTTTAAAAGTTTCAAATACTCTAAATCATATTTAACGGAGTAAACCGTCGATTTGGAAGCTCTATCATTAAAAACAACTTATGAGTACGAAGTGCTTTATACTAATAAAAGTATAGTAGCCCTAGCCGTTATATATAATATATATTTTAATTATATAAAATAATATATATTATGTATTTTAATTATATATATATAGAATTTAGATTATATATAGCTATATATATATTATATATATTATGTATTTTAATTTTATATATATCTATACTATATATAAAAGCATGTATATTTAAATTTGGGTCTGTCGACAGACACATTTATTGGCGGGAAAATTAGCGCCCATTTTTTTCTTTCCCTACGTAAAATTTTAAATATACGAATAAGAATAGAAATAGGAACGTAAAACGTAAAGGGATATGCGTACACTTTTATACTTATAAATTTTCAATCATTGAATGAAAGCATATGCGGTTAAGATGATTCCGGCTAAAAAGATAGTGGTCTTCTAGAATTAAGTGGGTGGTAGGTTGAATAGTATTGTCTAACAAGCAAAAATAGTGAAAAAGGTAGAGTATAAAGAAGCCTATACTAAATATAGTAGTTGAACTCCTATTATATAGTATTTATAAATAATATATTAATATAATAGTATATTTATATAAAAATAAATTATATATAGATATAGAGTCAAGTTTCGACATATTTATTTTTGATGATGGAGCGTCTAAATCGACAATCGGCATTATTGAACATGATCTATACCGTTTGATGTATCTAAAAATCAAATTTTATGTTATTTCGATATTATTCTCTTATCCATCAAGTAGATACAAAAATAAATAGTTGAAAATAAATATTCTTTAAAAAATAATGACATATAAGTCTTGTAATCAAGATCAAGAGTGTAGATCTTATTGTAAATAGTTTAAAAAACTTTCTAAATAAAATTCAATTGATTTTGATATTTTTACGTCGTTAAACGAAAAAATATCTCATATTAATTATTAATATTATAAATTTTAAAACTTTTCGATCATTAGATTAATGATGTTGAAAAGATTTGAAATTCAATTTCTTAATACTTTAAGTAGTATAAATCATATTCAACTATCATCGTAAACAAATAGGTGAGACCAAATTTATTTATTCGATATCATTCTAGCTCAACTCAATAGATATGTGCCCCTGTAACACACACACAAAAAAAAAAAAAAAAAAAAAAAAAAAAGAGGAGAGGGAGGTCCATGCGGTCCATGAGGTGGAGTGGACCTCGTGGACTGCGTGCTGCAAAAAGATCTCAATTAAATTAAATTTTAGTTTTAAAATATTTAATTGTTTTTTATATTATAAGTGGTGTATGACATTACGAACACACCTGGTGCAGGTAATAAGTAATAACGTCTTCTCAAGAGTCACGAGAATCCGAACCCTCCCTAAACCCTCCCTCTCCGATTCAATTCCTCGATTCGGCGGCGCCAGGTAGCATCGTCGTCTTCAAGAGAGAGAGAGAGAGAGAGAGAGAGAGAGCATCAATGGCGATGACCTCTACAGTACGAGGGGGGGAAGAGGAAGGGGCGACGACGAAGGGGGAGGTGGCGCTGGAGCGGCTGCGTTCGGCGGATCCGGCGCTCTACCTATCGCCGTCGCCGGAACTCTCCGCGCTCGCCCGTGCCGCGTCGAGCCACCTCTTCTCGTCGCTGGTCCCCTTGTGCCCTAACCCTTCCATCGACCGCCTTCTCGCCGGCGAGGGCTTCGACGCCGAGCAGGTGTGGTTCCAGGTCGACCTTCTCTCCCGCCCCCTCCTTGCCCTACTCCGCCGCGAGCTCCGCCGCTTCGAGCGCGATCCCCCCTCCTTTGCCCCCATGGAGAGTGTCGGAGGTGGCGACGGGGGAAAGGAGGCGGCGGAGGAAGAGGAGGTTGTAGGTGACGATCGATTTGATGCTGAGGATGATGAGGAGGAGGAGAGGGAAGAGGGCGATGGAGATGATGATGAAGATGAGCGAGAGGATGATGATGATGATGATAAGGAGGAGGAAGGGGAGGAGGAAGAGGATGAGGATGAGGAGGAAGGTGGCAAGAGAGTGGGAGTTGTGGAGGATCGATTCTTGAAGATTAAGGAGTTGGAGGAGTACCTAGAGAAGGGTGAGGCGGAGGAATATGGTGAACAGGAGCTGGGAAGCAGAAATAGAGACAAGAAGAAGAGAAAAGCCAATGAGGAAGATGAAGATGAAGATGATGATGAGGATGAACAGGGAAGTGAAGAGGAGGAAGATGGTGAGGACGATTTGGATGTAAGAGTTCTATTTTTCCCCTTGTATTATCATGACTCGTATTTATCGTAAAATTAAGTCATGTTTTTCAATTTTTGTTCAATAATTTGAGTTCCTAGTCATGTTTTTACAAACATTATACCTAACAAACAGGTTTCTCCTCGAATAAGGACATTGTCGGGATAGTTTGTGAATGAGAGAAATGTATTACCAAATGATGCCGAGTGTTGGTAGGAAGATTAAGATAAGCAGGTTTCTTGTTAGTTCTTCAAGGTTTATGATGTGAGTGATGCAGTATGAGAAAATGGTTTGGTCAAATGAATTATTTGATCACACCCTCTGGCTTCTATTGACCGCTAGTTACTGTTGTGTTTGAAAATAGCTGAAAATTGTGAAATACATTCAACAGAATTACAGACCTTTATGTTAACACTTTGGTAGAATCTCTCTTTTAATTCTTTAATATTGTTTTGTCGCTTTAATTCAGTTGGAGGATTTTGATGATGATGCCAGTGCAGAAGCAGATGGTGCTGAAAATGCAAGGTATTTCTTTTTGCATAATCCCTTGGAGCTGTCATTTTGTACTTACATGTATGCTATACTTTTCCAAAAGACCATCACCTGAGCTGAGATTGAGTGTACAATCCAGGTACATGTGTTACTCGTGCCTTTGTTGCTTAAATTGTCTGATAGAGTTGCGGATGGTATAAACTAAAAAAAACATACAAAAAACGAAAAAAACCATTTGCATGACATATCGAAGTACCTAAGAAACATATAGTTTGCGATGAGTTACTGAGCAAACTAGTCCACTAACCCCCTGCCCCCATACAAAACATTACAACACATCGCACTCACATATGTGGATAGAATATGAAGGGGAAAAAAAAAAGAGATCAAGAATAAATTAGCTTTTTGTGAAAATAATAGTGTCTAGTTGTGTAAGTGATTATTGATTCATCTTGTATTCTTTTAAGAAGGGAAGCAGTTCTTCAAAGTTATGCTATTTGGGAAATATTCTATAGATAATTGCAGGGATTTATTTTATGTATTGCATATAATCATGATATTTTACTATTTGGCATGTTTTTGGAAATCCAGAATGTGATTTTTTATAAACTTCAATAATATTTCATCAACTCTTATGTTGATCTCTTACCAGGGAAGACTGCATAATGTCCCTTACCTTGGTTGTTCGATTATTAAACTCAAAGCAATAGAGTTAGTCTAGTTGTTGTGATGCCTATCTGTACTATAACATGGAGAAAAATTATGATTTTTCTTGTATTTGATGTGTGCCTTAATGTATAATGTTTCACTTTTGCTAGAGTTTTAACGTAAGAATAAGATCTTTAATAACGTGAAAAGGGTGCTGCAGATATGAAGACTTCTACGGAGGAAAAACCAAGAAGGGACATGACAAGAAAGATGGTGGTAAAAAGAAGAAAAGTTCTTCAAAGAAAGTTCAATTCCTTGATGACTCGAGGGACATGGAAATGGATGCTGAACAAGATGATCATGATGAAAACGTTTGCACATAGGACTATTTTTACATTTCATTGAATACTAAATTTGTGAATAGAATGGTTCACAAGGTATTCATTACTTCATATTTTCTTCCTTCAGGAGACAAAGGTTTTGTCGACTCATGAGAAGGAGCTACAGAAGATGCGGTTGAAAATAGAGCAGATGGAGAAAGCAAATTTGGAACCTAAGTCCTGGACTATGCAGGGAGAGGTATTTATGATATCATTTTCTTTCCTGTCTTCTCTCATTCATGTTGTAGCTTTGGACGGAGTACGATCCAACATTTTGGTATGATTTGCCAATTGAATAAACTTCATAATTTGAATGTGTTTAGAAGTATTATTAATAGTTTTTTGTTATGTGGTAGGTTACTGCTGCCAAAAGGCCCAAAAATAGTGCTCTTGAGGTGGACCTTGACTTTGAGCACCGTACGAGACCTGCTCCTGTAATCACAGAGGAAATCACAGCTTCTCTTGAAGAGATGATCAAGAAAAGGATTATTGAGGTAATGGATAATTGTTTGTGGAATATTTGGCCTCCTTTGTTTTCAAAATTTTTGGTGTGTTCTTCATGTTTTGATGGGTGCTTGATGTTAACCAAAATACTTGAAAAGCTGGCATGAAAGACGAGCAACCAAACATCAATGATGAAGAAGAATGAAATGGTCCAGATATCTTGTTGCTTGCAGTGTGTTTAATAACTTGCATTGATCAAGAGCCAGCAGGCATTTTTCCTCTTTGACTTTGGTGAATTTGATGGTTCATTGTTGTCTCTTCTTTCTTTCTTCATTCAACACAGAATCTTTTTGATGATGTTCAAAGGGCCCCTGTTTTGCCATCTAAAGCACCAAAGGAGCACAAGGAGCTGGTGAGTGTTTCTTTTTATGCACCAATTTTATTGTATATTAAGTTCTTTTCTTCTTTTACGGGCCGAGGTGCCTACCCAAATGTACTTTGTTTTAATTGGCAGGACGAGAACAAGAGCAAGAAGGGCCTCGCCGAAATTTATGAGGTTCGTAATCTTTAGAAAATACTTCCTTTAGAATTTTACATGAATTAATATATCGGTAAAAATTTCTGCTTTTGATTTTTTTTTTTGATTTTTTTTTCCTATGCTATATTCAGGAAGAATATGCACAGAAGACTGGTCTTGCTTCAGCTCCTCTTTCCGTATCAGATGAACAAAAGAAAGAGGTATGGGTTATCCTTCGGAAAGCACGATTAACAAGCAGTAGTGTTGTGAGTTTGCTAAAAGAACTATACACTTGTAGTTCCTTCATTGATATTAGGGTATTGAATTGTATTTAGAGTGAAGCTTTTTGTTTTAGTATTTTGCTGAAGAGAAGAGTAAAGATTCCTTAATCTCGTTGGTTCTGTTCTTTTCTGGTCTTAGCAAGAGGTAAGATAGAGTTGAGGATGGTCATTTAACTATCACTGTGTAAGTCATGATATAAGTCCAAGTCTTTTTACATCCTTTTACACTGTTATTTCTTTTTCTGCTTTTTCCTCCCTCTCTTTTGGATCATTGTCAGTCATCAGTTACTGACCATTGTTTTGGTGGGAAGATCAAAGGGAACTCTGTTTCTCCCCTTTATTTTGCCAGACAGAGCAAAAAGATGTTAGCAATAGTTGCTAGCCCAAAAGCCACTATTCTAGGCAATTCCTAGGATCGGTATTACCCACTTTTTCCTTAGCTACCTTTGTTATCCAGTAATTCTTTATCGTCCTTGTTACCCAAAAGATTGATCCCATAGGAAACAGGCTCAGAAATGTATTCAACACTCTTGGTCACATGCATAATGAATTTCAAAGCCGGGGGAATTTTCCGTAGAAACGGACACTGGAGAATCATGCACAACCATGCACACACTTAAGATCATCAGTTCTAGCTCTCACATTAGTCATCACAATATTGCATGCATATAACAAGGCAACTTAGCTCTTTGTATATTCCCTTATCATAATTGGTTTATTATGTTTTACAACCCTAACGAGAGACTTACTACTTTATATTCTGTTTTTCACATCTTACTGTTCTTTTGCATCATTGATAATTCTTTTGCTTAGGCAAGTGCTTTGTTCAAGAATATCTGTTTGAAGTTAGACGCCCTGTCTCACTTCCACTTTGCTCCAAAGCCGGTATGTAATAGTACCAACGTTGTTGCATATTGTCTATTAGAATTTCTAAGATGTTTTTTTTAGATTTATTAATTAAACAGAACCTTTGCAGGTTATTGAAGACATGTCCATACAAGCAAATGTTCCTGCCCTAGCAATGGAAGAGGTAAATGAACTTCTGATAGTTTTGTTGTTCCTGTCTCCTTGAGCTTTATTAACAGTAATAGCCGATGGTATAGATTGCGCCTATAGCTGTCTCGGATGCTGCGATGCTTGCTCCTGAAGAGATTTTTGAAGGAAAAGGTGATATAAAGGCAGAGGGAGAGCTCACCCAAGCAGAACGGAGAAGAAGAAGGGCTAACAAGAAAAGGAAATTCAAAGGTAATCTCTTTTTCTCACTCTTAAATATGAAATAACTAAATTTATGAGAGTATATGTGTGAAAAGTGGAAGCATATAAAAATCTGTAACTACAATTTTAGATTTTAAAGGGTACACAATTAGTAGATAATTTTATAATGGTTTATATGTTAAAGGATGAGAGTATACAGATAAAAAAGAAGAAAATTACATATAAAAAAATGGTGATGCAATCACCGAACTGCACTTTTCTTTTCTTGTCGGTAAATCTAATTACGGATTTTGAGAGGTGCAAAGTATCACTTAATCGTAGTAGGGTTTGTTGAAGGATGAGAGTGAAGTGATTTTGAAAAAGAAAAGCGTGTACAAATAAAATCTGTTCATGTCGAGTCATGGAAACACGACATGTATCCTACTATTCATGTTTGGATCATTTTTTCGGCAGCATATACCGACCAAAAAAATAAAAAAAAACTGTTTATGTCGAGTCATGGAAACACAACATGTATCCTGCTATTCATGTTTGGATTTTTTTTTGGCAGCATATACCTTGTCGGTTATGTCATTTCATCTGTCATTACTAGCATATAAATTCAGTTAGTAGAGGGGGCATTACTTCGGTAGGGTTTTTATGGCTGCATAAATACAATAATACAAGACATGGCTTTGCTGCTTTTCCTCCATCTGGTTGCTCTCGTTTCATGTCTTGTTAGTTTCCCGACTGATAATCTCTCTTGATTTGGGCAGCTAAATCAGCTAAAAGAGCAGCCAAAAAGCCGCGTGAAAGTGCAGATTTGGATCATACCAGTGGTAATTTATGCACGGTTTTTTATTTTCGCGAGCCCATTTCATCTACCATTTTGACATGTTACTCGCACAATTTATTTTATTTTGTTCCAGATAAATCAATCTCCTTAATGCTTTTTCTTCTTTCCTTTTTTTAATAAATAAGCAGGCAACTGAGCCAAAAATATCTCAAAGCAAATTTGGAAGCTACGATAACTCAGTTATCGGCACGAGGATTATATTCTTAAATTTCGAAGAGTAGGCTAGTTTAAATTCGAATTTGAGTTCGAATTCTTTTTGTTGAGAGAGAGAGAGAGAAAGAGAAAGAGGGGATATGGTTTGATTATTTTAAAGAGAAGGGTGGTTCGCCAATTCGAAGCAGTAAATGGAGAAGTCAGAAGCAAGTATTAATGGTGAGTTATTACTAGATATTGCTTTTTTTTTATTCTAAGAGAAAAATGAGATAATCGTTTGTATCTTACCTGATAATCAATCAATTTGTCCTGTAAAACAGATAGTAAGTTTGTAACTAAAGTTTGTTTATTTTTATTTTTTTTTAATTTAACTCTGGAATTCTTTGATTTGAAGATGCAGCAGGGTCCCGGATTATTTTTCTATCTTTCCAAAACAATTGGGGGGTGTTTGGTTTTACGAAAAAAAACCATCCAAAAATTCCTTTTCGGGTCAAAATACATGCCTTTTCATTTGCTTGTTTGTTTACCTGTAAAACTGTTTTCCTGTACACATCTGTAGAAAATTCGGGCTTTCTGCTTCCTGCCCGAAACGAAAATTCATATGCGGAAAAACTCGGCTGACGGCTGCAACTTTGACGCTGGTCGCTGCCGGCACTGGAAATGTGTGGACTAAAACTTTTCTTTGGCTCTAGGAAGTATTGTCCATTATATTTGTCCATCATTTTTTTTTTTTTTTGGTCTTATCTAATCTTTTACTTTATTTTAATCTCTAATATTGATATTTAGTAGTTGTTTTTATATTTAAAATTAATAGTTAAATTAAATTAGGAGATGAATGTGGTGCATGGATGCGATAATAATTCATCATTCTTTTGGAACCCCATTTATTTTAATTGAGTAATGTAATGTCTATAATAGTATAGAATTATATGATATAGGTTATATTTTGTTTGAAAATATATATTAATATCTACAATAATATACTATCTATATATACAATAAAATTAACAAAATAATACATGCTGTATAATATAATTATATATAAATCCATAATAATAATAGAAAAAATAAAATGAATTATATAATTTTTCATCTCCAGTTTCTACCATCCAAACAAGTACCATGAAAACCTTATTTTCTTTTCCTACACATCAAGCACAAAAAATCATAAAATTATTTTTTTCATTGAAAATACTTTTCCGCTGAAGCTGTTTTTCATAGTTTTACGTAGAATCAAACTGACCGTAAGCCAAACCAAGCAACTAGCAATTTCTACCCCTCATAAATTTTAGTTGTAGTTAAAACAAAAAAAACAAAAAATATAAGATAAAGAATGGAAATAAGTAATTTTTAAAATAATATTGTTTGGATGAAAACAAAATTCATCAAAAATTCCTCTTATTTATTGTTTGTATGTACCACCAAGCTTTAAGTATGAGAGTATACGCTATGAGATAAAATGGAGTTGTAGAAAAAACATATAGGAATATGCTTCTACGTTTCCCAGTAGGACCACAGAAAATATATCGTAACCAACTCATCGCAATATACGTAACGTAATATTACGTACGAAAAACAAATATAGTATTTTTTTCAAAGATTTTCTCACCGCACGTAACACAATCTTCCTGCAATTCCAAATGAAGCCTCACTGACCAATGACTTGTGATTCTCCTTCAAAAATAAAAAAAAAAAATTGAAAAAAAAAAATGTAAGAAACCACCATGAACAAAAAACTAAAAAACAAAAGCAAACTTTGCTTCCCAAACACAGATATAAATCTTACACTTTTTTCATTAGACATTAATTTTATTAATTAATTTTTTAATATTAAAATTTTAAAAAATTATCTAAATTTTTCGATGGAGATAAACACAAATATGATTTTTTATAATAAAACTCTAAATAATTATGTCTAAATTTTTAGATGTACGGGGGTAAAAATTAGGCCTTACTTTTTCATGTACACAATGACATTTTTTTTTAGTTTTAAGAATAGACGTTCAACAATTTGTAAAATTAGACTTAAAGTAGTGAATAATTTTTCACATTTAGAAAGCATTATTTTATTCACCGTATAAGTCTAATCTTATAAATAATTTATTTAAAAATCAATTTGAGGAGGGACCCATATTCATAATACTATATATATATATATATATATATATATATATATAGAGAGAGAGAGAGAGAGAGAGAGAGTCCTGCCACAAGTAGAAAGACCAAGACTGCCATGAATTTTTTACCGTTAGATCTAACCTTGATTATTTTCATCCGTTAGATTATACTATTCAACCAACCACCCACTTAACCCAAAGGGGTCCACATCATCCTAACCGCTCATCTATTAATCCAAAGGCTAAAAACTTACGAGCACTAATGACTAAGACTTTTTAAAAGCATAGGAACTCAATTCTATATATATATATATGAGTCCTACCGTTTATGCTATCAACAAGACGAAGACCGTTAGATCCACCCCTTTGATGATTTTCATCCGTTAAAACATAATATTCAACCAACCACCTACTTAACCCTAGGGGGTCCACATCATTCTAACCGCGCATCTTTCAATCCAACTATCAAAACTTGATAAAGACCAATGACTTGGTGCTATTGATAAGATAAGTAGCCTAGTTCTCTCTATATATATATAGAGAGAGAGAGAGAGAGAGTGTGTGTGTGTGTGTTGAGCTAGAATACTCCCAAAAGTATCAAGGGATAGTGATTTTGAGTTTTTAATCATTGGACAGAGAGAGACCTAGTTTTGAGATGATGGTGCTAGATAAAATAATATTTGATTCAAAAAATATTAGTAATAAAAAGAAATCTAGAAATTTAAAAGACCGATCCTCCGACTCAATTCTATATTAAATATATAAATAAATAAAGAAAAGTAAAAAAGAAAAAAGAAAAAAAGAAAAAAAAGCACAATGATCATGAAATGGTAAAAGATTAGGCAGTAGGACATACGCATCCGTGCCCTTTACTAAACATTGACATTTATATAGATTCGACCGGGCGTAGAACCCCAATAATCCTGTCCCCCCCGACGACGCCAGCGAGAAGGAGATCGCCGCCGATGACGCTCGGGAGCTCGGCCGGATCGAGCGTCGTCGGTCAGTATCTCCCTCTCTCTCTCTCTCTCTCTCTCTCTCTCTCTCTCATCCGAATTAGGGTTTCGATCCACGCACTCCGCTCCGCACTTAGGGTCTCGATTCAGGATCATTCCCCCTTGAGTTGCCTCTTTGTTTTTTTTTTTTTTTTTTTTTTTTTTTTGTGTGTTTTTTCCGTGTGTTGTTGTTGTAGTAGTAGTAGTGGTGGTGTTTAGAGATGTCGCGCTCCGTAGCTTCGATTGATCACGGAGAAAGGAATTGGGAGGTGCAAATCTGTGCGAAGAGACCATTTTGCTTCTATCAGATGAAGCCCCGTAAAATCATATGATGAAGATAATAAATCTTATCAGAGCAATCAATAGTTGAGAGTGTGTGTGTGTGTGTGTGTGTTTTTTTTTTTTTTTTGCAATGAGAAAGGAATGGAGGAATCTGTACATTTGTACCAAATTAACACTCATAGATAGCTTTTTTTATTTTATCCTATTTTTTTAACCTCCCCTTTTTTGGGGGCTCGGAGAGAAGAATCGTGATTTGCGAACTTGGAAGAAGAAGATGCCTGAAGAAATTAAAACTCTCGAGGTCGAGGTTACAAATTTTAGCGGTAATGATTGCTGTTGCATATGTATAGACAAATTTTTAAAGAAAATTTCAGCTATATGCATCGCATATGAGGCTTCGTAGGCGAAGCTTGAACTGTAGGAAGGCCTCGTAACATTATATAGAAGATCTGGAGCGCGATGTTCCGTTCCGTTCCATTTCCATTTCTTTTTAGTCAAACTACTTGTTGAAGAACCGAACTCAGAATCCCTCTCTCTCTCTCTCTCTCTCTCTCTCTCTCTCTCTCTGGTGCAGAATTGTTTCATTGCTTTGTAGTTTTGAGCTATTCACTTTATGTTCTGATCTGCTAAATAAGATGGAGGCATGGGCTTTAGAACCGAATGCATCAAATTGTCTGGGATATGCTCGCTCGCTGCTGCAGCGTACACTGGCCTTAGTGATCAAATAGTTGGATATTTTAAAGTAGGATTTCGTTTCTTTGATATTTGCCACTTTGTATGCAGTTCCGAGGAACTTCAGGCTGCTAGAGGAACTTGAGCGAGGAGAAAAGGGCATCGGAGACGGGACTGTTAGCTATGGAATGGATGATAGTGATGATATATACATGCGCTCGTGGACCGGCACAATAATTGGGCCCCACAATGTGAGATGATACTCTTTATGTGACATTTGATGGTGCTTGTGTTTTATTCCTCAGTTTCTATAAATCTTATGATCTCTTTTCGTAGTCTGTACATGAGGGCCGCATTTATCAGCTCAAGCTGTTCTGTGACAAGGACTATCCCGATAAACCACCGAGTGTTCGATTCCACTCGCGCATCAACATGACTTGTGTTCACCACGAGTCGGGACAGGTATCTCTCTATCTCTATCTCTGTCTCTATCTTGCGCGCACTCTTATCTATTTCTCTAGGGCACTTTTTTCAATGTATAAAGGGTAAAATCTGGAGATATTTGTATGTTCTTTCTTTGTTGGTTTGAACATTTCGTGTTCCTCTCGAGTAGACTAGTTTCTCCGAATGACAAGTTGGTTGGCCAAATGTAGGTTGACCCGAAGAAATTCGGCTTACTGGCGAATTGGCAACGCGAGCACACAATGGAGGACATACTAACGCAGCTTAAGAAAGAAATGGCCGCGCCGCATAACCGAAAGTTAGTTCAGCCTCCGGAGGGGACATTCTTCTAAAATCACTGGTTCTCGTTATCTCCCTCGCTCTCGCTATCTTTTTATGGAAGGCATTCTCATGCATGGGTTTAAGAACTCGGAAGTCGTCTCTTTACTATATATGCTTGTGGTCGAATGTTTGCTATGATATATATTGGCTGTTGAAAGTAACTGATCTATAAATGCTCAGATTATATAGATATATAAACTCCCTATTTTCTCCTTTCAGTTTGTTATAAGGAGGATGATAAAATCTTTCGGAACTCAAAATTGCAATGGTATCTGATAAGTTTGCTCCTTAATTTGTTGAATGGCTTGACGTATCTTGATCTCTGTATGTGTGCGCGCGCGCGCGCATGCATGCGCGCGTGCGTGTTCTTTGTATGAGAATGTTATTGTGAGAAATATCTTGATCCATAATCTATTGTGCAATGCAACACTCTTATTTCCTGCTGAAGTAGTCACACACACACACACACATTGATTCACACATTGATTCAGTACAACTCCGAAATTATTTCAATGTTGGCTTCTACACATGCAATGTCCCAACCAAATCCTTCTCACTGATGCAGAGTACTGAGAGGAGCGCAACTTCGTAGTTCAATGTCCTCTTCTCAGCACATGCAATGTCCTGACCAAATCCTTGCCTTAATGTTCGCGATTTTGAAATTTAACAAACACTTCATTGCATATCAGTTGACGTTTGATGTCGTTCATCAGGCCATTAAGAAAATAACTGAGGTGCATGTTATTTTCGTCCTCAAATTTTATTTTCTTAAAATTTTTAAGCATTTACAATTAAGTCCTACAATTTAGTTTAGTTTACTAAACATTAATATATTACTGATGTAAAAAATAATGTGTTATCTTAATCATTGTCATGTTATCAAACATAGCATTATTATGTTATTTTTATATTAACGATACATCAAATATTTAATTAACGAGTTAGGTTGTGAAACTAGATTGCTATAATTCAGAAAGTTCGAGTCAGAAAGTATAACAAATTAAAGTTCCAAGTAACATAGTGTCACACACTACATAGTTTTTGAGGATTAAAAGTGTAATTTAGTCAAATAGGTTACAAATTACATTCTCCTCTCCTAGTTGAGGCTGTTCTCTCATCTGCCATTGAAGACACCGCTGAACACTTCGCCGTTGCCGCCGAGAGATGCCTCCCATTCTACGGAGGCCATGAGGATATGAGACAGCTTCGTCGTCACCTCCCTCATTTCCGGTCGATCCGTTGGGTCGTCGCTGAAGCACCACAGCGAAATCGCTGCCATCTAAAGCAGAAGCAGCAAAGCTGAGGAAAACTCCAGCAGCAGTAGCAGAAGAAATCAATATGAGATTTGAATGAATCATGCAAACCTTGTGAACTTCCTCGCTAGGATAATTGTCCTGCCGATCATCGCCTTCCAAAGCTCTTTTCATCTGCTCAAAATATGCTCCACAAATGTTTTCATTATCTTTTAAGTTAATAGTTTTGATCTAGGCTTTCAATCCTTTGATTCTTAGGCGAGACACTTCTATCTCCGAACATTAATTTGTTGTAATTTTTTGATCGAATTTTTTTCATAAATGCAACCAAATTCCATAGTAAAGTTTAATCTGACTTAGTGACAAAGTGTTGCTCATTGCTGATGTGAAAATGGCAGTGTTGTGGGGGATAACATGGTAATTACAAAGATACTACATCAGCAACACATCATCATCGAATAAACTAAATTGGAAGGCGAGACTTGATTGCAAAAAATGTTTAAACTAGAGATAACAATAAATTGAAGTTCAAGGACCAAAGTGTACAATTTACACCAGGGAAAATTAAAAATTTAGCCCTAAAGTCTGATACTGATTTCGCATTCAGTCCTAACAGCTCCCTTTTTAATAATTTAGTCCTTACAGTTTGTCCCATGTAATTAGTAAGTTCTTCTATTGATCTACCTAAAATAGTACGTAGCAGCAGGACTTATTTCATATATTGAATAACTTTCAAGCCTAAATTATCAAATTTGAAAGTTGAAACCTAAGGACTTTTAACTGAAATCGACATTAAAAAAATCAGGTACTAAATTTGTAATACATGCCAAGTTATTGAAATATTACTGCTTCATATTGTGTGAGTTAACTTACGGTTGAAACTATCGTTCTCATCTTGCTGGGTTCCTTATTGTCTCTAATGAGAGCTCGCAGACCTGTGATAAGTTCTGCGAGAACTACTCCAAATGCATATACATCAACTTTCGGGGTCATTTGGAGCTCACGCACTGATCTGTCAAAAGCATTTTAAACGTTAGTGTAAGATCATTGCTAAGTGGTTTGCAAAATAATCGCTAATTGTGTTAATTTATACTTGGGTAAATTGCACTGTTGCCCTCTGAACTTTTGGCGGAGTTTCACTTTACCCCCCAAACTCTTAAAACGGTCATTTGCCCCCCTATACTTTAATATTGCATCTTGTTGCCCCTTCCGTCAGTTAAAGTTAACGGAGCTGAACGGGAGTTGACGGAAGGGTTAAGTTTTGACGGTTTTTGGGATGCAAAAACTATGAGAAGAAGAGTTGGAGGGCATAGAAATGGAGAAAAAAGAGTTTTTAAGGAATAAAAGTGAGTTGGTTGGAACAAGGGACAGTTTAGGCGGTAGATTTCCCGCCAAAACCTAACCCTTCCGTTAACTCCCGTTCAGCTCCGTTAACTTTAACTGACGGAAGGGACAACAAGATGCAATATTAAAGTATAGGAGGATAAATGACCGTTTTAAGAGTTTGGGAGGTAAAGTGAAACTCCGCCAAAAATTCAGGGGGTAACAGTGCAATTTACCCTTTATACTTTTGGTAAGATGAAAGGTCGTAAGAATTTTGTCCCTTCCACTTCTCAGATAGAATTTTTGAGTTTTATCGCAACCTGATTTCTCGTGTAAAAGTTGCGCGTACGAGTTTCGTTTAGAATTTACTTCGTACAAAAAAAAATACTATTCTAAAAATAAAATCTCAATAGCTCAATCATACTAACTCTGGTGGGAGGTAGCCGGGAGTGCCAACCAATCGGGTTGCCAAAAACTCATCTTCTCCGCTTCTTTCCACGAGCTTCGCCAACCCAAAATCTGCAACCTGTAAAAGGAATAACAGGAAAAGATTTTCAGCTAACATTACTCCTCGATTTGCCATGATAAACAAGAAAAAGGGACTAAAGTGGAAAAAGGGTCACCTTGGCTCTTAATCCATTATCCAGCAGAATGTTACTTGTTTTTATGTCGCGATGCACGTAACACGCCTTAGTGTGATCATGAATATACTCGATGCCCCTTGCAGCATCCAGGGCAATTTGTATCCTGGCACTCCAAGAGAGAGGCTGATGACCTGGATATAATTCATTTTATATGATTTATATATCAACAGCATATACAGATTTATTCAAGCCAAAGGCACAAAATACCATAAGTAAAGATTAAATACATGTGTAATAAATAATATCGGAAGTACTGAGATCCAAAATACATGATTATGAAACTAGCCTCTGTTTTGAGTTCCTATACAAGAAATAATATGTACCCGTATAAAAAAACTCAAATTTAAATATACGTTGTTTCTTACACACAAACTCTTTTACAAAATATTTTCTAATTGAAAACCAATTCCTACCATGAATTGGATGGTTTCCTCACTTAAGGTAAGCGCATTTCTGCAAGAGATTGCATATTCGAGGTGTATAGATAAAAATCAGATTTTACAGGAGTATATACATAAACTAGATGAACTTGCAAGGGTATATCCATAAAATGAGGGATGAAGTTTTATTTACCTTTAAGCAAAGGATCGTGAAGATGCTCACTGAGCGAACCGTTCTGAACGTATTCGTAAACCAGGTATAGGTGGTCGCCGCCAGCTGCATAACCGATCAACTCAACCTGATAGAAACTTCCATCAGTGGGGAAAGAAAACCAAAATTTTTTTAGGGCTACAGTGTCTTTAACACTAGAATCAAGGGGCCTTTACATATTTATACATCTCTGCAAAGTCATCTATGTACATATATAGGCTTGTGATTTCTGAATTTTCATATATACCCTGAAAAGTGAGTTTCACAGATAAAAATGAAAGAAAAGGTTTCTGAACAACTTGTATGAGAATTCACATTTATTAGAGATATATCTAAAATACAAGAATTTGCAGCAGTATATACATAAATATCTCTAAAATTTATGTATAGGATGATTGTTAGCTCCATAAATTGAGCAATTACATACCACATTTATATGGTGCACTTTGCATAACACTTTTAGCTCAGCGAAGAACTCCTTCGATTTGTTTGCCCTCATCTTCTTTATTGCAACTTCCTGCAGATAATAGGAAAAACAAGGAAATAATTTGAAGTCTAGTTCAAAATTATGATGAATAATCTATTAATGACAACATAAAAATATTTACCTGTGACCCTAACATACCAAGGTATACACTTCCATATCCTCCCTCTCCAATCTCTCTTTTCATCAAAATTTGCTGCGGCTTCGCTAACTGCCTCCAAACTAAAGACCACAGGTCTATCCAGTTCCAATGCCTTATCAATATCTATAGGATAAACAAAGTTAATTAGAAGTTATAGAAATACAGAAAAGGCTTAAGATCTCTGTCTAGAAAGAAAAATGGCAGGATAAATAATCCCTCTCACCTTCCGTTTTTTTGTTGCGAAGATAGTGGCTCTCCAATTGAGCGATACTTCTCACATTCATACTTCTTGCACTGACAGTCTTCTCCAATATCTTTTTAGGATCTTTAGCATCTGACAGATTAGAGTGATTTCTTCTACGGAAGAACATGGTCAAGCCACATACAAGCAGGAAAGCCGCAGATATGGGGGCCGCGACTATCACCGCAGCTCTAGTTTTCCCTGCTGCAATAACAAAATCACAATAAGCAAGAAGGTTTCTCTTGATATTGGATTGTGTCTTTTGCATACATACCCCTACATATATGCAAAACATTACATAGATTTCGGTATTTGCGCCCTACCCCTATTGCTTGTTTGCAAGAGTATCCCAACGAGGATATCCATGCAAAAGCAGTTTTTAAATATGTACACCAGAGAGGGATGAATGCATATAAATACAGTTTTAAAGGGTATGAATGTAAATAACAGCTGCACGCAAATAAGTACGGTTTTAAAGGGTACGCCTGCAAATAACAACTGCGCAGGGGAATTTGCATAACTTCACATATTTGAGGCGGGTATGATACAAAAAATCTGTATTGGATTTTGCTATGCAAAATTAACCTTTTGTTGAAGAATGAGGTGGTGAACCTGCACCAACTCCGGTAGGCACAAACAAAACTGTCCCAGGGCTCAGGAATTCTGGGTTGGCGGTTGAATTTGGGTTCATGCTCCGAATCAGCTCCACATTGGAATTCAAAAGATCGGCTATCGTGCCAAGGGTGTCCCCCACCTGCACAGCATATGAGATTACCAGCCCAGGGGCCGTTGGCACTGTTGGGCACCCGCACACCAATTGCACAGTGATGTTCTCCCCAGCTGTGAGATTCATCGGTTTGCCCACATCCCACGCCAGCCCACTGAAAACTGTGTCCATTAAATTTTCGGGTGTGTCATTTAGCTTCACAGTATACTTAGTGTCGTGGAAGAAGAAGATAGTGGTGTTGTCATCAGCTGCCTCACACGTACACGGGACTTGCACCAAGAAGTCGACGGCGCCCCTGGCGGAGCGATTGACAACCTCGATCAGCGACGTGTTGGCGGAGTAGACGGCGGCAATCTCGGAGGGGGAGAGCCCGTGTGGCTCGACGTAGAGGTAGGAGTTGCAAGCAGGGACAAGCGAAGGATGTGAGCATGGTATTGGTTGCCGCTTGGCACTGAGTAACACTCGCGGATTCGACAAATTAATGAAGGATAGAGTGGAACTCACATGTGGGAGGATAGAGAAGATGGAAAATAAGGGAAAGAAAACCTCCTCCATGTCTAGCACTGCAGGGACAAGCTCAAAGAAATAGAGAAGAGGAAGAGGGGTTAAAGGAGTACTTTTTGTCTTCTAGAGTTTGGAGCTTTGTACTTGTCATATAGTTCTGTTGGTTTGTTGGATCAACCAGTTGGATCTTGGACCATAATGCCTTGAAGTTGTGGTATTCTCCATTGAACTCATCGATTCTTATTTTGTCTCTTTAACTACTCTATGGAACTTGTTTATTTCCATTGTGGGCCAAACTAAAGAGAGAAATAAACTATATTATAAGCACCTATAACCAATGGAACTAAGCCCAGGGCTCTTCTGCAGACCTTGAACAGTCATCTGCTCCCTAAGATTCTTAGCATCCCACCACATCTCCTTAGAAGCAAACAAATTCGCAAGCATCACTCTATAAGCGCTTCTGCTTGGATCCATCAAGAAGAGCTTTTCAGCTACAGTTGCACCCAGATCAGCATGGCCATGAACACAACAGCCCCATAGTAATGCTCCCCACACACCGCGATCTGGCAAGAACGGCATCGCCTGTATAAGATCGTAAGCTTCTTTTAGCTTCCCAACCGTGGATAGCAGCTTCACCATGTAGACATAATGCTCCATGTGAATCTCTATACCGAAGTCATCTCTCATTCTTGCAAACAATTTTGATCCTTCATCTAAGAGCCCACAGTGGCAACAAGCACATAGCAGAGCCGAGAATGTGGCTTTATCAGGTCTAATGCCTTCACCAAGCATCTTTTCAAACAGTTCAATAGCCTTATATGCAAAATCATGAATTCCTAAGCATGATAAAACAGTATTATAAGCGACTAAATTCTTCCTTGGCATTGACTCGAACACCTTTACCGCAAGTTCAGGAAGTCCACATTTCGCATACACATCTACGAGAGCACATGAGACTATGATGCTCGAATCAATCGCCTTACGCAAGGCATAGCCGTGGATCTGTTTCCCATGCTGAAGAGCCACAACCGAAGCACAAGCAGAGAGTAAACTAGCAAGCAAGACAGGATCCGGCCTCGTGCCGGAGCTACTCATATATCTGAACATGGTGAGTGACTCTTTATGCCTACCGGCGTGCGAGAGGCCAGTAATGAGAGCCGACCACGTAACTAAATCCGGTTGCGAGATAGTTTTAAAGATTTGATAGCTCTCAATTGTGCAACCATACTTTGAGTACATTCCCACCAGTGCGCTTCTCACATGTGCATTAGAATCAAACCCTGATTTCGAACAGATCCCATGAACTGCACCGCCAAATCGAAGCGAATTCGAATCTGAGAAACACGATAGCAGTCCAACCAATGAGTAGCCATCAGGCTTCTCGCCATTTTCTCGCATCCTACAGAACAATTCGAGCCCCTTTTGCCAGAATCCGACATACCCACACCCCGAAATTATCGCATTCCACAGAACCAGGTCCGGTTCAACCATTTCATCGAACACGTTACGCGCATCGTCAACAAGGCCTAGTTTTGAGTAAGCGCTGACCAAGGCGCTACAAACCACGCGATCCGCGACCAGTCCAGATGAGACTACGATGCCATGGAGGGTTCTGATGCCGATTCGATCGGAATTGTCCGAGCAGGCGCGGAGGACGCAGGCGAAGGTGAAGTTGTCGGGTTTTTGCGCGCCGGAGCGGCGGAGCTGCGCGAAGAGGCGAGAGGCGGAGGGGAAGTCGCGGCGCGAGGCGTGGGCGCGGATGATGGAGTTGTAGAGGAGGGTGGTTGGGTGGGGAATTTGGTCGAACAGGTGGCGGGCGGAGGGGAGGTCGCCATGGGCGGCGTAGGAGCGGAGGAGGAGGAGGAGGAGGAGAAGGGGAGAGGTGGGCGGAGGAGAAGGAGAGTGGTGGCGGTGGTGGAGGGTGGTGAGGAGGAGAAGGGCGTGGAGTTGCTTGGTTTGGGGGAGGGAGAGAGAAGAGCACGCTTGGGAGAGCTCTAATGGCGGAAGAGAGGTGAAAGGTATTGCAAAGCGCATTAACCTCTCTCTCCCTCTCTCGTTCTCAGGTTGTAGAGGACACTGTTAAAGTGACTATCCTTTATTTTTATTTTTTATTTTTGAAAAAAATAAGTTGTATACAAAAATTATTTAGTAAACTAATCGTATGCTAAATGCTGTGTTTTCGGTGTAGGGGAGTTTTTCAAATCTCAGTGACTTTGCTTCGACATAATTATAAATCCAGTATAATTAAAAAATATTAATTATGATTATATGCATTTTATTTGCTTGGATATAATAAAAAGTATTAAAATTATAAACATTTTATTAAAGTATATACAATTGAAGTGTATTTATAAATTTGTTATCATTCTATATATGTGGATGTAAATTACTTTTATATAGGAAAAAAAAATCTATTTAAAATTATTATTACGGAGGTAAATTTATCTTATTTTAAATTATTCCCTTCCAGTGTTGTAATTAAAATTACCACAAATTTGAGCGTAGTTTTAATTGCTACAGTTAAACCTTCCCGTGCAATTGAATTCAAATATATTAAAACAAACGTCGAATGTGAATTTACATGCAGTTATAATTGCAGTACAATTACAATTATATACAACCAAACAACCATTAAATTTACTATTTAAATAAATTTATATGCAGTTATAATTACAGTTATGTACGTGTGTGCAAATTTAAAGCTCAAATCTGGACTTCATATTTAATCAATAGGTATATTAAAATATGAGTTTTCAGTTGTCTCCTTCTCCCTCTAAATTGTTTCAGATTTTTTTTTTTTTTTTTTGAGAGATAGGTAGCACGTTACCTGCTTCGTTTATTTCGTTAAGAAATAAACTCAGTTAGAAATGTGAATTAACTATGATTCGAACTCGGATCTCGAATATCAATCATCAAATTTTTTGCCACTTGCTCTAAGGACAGTCGGTATCGTTTCAGATTTGTTGAGTACTGTAGCATATAACTTTTGGCACATTTATAATAGGGGCAATTGCTTATATATTTCTGAAAAGTTTCTGATTTTTCGATTTACCCCTCTTAGAAGGCTAATATTAAAAATACCCCTCCTACGTTCCAACATATTTCTAATATACCCTTAGAGTTAAAATATGTTAAGTAACTCTGTTATCTCTGTAAAATTACTATTTTGCCCTTTTCAAAATAGTATTTTGACTTTTGATCTTTTCCAATATACCTTTCTACTGTCATCAACCTTTCTTATTTGCCCTTAAGTTAAGGGCAAAATTGGTATTTTAATTTTTTTAACTGTGGTAGATATTTAACTCACGTTTAACCCAGATTAACTTAACAGGAGATAACTGCGGGGGTATTTTGTAATAACGGTGGAACGTATGAGGGGTATTTTAGAAAGAAAAAAAAATAATGGTAGATCGAATATTTTCATACATATGAGGGATATATAGGCAATTATCCCTTTATAATAAATCATTGGGAGTATTTGATTGACATATGTCAGTCTTCACTGGACCCCAACACGCATGGGCCAAAAGATTCCAATTCTCATCTTGCATTACATACCAGAATACAAGTTGTCCTGCCAGCCATCCAATGAATACACCACTGATTGTGACAGGGTCTAGAACATTATAAGAGTCAGGCAATTCTAAATACATGATAATGCTAATCTTTAAAGAAAATTAATTACTATTTGATAATTTATTTGTTATAATAATTGTTTAATTTGAACTTTCTGGTGTGGTCAACACGTGACTGTCACAATTTTTTTTAAAAAAAATTTATATATTTTTTGTGCGGAACTTTAAAGTGCGAGCTAAGAGTGACAATCCAACTCGTTGTTCATAAGATGAATTTTTAGTTTGTTTAATAAACGAGCTGAACGTGAGTTAGGATCACTTTGTTTCGGCCGATAATAACTCAAATAGATATATTTTATGTATTTATATATATAATATAGATTTTTATTATTTAATTTTTAGTCCAACCTAAATGTAAACCCCAACTTAATTATAAAAAAAATCCATTTATGTGTAAAGTTTCAACATTTAAATCAAAATCTAATGGGTAAGATTTCAAAAACTTATATTATATATGTATTCTTTCCAATCTTTTAATTTATTGTTTGTAAAAATAATTTCATATATTCATTTCGTTAATATTAACGAAATTAACACGAGCAAATTTTTCACTCAATATTTTAATAAATTAGCTCGAGATCCGCTTGTTTATAAATGAGTTAAACACGAGTCAACCCTATCTCGCTCGTGCTATGCTCGGTAGTGTGAGCTATACTTTTTAGCCTAATATTACATGATTATTTGCCTTATTCATTTTTCTTACTAGGCAACCTTAATTTAAATCATTTGATAAAAGTTTAAATTATAGTTTGCATTATTATTATTATTATTATTATTATTATTATTATTATTTGTTAGTATTCAAACAATTTGACCATCGATTGTTGATTGAGATTCCAAAATTAATTTTTTTTTAAACTTTGGAGATGAATTACAATTAGGCAAAAATTTATGTGGTTTTGAAATTTGTTTCTCATTACGTAACATGATACGATATAACACGAATGAGAAAATAAAATATTAAAATTTTATTTTAGTCTAATACACAAGGTGTAGATATTTAATTGAAAAACTTGTTTTCCACCACCTACGGGCTCAAGCGATTTTTAATTAAATTAAATTAAATGAACCTTATCCAAGCTTTTTCTACGGCCACGTGGCACCATTCCGTAGCAGTAGACATTTCTTTGTTTTTTTTTTATTAGGTGATTACATATTTACCCTTATTGTATTTGTACCATCTATTTTGTTATCTATTGATAGAAATAAAACTAAAAAAAATAAAAAAAATTTTAATTTCATAAATGTTTATATAAATATAATGTATAGTAAATATATTCTTATAATATTCAATTTTTATATGTTATTTATGTAAAAGTTTTGATATTTTTAAATATATTCTTAGTATTATAATCCGTTAAAAAATTTAGTTATTCATAGATTAAATATTTAAATCTAGTTAGTTTTTAAAATTTTTACCTTTACTATATTATACTGTTATAATTTTTAAAGAGACATATTTGTAATTATAAAATTGAAAATATAAACAGTTCTTTATTATTTTCCTAACGTAACAAATTAGAGTAACATATTTAAACACACTAGAATTTTTACAAGAATAATATATGAAGGTTGAATTTTATAGGAATATATTTATTATTCATTATATTTACAGGAACCTGTATAAAATTAACCCAAAAAAATAAACCGAGCCAAACCTACAATTTCAGTTTGATTTGTTCAGAATTTTAATTTAATTTTTTAATTTTTAGTTTTAGTTTATATTTATACTAAAAAGAAATTAAAGTAAATGTACATATTTGTGCATACAATATAGATATATATATCTATAATAATACAAATCTATGTATTAATAATTAACACTAACCTATCACCTAATACAGCGAAATAATTTTAAAAATTCAATGTGATAAAAGTTTCTGGTGAGTTAATTGAATTTGCAAATAAAATTAATTGAGATTTTTATTTAGAAATTATTACTAGATGTGATTAGAGTTTAATTTATGGTGAAATAATCTCACTTACTCAGAAGGTTATTTTCGTCTTTTCGAAATATAAGGAGAATTTCCCGAAATAAAAAAAATTACAAATACGATATGTGCGCATAAAAGGCAATTTATGCGGCAAACAACCCATTCCTCAATCCTCATCTATTGCATACACTTCTCCGTCCCCTACCTCTCTCTCTCTCCCTCTCTCTAGTTCCTGTGGATTCATCTAGGGTTAGGGTTTTCTCTCTTGTTTTCTGCGGATCGGTCGATTCTGGGTGAGGTGCTACTCTTTGAGATCTAGGAATAGACCTTAATTTATCGTAATTGCATGTCACAAAGCTCGAAATTGTGTAATTATCGCCGTCGAATCTCTTGTGTTTTGGATATTATTTTGGTCGTTGATCTATATATCTCTTAATCTCCGTAGTGATTTTGAGAGTCTCGTTCTAAGGCGTGGTTTTTAGGAGATTTGCATTGATAGTAGTTGACAATTTGGTCCTGTTAGGATGTAATTTGTTCCATGCATGTGAAAAATGCAAGTACTGTCTCTTGATCTATGTAGTTCCACATGTATTAGTTAATGGTATTTCTTGTGTTGGTAATTGGTGTAATACATAAAATCCGGATTAAAGTTTGTTCTTTTGTTGTATTATTGTAAGAGAGAATTTTTAACTTTATTATTTCGTTGTGTGATTATAGTAGAATTGTTAGGATTGAGGTCTCCACAAATGCCCTGATAATCTTCGTACAGGTATGATATAATTGATGGCGGGGATTGAACGATCCCGACACTCAGGTTTCAAAACAAAAGACCTGAAGACGCTACGGTAACAATCTGTGAGATATACTGTAGGTCCTCAAAATTCTGTTTGAAGAATAGGGCAAGTTGTTGTGATATATCAGAGGATAAGTTGCGGACGATTTGTTGCATTTATGATTTATGTGCTGAAATATTATCGATATTTTCAGAAACATGTCAGGTTGAAATGTAGGAGATGTAGTGTATCACAAGGATTGCCATGTATGCATGATGAACCAACCACATGATTGCTGCTTATGTTCGTTAAGTGTCGCCAAAAGAAATGCCATTTGATCTCTTTTTTTCCCCCTCCTGTTCGGAGATATCATGTTCGGAGATATCATTGCTTTGAATTTGTATATGTCTTTTCACTTCTTTTGATCACTTTTCTGTTTTTCTTTTATTGTTTCTTGAAGTGTATTAATACTTTCTGATGTTTGATGAAGGCGGCAAGTATGGTAGTTATAGAAGGGACCACTCTTTATCGCCCTGTTGTGCATCCGAAGCATGCAAGAGTTTCGACTGCACTGATCAACAATTCTATAGTAAAGACTGGACACATTAGAAGTGGATTCTGGGGGCCTAATGGTGTACGCAGAAGCACAAAGAGGGTTGGTTATGTTCCTTTTCAACATTATGTGAGGAAATGTTGCCCTGTTCATTGTAGTTTTAGCTCATCTTCAGATGGTAACGGTAGCATGGCTGGAAACTTCAGTGAAAATGATGGCGACTATGTAAACTCCAGTGTCATGGAAGCTGGTATTCTCTTTGACCGTTAACGCCTTTTCTCATATTTCCTATTTACGAATGAATAGTCAGTTTTCTTCTTGAAGAAGCTTTGCATCGTATTGTTGGTGTCCAGCATGAGACTGTTAAAAGTTGTGGTTCTGAAATCTGAACTATTAGCAATTGCATCATATTGTTGGTGCCTTCATGTGTATTTTATGGGAAGGTTAGCCTGTTGTTCAAACTTCACTTGTTGCCATTGACAGTGAAAAAAAAAGGGTAGAATACCTCTTTACCAAGTGTACATTGGCCTAAGTGGAGTTTCTTGAAATGAGCTTTGAGGCATTTACATGAGCAGCAGTAGTTCTGATTATCTGAGTCTTGGAATTGCCTTTTTCAGTTGAGGTACGAAGTGGGTCGGATGGTTTCATGATAAAAATGCGTGATGGTAGATATTTAAGATGTGTGCACAATAACCCCCAAGGGGGAAGCCTACCAGACTATGCTCCTCACCCTGCTATTGTACTAAAGATGGAAGATGGAAGTGATCTTCTGCTACCAATCATTGTCTGTATGTATCTTCTCTTATTTGTGAAATTTATATGCTAGTCCTTAATATATCTGCATATGAATTTTCCTCACATATTTGACTGAAGAATGTTGTTGTGAAGAAGATTCATTACTAGCAATTAATCTTCAACCTTTTCCTGATGTCCAGTGGAGATGCCGAGTGTATTGCTGATGGCTGCAGTCCGAAATGTTCAAATTGTAAGACTTTTGAGCAGTTTTTGCTATCTAGTTGAACCACTTGTTCAAATATTAGAAATTTGTTTTCTTTATGCTGTATAGATAGGGCACTTTTTTTTAGTAATGGACAGTAACTAGCGTATGCTTTTCCAGAAAAGGCCTACTATTTATCAAGTTGTGAGAGAGATGATTGAAAAGATGGGTTATACGGTAAGTAGAACTGGTTGTTACAAATCTGTCATTTTTATTTCGGCTGTAATGTATAAAACCCTGCAAGGTCATCTATATATCTACCCCTGTGAAACCTGAATTTTTCATATACACCCCTTGAAAGTGCACTTACAAATTAGAGTTACAGCAAGTTGCCGAAATACCCAATTAATGGTGGATAACTTGGTTTATTTTAGAAAAAGGCTTTTAAAGAGGGCCATTATTGTAAATACAAGATCACATATATGTAAGAAAATCACTTATTAAATGGACTATATAAAAATTGAAATTATGCAGGCATATATATGTAAATAGATGTATTCCCAGCGTTATACATGTAATTTCTCTGTTCCTTTTATTGTTATCTGAGCTGAATTCTTGCACCTTTTTTTAAACGAAAGGTTTTTATGTGTTCCAGGTGCAGCTGGTCAGGGTGACTAAAAGAGTTAATGAGGCATACTTTGCTCAGTTGTACTTGACGAAGGCAATATGATTTTCTTTTTTCCAAAATGTTTTTTCTTATTTAACTTTTGCACACAATATCCTCTGAACTAGGCATATGGGCACATACAGGTTGGAAATGAAAATGAGACTATCAGCTTTGATCTTCGACCTTCAGATGCCATTAACATTGCTGTTCGGTGCAAGGTATGCAATTTTATCGCGAAATTTTGAGCTGGTCTTGCCCCTCCATATATATGTTAGTTTGCAAAAGCTGTTTTGGTCTCCGTATAGCAAATTTTCTGTTATGCTGGTAGACTTTGACTGACATTTGTTTTTGTAAGGCTTATAACATCCTCTTATAATTTGCATAATTTTTTGCTCTTTTGTAACATTACGTTCTTTCAAAGATATCTGAAAAGTTGGCAGTGGTCCAACTATTTTTAATGGGCAGATGCGCCTTCTATCATGTAAAAGAACTTTTTTTCCAACTTAAAATCTTTGTAACCAGATTATTCTCGATACAGATATCAATGGTTTATAAGTGTGACTTATAATTGGAAGTTCACTGTTATTGGAGTGGAAGGTGGGCTCAGTTGTCATAAATGAGAGCCAAATTATATGTTAATGCCTTTCTGTTTCTTTCCTGCGGTCCGTACAGGTCCCAATACAGGTGAACAGGAATCTTGCGTACAGCGATGGGATGAGAGTGATCGAACCAACTACAGTAGAGGTGTCCTCTAGTCGGTCTGACGGATTGTTGTTTACTGAGCTTGATCGGTAAAATCAGTTTCCTGCATTTCACATGCCTTTTATATACTGCAACTATTTCGACCTGGAGATCGAAAACAAAATATTCAAAAAGAAGAGGAAAATGGATAATTACAAATTTAGGCCTGAAGATTGATCCGAATTTCAATTTCTATCTCAAGAGTTTCAATTGTAACAATTCAGCTGGTTTCGGTAATTTTTATTTTTGAAGCCTCCTAATTAAACAAGATCATGGCATTCTTAATTGGAATGATCATAATGAAGCATACTTTCAGATATTTTCATAGAGCAAATTCGTATTTTGTGCTAAATTTCATGTGCTGTTGGTCGAAGTGATCATATGCAGTAGAAGAAATAGTGTAGATAAACTATAAAGACATTGAATTTGCTCAACAATCTACACTTTGACGTATTTTAACTTCAGATTTAAATGCTAAACCTGCCTTAGATTTAGGAAGGACAGTGAAATTTAAATAGCTGTGGTTGTCATGGATAAAGCAGATTTACTGATAATGATTGAGTCGACCATGTAAACACTGACCAAGTTCAATGAACCTTGGCTTGTCTCTCAATAACATGTCGTCCTCTATCATTGTCGCTACCCTTATGCTAATTGAAACCGAGATGTTTTGGCTGCATGTTGGTTTGGCCCATTCGGGACCATAATTTCAGATCGGTACCTGCCAAAATCGAGCATCTAATTTTTGGTTTTCAAGTTTCTGCAAAAGCTTCAAATCACGAATCTCGTATTTTCTACTTTCACACAACTGCTGGCTTGTAATTTATTTAGTCCAATGACGGCAGAGAGTAATATTCTGACTCCGCTGTCTTTATATTGAATAGGCCCGATGGTCAGCTGTGCTTGGAAAGCAAAGAGTTTGGATTGGTTCGCAACATGCTCATCGCTGCAGTCGAGGAGCGATACAGAGATGCTGGTAAGCATGGTTTTATAGAACTTGGGAAGCGAAGAATTTTTTTTTTTTTTCAATTGATAAAACCCTCCGAAGTCGGACTCTCGAAATAAAGAAGCTGCATTGAGAAGATAGGCCAAACAAGCACTTGTGATTGAAGTAAATTAGCAATTTAGCATTAACATTTCCTCATTTCCTCATCTCTCTCTCTCTCTCTTTTTTCTTTTTTTTTCAGCACAATGGAGGGACAAGCTTTTTCAACTCAGATCGAAAAGAAATAAGTGGACGTAAATAAAAGGCTAATAATCAAAAGCTATATGGTCCTCTGCATTTGGCTTTTGGATCCGCAGTCGCTGTGTTTTAGTTCCTGAATGAAAATTGTTCCTAAAAGACACTGTCAATGAACTGTGAATCACGATGGTGTCATGGTATGTAAATAAGTACATATGTATATATTGTGCATAGCTGCGAAAAGCTGCGCATTGGCGTCTGAAGCAGCAGCATACGGTGGAGTCTGTAAATTTGGTACTAAAAGGAACTAATCTACTCTGGTTGATCTTAAAGCTCCTCTGTAATCCTGCATGCAGTTTACTTTTATTTATCCTAAATTAGAAGGATGCCACCGTGTTCATAACGTCTTGTGCTTAACTTATCTGCGCGAAACAAAATTTTTTTTAATCAAACGCATGTTTTTCCGATTCTTATCATTGGATGTAACTTTGTGGTGCTTTAAAATACGAACTGGGTGAAATCTGAAGGATGTTAGGGGGTGTTTTTGGAAAACACACCAGATGATGCATCGAATTCAGTTATAAATTCAGTATACGTAATAATTGATTAATTTCTCCATACTCACGCACACTAATTATCTGTTTCCAATTTATTTATTTACCATACCATTTATGTTTTTCAATTTTTCGATCTCCTCTAATCTTAGCTATTTATTCACTGGGGAATCTCTCATCAGTGGTCATCATCTCTTATACCTACCCAATCCCGACATCTCGCACTCTGTTTTCACTTTCTATTCCACACCCCATCAATCCATCATCGCCCATCCATGGCGTCGGCGGAGTCGGAGGGAGGCAACAACCCCAGCAAGCTGCGGATCTACGCGGGCGCCGACGCCTTCGGGTGCGCCATCAAGGACGCCGCCGTCGCCCACCTCCGCTCCCTCCCGGGCGTGGAGGTCGTCGACCTCGGCTCCGACAAGTACTACTCCATCGCCGCCTCCGTCGCCCGCCTCGTCAGCTCCTCCTCCTCCTCCTCCGTCGAGACCCGCGGCCTCCTCGCCTGCGGCACCGGCGCCGGCGTCTCCATGTTCGCCAACAAGTTCCCCGGCGTCTACGCCGCCACCTGCACCTCCCCCGGCGACGCCGCCAACGCCCGCTCCATCAACGCCTGCAACGTCCTCTCCCTCTCCGGCCTCTCCACCTCCCCCTCCTCCGCCGCCGTCCTCCCCATCCTCGACGCCTGGCTCCGAACCCCCTTCCGCGCCCCCTGCCCCGCCTCCGGCGACGCCCCCTGGCCCGACGACATCCAGGCCTTCCTCTCCGCCGCCCCCGCCGAGATGGCCGCCATCCCCGACTCCGACGCCACCAGCAGCAGCAGCAGCAGCACCTGCGCCATCTGCTGCCTCAGGAAGAGCATGACCTTCGAGCCCGTCGACATCATGCCCGGCGGCGAGATGCGGATCGTCCGGGACAGCCCGACGTCCGCCTACGTCCGCTTCAAGGCCGGCAGCGTCGAGCCCGCGCACCACCACACCTTCGGCCACGACCTCGTCGTCGTCACCGGGAAGAAGACGGTGTGGAACCTCACCAAGAAGCAGAGCTACGACCTCGCCGACGGCGACTTCTTGTTCACCCCCGCCGGGGACGTCCACCGCGTCAAGTACTTCGAGGACACCGAGTTCTTCATCCGGTGGGACGGCAAGTGGGACATTTTCCTCGACGAGGATCTCGCCGCCGCCAACGACGCCATCGACAAGGAGATCGCGAGTTCCGCCAGTTGAGGAGCAATCAATCGATGGTACTTAGAACCTCAATCTATCTATCTATCTATCTTGGATTCTCTCTGTGGTTGTGTGTACTAGTAGTAGCATGTTTTGTTCCTTGTTGGTGGTGGATGATGATCTTAGAAATAACAGACAATGTGTTTGCTGGAATAAATAATGCTTATGAGTTGTGGTTTTTCTTCCTTCTCTCAGATTGTGATGGCTTGACTTAACCACTTTCTGTTCTGTGGATTTAGCAACTTCTTCGGAAGCCTTAGTTCGAGGCAGCATCCTTGTTTCATCTCTTTCTCAGCAGTCCAACTGATGTCTCGAATAACTTTCATTTCTATTATTATTCTCGAATGCTTTTCCCTCGCTTGCATAAATCTCTGACTAGGGGCGAAAATAGAGCGCGGTGATCTAAATCTCATACTTCAGAGCAAAAGCACTGAACTCTTTTCGTAATTGACCGGTCACCATTGAGTGGCAAACTCTGTCACTGCATAAACTCTTCCAAGAACTAGGGAACTGAAGTAGAACTTAAAAGTTTTGCGTATAGTTGCCGAACTTGCTTCTCTTTTCGCAATGTAAAATTGTCGACGACACCGTTGCATTGAGGTTTTACTATAGTTGCCATTACTTACATCACATGGTATCTCTCCTTACCAGCCAACTGGTCTGAGAAATTCATTGACCAAAATGCAGGAAAGCCCCTTGTGAGCATCTCAGTTTTCGTCTTGCTCTCTGAGATATTCTCCCCCATCGACCTATGAGCGAAGTTTTGGATATCGTCTATGAGACACAGATGAAGATGGCTAAGTATTGAAACCTTGTAGTTTTTTTGGGTGTAATATGTAGATTTACAATATAAAGGGGGGCAATGCGAGCATCGCCGTGTTCGTAAGGAAGTTACCTGCAATTTAGCCTCACTCCATTGCAGACTCTTCTTCTCTTCTAGTATTGCTTCAGCCGCTCAGCAGTAACTTGGCAATGGCTCCCTAGTGCTGCTGCTGCTGCTGTTGATGATGATTGCGATGATTTGTCTCGAATTCTGCAGAGAAGAAAAGGCCTATTGGAACATCTTGTTTCACTCCGAGAAGTAGCGGTTAGGTACTTGACAAATTGAAAATTTTTTGAAATTTTTGCTATAGCCTGAAGCTGCAGTGATCTTTAAACAAAGGCTCCAATTTAAAACTTCTACTTCTGCCGTAGCTGTAAGTCGTCTAGAAGGGGATACCTATGAGATAGAAATCTTTGAATTGCTCTAATCCAACTGCACTTCCCCTAAAGCTCCGACCAGGCCGGCAAGGCCCTTAGTAGCAAAGCTTCTGCTGATATCTCTCATTTCACCATCTAAGATCCTTAGAGCCATCATCATCTCCTCTTGCCGAGGGAGTGAAGAATGGTCCGCGAAGAATGAGGTTATATCACCATCCAACTCAATAAAGCTCCATGCAGGAGCCTTCTTCAATCCCAGTTCCCTCATCTTTGTCCAAGCCTTTTCCACACCATCCCACCTCCGAATCGTCGCATAGCTGTGGGCCAATTGCACATAACTCCCTGCAAACTCGGGCTCTAGCGAAATAATCTCCTTCGCAACCGCTTCTGCGATGTCAGCAAACTTATGTGCCCTACAAGAATCAAGAATTATCCCCAAAACGTCGGCATTTGGCCTTGGAGTCATTGTTTTTAGGATTTCATATGCTTCACCAACCTTCCCCGCCTTACAAAGGAGATCGATTACGCAGCCAAAATGCTCGATCTTTGGCGCGACACCAAACTCCTCTTTCATGGATTCAAATATCTGTAGCCCTTCTGAAACAAGCCCCGAATGGCTACAAGCAGAAAGCACCGATAAAAACATTACCTCATTCGGTTTTAACCCTTTGCTTAGAAAATCTCTGTACATTTTGAGTGCTAGTTCCCCCATTCCGTGACTACCATACCCCACGATAACTGCAGTCCAAGAAATCAAATCATGCTCTGGCATCGAATCGAAGCACTTCTTTGCTGCCACAAGATCGCCGCATTTCGAGTACATATCAACCAAGGAGGTGTCGAGAGAGATTGACGGCCCAAACCCCAATTTGATCGTAAAGTTGTGAACCACTTTTCCGCATCCAAGTGCACCCATTGAAGTACACCCTTGAAGGAGCGAAACTAACGTAATCTTATCGGGCTTTTGCGACCCCAACATCATCTCACGAAAAAGGGCAAAGGACTCGGTCAAGTTGCCATTCTGAGAGTAACCCAAGACCACCGCATTCCATGAAACAAGATCTTTATCCGCCATTCCCTCAAAAACATACTGACATTGTGTAACGCGATCGCACTTTGCGTACATTGTCACAAGCGAGTTTTCAACAGAAATATCCATTGGAAATCTTTGCCGAACAATGCAACCATGAATAGAAGCCCCAACTTTCAGCAAACCCAGTTGGGCACAAGCTGAAAGAGCGCAAGCTACGGTCGTGGGCGCAGGCACAACCCTCGAACTCAACATTCTGTAGAAGATGATCAATGCTTCATCTGCTTTACTGTTTTGAACAAGGCCCGAAATCATCGCAGTCCACGAAACAACGTCCTTATCCGAGGCCCGATTGAATAGCATAAATGCATCGTCGAAGCTCCCGAAGCCTAGATACATACTGATAAGAGCGGTCTCAACGCGAGCATCCGAACCGAACCCAGAACTCACCACGAGAGCATGAACTTGCCTGCCAGTTTTAATGGGTTCTAATAACTCTTCTGCACAATTCGTAAGCGAAATTACAAGAGATCCATATGTTTGTTGATCAGGGTTTATACCTTCAAATCTCATTCTTCTACACAAGTCGATCGATTCGTCGACGCAACCATTGCGAGCGTAGCCCGAGAGCATTGAATTCCACGAGACGGCATCTCTAAGAGGCATTAAATCAAACACGTTGCGGGCGGCGTCTACTCTCCCGCATTTCGCGTAAACACTCACCATCGAATTGGCGAGAACGAGATCGGCGCCGAAGAAGCCGTAATGGATCGCCGAAGCGTGCACGCACTGCGCGCGGCGGGCGCACGAGGCGCCGGAGAGCAGCGAAAGAAAGGTGACGGAATTGGGAGCTACGCCGAGGCGCCGCATTTGGTTGCAGAGAGAGAAGGCGGAGTCGGGATCGCCGGATCGGGAGAGGGCGCCGATGAGGGCGGAGAAGGGGACGACGCTCTTCTTCGCGCGGGGAATTGCGTCGAACACCTTGCGGGCGCTGGTGAGGTCGCCGCGGTCGGAGTAGGCGCGGAGGAGGGAGGGGGCGAGGGAGGGGCCGAGGCCGAGGACGAGGGCGAGGGCGTGTAGAGGGGGGAGGATGCGGCGGAGGGAGGCGGAGGGAGAGTCGACGAGGAGGTGGTGCGGGAATGCTGCAGCGCGCCGCGGCGGCTCGGGGGCTGTGAATGGCGGCGTTGGAGGCCGCATAGCGATAAATTTTATACTATTTTATAAATTACGAATATTTTTAAGTCGCTTTAAAAAAAAGTGTTTTGTCAAAGATTTTGTCGGGATATTTTAAAAAATTTTATGCGAATTTCAAACTGATGATGTGGATTCCGGATGGATTAAGAATCTCTTAGCCCCCGTTTGGTTCGGGGTTACGGAAAAAATAGTTATTCCAGGGATAGGGTTAAGTTTCAGGTTAAGGTGGGATTAAAGTATTTTTGTGTTTGGTTGGGAGTTGGAGTTAGTTGAGAATAGTGAAAAATAGTGTTTGGTTGAAGTAGGTGGGATAAGAAGGATAGTGGGTTATTATGAATAGAAAAATAGTGTTTGGTTGGGGTTTGGTGGGGTTAGGTGGAATTAGCTAAGCCGGGATAACTTTTTGATGTGGGATTTGCTAATCTCTTTTTTTTTTTGGTGGTATTTGAAAATAAAATGAGAGTTAAAGGGTTATTCCACCCCTTAACCCCCAACCAAACGGGGCCTAAAATTTTTCGGAGAGTAATAAGTATAGTCTCTTCGGATCTCGTAGGAGCTATTTGGCATCTTTTCATTTGTAAATTGTAACTTAGATGATGAGTGATCTATATAATATTGTAGCCTTCACTTCCAGACTGTAGAAAATCAGTTGTAATATTTTTTCTTAATCAATACATAATATTTTTCAAACTATTTCTTTCTTATACTTAGTCTTAAGACAAATAGATTCTGACTTAATAAGTAGGGAAATAAACTCCCTTCTTTCAAACGATTTCGCTCAAGTTCATGACAGCGAGGAGACATGCTAGTTTCAATATAAGCCACTTGTCTGTTGCTATCATTGTATTGAAGTAGGTACTTTTTAGTTTTGCTCTTATTTTTCTGGACGAATAAAATTATTTTCACGCCTACGATATTGCAGTTGTTTTATTTTTTGTTTTCAAATATTTGGTTGGTTAGTTTACGAAGGTGACGGACAAGCGCGCACACAAAATTTTTATCAGACAAAATTAATCCTGTAACAAGAAATTCGCTCTAAATAATTGACAAAAAAAAAATTGAGTAATGAAAGGAATATAGAAGGTTGCGTACAGTGGAGGAAAGTTATGTTTCATCTTCCCAATTACTTTTTTATCAGAAATTTCATTGCCACCGTATAGCTTTTAAAAAAAATTTATTATTTATTTATTTATTTATTTGTCTGTTTATATGGTAAGGGATGAAAGACACTTCTAGAAATGTCCAGCTTATCAGTGCATCTGGAAACAACAGAGCATATTCCCTTCTCATTTAAAGCATAAAAATATAAAATAAAACTTTGCCAAAAAAAAAAAGCCTAGTCCCTGTACTATCTCCCTATCCCTACAACATAGTTCCTGTACTCTAACAACTATATTACAGTTTAACCGACCGTTCCTAGAGCAAGTGGCAAAAGATTTGATAGTTGGTATCCGAGACCCGAGTTCGAATTCTAATTGATTTGTATTTCTAACTAAGTTTATTTTTTAACGAAATAAACGAAGCGGGTAGCATGCTACCTATCTCTTAAAAAAACTATATTACAGTTTAATCTCGACTTTTTAAATTTTGCTATCATTTTAAATAAAGAAATAAAATGATCAAATTATAAAAAAAAAACTATTTAATTATTATTTTGAGAAAAAAAAATGTATCAATATTAATGAAAAATTAATGATAAAATTTTGAGTTTGTGAGAAGTGACTAAAGTACAAATTGAATAAAAGATAGGGACTAATAGTGCAATTAAACCAAAAATTTCAAAAAGAAAATGTTCATCAATGGTGAGGAGTTAGTAACAACGACCTTGTATCGTCGCGACATTAACATGTCACCCTCTCTCTTGTGTGGTTCTTAATAATATAAATAGAAGGGCTAGGGCACGGAGAATCAAATGGCCACATCTCTCCTACTACTGAGGAGAGCCTCCTCCTTGTTCTCCTCCTCCTCCTCCTCTTCCTCTCCTCTCCCTCGCCTCGCTCGTCGCATCCCCCTCCGCTCCATGGCCGCCGCCGCCGCCGCCGCCGCCGCCGCTGCCGAGCCCTTCCAGAAGATTCAGATCCAGCGAGACGACACCGTGAGTCCCCGATCTCCCTCTCCCCTCCTCCTCCTCCCGTTTCGGCAATGTCTCGATTGAGACGAGAACGATGCGATTCGTGAGAAATTTGCGTGCTCTGCGTGCTTCGATCATGTTACGGTTAGGGTTCGTGGATTTGTGCGGAGTCGATGTGGAAATCAGCTATCGATCAACTTCATTAGGGCCAAATTATGGTTGCGGTACCATTTTGATCTTGAAATAGCTAAATACGTTGCTAATGGAGTGTGCCAAGGGAGTTGGGCAATTTCTAGTTCTAAATCCATTCTTTATTGTCATAATAGATGAAATACTTAAAGTTTCTTTCCTGCTAATAATGGAAGTATTATGTGTTAATTTTTGTGTATCTTGCGCACGCAGACTTTTGATGCGTATGTAGTGGGCAAAGAAAATGCTCCAGGTATAGTAGTGTTGCAGGAGTGGTGGGGAGTCGATTTTGAGATCAAGAACCATGCTTTGCACATCTCCCAGATGGATCAAGGATATAGAGCCCTAATCCCAGAGTGCGATATCTGATCCTTTTTATTTCCGCTATATTTCCGCTATATTTCCCCTCTCCGTAAACGGAGCTTATTGTTTGTATCACTCTTCTTGTGTTCGTATTCCGTCAGTTTATATCGTGGAAAGGTTGGTCTGGATGCCGCCGAGGCACAGCATCTGATGGAAGGCCTCGACTGGCAAGGCGCGGTCAAGGACATAAGCGCGTCAGTCAATTGGCTCAAGGCAAATGGTTCATCAAAGGTTAGGGCCTAAAGTACCTTTATTTGCTGCAGTGGATTAGCTATCAACAGTGCTAATTGTATTCCAAACGGCTAAAGTATGACGAGCTAACGGCTCTCATAATACATAATCACAACTTTGCAACTTGTTAATCGTGATAGAATATGCTTCTCACTTCGCTGGTCGAGTTGAATGGGGGATACATCCTTTATGCAGCTGCAATAGGTTTATGGTGTTCAAGCTTGTTGAATTTTAAATTTGATATGTTCGGCAATGATATTTAAATTGCTTAGAAATGGCATATATAAACCTTTAACATTACCTTCTCTTTCTGAAGTGGAGAATGCGAATGTCATATATAGATAATTCGTACTGCATTATTCTTATATTAATTGACTTCTATTACATAGGTTGGTGTAACTGGCTATTGCATGGGAGGTGCTTTATCTATTGCAAGTGCAGTTTTAGTCCCAGAGGTCGATGCTGTCGTTGCCTTCTACGGCGTTCCATCCCCACAACTTGCTGATCCATCTCAGGCTAAGGCTCCCATTCAGGCTCACTTCGGCGAGCTTGATAACTTTGTTGGATTTTCAGATGTTACTGTAAGATTTTCCACCTGGCGTACTTCCTTTTAATATCTTCAAAAATATGTATAGTCTATATTTAGTGAATGCTTTTTTTCGTCCTCTAATATTTATGTTTCACAAATACAGAGCTCTTCTCTCCTCGAATATTTATATTCCCTAATTTCTTGTAATGTGTTTAAAGCATGTATATGTAGCCCTTTTTAAAAACTTCTGTAACATCTGTGTTCCAAAGTATGGAACCCTTCTTCATTCAGCTCGTTGTCGTATCTAGGCATGCATGAACTGCATTCATGATGCTACATTTTACTCTAAAAAGGAGTGTTGAGAGGAATCAAATTTCTTAGGTCAAAATTTAGAGGGACACCCCCTCAACTGCAGGTTGATTTTGAAATAGATCTCTTAACTATTCTTTTTTTAATTGACACACCCTCAGCTTTGAACTGTTTCAATTTAAGTTATTTATCAATAAATTGAGATTCTGTAAAATCTGATGGTGATTCTCTATAAATTTAACTGCAGTTAATACATTTTTAGTTGATAGAACTGTAAATTACGTTACTGGGAACAGCTGTTAGATAATGAATCACTACTACAATGCAGTATTATAACTCAAATCAAAACAGTTAGAAACTAAGTAATGGCTCCGACAAACCAGCATTTATTTTTTATCTGCTGTGTATTCTTGATTTTATCTCAGGCGGCGAAGTCTCTAGAGGAAAAGCTCAAGTTGTCGGGAGTGCCATACGAGGTCCACATATATCCGGGATGCGCGCACGCCTTCATGAATGCGTCCCCTGAGGGCATCAAGAGGAGGAAGGAGATGGGGATGGCTGACGAGAACCTGTCTGCTGTCGAGTTGGCTTGGTCGCGCTTCCGTTCTTGGATGGGCCGGTACCTGTTCTAATCCTTGAACCAAGGAAAAGATCTTTCATACATGACCTGGGTCATGCTGCTTGTTATGTTATAAAAATAAGATATATCTGCAGGACAGTTTCTGGTGTCTTCTCTGTCCAGTGTTTTGTTGCTCCTGTTTTACTATCTATGTTCGCGGGTTGGATTTGTGTCATGCATTTGTTCAGTTTAGTTTGGACGATGTGTAGTTGAGGTTTTAATGTGTTTATGATATGTTGTATGGTTGTGAAATTCTATAGAAAAAACTCTCATGCATCGTGTCTCTCTCTCACTTCATTTACCATATCTTTGATCTTTCGGCGTGTACCGGAAAGTTGGTTTTAGCTTCTTTTTTCCGTTGCTCTTTGGAACCTTATCTAA
This sequence comes from Aechmea fasciata, assembly GCA_025177825.1. Lineage (NCBI taxonomy): Eukaryota > Viridiplantae > Streptophyta > Magnoliopsida > Poales > Bromeliaceae > Aechmea > Aechmea fasciata. The sequence continues at coordinate 6,967,044 of CM045934.1, forward strand.
GGGGCGAAGTGGACCAAATGCAAAAATTTCTAGAATTGTTCTTTTGCCTTCATCACTTCGACACAGATAAAATATATATGGCTTAAAAAGTAGCGAAAAATTCATCATTTGTTCCTTAAAGAATGCTCTGCTGGGTATTTCCTTTCCACTTGCTGTTTTCTTGTTTTCTCTGATTCGGAGCGCACAAATGCTCATCTACTTGATTCTTTGGAGCAGACGTAAAGCGAAAATGAAGATCCAAAGGTTAGTCTCATCAAGTTCAATTTTAGTTTCAAACAATACAATCCTCTAGGAAGCCACCGACAATCAAAGTATTTATATCCACACGCTCAAAAACTAATAAACCACTCAAAGAGACTTTTGTAACCACAGCTCCAAAGAGCAACTTGAAGAAGAACACTCCAGGTGCTCTTGAATCTGATGATTCACAGTAAACATATAACACCGATATTATAGATAAAATGGCAGCTGAAAATGAACCGTGGTTCCCATCATTTACGTTCATACTTTCGTCACCAAACTCCATTTATCTCCAAAAGACGACTTGCTAGTCATCGTCCTCGAGAACACTGCGGCGCCTCTGGATCTGATAAATTTAAGCATTAGTAAACGCATAATTAGAAAATGAAGCAGAAATACGAAAGGGCAGTTCACGTGTCCCTATTATTTATCTAGATAATTTTTAGTGCCAGAATGCCAGTTGGCCTAGCTTCTGAAATGCATTCTCAGCTCCAAAAGCAAATGCTTTAAGAAACCAGGCATTTGGCTAATGCCACACAAATAGACCGCATCTTTGTAGGTGGTTTGTTGGGCGAAGGTTCAGCTTTTATTGCGGCGATAATCTGCAGAGGAGATTCTATTGAAAAACTACTAGTGCGCTTCATCGCTAAAAAGCTCCAGCTGAGCCAAAAAGGCCCATAGTTGTATAGGGAAGCTAGGGCATGCCAGAGTAAGTTACTTACTGTAACTTTAGTTTGTTTACTTGTTTGTGTATTGATTTGCTCAAGAAGTGAGATAAGCCTCTCCTCAGACACCTGCAAAAAAAAGTGTGAAGTAAATTAAGAAACTTAAGCTTAATCAGTATGATAAGGAATAGGAATTAAGTTGAACAATTCTGAATCATATTACTTTTTCAGATATTTGTCCCATTTGGGCAGCTCTGAGTAGAACATCCTCCACCCCTCTTGCCTTATCAGGCTTGACCAAAGCAATCCGAGCTACTGTTGTTTTACATACAGGAAGAAAAACTTTATATTATATCCCATTTAATAGGACAAGTATGATGACAAAATTGAATAGTATAGGAAAAATCTGCACAAATAGGTGATGTCATAATTGAAGAGTTCTCCTTGAAGGGCTCCCAAACGAATCATGCTACTTCTAGGTGGACTATGTATGCTCAGGTGAATGTTTAGGCCATCCCAAAATTTTCCATATCTTGTTCCTAGTTGGTGCTTCTCATAATCCTAACTTGCAGTTTGCAACGTAAGTTTATCTTCAGTAGCAAGTAGCGCCACCACACATCTTTCTCAAAATTTTCAATTTTACAACATTAATTTTCTTTGGGTGTATTTCTTCTTCCTACCATACAATCAAAACCATGAAGTTATTCTAGTAGTTGTCTTCTAAAGTATTTGGTTCAGTTATCGAGTAGAGAGACGACAAAGCACTTTTCCGCTTCGAGCAATATGCATAAGACATTAATTTTTTATTTTTTATTTTTTTGAGAGATAGATAGCATGCTACCCGCTTCATTTATTTCATTTAGAAATAAACTTAGCTGGAAATGTGAATCAACTAGGATTCGAACTTGAGACCTCGGGTACCAACCACCAAACCCTTTACCACTTGCTTTAGGGACGGTCGGTCATAAGACATTAATTATAGGTAAAAAATATGGAGGGAATTCAGCCATTGGTCATTCAAAATAGCCCCTAGAACTTCTTTTTTTTTAATCAACAGCCTCTCAACCTTCATTTGTTTTGATTTGAGTGATTTTAAGTTGACGAGATTGGGATTTCACTAATATAATGAGTGATAACTCAAAATTAAGCTCAAACTATTTTTCAGCTGAAAAAGTGTTAATTTCATTGATAAATCACAGCCAATAGCTAATGAGTCATTTAAAATAATGATATTTTCTATTCAACTGACTAAAGTATCTTAGATCAAAACACAAGGAAAGCAAACAGGGTATCCATTTTTTCAATCTAATCAAAAAATGTTGTAATCTTATGTTGCAAGTCTTTAAGTGCAACAGGTACTGAAAGTGTGACTCCCGTTATATATGGGCCCATCACAAGGCTAATTTGCTGACAAGGTTTGTCGGTGTGATGTGATATGTAACACATAAAAACGATAAGGTATTGACATAGAAATCAGCTAGACAACCTATAGACAACTTATGCCAAAGCAAAAAATAGATGCCTCCCCTTAACTTGCAAGACTTTATAGTTGTGCAAAATATTGCAGGATCTAGATTCTCGCACACATTAAATCATTTAAATAATATGAAAACAAATGCAAGCACTCACATCTTTCTCTTGCTTCAGCAGATAATATCTGACTAAGCATCATTTGTCGGCGTTCTTCTGCTTCTCTGAAACAAAGTTAACCATGATTCACTCTAATCTACAAGGTTTGCTTGGTTATGAGTCAAAAGATTGGGAGAGTGCTAAATATGGAAAACGAAATCCTACCTTTTGGCATCTTCTTGTGCTTTTTGCTGTCCTGTATTTTGTTGGTTGCCCTGATTTAAAAAGAGGGTGAAAAAAAAAAACATCAGGTAACCGACACTGGAAGTTGTTTTTGCAAAATCACTGTGTATGAGAGACAGGGGTAGAGAGATAGAGAGAGTACACACAACGCCATGTTGAGCCATCATCTCTTGCATTCTCCTTTGCCGAATGGCTTCTAGCTCAGGGTCATCCTAAAGATTTGATGAAGAAGTTTGTCATTCCGTGGCTAAAAAGATAAAGAATATCTAATGTATGGTGATTGGTGACAAGTGAATAATTTGTAAATCACATCCATTTTATTCTCCTGAACATTCCACTCAGTGCCAATATTTCCGGTTTTTCTTTTGGGATTAAACTGTAGAATGTAGATGCAACACTAACACTAAGGCAAAATCAGTGAAACATTGTTGATACATGTGCACCTTTATATGTAACATGAGCACCACATTAGTCAAAAGATTGTCGACTCATGTTCTCACCATAGTTACTAAACAAAACTAAAAGCTGGAAGAATACCAATAACAACTGGAAGAATTTTGAGGGTAGTTTCCAGACTGAAGTAGCTGATACAGGAAACGACACTATGTGCTGTTTAAGCTTCGCTATCATGATGTTTATATCTGATTTATAAATTAAAACATTATGCCATATAATGTCCAAAGTCATAAAACATTATAAAAAAAATATGAACAGTAATTTTTTTTGTTCTTTGGGTTTTCTTTATGAAATGAAAACAGATCCCAATAGCAGCTATTTAAGCTTTCCCAACTTTCGAAGATATCTTCTTGTCTAGAGAAACTTAGAGAGACAAATCAATATTTCCCACACTGATACATATCCACTGCTTAAAATGTCGCATCAGTGGTAATTGCATGCACTCTTCTACTTTCTAAGTATACAACTAACAGTGATATCGACACCATTATGTATGACAGTTACTCACAGCTAAATGATTAACATGTAAATTGCAAATCCGAAGCAAAAGAAAATGTTGAGTTCAAAAAACCATGTCTATAACACCAGCAAAAGATTGTTCAATCTTTCTGAGAATCGAATCCCTTCCCCCTCAAACCCTAGCTATTCCAAGAATCGTCAGAAAACCTTGCAATTTAACTGGATTTTCAATGAATTATCAGATAACACCCTCTCGGAGTACACACTACAATAAACTACGAGAAAAGTAACACAACCCTAGAAATTTTCCTCATCCAGTCGCAATCAATTAACAAATTCCAATCTTTTTTAGGGGAAAATGATCGCGAAAACGCGAATTTATCTCTTGTACCATAATTTACCACATCAGGAGCCTCTTTTCCAGATCATTTGTGGATGCTAAAAGAGAGAGCAAATTTGTGCCTTAGAAGAAGCGAGATCACAGATCGAAACAAGGAATTGAGAGAGGACAAAGAAAAAGGTTTAGGGATCGCCATGCGTACCATCGATCGCGGTTGTTGGATCGAAACCCTAGAACGCGATTACACTTGAGAGGGAGAAAGGGATCTCCAGAAAGATCTAGAGCTTCGTCGATGCAACGCCACCGCTTTCGCTTTATTCCTATCTCTAAAACGAAGGAATGGATTTTTGCATATATATCCCTCACGATACATGTATTTGTGGTTGGGTCCTTAGTACCGTGTATAATAAGTTACTTATAATTTTTTTTTACTTTATTTATTTTATTTAAAATAAACTTAGCTATAAACGTGAATTAACTAGGATTCAAATTTGAGACATCGGATACCAACCACCAAACTCTCTGCCACTTGCTCTAAAAAGTGTAGGTATAAAAATTAGGTTTTGATCAAATGGTTGAAATTTTACACATAAATGACTCTTTTATAATTGAGTTCGATTAAAAATTTAATAATAAAAATCTATGTTATATATATAATATTTATTTGTATATATATAAATATAAAATATATGTATTTGAGTTATTATTGAGCCGAATATGGACAAATTGACTCTACTTCATGTTCGGCTCGTTTACTAAACCAGCAATATAATTTCGAGTTCACTTCAAGTCAAACACGAGTTAACTCATGAGCAATAAGCTGGATAGCCGCCCTTGCACTTAGATGATTAGGTTGAGGACTAATATTGCCCAGTAAAAATATAAATAGTGGATCTAAAATATATGATTTGAATAAAAATACTATATTTGTAATATAACGGATGCATTAAAAAATTTTTTTTTTTTTTCGTAGGTGAGAAATTATCAGAGTGCAGAAAAGTCAAAATCCAGCAGCTACAATCCAAGCCGCCCCTACTACCTCATCCAATCAAAGAAAAGTCAATTCCTAGGCTGATTAGATTTTGACTAATCATGTGTGCTGATCAAAGCTTTCTCCCCACAGAGATTATTCGCAATTTATTTTATACATATACAATATACATAACCACACAGGAGAGGAGGAAAAAAAAAAAAATCTTTTTTTAAAGATATACCTAAATTTCATTTTTTATTTTAAATACTTTATTTAATTTGGTTTACTTTACACATTAGTCTAGAAAATAAAAATTTTTAAACATAAAAAAATTGTCGTAGCACTGTGCTAAATTTTATAGGCATAATTTTTTTTTTTTTTTTTGAAACATTTTTGAAAATTTTAATATTTTATACTACTATATAGTTAGAAAACTGTTATTTGTATAATATGTAATATAAATTTAAAATTATACAATTCGTGTAATTTAATGGATCATCACGAGATTAATGCGGATTAGTCGATAGTCGATAACAAACTTTTTCAATTTATATGATGCTGGTACGAGAAATAGTATTTTTTATGTAGTATTTTAGACTTCATTTGGAATTACGAAAAGATTACATTACTATGGGGCCGTTTGGTTAGATGTAATTATAAATACAGTGTAGTTAGAAATGCATGCAGTCGGAAATACAACAGTTACAACTACATGAATCCTGTTTGGTTAGATGTAGTAGAAAACGCTGCAAGTATAAATAATTTGTTTGATTGAATGTAGTTGAAAAATATTTTTTAAAGTTTTATTATTTTACATATATGATGGTGAGATTATCTTCAATGTAAAAAAGAAAAAAAAAATTGTTTAAAAAATATTGAGGAGGTAAATATACTTTTTATATAAAGTTACTTTTCTAACTGTTGCAGTTGGAACTGCGGTTAATTTGGGCGTAGTTCGAACGGTTGCATTCGGGTCTCCTCCTGTAGTTCCTACTGGAGCGGTTGGAGTTAAATATATCAAACCGAACACAAAATTTGCATTTACATGCAGTTGCAACTACATACAATCAAATAACCCTACGTGTAATACAAATAACACATAAGTATATCCTTATATATTTTTATCCCAATTTTATTTTATCTAATAATGTATTATAAATCTCCATACCAAATTAAGTCTTAATATTTTTTTTTAAATAATAGATTTTTTTGATATATATATATTTTTTTAGACCACTTTTCTTTTTCTGTACGAGCGATCGAATTCAAATAGAGAGGGAGAGAGAGAGAGAGAGAGGTGGTGGTGGTGGTGGGTCCAAATCTCCACTAGCGGTGCCAAATCTCCACGGAGAGGGTTGTGCGAGTGAACTACACAGTACACACCCCACCAAACGGCTTTTGCTTTGAGTGAACGAAAAGCAAAGGGAGGAGAGGAGAGGGGAGCTCCCATCAATGGCGATGTGATCTTCTTCTTGTTTTTCTAATAAAGAAGCAGGAGAGAGAGAGAGAGGGGGAGAGGGGGGGGGAGATGGGAGTGCGCAAGGTGGGGAAGTACGAGGTGGGGCGGACGATCGGGGAGGGGACGTTCGCGAAGGTGAAGTTCGCGCAGAACACGGAGACGGGGGAGAGCGTCGCCATGAAGGTGCTCGACCGATCCACCATCATCAAGCACAAGATGGTCGACCAGGTATTGTTCTCTCTTTCTCTCTCTCTCTTGATTAAAAGGGGAAAAAAAAACCCCTTTTGAATTTGCGTGAGAGGATTAAAAATCGGATCTCTTTGTGTAAAAATCGGATCTCTTTGGGGAAATATGTGATGTGGGTAGTGTACTGGATGCGTCGGGAAAAAAAAAGCCGAGTTCTTGTAAAGATTCTATTATATGATGATGTGGGTGATGTGTCGGGTCGTCTCATTGTCTTCATACCAAGCCCCTTAATTCTCTGTCCCTTTTTGCTTGTATCCTGTTTGTTGAATTGCGGGAGAGAATAAAAATCCCATCTTTCGGTGTAAATTGGACTTTTGGAGAATATATGATGTGGGTAGTGTATTGGGTTCTCCCTTTTCATATATTAACCTGTTTGCTTTACGTAATTCATGATGATTGCTTTTGAGAAGGAACATGGTTGACTGATACACTGAGAACTCATTTATAATTTGTTTCCTTGCGCAGATTAAGAGAGAGATTTCCATAATGAAGCATGTTAGGCATCCCCATGTTGTCCGACTACACGAGGCAATAGCATAGTCCTTAGCTTTCAAGTTCTGATCAACTCCTCCCCCCCACCCCCCACCCCCCACCCCCCAATCTTACTGTTTGTGTAATCCATGTATGGTGATAGTTTTCTCTTGATTTATTAACTGATGGTTGTTCTTCTGTGTGTAGGTATTGGCAAGCCGAACAAAGATCTACATCATCCTAGAATTCATCACTGGTGGTGAATTGTTCGATAAAATTGTGAGGCTCTAATATAGGCTACTATACTATTAATAGGAATCATTGGTGCTATTAGGTTTTCAGCCCTTGGGTGAAGGAATGTGCGGTTAAGATGATAGTAGTCCCCTAGAGTTGAGTGGGTAATTGGTTGAATAATATGATTTAACAGCTGAAAATAGTCAAAGGGGTAGATCTAATGGTGGAAAACTTAATAGCACCAAGCGCTTGGTGCAATCAATAGCATACTAGCCGGACTATATATATATATATATATATAAATATATATATGTATTATGCTATGCAAATACAGATTTTTGTCGTAGTTTTATGTATTGCTTATTTAGTGTAAACGTCTTTATGGTTGATTTTATTTAGTTTAAGATAGGCAATTTCGACTTGCGCAGGTTCATCGTGGGAAACTTACTGAAGCTGATTCCAGGAGATACTTTCAGCAGCTTATTGATGGTGTCGATTTTTGCCACACTAAAGGTGTCTACCATCGAGATTTGAAGGTGCTACATGGTTGAAATTTCAAGTAAAATAACACACTTGTCCTTGCATAAGGTCCTTAACTTCCTTTTCTCTATACACAGCCTGAGAATCTGCTCCTCGACTCACAAGGAAATCTGAAAATCTCAGACTTTGGACTTAGTGCCTTGCCTGATCAAGTATAATATCTTTCTTGGTATTCTGATCACATCTGTTGTGTACATTTCTTCTATCTTAGTGTCTACTATTATCAACTTATGTTATTGTGTTCTTTGGTTACCTTCCTGTAGGGAGTTAGCCTACTACGCACTACTTGTGGAACACCAAACTATGTGGCACCGGAGGTAATCATCTTGAAATTGTTTTTATCCTTTCTTTTTCTGAGAAAATTTGTGACTATGTCCTCATCTCATTTGATTCTTAACACTTTGGCATATTGTATGTATCACTAATGCTAGATTCATCTCCAAATTACTCCTAGTTTTGTGGCATTATGAAGCATTTAAATTAACTTACAAAAGTAACCTTTTTATTAAGTCCTTTGTTAATATTTTCTGCTTTATTAATAGCTATTCTTGATAGGTACTTGATCATGGGTGTCAAATATATATTCTGTTAGCTGCGACTCCTCATGTGATAGGTGTTCTTAAACACAAATGAGTATTCTTCTTTAATTGAATATCAATTAAACATTGTTATGAGGCTCTGAATTGTTCCCAGTTTGTTCACTGTGCTTAATAATGCAATTGATCTTTGTAGCTGTAGCAGTTCGTTGCAATTTTAGACTTATGAATGGTATTGTACAACAGGTACTCAGTCATAAAGGTTATAATGGTGCCATTGCTGATATCTGGTCATGTGGAGTCATTCTGTATGTTTTACTGGCAGGGTATCTTCCCTTTGATGAGGTTGATTTGACTACTCTTTATAGCAAGGTATTTTGTTTTTTATATGGTCAATTTTTTGTGATAGGCTATTACTTGGTTGAATCTTCTGCAGCATTTTACAAGTGAATTACTTCAGATACCTGCATCTTATTTCCGAGATATCCTGCTTATTTATTCCATATTCCCTATAAAATATGTGCCTTGTTGTTGTTATTGTCAGATAATTGTAGTTTATCAAGTTTCTTGAATTACTTTATACAGATTGAGAGGGCAGTGTTTTCTTGTCCGTCTTGGTTTTCTGTTGGTGCAAAATCCCTAATTCGTAGAATTCTGGACCCCAACCCTGAAACTGTAAGTGACGCTTGTTTACTTCTATAATCAGTTGCAAGTGTTTCTTTTTAGCTCTACAATGTTTATATATTTAAGATTTGCTTAATGGGGTTGAGCCTAATTGTTCATATTCGTACTACATGTCCATGGGCTTGGTCTCTATTTCTGAAACTTAATTTAGTTACACATATGATGTGATCGAAGAAGTTGAAAACCTGGAATTTGGCACCAATCTCTAAGTCTTTTGGGAGGGTTGATGTCAAGGCGACAACCGATCATTCTGTCATGTGTTGAAAGCCTTCGCATCTTTGAGTTGTGTCCTAGCAACCCAATATTGAAATTTGAATTATAAATGACATGTTGGGTACAAAGAACATAAAAAGTGTTTTCCTAGACTAGGAAGCAAGAATTGCTGGAATGTTATAAAACTAGAATAGGAACTCTCAACGAACCACTTAATGCTTCTATAATGTGAAAGTACAAGGTGAATGATTTGTTGATTTCAGAATTTGCTTCTCTATTTCAAGGATTGCTGTGCCACTGGCACAGGGTGCCAATGGCACGGAATGGCAAGCTGGCATGCCTCGGTGCATATCCTGTTTTATATGTTTGCATGGTCGGCATGGGCTTATGGGCACGATCTGCACGTGCAAGCCATGCCAGACTGTGCCTATAAGCACGACAATCCCTGCTCCGTTTCTTTCTTTAAATATCTAAACATGTAATACACCTATTTTTCTATAGGCTGGTAGATAGTGATTCATATTAATTGGATAGAGTATCTGCTTTAATCTTTGTTGATTGATTGTTTGTTCAAATTGGAGCCAGCGTATTAGGATCGAAGAGATCAGAAATGATGAGTGGTTTAAGAAGAACTATGTGCCTACTATGGAAGTTGAACATGAGGATGTTAATCTTGATGATGTCTTTGCTGTTTTTGATGATCCTGAGGTATGATTTTTTAAACTTATTTTCATGCCTTTGTTATGCCGTGAAAGTGAAACTTTTGTCTTTTGAATAACGACGTAAATTTCAAGGTTCTACCTGTTGTCATTTATTATTATTCATCAAACAAATCCATGTTAACCTAGATCGAGGATGAAACACGAAAGACCATATTGATCTAAACCAGCCCTTGATACTTTTGCACATCAGGTTTGGGGTGGCATAAGTTCATACGAGCTGAAAATTTTCTTCTCATCATGTTTTTGGCCGTAAATTCAGAAAGAAAGGGATGAGGAAGGCAGAGCAGAAGATGCGATCTGAATAATCTTATAATCTTTACAACCAAAAAGTTAGGACTTAAATAGTGAGATATAGTGCATTTAAATAAGAAAGTAATATATATCAATATTTTAAGTCCTTACTACAGGGTCATGCCGACCATTTTCTGGCATGATCAGTGCTGTGTCGATATGCCGGCATGCATTACATGCCAGCAACACAGTAACCCCGTGTCTACACGTTCTGGACTTCTTGCAATAATCTATTCTAAATGTTCGTTTTGTTGCTATCTATTTGTGAAATTATCAATATTCGAAAAAGCAGTCCATGCAGCCGCATACGTGGCAGCATATGTGGTTCGGACTATAAACTGCACCGTACAATATGCGGTCGAACCACATATGCGGCAGGTGGCCTCACATATGCTGTGAAGTTTTTTTTTTTTAAAGGTAGGATTGAAATATAATGTTGAATGAGATTGTTTGATTAATAATTATACATCTATTTTCGTATAAGTTTAATTAATAATAATGCATATAAATGCAATTATCTATACTCTAGCTATCTCTTTTCTTATTTTAGTAGGTATTATTCCTAGTCTTTCTAATAATTATATTTGTGAATATTGATGAATAATTTTGTAGTTGTTAGATGTTATTATACAAGCTTTTTTTTCTTTTAAATATTGTCCTCTCAAATGATGTAATTGGAAATTTATTGAAAAAAAATATTATTCTTCATAAAAGTTTAGCGTACTACTTTTTAGAACATTGATTTTTGTTTGACATTTTTTTTGATTTTGCAATGAAATTCTATTTATTTCTCTATTTAATAATTAAGAGGAGATTACTAATTGTTAGTTTAGAGATACATGTAGCATATGAGGTTCTTTACTTGAAATTAATTATTTTAATTTGTGAAATTTGAATTGTTACTTTAGTTATTTTGCTTTGTTATGAAGTATTTATATATATTTTTAATACCTGTAAATATTTATTAATACTTTTATAGATGAACCGCATATGTGCCCGCATACAACATATCCGCTATGCGGTAGGTAACCCCATGGATGTCACGTATCACCTTTTGGAACATTGGAAATTATTTGTTAATTTCAAATATTATTTTTTAAAAAATACATGTTTCATTAGATTGAGGACACAAATTTGGGGAAAACCAAATTCCCTAAAAATTAACTCTAAATGCATATAAATAATTAAAATTCAAATGCATTCATGATGCTGACAGTTGATAAAACCAAAAGATCTATCCATTACTTGTATCAGGTAAATCAAAGTCTTCCCAAAGATTCCTCCGTTTCATCAAATTTGGATCATCCAATTCATGAACAGTATAATAAAAGAGGGTTTTACTTCTACCATTTCATGCCATGCCATAAGCTCTGTGCCAGTACCTTGTCAGCTTGGTACAATGCAGTACAGTATGGTCCGCATGATGCATTCTGTACAGCTCTTAAATGTTTGATACAAGCATTTTTTTTTGATTCTTTGAATCTGTATTTTGAAATATAGAAGTTTGTAGTGGCTACATTTTTACTCGATTGCTCATCGTAATGGTGTGAGCACTAAACCTGTAGGACTCTTACCTTTCTATAATAAACTGGCTTGTTAAATGTAAAAAATTCTAAATCTAAAGTAGTCCTTCACTGATAAGATGGCTTATTGTTTTGATAATGGTCTCTTGGACTTAACAGCGGGTGCCTGAGCAATCAAGGAATGAGGAATTGGGTCCTCTTATTCTTAATGCATTTGATTTAATTATTCTTTCCCAAGGATTGAACCTTTCAGCACTATTTGATCGGAAACAGGTATGATTCTTTCAAAGATATTTAGATTTCTCTGGATTCTACTATTATAGATAGTTGGACTTATATGTATTGGCATCTTTTATTTTTTATGTCATTGAGTTTGCTTGATTGCCAGTGGTTTGAATTCTTTCCTGCAAAGAATTCACTTATAATTTCTATTTCATCACTCTCAATCAAGTAATTTAATAAACAGTACCTCTATCCTTTTATAATTCCCTTAGTTTCATGATAAAATCCACCATATTGCCACATTATGATTCTTCATCACTGCTTATATTTGACATATTGATTCCATTTTTCACTGCAATATGATTTTTGAATATTTTGACAGGATAATGTGAAACATCAAACTCGTTTTCTATCACGCAAACCAGCAAAAGTTGTCTTGTCGAGTATGGAAGTTGTTGCTCAGTCAATGGGATTTAAGACTCACATTCGTAATTATAAGGTGAGTATACTGTGTTGATCATCAAATAAATGATTTTGTATAAAGAAACAGAAATTTGAACTTCTATATATATATATATATATATATATATATTGTTAATATGTATCTGTAATTTTATAAAGAGTGAGCCTGCTATGGGCCAAACATGGCCCAAAGGTTCTAGTGTAGTTTGTCAACTTGTGCCTTTTTCATCTCTGTTCATTTTATTTGAGGGCTTGGAAATGAACGATATGGATATTTGTAAAATCCATATAATAGGCATGCTTATTTAGATAATTCATTGTAAAGCTCAGTTTTTTTTCATGTTATCTGGAGTCTTTCTAAAGACGATGTTCCCACTACCATGAAATTCTAGATAAGCATTATGGAAGAGATCTAGGTGCATATTTGTGCATATTTCACTAACTTCTCTTTCAATCAGTTGTGTGGAGCCAAATTGTACATCCCTTGTCTAGACTGAAGAAAAGCTCATCAAAATGTCATAATGTGGGTAACAACAGTATGTGCTGAAACTTTTAGAAAAAATTTACTTCCAGAAATGTTGAATTATTAATAAATTTACTTCTAGAGTTCCGCCTCACGAGCTTAATATATAAAAGATACTTGTGTCAGTATTTTTGTGAATAAATCAATTTTTGGAGAGCTCTTACCATCTTGAGATCAATGGTATGTCAAGAGCAAATGCAAGTTGTACTAAGTTTTTGTGCTTTTGTTCTCATAGGAAGGCACAAAAGCAATGTATTTGTCTGTTTCCTTACAATGATCTAATTCTTTTGATGGCATTAGGTTGATTTCATGAGATAGATTTTATTTCTCTACTGTCAATTCGTTGCTTAATGGTAATCAATCTAAACATGTTAGTCATTACTATCAAAATGCTTCAATAATTGTTAAATCCTATATGATGTTAATCTCCAGATGAGGGTGGAAGGTTTGTCGGCAGACAGAACTGCTCATCTTTATGTTATGCTCCAAGTGAGTTACCCTCTCAGTTTGGTTTTTCTAATTATTAGTTCTTTTTGGTAGCTTAGTTTTTCAATTTCTAAATGACAACATTATTTTCTTCTTTTTTCACTCTCTTTGATTCATGAATATCTAAAATTGAAGCAGATCTTTGAAGTTGCTCCATCACTTTTCATGGTGGAAATTCAAAGAGCAGCTGGAGATGTGTCTGAATATCTCAAGGTAATAAAATTAGTTCTCCGGTCAATTATCTAGTTGACAAGTACCTTTAGCATGACAATATAGATCTATGCTCTAGAAGTGAGCCATTTAGCCATGGAAGGGCTGGGAATGTAATGGTTGGTTTCCGTGGTTTCATACGTATTTTTTGAATTTATCGATGTGAAATAAAAAAAGGATTTATTCAACAAATCTACTTTTTGCCATCTTATGTATTTCCCATTGAAATGATCATATTACAATAAAGTTATTTTTAGCAAGGTCAGAAGTTCCAATTTCAGTTTTTTCTGTTTCTGTAGGCTCTGGAGTTTGACCATTTTAGTTTCATCCTAAAACTCTAAAAAATAATTCAGAAACTTATGGGATAAGTACAGAATTAGAGCAGCCCTGTCAACGTAAAAACATTTGTATATATTGTAATACTTCAGACATGAAAAGTTGATTTGAGCTGAAAATTGAGGAATTTTCTACTATCGAACAAACTTCGACGTAAACTCATTAGTTTCACTCAAAACTGACCGAAAGCAATGAGTTTATCAGAAGTTTTAGAAAACCTGAGGCCTCGTATGGTTACACTTATTGCTTTCTTGTTTTTTGACACTCAAAATGTTATGCAAGTGAATGCGCCGGCAAATGACCAATTATTTGCAATATTTTTATTTCTGCATCTTGTTTGGCAACAAAAAACAAAACCTAGCCAGTAACTTCATTTTACTTCTTTGTGCTTATGAGTACGTGAGCTAATGAGAATAGAGGCGTCCACCTGCCCACACGCAACATCGGATAGAATTTGGGTTTAAAAAACAAACAAGTGTAACCAATTTAGGGGCTTTCATTTCGCTTTTGGTCCTGATTTATTGTTCGTCTGAGGCCTAAGATTTTATTAATTATATTCAGAAAAGTATAGTAACGAGAAGTGGTTACAAGTTCCTTATCTTTACTTACATTTCCCTAGTTCTTGATATCAACCATTTTATTTTCTAACCGTAATTGACCAAAATTAATGGGTCCTAGCAAATCTACACAGAACCCCCTAAAAAATTCGTCGTTGAAGGGTTGAGGCTGAAACTTCGAACGGTTTTACTAGTTTTGTAGGGTACTTGCATTTTCTGAACTTAATTTTGATCCTTGTAATAAAATTCTATTGTTATTACCGAAATAAAGAAGGTAAGCAAGGACACCTTTTTAGTTTAGTCAATTATGTGCATCTTCCTATCGTCATGCTCTGATACTGATTACTTGCTTTGTTCAGTTCTGCAAGAACTTCTGCAGTAAACTGGATGAGATAATCTGGAAACCACCGATTGAGATGAGCAAATCAAGGACAACGCGGAAATCAAGGCGCTAAACTCAAACAACCAACAACTATAGTCCTATGTATGTTTCCATGCCACGATATCCATCCTTCCCTTGCTATCATATTAGCTTTAAGAGCCATTTTGGCCTGGCTAGATCATTTGTACAAGTGCTGTTTGAAGAAGCGCGATATTACTTTTGTAAAATTCTCCACCTTCACCTCGCTTGTTTGCATGTTAGTTAGCATAGAGGAAGCCAATATCCAATGTTTACCATCAATACATCTAATATTATATTTGTTGCTCAAGGTTCGTGTTTGGCGTAATGACTTCCGACCTATCGGAGATTAAGTCACTTAATGTGGAAAGTAAGAGGGAAGGGACATCTCCTCTTCTTTTACGCCACTTTCTTGAAACTCAACAGCAAAACTACTACTTACACCGAAAGTCTAGTTCACCCCAGCTTTCCTTCTCGACTACAAAAGTTGTCATCAAAGCCATGCCAAATAGGCACCAAGAAAGTATTTAAGTAGGGTTAAAGCATTTTGTATATGGTGTTGTAGCTCTCAGCTTCTGTGGCTGGTATTACATGTAAGATGAGACCAATTCTGAGTGTACTGTAACTTATACTTGCAATAATAAGTGAATGTAAATCAGCACTTGTTCAATGATCCCTTTGTTAAAAGGCCCAGTGTGTATCAGTTTTATGTTCATTGGAGCAAAAATTTACTTTTGAATACCATTATTGTATCCTGTAATCTTATATTTGACAGAAGCAAGTTTTTTTGAAATCTTTTTAATGCTTGGCTATCTTTTTCATGTTTTGAAACCTATCTTATGTTCTGATGCTTCTACAATTTGTATTTTGGTTTCGGAAAATAAAATAGGCAGAAGCTAGAATTTATAAGCTGTGCTTCTCTCATAAACTTTTGGAATAGATTTGTCTACGCATTTCCCTCAAAAAAAAGAAAAAACAAAAAAAAAAAGAGAAAAAACCTTAAATCAACAAGGTTAGAGGAAACAGTAGTAACTCCATTTTATGCTGCAGAATTGGATATTCTTTATCCTTGCCCACATATGGCCTAAGATCAATAAACAAACAAGAGAGAGAAAAAAAGAACAACAAAAGGGTTCTTCCTAGGATGGTTAGATACTAGTATTGATCAGTGGATGTAGAACTTTAAGAATCACTAAACTGCAATCCATCCACCATATGATGAGAAAACACAGAATTAAGATGAATATAGGGACTAGTTTAGTCATGCCAACAGAGGAGCATAACGACGCAGCGGCGGATGATGTAGAACTTCGCCCGCCGCTCTCGGAGACCTCTGCTCAGCCCACCTCTCTGCTTCCCTTTACCTCTTAACTTCATGGTTGTTATAGTTTGGATCTTATGAACTGCAACAAAAGGAGAAGAGATAGAGAGAGAGGGAGAGGGAGTATAAGCAAAATGATACTAGAAGATTAATTAACTTGGATAGTTTTAGTTTAGTTAGTGATGAGGGGAAGAGAAGAGTTTATAGAGATAGAGCTAGGATTGAACTTTGAGGGGAGAACCAATCTCTCCCTTCCCCAACATGCAAGCAACTTCCTTGTGTGCTCAGGGGGACAACCCTCTGACTTTGTATATATATGTTATTCTTAAATTGCTATGTAAACACTCTCTTTTAACATCATGCACCAATTCAAGATGTGTGATCCAAAGATTATAGATTCTTCTTTCGTAATTAGCGTCTCGACGCGAAGTAACACTGCCATTTTAGAAGGTTGGTGATCTTGTTTACAGTGCCTGGGAAACAACTTGCAGTTTGGATGTTCCCTCAGTAAAATGCCTGCTATTTGTGTGTCTTTAGAGTTGACAAGAAAGGATTAGCTTAATTACTACCATTACGATTTTGCCGCAACTTCTTATGTTCAACCATGTGTGGAATATTTGGGGCAACAATGTTTAATACATGTTGGTCATATCCCTTGATTATGATACATAAATGAAATAAAGTTGGATTAGCATAAAATAACATATCCTCTGGGGAGAACCTAACATATTATTTCCTAAATCTGATTAATCTAACTTGATGAAATTACAGCAATAGTTAGACAAATGCATTGATTTATGGGATCTATTTTACAATACAATACTTTTTTGATTAATGTTCATTTCTCATGCAATATGAGATCTAATTAAGAGAACAATTGAATTTGAATAACCTCCTTCAACATATAATATATGATAATTGAATTGAAAATTTAATCCATTAGATCATCATTAATCAACAATTGATACCCTCATACACCACCCACGTTTAACTCAATGTATAGTATTTTACACAATCTTTGACTTTCTTTTTTTTCTTTTTTTTTATCCTTAGAATATTTGTTGACTTTGTGCTTAATAGTAATTAATATAAAAATAGTTGACATTGTGGTCTCTCACGTGATTTTGACTTTGAAGAGGCGTTACTTAATTAGTTGGATCCTGATAAACTCAGTAATAAAGTTCTAACGTCCCAATAGTCTCATATCGGATGGGATACTGATTTCGATCAGTTTATATGAGACCTACACGCTAGTAATAATAACTGGGCTTAAGCATTTTGGGCAACCAACGAGTTATTGTTGCTAGCGGGTCGAATACTAGCCGAAAGTGTGAGAGTTAAGTGCTATGCGGGACAAAGTGCTACATCAATGGATTTGATGCGGGACAACTTACATCAACGGATTTGGTGGGCGCCACCTTTAGAAAATCTCAAATTACTTGATAATTCTGGTCTTGACGAGAACGGATAAGATACTGATTTCGATCAGTTTAATGTCCTTGGTCACATTAATTAGAACTTACTCAAAAAGACAAATAAAACATTTAATCAAAGAAGTTCCCTTAACATTCCAACAGCTAAAACTTCATTAGATTTGCTTTCTCTAATCTTTGATCTGAGTAATAGTCAACTCAATTTAAACCATATTTCAATCATAGGGAATGCACAGAAAACATTGCCTCATGCATGCTATATATAAAACATATTCAGATCGACCCTCTGTGTTATTTTACTCGTAGACAAATAATTTATACAATTAATTAGTGTTTGGAGGAAAAATTCTTTACGGAGCTGCACGTTGAAGTTATTGTAACAAGAGGTTAGATGCCCTTAATAAGGGACTGTTTGGCTCCTAAAAAAAGTGTGGAATTTTTTTTTTTTTTTTTCCAATTTTTCGCCCGATTGGTTTGAAAGAAAATAATTGTTGTTGAAAATCTTTATTTCATAATTCATGAAAAAATGACATTTTTATTTTTCAAAATTTTTTAGAACAATGAAAATACTAGTTTTTCATAAAATATAACTTTTTTTTTTCTTTCTTTAAAGCCCGTTTTTCTTAGAATCAAACAGATAGAAAACTGAAAAAAATAAATTTTCATAAAAAAAATTCCTCAAATTTTTTTTTTTTTTCCATTCTTTTCCAACAAACCAAACGCCCCTTCAAAGAACCACCCCTTCAAAGAAGCAAGAGGTAGTAATGAGAGGGAGTTAATTAGTTGTGAGATTTGGCTATTCAAATTATTATTATTTCCCACAAAATTAAAGAGAATGATCTCAAAGTCAAAGATGCAATAGGGATAAGAGAGAGAGAGACTTTGAGGGGGGAGAGATATGGATTTGACTTTGAGAGGGAGAGAGAGGGTGGCTTTGACTTTGACAAGAAAAGCAAGCATGCAAGTCCTCTCCTCAGGTAAACATTTGTTGGTTGCTCATGAACCAAGCCTCTCTCTCTCTCTCTCTCTCTCTCTCCACATGCAAGTAATTTTGTTGGTTGCTATTGAAACAAGCATCTCTCTCTCTCTAGATCTCTCTCTCCCTAGCTAGCCCACATTCTCTTCTTATAAATGTAATAAGAGATCCCACATCCTATATATGCAGTAACCAACTCAAACTAAGACAAGTGATCAAGTTTATAGTTTGTTTCTTGCATCGTACTCGATCTTCACTCTCCTTCACTATCTTTTTGTTGATCAAATCAGTTCATAGTCATGAAGGCAAGAGGCGAACGAAAGCCGCAGCAGCAGCGAGAAGGGGTCAGCGGAGCAGCGAAAGGGCGGAGAGCGAAGCTCTACATCATCAGACGCTGCATCATCATGCTTCTTTGTTGGCATGACTAGCTAGTTACGTACCTCTCTCAAAGAGTACAATTACTCGGATTAACATCATTTTTATTTTTTCATTCCCTTTTCACAGCCTCTTTCATTTTTTTCCCCTGCCATATATGTTACATATATATACTTACATATATATGCATGCATGGTGGAGAGGTTATATAGTAAACTCTTGTGTTCTAATATGTACGTAGTGATCCACTAGTACTGTATCTAGGATTATTTTCTCGTGGGATCTTTTTTCGTAACAAATTCAGATACTACCAATCATCTTATTATTTCTTCGTCTGAGCAATGTTGTTAATTTGTATATTTTAATTAGAATGGAGCGTATATTTTACATTTTTTTTATATCAATATTTCTTTTGCCAAAAGTTATTTGACTTTTTGTAGCTCGCCTTTATTATATGAATTAAGTTATTGCTATCAAATCCTTGAAGTGGAGAATTGTGAGTAATGTAAATTGGTTAATTTCTAAGTTGTGCGTGCTTATAATTGTCAACTTGGGACCATTTGGTATTTGGTTGTAGGCAATTACATGTTAAAAAAATGTTACATCTAGTACTCCCACTTATAGGAGTGTACATCGATCTAACGTTGAGAGATCCAAGGATTAATATAATTTATTTCCTGGATTTTAGTGGAAAAAATAATAATAAAATAAATGGGCTATCATAGGACACAGAATAGTCTTTATATAGGTGTGGCTTGTTGATATACAGGTAACTAGGGGTGTCGATCGAGGAGCCAAACTTAAAATAGCGCTAGTTAAAATATCGAGTGGAAAAATTCGATTCGTTTATTAACGAAGCAAACACGAATTAGTTTACAAATAATAAATTAAAAAGATTAGAAATGAGATATATAGAAAATAAATATGTGAGTTTCTATTCATTAGACTTTGATCTAAAAGTTGAAACTTTATTAACCTTTTTATAATTGAGTAGAGCTTTATATTTAGATTGGACTAAAATTCAAATAATAAAAAAATTATATTGTATTTATATATATATAATTATTTATTTATATATATAAATATAAAATGTATGTATTCGAACTGTTATAGAGTGAGACAAGAGTGAACTAATCCCATCTTGTGTTCGACTAGCGAACTAGATTGCAACCCTAGCACTGAGCGTCAAAATAAACCGGGCTAGGCGCCGATCAAGTTTAATTTGCAAAAACGTCTGTGGAATTGCGGGAAGATTACATTACATGCAGGGAAAAACGACGATAAGAAGATGACATGTATATTTTATCAAAAAAGCAAAAGTATATCTTATATAATTTTTCTCAACTCCACTCTATCTTTTTTTTTTTTGAGAGATAAATAAGACGCAACCCGCTTTCGTTTATTTTTTAAAAAATAAACTTAAATTAAAATGTGAATCAACTAATTCAAACTTGGGTATTTGTTTCGCATAGGGACGGTCGGTAGCACTTTAAGACCAAACTAAGCGTTACTGCACACGAGCCCAGCTGCTGCCAGCCGCATCTACATCTTCCACGCAGCACCTTCTTCCGCCGCTCCCCACCACTTAAAATTCCCCCCTCCAGGATTACAAATCCCAAATAATAATAATAATAATAATAATAACAAAACAAAAAAGAGAGAAGATGTCGCTGGAGTGCGCCGCGGGGCCGCGCTCGCTCCAAATTTTCGCCCTCCTCCCGCCGGCGATTCTCGCCTCCCCTCACCGCCGACGCTCCGGCAACGCCGCCGCCGCCGTCGCTCGTCCGCGCCGCCGCCGGGCCAGACTCGTCCTCGTCGCCGGCGCCGCCGACTCCTCCGGAGCCTCCTCCTCCTCCGCCGCCGTCCCCGGCAAGGCCACCGTCGAGGACGACCAGTTCTCCCTCGCCAAAGTACGTAACCCCTTCTTCTGTGACCTTTCACCCCTCTCAGAACTACTCTAGCTCTACCACGCTTAACCTTCTTAACTTTTTGAATTTACTCATCGATCGATCAAACTGTCGTAACCAGGTTACAAAATTTAGCCTTATAATATATTTCAAATTCTAGGGGGTGTTTTTTTTTTTTTTCCAAATATGTTCCAGTTTCTTCTTCTTCTTCTTCTTTTTCAAAATAAAATAGTCGCTCCAAAAGCAAGGAAGGCCGAATAGGCACTGTTACAAACTCTCATCAGTGATTACACACACATGTTGTTCATTTCTCTATTTACAGAGTTTTAGCATCATATATCTCTTAAACTTCTTAGCAATTTCTCTTTTTTTTTTTTTATATTTTTTTTTATGGATGGTTGCAGATATCGTTCGGTGTGATCGGTTTAGCAGTCGGTGGCTCGCTTCTCTCGTAAGTGTGTGAGCATCACAACATTTTCGCCGAATTAGAATCCCCGACTGATCCGAATTTTATGCTTCTTACCTTTCAGTTACGGGTTCGGAGCATATTTCAGTATCTTTCCTGGTTCTGAGTGGTCTGCTCTGATGCTGACTTATGGGTTTCCTCTTTCAATTATTGGCATGGCCTTGAAGGTAAAAATGTAACGGGCTTTAATTGCCCGTTTTATAATGTAACGCCCCAATAGTCCTACATCGGATGAGAAAAATGTTCCGATTGAAAATATATGAGCCATCGCACCCTACTAATAATAACCAGACGTAAGCATTTTGGACTATCGATGGTTTGGATCTAACGAGTTATTGCCTGCACTGAAAGACGTATACATATCGAAAGATACTCATGTATCTAGTACCGAAAAGCTATAGGCGATATGCTCTATTTAGATAGTTTTGGAAAACCCAGGGAAAGTGTTTTAATATGATATGGAAAGCTAGTTTGTGCAACTAACAATGTAACGGTTTATTGTGCTCGAAATGTCCAATTAGCAGAATATTTGCTGGTTTTAATGCAAAATGGGTTGGAAGCTTTTTTAGAGAACCCTCTGCATTGCTGATATTGCTGACTCGAGATTCTTAGTTTCCTTTGATTTTTTGTTTATGTACATGCAGTATGCAGAATTGAAACCGGTTCCGTGCGTAACTTATGCAGATGCACAAGCCTTGAGAGAGACCTGCGCTACTCCTATTCTCAAACAGGTAATGTCATTGGTTCTAAAACTAGAGAATAATCCTATCTTGATTTACTAGTGTATCTCGTTTAGCTTTTAATTATTGTTGTAAAACATTTTGTCGAGACATTTTTCGCTTAGCTATCTTCAATGTTCTTTTTTTGTTAAGTTGCAAATGAACAATGCAACATATTTTAGAACTTATTGACCACGCGGACAATTTTGAAAACAGTACACTGCTTGAGAAGCAGCCAGAATAAGGAGATTCATACTTTGTATTGTTTGCTAAAGTAGGCGTTTCTCTTGGATCACGTCTCTTATAAGTTTAGACCCATAGGGATCATTGCTTACAATGGTTAGAATGTCGGCTGATTTTTCAATCTGTCTTGGGGCTGGTTATGGTCCGGCTTGAGCTTCTGCCAGAAGTGCCTTTCGGTTGAGTATGTTTGAGGAAAGCATTAACGGCTTTTTCATAAAAAGTGATCCTACAGCTCTCTTCTGCAGACTGAAGTGTTTGTTTTATGGGCTAGAAGTCCATTTCAGTCTTCCCTCATAGCAGAAGCAGCTAAATTTCTGTTTATATGATTCATTTTCTTCGTCGGCATTAAAAAAGCCTGGCGTACTTTCTTGAAAATTATGATGTTAAGGATTGAATCTTGATACCATCTTCAGAATGAAGTGTCTTTGTTCATGTTCTAGGTCAGGGATGATGTCATACGCTATCGCTACGGTGATGAGCAACATTTGGATGAGGCCCTGAAGCGAATATTCCAGTATGGCCAGGTAGTTCCTCACTTGATGTATGTTTTATACTTAATTCCTGCATATCGAGAAAACCGTATTCATTTGCATTAAATACCTCTGGTAGAGATATTTATGCAAACACCCGTTCTATATAGATTCCTCCATAGGGGCATAATGCAAACAGTCTAGGTTTCAGGAAGAAGCATGCAATATACCAACTTTACAGGGGTATTTGCAAAATTTCGCGTATTTGCAGGGAGCATATATGCAATGAACTTAAAAACTAAAAAACTCTACAAAGATCATGTTCCATTATCCTTGGTTTTCTGCTGACTTTCTACATCATTTGCGCAGTTCCTATCAGGGAACCTGATTATTTCATTTAATTTATAGGGTGGCGGCATCTCGCGGCGTAGTGCTCCTACTTTACAATTGATCCGTGAAGAAGTATGTTAAATATCTTTTTATCTTTGAATAATTACTTTCCTATGTACCTCGAGTAATATTCTTGATGATAGGCTTGTTCATTGGGCACGCCAGTCGAGTGCATCATTCAGTTCTAACTCCTGATTTTATATAGCTAGTCTTTTTTCATGTGCTGGTTTTTATTTACATTATGTATTAAATATTTATTGATTTACATAGTTCGTGATTGTAGCAAAGGTATTGCATAAGGAGTCTTTGGAAAATGAACTCCAGTTCTTTTAGTTTCAGAACTAGGTCGAGTTTAACCATTTTTTTCAGCACCGAGCCAACTTAATTTGTAGGCTCCACTGTGTCCAGGAGAGCTATTGCTTACCAACAAATTCACTGATTGGTGTCAATTTTGTTTCTTTTTCTCTCATTCCGTGAGAAGTTGCCGTGTGTTTTTAAATTAATTCTATTTGAATATGGATATTTTTGGCACCACTCTTTGTTCAACTTAAGAAATCATGAACATAAAATTAGCATGGTTAGTCTAGAAGGAGCATTGCAGGCATTGAACCCTAACAAGTAGATGCAGAACAGTAAATTCGGTTGCAATTGACTTGTAATTTCAATGGGTTCTTTTCTTGTGTCTGTGATATGGGACTATATTTAACGAATTTCACTCATATCTGTACTCCCTTTCAGGTCACAGAGGATGGAAAGTATTGTTTAGTCCTCGTGTTTAAAGCGAAAGCTTTGCAGTTATCAGATTTTGAGCAGAGACAGGTGTCACTCCTTCCCCTAAATGAAACTAATGTAGCTTTTGCAAATAACAGTAACAGAGGTTTTTCATGTTTCTAGTGAATTGCACCAGGGTTCTTCGAACCTTTCAGCGTAGCTTCAACCTTATCCTTGACCTTTTAGCTTATACAATTGGATCTCTAAGTGTCATCATGTTTTCTTGTAATACCCCTTCGGATTAACTCCACCAAATTTGGGCCCCCCCAAAAAAATCAGATGGGTAAGATCACGAAGGAATTTAGAATCCGACTGACCAATTGTGATAATCGAAAGTTTGCGAACATCTGGTGCAAGTTCAAATTAGCATTTTACTAGTGAGATGAGCCACTGCATTTACTGTGCATATTTTTACTGTGATGCTTTGTGTTGGTGGATTTTTAGGCGAAGTTTGCTTCGTTTTTCGGGCCAGGAATCGCTGCGGAAATCGGTGAGCCTTCGTAACATTTCCCCTTTTTCAGGGTTTTTCTTTTTCCCTCATACAGAACAAAGGTATTGTTACAATTTCTTTAAACTTTTTTTATTGATTATTATTGTCTGTGTATATATCATTCCAGGAAAAGGAGAAGATGATCTATACGAAGTTCGCCTTATTTCGCAGACAACAACATAACCAAGATCACTGAGTGTAGATTACTTGTTTATAGCTTTATACCACACATCCTCCTCTTTTATGTTCTATATTTTTAATCTTTTTCCTTTTATGCTTATTTATTTATATATATGAGCCTCTTTTACAAGTGCTTACAGTTTTATATAGCTGAAAACTTGTAGTCAGAAACCATTGCTTTGGTGTGATGAGAATATCATCAGTCAATTATGTCTTTTTAATCAGGATTCTGATAATAATCTATGTACTTTTAAAATATACAGAACATTAAATCTGAGATTTGAACATACACTCTTAATGAGATTTTAACTTATGACCTTCTCCTCACATATTGTATTAGAATAACTTTTCATTTTATTAATTTAGGGCCCGATATTGAGGTGTATTTAATGCTAACAGGCAAAATGAAGTTAGGGTGAAAGTATGTAAGGATGTTTTTCTTTATTTTCTAATGAGGTCATAAAAAATATATCGTAACCGACTTATTGCAGCATGTACGTAAAGTGTGATATTACATCCGTAGTGATTTATCTCGAAGGTGGAATGTAGCATCCAATTTTAAATATTGTATCATACTCCTTATTAATCAAACGTACAAATTTCTTTCTTAAATAAATAAAGGAGATGTACGAAACGAAGTATTCATGCATTCAAATAAAGCCTTACTTAAGAAAATTATATATTTTTTAGATAAGTTGTGTGATCAAATATTCAGAACAGGTAATCGCACTCGACTTTCGAGTCGATTTTTTAAAATAAGATAAATTATCTCGTAAGTAAAATATTCTATTCTACCAAATTATGAATAACAAAGACTCATCATTGTTCCTTTTTGCAAATCAAGTATCCTAAAAGGTTCTCAAATGATAAGGTTGCCTTTATTTATTTATTTATTTTTTTCCCCTTCTTTTTGTGTCACTTTTTGGACAAATTAATTAGTTACTAATAAGGAGTCCACAATGATTCAAAGTTTGTAGATTATAACTAATTAATTTTCTCTCGGAGGCTTTTATGTCTCAATCAGTTTGTTGATTAGCTTGATCGAGTACATGCCCCAAAATGCCACTAAAAATGTTTGCGAAAAAGAAGTGTCTTATTTTCGGTAGTTTCTGAGATAACTTCTCTACTTTTATAGAAACTACATTTGAAAAATTGAGCAAAAAAATATTCGAAGCTTTTGTTATCTTATTAAACTTAAAAATGAGTTTTAATTACTATACAAACTAAAATTTGAGATATAAGTTTGCTTTTTGCCTTTGGTGTCTATTTATCTGTGTCTGTAATAACTTTACATCAAAAACCAGTTGTCCAAATTAAGCTTCACAAACAAAATAAATAGAGCTTTTGTCATGCATGTTATTAAACTACAATGGGCTTTTGGCTAGACTTCCACTACAACAAAATATATTTTAGACGACACTTTTTAGACTACGTTTTTTTCTAACGTCTTTAATATTTAGCATTTACCGATATTATGATTAAGCGTCGCCAATAAACATATTTTTATCAAATATTTATGTAAATTTTCCGACGCTATATTAAAACGTCGGTATATTTATCCCGACATATTTATTTAACGACTCTTTACATGACGCTTTTATAAGCGTCGGGATTATTTTTGCCGATGCTTTAAAGGGTCGCTAATTATTTTTTAAAGTGTCCTTAAATGTAAGATTTTTTGTAGTTTTCGCAAACATAAACTTCAATTTGAGCTTTTAATTACTTTTGCTGCAGCAGAAAACTATTCAAAAGTTTGCTCAAAATGCTATTGTTATTTTTTTAAAAAAAATAGCTATACTTAATTAAACAATATTTTTAGAAACACCTAATAATTTGCCCATGAGTAGGATCTCCATAAAAGATTAAGCTAGTAGAGGAGCCTCCACAATAAGATCATTCTCATGGGCAAAATTTGCACTCATCTTGAGCTTAGTTATTTTTTTTAAAAAATAGCTATATTTTGAAACACCTAATAATTTGCCCATGAGTAGGATCTCCATAAAAGATTAAGCTTAGAATCGATGATCGCCACGAGATCAAATGATTTTGTTGCGTTGGCAATGTTAAGGTAGTTGGAATTGTCGAGGTCAAGAGATTGCTTAATTTGAAGCAAGATATATAGATAGGGCCTTGGGGAGGGATTAATTAGAACCCTAATAAATAAAAGCTAACTAACTACCAAATGATAGATACCAAATTTGGTCAGCGACTCCATATATATGCGTGCGTGGTTGCTGCAATGTTGTTTTGTGGTTTGTTGCGAATGTCTGCTTGATGTGTTAATTGCATCAGAAAGGTTGGTACGTACACTAATTAGTCGACCAAAATAAATTTAAAAAGAAAAGTCTAAATTACATAAAACTTTTCTGTCAAAATTTGATTTTTTATTTTTTCTCTGTCATTTAAAAACCTATACTTTGCTCTCTTGTAAAATGCAAAATGGTCATAGAGGGTTACGGTATAAACTTTGATGACAAAATGATCATTTTGCCCTTCATCGTTTTTGGCAACTGGAGAGAAAGCTGAGAGCATTTTTGGCATAAAAAAATATAATAATATTTTATAAACGGAACCCTAACCTACGGATCACTAACGGTAAGGAGTGAAGTGAATATTTTTTATTTTACAAAAGGACAAAGTGTAGGTTTTAAATAACATGGAGCGAAAGTGAAAAATCATGTTTTGTCGGGAGTTTTCTGTAATTTAGCCAAAAAAAAAACTATATACATGAATGCAGTGCCATGAAGGAGAGAAACTGTTGCCTAGACCTGGCCTACAATGTTGGCCATGGACCATGCAGCGTCGATCCTCAACACCTTTGATATCGTCGGGAAATTCTATTTGTACACCCTGAAAGAGAGGTGTAGATTATACACCCTCTATCCAACAGTTCAGAAAAATTCAAATAACCCTTAATTAAATTTTTTTTTGATGTGATAAGTAAAACAAATAATAATATTTTATAAACTTTAACCCTAACGTACTTGACCACTAACGGTAAGAAGTGAAGCTGAATATTTTTCTTTTAGGAATGAAAAAAAAAAATTTAATAATGTCGATAAGGCTAGTGGCTAAATTCTAACCACATAAAGTTTTTTAGACACTAATTCTATATAATTTGATATGCCAAAAAAAAAAAAAAAATTCTCTTTAATTATTGTAGTGGTAAAGATGGATAGGAGCTAACTCCGAATTCAAAAATTATTGGATATGGGTTAAGATTTTACTATCCAATTGGGATTTGGATTCAGATTTGGAGTTATAAATTTTTTTGGATTCAGATTTACTATTTTTCTTCCGATTATCCCAAATTTGAAACTGGTTTTGCTATTTTTTCGATTTGTAACATACACTTTGAGTCCATTTATCTAAGAACATATATTTATTAATCTACTGTCCATCTCTATATATATCTTTTTATGTAAGAATTTTATTTGAAAATATTTTTTAAAAAATAAATATAACACCGAGTCACGAGACATAGTGGCTAAATTCTAACCACGTAAAGTTTTCTAGACACTAATTCTATAAAATTTGATATGCCGAAAAAAAAGATTTTTCTCTTTAATTGTAGTTATTGGATATGGGTTAAGATTTTACTATCCAATTGGGATTTGGAGTAAAAAAAAATTTTGGATTCAGATTTACTATTTTTCTTCGGATTATCCGAATTCTAAACTGGTTTTGCTATTTTTTCCATTTGTAACATACACATTGAGTCCATTTATATAAGAACATACATTTATTAATCTACTGTCCACCTCTATATATATATATCTTTTTATGTAAGAATTTTATTTGAAAATATTTTTAAAAAAATAAATATAACACGAGTTACAATACATAAAATTATTATTGTTTTAAACATTAAAAGGATTGCAAAGAGCGAAGAGCAAGAAATCATTTTTCCTTCTTCTTTTGACACCGTTAAGTGGAATTTAAATTTGTTTTAATTTTCTTCGAAGACGAGGATTGAAGGCAGAAATGGGATGAAGACTAAGATTACTTAGCGGTTCATGGCCGACCTGGTGGACCCAGGCCCAGGCACTTTGAAACAACCCCCAAAAATGGCTGGTGAAGTGGCAGCAAAAAGTGAAAGCTCTCCTTCTCTTAACAGTGCTCCATTTGGGTGTCCATAAATGCTCCAACTATAGTAGCTAGGGCTTTGTCCATAAGCAACAAAATATGGAAGCTACTAATAAGTTCTCTCCTTCAAAGGTTAGAAGTGCATGCATGCTTCTTGCATGGTTTGCAGCTGCTGCTGCATGCATATCATTGCACAATATTAATAGTACTAGTTTTCTTTCTTCTTCTTTATTTTTTTTCCCCTCCCTTTTTGTTATAGTTTGTGTTCATGCATGAATGTGTTCTAATCAAAATTTTAATCTAATATATTACTCCACTTTGACAAATCCAAGATCTCGAAAGTAAACCCCAACTCCGTGGCGAATCGGTCATCGAAGAACGGCCAATATTCTCCGCCAGTAAAAATGCACAATGAGGTAACAAATATACTTGTCACAAAAAGTTCACCATTAGTGAAGAGTAATTTGTTAAGTCATGCTCTAGATATATATTGAGTATACTATTAGGCCAATCACAATATTGTACTAATTACTAATTGAAAGAGACATGTCAGTGTGCTGTTCTTCATTTATTAGTTATATCACTGTGGTGATCGATTATGACTTGGACATGCATTCTCATATATATATATATATACATGGATCAATTGCACTTTACTTTGTGTTTGTGGAATTAAATTTAAGCACTGAATTTCTTAACGTCACACTCAAATAGTCCTACATCAAAAGATGATCGAAAAGTGAGTGACTATACATAATTAAAACAAAAAGTCTTGCTATATATTACGTACTAAAAGCCGACCTAGCTGGCCTGATTGGTACTTATAATGCTAAGAATTGTTCGATGTCACACACATTTGAGCTGTACCAATCACAAACAAGTTCTAGATTGAAGCTTCTACGTAGACACAGATGCTTTTTCCAACTTTCCATCAAGAGTAAAATCTTTAGAATTTTTAGTTCGTCAAACATTTCAGTACTGATCAGTCTCTGTCTTTTGTAAGTTACTAGTACTAATAGGCCGAGAGCTATTATGTGCTACTATCTTTTTGTTACCTTAGAAACGAGGGCAAAAGACAGAGCAAGTGTTTGCGAGAAGGATGCGTGAATCGCTTGGTGAGGACACAAAGCATCGGGTACATCTAGCACAAGTTTTGCCAATGATGATCGAAAAATCTCAAGTGATGGATCTCCTATTACTCCAAGTCATTATAATTACTTTGCGCATGCATATGAACTCACCTTTAATTTCTAATTATCTTATTGTTTGATGACATTTCGTTTGTAGTTTCTATCAAAACCGCTGTCGAAGGAGCAAACTAAGCCTCTCAACTTTAGGCTTCACACCGAGCAAAGAGCGGCCAGACGCGCCGGCTTTAATGATTTGGTAAGGTTTTACTTGTCCTTTGTTGATATTCAAAATTTCCCAAAATCTAATTCTCTTCTAGATGCATGCATGTATGATATATTTCACTACTAAGGCATGAGGCATATATGTAGGTTGCAAGCAAGATAAATTCCTTGGAGATCCTTCGAAGGTTCGAAGAGAGGATTCTTAAGGTGCGGTAATTGCGCTTGTAAAAAGCTGTACGTTTCATCTACTATATATGTATATATCATATTGTAGTACCATAATAGTCCCACATTGAATGGATATTGATTCCTATCAGTTTATATGGGGCTTACACGCTAGTAATAATACATAGTATCATATTTAATGAATCTAGTCATTTTTAGTCAATACATAGCGAGCTAAATTCATTATATATATATCGGTCATTAGTAATGTCGAAGCTACCGATCGATATCACCACCTATAGTAATATCGTTGTATTGATCATACTATATATGTAGGTTATAGAGGAAGAAGAGATTAAGATTATGAGGAAGGAGATGGTTCCAAAGGCCCAATTAATGCCCATATTTGATAGGCCATTCTTTCCACAAAGGTAATACATGCATCATATGATCATGAAACAATTCAACTTATCACTAGCACATAAACAAGCTAATTAAGATTGAAAACCACGAATTTAATTACTCTTCGAATTTGATCTCCATTCAAAAGAATTTTCAATTTGAATCTATCCAAGAACTTATATACCTTTTTGAATCCGCATATCATGACAGGTCAAAGAAGCCCCTAACAGTTCCAAGGGAGCCAAGTTTTTTGAAGCTCAAATGCTGCATAGGGGGAGAGTTTCATCGCCATTTTTGCTACAATATGAAAGCTGTGAAATAGGCCGATTAATTCGACTACATTAATATAAGAGAAAATCCCTCTATCTAGTTTTGTCACCTTTTCTCTTTGTGTATCCTCGATCCTTTTTACTGGCCTAATGATCGATGTTGTATATGTTTAATTAATGTGATGGTTAATAAAGTGTTTTACGTGGTCCATCGCGTGAGTGATGTTGCTTTTTAGATGATTAGAGCACTTGTCAATTTAATGAACTTGTAATAAAGCACGTATTAATCCGTGCTTGTTAATTTGTACGTAGTTCTCATATATAATTCAAGGTGTACGTGCATGCTTTTTTAATTCATAATTTTTTCGTTTTAATTAATATCTTCAAAGGTACGTAATTAACTTTGGTGAATAATTAACTAATGACCCATTTTGTATTGGGCGCAAGCGATATTGATAGATTGATAAAGTTATCATTATTAAGCCTATTATATGGATACTAACAAGTAATATATATTGACATTATCAATGTTGTTACTATTTCTATTTAAAATATATTTTCATCGCGATATGCGGAACGCAATATTACCTACGGAAACAAACAGCATATATTTCCTTTCTCACTGCACGTAACGTAATCTCCCCGCAATCACATACGAAGCCTAAATAGCTTTTATATTACCTGTAGTAATATACAGGTCAAAGAACTGTATTTTTATGTATTTATGTGAACTAATATACGAAAAGTTAAATAATTATACGTTTTGATATTTGCTGCACTGCAGTACACTTACAACTACATTACGGTAATTTGTGGTAAAGGGTGGAAAAATTCTAGAATGCACTGGAGGCATTGGTGACGTGACGTCACAAAGCAATCAAATCTCACCTTTTAGAGATATATGTCCTATCTTGTAAAAAACTATTTTTATTATACTTTTGTTTGAAAAGAAGAGATGTGATTGACTTATTATTGATGACGTGGTGCATGTGTGATAGTGTAGAATCCCTCGATCGGCAAGTTCTTAGTAACATGTGATTGTTTTTGGCCCAAAAAAGAAAGGTGGTGCAGTCACATTTAAATTTGGCCCAACCCCAAAAAAAAGTGTGTGGGGACCCTCTCAACTACATGCTGTTTCAATATTAGACCCTTCAACTTATTAATCTTTTCTAATTAATTGATACTTTCTTGATCAGTTAATTTTATTTTATTATTATTTGTTAACTTAATCTTTAAAGCTATTATTATGCAAACTTGATTGATTGATGATGGAATAAACAATATTTAATAATTTCTTTTTATTTTATTATTATTTGTTAACTTAATCTTTAAAGCTATTATTATGCAAACTTGATTGATTGATGATGGAATAAACAATATTTAATAATTTCTTTTTTTTTACTTTAGCCGATAATATAAAAAAAGAGTTACATTTTTATTTAATTGAGAAAATCTAAAAGCATTAGTGAAAAACAAGTACAGTTGAAGGGGCAATTCCGAATATGGCCATAGTAGAGGGGGTATCCATGCAATTTGACCTCCTCATCTGGTGGTCCCCACTCTGACACCTCCTGCTTAAAGTAATCTGGTGCCAACACTGTAGTCGCGGAAGAGCAAAAAGCTCCAAACACAGTTGAGTTGAGTTGATTGCTTAATAAGCTTCAGTGTGAGAGAAGCGACCGTCTCTAGAGCAAGTGATAAAAGGTTTGGTGGTTGATATCTGAGATCTGAGTTTGAATCATAGTTGATTCATATTTTTAGCTAAGTTTATTTATTAACGAAATAAACGAAACAGATAACGTCTATCTATCTCTCTCAAAAAAAAAAAAAAACAATTTAAAATGGTCTAAAGCTTTTAGACTGGAAAAATTAAGAACACATCATTTTGAAACCTAACACATAATTTTATTAGAAACAGAAGCTGTATAATTAGAAATTTTTTTAAAAAAATTAGGCAAAGGCGTTTAGAACTTTTTCTAATACCGTTTTATGATTCACAACAGAGCTAATTAACAAATGCCTAGATTTTATAGCCCAACTCTACGAAATAAAAATAAAATAAAATATAACAGTTATATTACTGATGTGGCGTTCCCAATCAATCAAATATATGTAACTATTGCAAAGTAAACTTTCTCTAGCTCTACACTTTGATCTTTTCGAAAAGTTCTACGCTGTAACACTTACACTATTTCATCAATAACAAATCAATCATATTTTTTTAAAAAATAAAAATATAATAAAAATATTTTTCTACAATCATAATGAAATATATATTTTAAAAAAATTATTTGATTAATTTGTAACGTCACGTCACCAATATATTCGTGTATTCTAGACTTTTTCGCTCTTTTCCTGGCCAACGCCGGTGCATAGACCACAGCACACGCAATTAATTTCTCATCAAAGTGAGTGAGTGAGTGAGAGAGAGAGAGAGAGAGAGAGAGAGAGAGAGAGCTAGAGAGAAAGAGTGAGTGACACGGAGAAAAGTGTGTGTGTGTGTGTGTGAGAGAGAGAGAGAGAGAGAGAGAGAGAGAGTGTGTGTGAGAGAGAGAGAGAGGGGGAGAGAGTGTACGGATGCTAATAAATAACTCAGTGGCTGCAGCTAACAGACATGAGGACAGACTCGTCTCAGTCTCTGCCCTCTCAAAGCTAGCAATATATTTTTATTATATATATAATTATAAACATATATCAGAATCTCTCTCTCTCTCTCTCTCTAAGTAATGACCACACGTAATGCATATATATATAAATATATAATATATATATATATATATAAGAAGAAGAATTTTTCCTTTGTCTGTGCTGAGAGACCTGGCCTATAAAAGAAAGAGGGGGGAAGAGGAGATGATGACAATTTGAGCTCTCTCTCTCGCTCTCTCTCTCTCTCTCTCTTTCTTTCTCTGTGCTGTTGTGTCCAAAGAAATAAAGTTGCCACAGCCAAAAGCTGCTTCCAACTTAATAAGATATACAGTTCACATATATATATATCATGCATCATCTATATCTGTTGGGAATCTAACTACTGCCACTTTTAGCTTCTTTGTTTCATGCATGCTGCTAATAAACCCCTCTGCAACTCATGACTCCTGCACCTCTTCAGTTTCATTATTAATACGACAAATTTAACCCCAATAAACCATGCATGCACTCATCCCACCAGACGACCAGTAGCTAGTTACATACACACATATATATATATATTATTATAATTCATTAATTAGCAGAAAAAGAAAACCATGCATTATGAATAACAAGATATATCCCTTATAGCTAGCTAGGCTTATACTCTCTAGCTAGATCTCTCTCTCTCTCTCTCTCTCTCTCTCTCTCTCTCTCTCCCATGCACACGATACACAACGGCACCAGTCACAGTGAACGTTAGAAAAGTGATAAAGAAACTGAAAGAGAGACGCAACATCGATCAAGCAACTGAACCCTCTCTCTCTAAATCTCTCCCTAGATCTCTCCCTAGATCTCTCTCTCTAGGGTTCAACAATATATGTTCCTGGGGAGCTTGTTGCTCAATTCCTTAATTTTCTTCGTACAAGCTAGCTAGCTAGTTAGGGTTATATATATATATATATAACTAACTATAGTAAAAACCTAATTAATATATATATAATTTAACTAGGTCATAAACCATGCATATGTTGTGAAAATTAATCGATCCTCCTCCTCTTAATTAGTTCATGCATGCGCGTGCGCGTGATCATCATCGCCAATATGATCGTGATGATCAGCTAATTCTTCTGCAGGATCTTCAATATCCTCCTCGTCCTCCAGATCTCCCTCCTCGCCGATGTCCGCCGCGTTCAGCGACTCGGCGATGTGCGGCGCGTGGCCGCCGCCGAAGGACCGGACGTGGTCCTTGAGCGAGCGCTTGTGCTTGAAGTCGGAGCCGCAGATGCAGAACCAGAGGCGGCCGCAGTTCTTCTCGTGGGTGCGCCAGTCGCCGCGCACCGCGAAGCGCTTCCCGCACCGGCGGCACGCGAACGGCCGCGCCCCGTGCTTGCGCCGGTAGTGCGTCTGCAGCGTGCGGAAGTCCTTCAGCGGCCGCGACCGCGGGTGCTCGATGTTGTTGCGGCACCCCTCTGCGCAGCAGTAGCACGGAAGCCGCATCATCGACGCCGGTATCGCCGCCGACGGCGACGACGGCGGCTTCGTCACCCCTCGCAGGGACTCCGATCCCTTCCGGTACTGCGAGCCGTGGCCCCACATGTGCATCTGCAACAATTCATTAAATCAGTCAAAAAATGCAGGCTAGCAAGCTACTACGTACGTACACATATCAGAAACTATATATGTATATATAATTTTGCTCCTATACTATTAATAGCACCAAGCCTATTAGGTTTTCGACACTTGGATGCATTAAGGGATGTACAATTAAAATGATAATGATCTCCTAAGATTAAGTTAGTATGATCTAACAAGTAGAAATAGTCAAGAGGGTAGATCTAATAGTGAAAAAATCGACAGCACCAAGTGCTTAATGTTATCGATAGTATAGTAGCTGAATTCTTTATATATATATATACTATATTTCTAGAAGTATAAAGGAATTGATGTTTTTCACTTTTTGACTCTTGGATCAAGGATTATAAAGTTAGAATGATATGGGTCCTTAAACAAATAATATTAATCCAATAGCTAGAAATGGTCAAAATGTTGATCTATGAATTAAAAAATTAAAAGCGCCACATAAGTAGTACTTCCAGAAGTATTATTGTCAGAATATATATATATATATATATATATATATATATATATATATATATATATATATATATATATATATATATATATATATATATATATATATATATATATATATATAAAACACAACCTGTACATGTAATGTGGTTACTCACTTGTTTTGCTTTGAACGATTATGATTGTCTTGGTAATTTTTTTTTATTTTTAAGTTGATATAATTTGTTCACATCGGGTCAGCATTTTGCATATTTAAGTATATATATATAGAAGTCAGGTGTTTTCTAGCAATTCAAATTAAGTGTTTCTATTTTAGGTGATGCTTAGTACGTACCACTACGTACTATATATAAAAATTAAAACGTTCATCCATCTATCGTTCTCTAGCTAACTTGTAACTTGAAGAGTTTTACAAGAGAATAATAGTGAGAGCGATCTCATTATATGATATGAAATGACCTGTGAACTGTGAAGGTCGATTTAGTGGGAGCCTAGAATACTACCCCAAAAAAAAAAGAAAGAAAAATAAATAAGGAAAGAGATTTTGAAATATCTGGTTTCGCTGTAGTAGTTACTTCAACTGTGCAAAAAAAAAGAAAAAAAAAAAAAGAGTCAGTTAATTAAGGATCTACCAAACAAACAATCTAAATAAATGGTTTAATTTTCTTGAAAAAAAAAAAATGTAAAAAACACTACTGGAGGAAGTAATTAACATCTATAACATATAAACATAACCTGCAAATTGTTGAAGCGGTTGAATGTCTTGTGACAGACGACGCAAGAGAACTGAGTCGCGCCGACAAGGATCTCGGCGGCGGACGGTATCCAATATTGGCTCGGTGTAGGGTTTGTGGCGGCGGTGGAGAGGCTTGCGCTAACACTAGTAGCATTAGGGGGTGCTATGGAGAGCGCGATCGTCATGTTCGACTCTTCATCTAGTCGGTTGCACGATAGCCGTAAAGAGCTGAAAGCAGAAGCAGAAGCAGAACCGGGACCAAAAGCAGAAGCAGCAGGAGTGCGCGAATTAGCACGAGAAGACAAAAAAGAACTAGGCGGGTTTTGTTGACCAGGGGGCCAAAGAGAGAGGCATAGTATGGATTGCTCCTCTCCTTCTTCTTCTCCTCCTCCTCCAATGTTATTATGTAATTGCATGGCTATATATATATATATATGTATATATATAGAGGCGGAGTGTTTAAGGTGAGGTTAATGTGTAAGAATTAATCCTAGTGGTGACAAGCTAGAAGGAGAAAGAAGAGAGTGTTGTGGATAGGGTGGGAGGTGGACGCGCGTATATATAGCGAGAGAGGTGGAGGGGCCGTGTATATACTATATAGGCTCCATGGCTAGGGTTTTGGGAGTGAATGATTGATGGATGTGGGGCAGTGACTGTGAGGAGGAGAAAGGAGAAAGTAGGGGGGGGAGGGGAGAGAGGGGGGGGGGGATTATGCACGTGCGAGGGGGGTGGTTTTGGCGTGTATGGGATAGGGAGGGGACAAGAGGCCGGCAAAGGGAGAGAGGCATGGGACCCGAGGGACGTGGGCCCCGCCCCATGCAGGGGCACGATTATCCATGCATGCATGCATCTCCTTCTCTCTCTCTCTCTTTTATCTCTCTCTCTCTCTCTCTCGCTCACGCATCTTTTTTTTCCTTTTCTTTTGTGCGCGCATTCACTCCGCCTTTAGTTCCCCCCCGACTCCGTGTTTACGTTCTCTCTCTCTTTCTCTCTCTCTCTCTCTCTCTCTCTCTCTCTCTCTCACTTGCGTATCTACATGTGTACAGTGACAGAAATTGGCGTTACGTTACCTCTCTCTCTCTCTCTCTCTCTCTCACGCACACTCACTGGTTGTACATATCTTCATATAATCATGTTAATAATAATAATAATATTGTTATATATACTAGTGAATTAACATTGGTACGTGCGAGCAACTCATGCATAAGATGTTGGAGTGATGCATATGATATGCAACTACGACACTGCTCTTCCCATCGATCATCCTTTTTCGTATGGAAAAATGCTTCAGGGGTGTACAAGACATACCCCACCCATTCAAGAATGGATGTTCTTCACCAATTACATCAATATAACTGAAAAAAAAAAAAAAAAAAATTATCCATGAAAGAATAGAATGTAAATTAAATATATACTCTGTTTGGAGTGTACCACTTGTACGTATTGCTCTTTTATACTATACCATATATACACTAATTGTAGATGCTAGCCTTAATCTACGAAAGAAAATAAAAAGTGCAAAAAAAGTCAAACGTATTCATGAGATAGTAGGTTTTAGATGTCTCAATAGTTTATCCAAATGTGTACTGCGAAACTTTTTTCTATCATCAGGCTCAAGGTTCAAACCGTCATAATCTTTAGAAAAATATATTTCTTTTACAAGGTGATGTTTTTTTTTTTTTTTTCCAAAAAAAAAAAAAATAAAAAAAAAATCAGTATATATAGTATGGTTTGGTTCACTTCCTAACAAATCCTAAATTGACAACATGTTGCCCAAAGTACTCCCTTTATTAATGTTTTTATACCTGTGTAATTTTTGCTCCAACTTAATTTTTTTGGTTCAGTAGATTAGATATATATATATATATATATATATATATATATATATATATATATATATATATATATATATATATATATATATATATATATATATATATATATATATATATATATATATATATATATATATATATATAGGGCTAGATACCAATCAAACTCTAATACTATCCCAAAGCCATGTCAAATAAAAAATTCATTCGATAGGCATGCATGCAATATGGCACCAAAGATGGTCCAATCGTCCTCAAATCTATAATATATCTTCCATATATAAACCTGTATTTAAATGTGCCCTACAACAAAATATGTTTTTAGAATGAAGCGGATAGCTTGCGACCTATTTCTCGAAAAAAAAACAAAAACAAAATATGTTTTAAATCACACTTTTTAGACGACGTTTTATTTTAACGTCTTCAATACTTCGTTTGTACCGATACTATAATTAAGCATCGCCAATAAATATACTTTTATTAAATGCTAATAAAAAAATTTCGACGCTATATTAAAACGTCGGTATATTTACCTTGATATATTTACTTTACGACTCATTATTCGACGCGTCAGAGTTATTCTTACCGATCCTTTAAAGCGTCACTAATTAATGTTTAATAAAGTATTTTTAAATGCAAAGTTTGTTATAGTGGTGGCACCCAAATAATTCCACTTCGGATAATCTGGGAAAGTGTGAGAGACTGATACTCAACAAGCACAGTAGAATTAAAAGGTTGAGCTTGAGCTTTTTTGAATTGAACTGATGGTTTGGACTTAACAAATTCTCAGTGTTACATATATATTCCTAACGATGTAAAATTTTAATGTGGGATCAAATATTCATCTTCAGATTATATAAAAGTATTAAGAAAAAAGAAAAAAAAAAACCTACCACTACTACATCGCTTCTAAATGAACTCTTCTTGGTCTCGCATAGCATAATATATAAATAACTGTAATAGAAAAGACTTTCGTTTGAGCTTAGGACTGCGGGGTGGGGACACTGCTGGTCTCAAATTTGAAATTGCACCTACTCCTCCCACGCACCCGTGCGAGACTCCCACGCGTGCGCGGGGCCCTCCGCCACCACCACCACCACCACCACAAAAACAACAACAACAACAACAACAACAATAACAATGGCCCCTCCTGCACCTTCCTTTCCTCCATGGGCCACGCCACATAACGCCAAATGCCCATCTCTCTCTCTCTCTCTCTCTCTCTCTCTCTCTCTCTCTCTTCTCTCTCTCTTTCTTTCTACGCCCTCTTCTTTCGGTGTTGTTTTTTTCTTATCTTTTCAGCAGGGAGTGGTCGGCTTTGGTTGAGTAGAAACTTCTTAATTAGCTCTCCCAGTGTGAAGAACATCACTGAATGAGTCGGACAATAATAATAAAAAATAAAAAAAAAAGAGTGAAGGAAACAATTATGTCGTTGATCTCTCGTTCCCAACGCTTACGAGGCACAGTGTTGGGGCTTTTCACACGAGACACTACATCACAATATATTGTCCCTCTTTCACATGGTACCCAAAAAAAGAAGTCCCCAGTTCAAATCCCGCGCGGAATCTTTAATCTTTAATTGTTTAATATATTTCTCCTCCTATTGCCCGAGTCAAAACATCTCTGAGAGTCCGGACGTGAGCAGTAGTGTTTTAGAAATGTCGTTTTACTACGACATCAAATTTTTAGAAAACAACGGTTGTTTTACATTATTTCAACACGATGCAACGTGCCTGAATATATTGGAATAGAAATTCTATTACCGAAAAAAATATATTAAAAGACAGGGTACATCAGCAACTCATTAAGAAGAGCATTCGTGGCGAACCATAGAATACTCATTAGCAAAACCCCAGGAACTTTCTCCAGCAAAAAAGTGCGTGAGAATCTCCTTAAACTACTGCTGAGAATTTTGGAACAGGTTGCCCATTTTTTGCTAAGTTTGACTCTGTGAGACCCCAGATAGTCCTATATATGAGATATAATATGGCTAAACTCTTAACCCGGCTTAAGCATTTTGGATGGTAGCAAGATTCAAGAGGTTAAAAAAGTTAAGCGCTAGACAGAGTAGTCACAGGATGGATGGCCTTATGGGAAGTTGGGGTATTCTGACTTTGGTTCTGATCTATTTATTCCCATCAGCTGGAATTAGGGTTTTCTTTAAACTTGATAACTTTTTTAGCTCTCGATCAGCAAATTGAAACAGTTTCGTCCACTAATTAACAAGCAAAATCAAGTTACCAAATCTAATAGAATTACCATTAGATTTAAAATAATCTATTTCAAATTTAATCGACAACAAAAAAACTAAAATCAAAAGATGTAAAAGTTGAATAAGTTACCAAACGAAAAAAAATAATAATAATAGCAAAGGAATTTTTATTTGTAATGGCTTATAGCAGTATTAATTCCCAGCTAATAGTACAAGTTGGGAAGAACATTATATATTTTTTTTCCTCGAAACCTCAAGCTTAGTCTCTTCATTGTCACGACTACGACATTACATTTTTCACACACAGGTTAATTGAATCTGGTTCTCCCCGGTCATTTGCAACAACTAAACTCTCGCAACCTTTGAGAGTGGTTTACATGACTCTAAATAGCTTACAAACAGAAAATTATTAAGTTTCAGAGCATCATCTCTATCACTATCTACCTAAGGATTTGTTTGATAACCCATAAATAGGTTTTGGTTTTACATATGCAAGGTCTTTTTGATGTCATATGCGACATCAAACAGTTTATACGTTCATATAATAGTCAGACTAAAAGTACTTACTAATCAACAAATTAATCTCCATGTGCCTTATCATGTGGGCGAGGAACATCAACAACAACCCTTTGCATTCAAAGCTAAAATTTGGCGTACAAAGAGCCCCATTAATTCTTACCCATCATTTTCACAAACACTAGTCAATTTTACCTTTTACTTTGTTTCCTCCTTTGAATTCAATTGATTTGTTATGTCCTTTTCCCCCCTTTCATTTCATTATTCTTTTTTCTTCATGTTCTTTCACTTAAATCAATGCAATTATTAGTCAAAAGGGGTTTGGCAATTGGCATGGAAAGGTTTGTTTCATATATGGTATCCAAAGTTTAAATACAAGAAGATTTTTGCGCTATAAGATCTACTCAGCAAGCAAATTTACTTTGCAGGATATCTCTGCAGGAAAATGCATTGTGCCGATGCAAGGTTTTTCTATAG
This sequence comes from Aechmea fasciata, assembly GCA_025177825.1. Classification (NCBI taxonomy): domain Eukaryota; kingdom Viridiplantae; phylum Streptophyta; class Magnoliopsida; order Poales; family Bromeliaceae; genus Aechmea; species Aechmea fasciata. The sequence goes on from CM045934.1 coordinate 7,008,611, forward strand.
AAGTGAAGATATGAGATTTCATCAAATACTCCACCAATTTCAATCGAATTACTATCCATTCTATAGCTTAAATCACTTTTCTCATACAAAACAACCATCACAGCAAACATACTCTTCCTCAATGTATGTGATATTTATGAAACAATTTTATATCGTTATACAAATATGTGATGATCTCTAACACACAGAATTGTCAAACTGATTTGAAAACAGTATTAAGAGTAAACTAGTTCTAGGTACCACCCTTTGAAAGGGTACACCGAATAAATAAGTTTTTGAAAAATCTAAGGCAATGTTTGGTTCAATGGATAAAGGAAGAATAAGGAATTTATTCCCCTTATTCTTCCAAAGGGTACTATGGATAGCTAAGGATTACTTTTCTCCTCTTAATGGGTTGTTCTAGAATAACCCATTAGAGGGGAGAATAATAGTTCCACAAGTTATTCTCTACTTTATTCTTCTAGCTACTAATTAAGTTATAAAAGTTATAAATTATAATTAATTAATTAATGTAATTAACTTTTTTAATAATTAACTAATTAATTATTTAACTTATTAAATTAAGAAGTAATTAAATAATAATTTTTTTATAATTTATAATTATAGTTAGCTATGTGATATGCCTTGATCATTCAATCATTAACTAATATTTATATTATTTAAATAATTAATATTTTAATTTATCTAATTAATACATTAACTAAAAATATAAATAATTAATTAATATTAACATATTGACTTATTTTTTATAGTTATTTACTAATTAACGTCATCTTCATCATCTCATATAGTAATTTTAATTAATTTATTTATTAACTTGTTAAAATATTTTTCTACTAATATTTAGATGCTTATTATTTACGTAAATTAGTTTTATTGTCAATCATAATTACACTTATTCCTACTATTCCAACCCAATCATCCAAACGTAATTTTTCTTATTCCTCTAAATATCTAGATTCTCGTCCAAACACAAAATTAAACTAATTCCTGCCTATCCCAGAAGTTATACCTATTCCAAGAATAAATAAAAATAGCTTGTTCTCGAACGAAACGGTACCTAAGAATATTTGTTCACCGTTTTGATTTACTTACTAAATTCATGAATATCTATCCATTCACGAAGGCACGTCAACTTGAACTTGTAATAGCCCCAGGTCCAAATATAGAAAGATTTAATTTAAAAAAAAAAAAAAAAAGAAGTATCCCTGACATAAGAATAGCATCCTAATAGAAGAACCTAAAATCTCATAGGTATCGACCTGATATTGGACTTTACTACATTTTAGACGTCTAATTGGTTGCCTAGTATGACCCAATCTTCCTATTTAGAAATATTAATAAATAAACTTTCTAATTAACTTGCATGTTTTCCGATTGTATAGAACTTCTAAATTTATCTGTGTTTTCCAATTGTACAAGGACATTAACAGCTGTATTGTACAGCAACAAACTCAGAATGTAAATGAGAAACATGTGACATCCAAAATAACAATAGCTAAGAATATCAAGTAAACAATATGAGAGAAAATTAAAAAAAAAAAAAAGAATCAAATCACAAGCATGCTAAGTAAATTATTTCTGTAATGACAATTACCTCAGACTCAGAGCTATGACTTCTGTTAGGATAATAATGAAGAAATGTGAGCTACTATTACACTGAAGCACCACTTAGAACACTGCAAAATGTGACAAATAATCTTGATTACTATAACAGGTAAAAAGACGGCAAAAAATTAATGGACGGTGTCTTATTTTACATAAACCCCACAAAGTAGCGAATTCACAAAATGAAAAGAGCACATGTCAGATTGACCATCGAATTCAGTGTCAAATACTTAGATTTCCAGAAGTTAATTTATCGACACATGCTTTTCTGACAAGGGCTGACACGAAATGCAAAGTTCTTTTGCAAAGATAACTTGGATGTTGTTGACAAAAAAATACTAAAGCAGATTTGGTTACTATATCACTACAAATTTATATGTTTGGTAGTTTTTCCAAAAGGCTTGGTGTAACATATTTAAAAAAAAAAAGCCAGTATGCGAATAATTATTTGAAAGGTTCCTCCAAGATTATCCAACTTCAGTAAGTAGTTTTGAAGCTCAGAATTAGTTGAATTTCATTTTTTTCCTTTCATTTCTTTTTTTCCCTCTTTTCCTGCCAAAATCCTTTTTAAAAGCATAAAATAACAAGAAACTTCTGAATCATATCTTCATGATTAGTACTGAACCAAATAAACGAGAAGCAAAATTCTATGCAAATTAAGTATCATCTAGCCAAAAAAAAAAAAAGTAAAACAAGTAAAGGTCAAGTTCAATTATGTTACACTTATGACCCAAAAAAACAGAAACTGGTTTGCAGAATAATACGAGTTTTGCCTGTTGAATTGGTTCCCTCTAAAAAGGTAAGGAAAAATATAAAATAGATAAGAGATCAACGACAGGGGAAAAATAAATTATTTACCTCATAAGTGCAGTCATAATGGTAGGAAGTCCCAATCCTCCTTTGATAGATCAATAATCTCAGAACTTCTATCAACATACATTATCTGACAAACAACAATAGGTTATGGACACATAGCAGAATTATCATTCCATAATCGTACAAACATGTTCCTTACAGTATGTTTTCTAGAGTAGCTATCGAAGTCGTATATATATCCAGCAAGGTACCTGAGAAATCATGTACATGCTAAGGAAAAAGGTTAATATTTGAAAAAATAAAAGTAAAGAAAAGGACGACCAGATGTAAGTACCCATAAGATAAAAGGACATTTCATTTTAGCAGTAGATATATAGTTCGATTGAGAAGAAAAAAAAAAAAGTAGAAAATCATCACTAGCGATAATAGCCGATACTTATCAGAGATAGGTGGGATTTTATGAACAAATTAATTAAACAGTAAAACATTATGGAACTGTGACTGTTTTAAATTTGTGCACAAATATGCGGTTCCCTCACCCCAGGGCAGGGAACAGCTGCCAGCATGCCAGAAGGTTTACTTATTTGGCCGTTGAACAGCAAAATCTGTTTCGGCTCGTTCATCTGCTGAAATGAGCTTGGCCTATTCCCACCATGCCAAACTCCTGCTCATCCATGAGCATTTACAATAGAAGAAAGAAGGCAAGAAGCCTTAAGCATGGACAAAATTCATTGTATTGCAATGAACCACATACTAAATTAATTGCATGGATTCCCCAAATGCATGAGCGAACTAACATAATACTGACTTTCATATCTATGAAGAAACACTTGCAATATCAACCAGAGATTGACATTAAAACAATTGAGTTAAGACTTAGTGCATACATCTTATCCCGCGGCTGCCACACACGTACAAGATCCCCGATACAGTTCGAAAAGTGGGTTTTTCTTTTATCGAGAAGCGCTTCATTGGAACCTCCTGGTTTAAAATTAGATGCAAATTATTAGCTAGTAGTTTAATACAACAAAGACTCCTCAAGTAAGTGAGAAGATAAAAGCTTACTGGGCTTGTTGCCTAGCTTTTTCTGGCAGCTCAGAGCTCCACAATAACAATTTTGATCAGCTCCAAACTGGACAAATCTGCAAATTGTGTTCCATGATCACAACCATCAATCATCACTCCTTTTTATGGACAACATAACAAGGTGCTGAAAAATAGTCATGCTATTAATTAGTAAGAAGCACTGTGTTAGAAAAAAGGATACTTGCTTAATAAGAACTGCCAGTTTGGACAAGGCAACAAGCTCCAGCTTTCGGATAAGTGCTGCTCAAAAAAGAACTCAACGTTTTACCATTAACATCTCTACAATTTCTCGCTGCGCAAGAAGCAGGAAGCTTCCAATTAGAGCTTCTATTTTCAGAGCCCAGAAACACATTTTGGCTTCCTGCTGTAGAAAAAGCTCAAGCCAACTTCTTAGCCAAACAACATTTTTCTCGAAGCTTCTACTTTCAAGAACAGAGAAGTTGTTTTTACATTCTGAAAGATTGGCATACTTATAATCGTAGGTCACTTCCTCGCCTCTTTGTATGTCTCGAAGAGCAAAGATGCCAACTCTAGTTTCTCCACAAACTCTCCTGAAAAGTATCATGAAGCTTCAATACATGTTGTGCTATAGATAGAGAATGGAGATAAGATTATAATATAATAAGACATGAAAAATAAGAGAGTACCATTTCTGCATCTCAGTATTTGGCTCACAACTGTGATTTATAAATCTCGACCTGTTTCCTTTATTTGTTGCATCAATTACCATATCATGACTGACCTCACATAGATAGAAGTTGGTATTTCCACGGCCCTTCATATTCCAGAGTCTTTCCTCACAAGTTTTATCATCAATTACTATCAACAGAATAAATTGGGCATAAGGAAATAACCAGAAAATAAGTGAACTAGCACAAGTTCTTTTTTGCTTTTCTCGGTCTTCTTCATGGAGATTTGAAGACTAGATGGTTTTAACAAATAAAAAATAAATATATAAATACCTTCTCCCACATACTCTATAACAAAATCACCCTGTTTTATGCCTTCATCAGCTACCAAGCCAAAACCACATTTCTCTGTCTAGAAAAAAAAAGGAAGAAATTATTAAAGAAGACACAAAAATGGCCTTTATCTTCAGTACTTAGGATGAATAATTCATGATTACAAATTTATGTAATCATGTTAAACCTCTGTCTATATCTTTTTTATTACTTAAATTCAATAGGTTAAATCCTCTATCTAGAGGGATGATAATTTATTCTCAAAAGAAAATAATATAGGGAAACATCAATAATATTAATAATTTCTTCTCAAAAAGAAGAAAATAATAACAATAATAATAATAGTAATCATAATAATCATTTATGTTCATCACATTACTAAGAGCAAATATAGTAACATAATTTAGTATTTCCAGAATGCCGTTCATCAAATCATATGAAAAAGTCCACAATAAAATCTTGAAGTTAAAGAATCTTACTCCGAGTGACATTTGCAAATCCAGCTGTTAAACTAACAGAATATTCAATGATTCGCCCAAATCTTATGTTCTACTTCATAATGTGTACATATACCACAGATTTAAAACCACAACTGTACCTTCACCACCTTCATTTTCTTTGGAGCTCTGTACTGGAATGGTTTATTGGCACAGTTACTGCCGCATTTGCAACTAGATGAACAAGTAGAGAACAGCATCCTGATTAAGAAATCAAACACTTCAGAAGATATGCCAATAATTGGACTTCAAATCTAAATTGTATTTGTATTGGGCGTAATTATGTGCTTGTGTGTTCTATTTTTTACTTTCTCAACAAGTAAACAGCTTCGAAAGTTCTGAATCCTTAAAGCTATTGAATATATACTAGCTTCTTAATTCTCCTAGTAGCGTGATTCCAGATTAAACAATGAAAGAGCAGAAATGAAAAGAATTGGCGCTTACCCACAATGACAATCTTCATCACAGCCATTTGTTGATTTTGATGAAGTGCAGGAACAGAATATGCCATCATCCTCAATTCGTCTTTTAGTTAGGTAGATATCTTTGTAGAATCAAGGTGATTCACAAAAGGCAATGTGCTCAGACAAATAAAAAATATAGCTATGGTGTCCTTAAAATAATGACATGCGAATAAACAGTGAAGTCCAGAAAACTACATTAATTCAGGGACAGAATCCTTAGGAGAAAGTAGCAAGATTCAAGTAATCTGCTTCAAACTTCTTGAGATAATAGAGAAGAGAATAAAAATACAAATATACCATTTCAATTTTTCACGAGTTATAGATTCACTACATGAAATATACTATATTTTGGCTCCTGATTTGCCCTACCCACAGAATAGAGAATAATATTAGACGAGGGTCATTAAAATACATGAATTATTCTATCAAAACCTATCAATAAGAAGGCCCATAATATTTTTTTTTTTTGAGAGATAGAAGGCCCATAATATAGATACAAATCTCTGCATATCAAACATTTGATCTTCAAGCATATAAAGCTGTGGATCATGTGGATACTACGCTTTATGGGTACATAATGTGTAGACTTCCATTCTTTCAGCGAGCAGGGAAGATCAAAATCAACCGGGCCACTAAGCTCATTAAGCATTTGTTCAAAAATTTGTTGAATACTACATTGTTTATGCCTCTGCCATGCAAAGAGTAAAGATCAATGCCAAACCCACATCAGTAGCTGAAACAAATTTGGACAGATTATATGAATGTCAGCTTGAAAGCTAAACCAAGAAAAAAAGTTTAACAGTGAGAGAAAAAAAATAACAAAAAACAAGGAGACAATCAAGAACGCAACTAAATGAAGAAGTGACGGGCCAAATTTAACAAATAAAACCAGTGCATATCAGAGATATTCATCATAAGAACTAGAAAGCAAACTTCATTTACCTAGTGAATACAATGCGCATATCATGGATTCCTCCCTTTCCAAATAAACAAAGAGAATGGATAACAATGAACCAACGCTCGAAGATAGAAGATTTATGAAGATATAAGATAACAGCATATCAGTTTTGCTAAAGACCAAAATATAAGATGATATTTGCTGCAAATTCAAATTTTTATATATTTAGATCGAGGAGAGACCAAATATATCCAGCAGGCTAAGCATGTTTATGTACAACTTAAACCATTAATTGCAATTCAAAAACCAATGCATTCGAATTAAGCGGCATGAGGTTCTCGACAGGATAAAAGCATCCGCGGACTTAGAAAACTTACATGGTTTACAAAAACAATAAAAAGATTTGCTTTTGCACAAATTTTTATAATTGCTCTAATCAAACAGAACCCAAAACAAAACTTGAGCCTCTGGAGCATACATCAAATTTACTGGTCCTAATCAATGTCGATCCGAAACTACGGTTTGAAACAAAAGCATCTCGATTAAGAATTGATCGGGTCTCCATACACGATGCATTTCTACTTAAACATGTAACAAACACACCAAATTAAGAGATCTAAACAAAACCCAAATCAAAACACTTCAACAGCATGAATCAAACAACCGATTTCTCGGTTAGTTAGATTCTTGCAAAAGTTAGATAGGATTGAATCGAGAGCTCATCTTTTCCACCCACCACTTCCACCACACACATGCACACATGTATAACGCGAGAGAGAGAGAGAGAGAGAGAGAGAGAGAGAGAGAGAGAACCTTGATCTTGGACCCGGCCATGTGGATTCGGTGGATTTAGGGTTGGCGATGGAGAGCGGGAAAGGTCGAAGGGTTTGATTGCGGCGAGGGGGAGGGAAAGGGAGGGGTTTGTTTTTTTTTACTATTTTGTGGCGATTTATTATTATTTTTTTTTAAATCGTCTTTTGATTCGGCGGATCGGGTGGTGGACAAAAACTATTTGAACCATTAATGGCCACTTCATTAACAGGCCCGGCCCACCAAAATCGGGTTGGACCGATTTAGATAAAATAAAATTGGCCCGGTTTGAACCAAACCGGGCCCGCTTTCAATTTAGACGCGCATGCACATATTGAGCGTATCTATGATTCTATATATTCTATTCTATATATAAAAGCACATAGTTCATATTTCGAATTACCGACATATTATTTTAAAATTATATTTTTTCGTATGCAAAATAAATAACATAACGAAACAAACTTTTAGTTACTCTTCTTAATCCAACGATTAATTTTTTTTTATTAAATATTTTTATCATTCATTATCTTTTCTTTTTGAGATAAATATTTACATATTATTATCTCTATTATATTTACTAATATTTTATTTTTATATTAACTTTTTTTATTTTAATACTTTTAGTTTAAAATATATATTTAAATTTTGGATTTATCAGAATTAAAAAATATAAAAAAAAAAACATTCAATGTATATCTATATCTGCACTATATATAAATTTAATAAAATAAATATATATATATTTATATAATTATTGTTGGCAATCACTATCTAAATTTTTGAATAAATATGATGTACAAATGTACATTAATTTGAGATACATATTATATAAAATAGTTGTTCTATGCATTTGAACGTATACTCGACTAGTAATAACAAAATGTGTTTAAAAAAAAAAGAACAAATAAAATTAAGCTATCAACTAATTAATAATTAAGATAGGGGCAATTATTTATATACCCCTGAAAAGTTCTCAACTTTTCGATATACCCCTCTTAGAAGGCTAATATTGAAAATACCCCTCCTACGTTCTAACCTATTTCTAATATACCTCTAGAGTTAAAATCTGTTAATTAATTCTGTTATCTCTATAAAATTCTTTTTTTTATTTCAAATTAAAGTCATCATCATTGTCTTTCTAATTATTTGTCCTTAAAGTCAGGGGCACAAAAAGTATTTTGACTTTTCGACTTTTTCAATATACCCTTATGCCCTTAAGTTAAGGACAAAATTGACATTTTAATTTTTTTTAACTGTGATAAGTATTTAACTCACGTTTAACTCAAGTTAACTTAACAGGAGATAACTGCGAGTGTATTTTACAATAACGGTGGAACATACGAGGAGTATTTTAGAAAGAAAAAAAAAATAGGGATAAATCGGATATTTCCAAAGGTATAAGGGGTATATAGACAATTATCCCATTAATAAATGTATATCTATTATCAATGTGTGAAAAAATTCCACATGTTTTTGAGTGAGATGCTGGAAATTAATTAATCAAAGTCGCGCGAGAGGCATATTTTCGAGTGAGGTCGATCGAGTTTTCGATATTTTGGTCAAAAAAAAACACAAGTTGCTATTTTTGACTGATCCAAGATTCCAAATCTTAAAGTCATGTAAATCAATTGTCCATTACTTAGCAAATTTCAAAATACGACTTAATTGAATGTGTGAGATCGAGATATATATAGAAGTCAACGACCGACGAATTTGCACCTAATTTTGCTTCCTAGAATACAAATTGAAAAGTTTAAAAATTTAGATAATAAAATCGAAAGTTTTAAAGTCCAACATTGTCGATTCTAAATGGTATAAAATTGAGGTATAATTTAGTTCAATTTTTTTTTTTTTTTTTTTTGAAATATAAGTAGCACGCTACTCGTTTCGTTTATTTCATTTAGAAATAAATTTAGCTAGAAATGTAAATCAACTAGAATTTGAATTTGGAATCTAGTCAAATCTTATTGAAATCCTTTTATATTTCTAAAAACAGATCAGGTAAAAAAAAAAAAAAAAAAAAAAAAAAAAAAAAAAAAAACTATTATTTTCATAGGAATATTTGGGTGTAGCCACTAGCTGTTTGTTCATATATATACTATACATACAGGAATAGAAGGACAAGGATACATATTATTATATGGGCATGTGACATGGCCAACTATTTGGCCAGTTATATATTTGGCTTTTTTTAAAGACTTTTCCACACATAATATAAAAAAAATAAAAAATAAAAATATTAATTTGATGAACCCACGTGCTACATGTTGACTTTTCAAAGCTTTTATTTTTGTACCACAATTCCTTGTTCATTAGAATCTTGTAGTACGTACGATTATTTTATGGAGCACAAAATTACACGTAGAGAGGGAGCGCTAGCTACGTACTGGGTACTGATCGCTTTTGTTGTTACAAAATTAGACCCATGAATTTTATTTTTTTCTTATTAATTTGTTCTTAATTTTAGTAATTTAATCAGTGATATGACCTTTATTTTGATAATTAGTGGATGCTGAGAGACATGAAATTCGACAAATTTAACAAAATTTCTAACTAGATTCACTGTAACCGATATTAATTTTTTTTTTTTTAAAACAAGTGTTAATTGATTAAAAATATAGTAATAATATTAAATTTGGGCCTATTTTAAACAAGTTTATATATATTCTCCGTACATGTTATCCTTTTTATGTTTTAATTAAATTAATTAATAACACAAACTATATAAAATAAAATTGTATATATATGATTTTATAGGGATTGCTCTAATTTATAATATATATATATGTTAGTGCTTTTTAAATGAGTGTGACCAGTAATTAAACATAATGGAACTCCTCAGAAAGGGACCGAACGCAGGCTATTAATTAATTAATGTTTATTATATAAACAGTGCATGCATGCATGTGGTTTATATAAATATATACGTGTAACAACATTCTACGTGCAATATATTTTGTTGACATTGACTTTAATAATTATTTTATATATATTATTATATGAGGTAGGAAAAGTTCAAGTAATTACTCCTTCAACTACAAATTATCTATGATGATCAACTTAATTAATTATTTGCGTTAAATTGTGACTTAACAAAAAAAAGAAGAAAAACGTACGTATAACATGTAATTTAATTGAATAGGGCAATGATATATAATAGTATAATAATAATAAGCAGTAATTTTTTTATGTAATTTATAACGAAGAAGATTTGAGAGAGTTGCATATATAATGGTCCTTTTTTGGTCATGATCATATATATATATATATTCGTTGTAAATTGAAAATTGCCTTCTTAAACGTATATATAGCTAAAATAAGTAGAATATATGGGCGATAACCATATGTTAATTTAATCTCAATCACACATGTGTCATATATTTAATTTGCTCTCAAAGAAAAGGAAAAGAAAAACAACAACAGCAACTATAGTCTAGGTTGATAATTAAGTTTGTTTCTATTAGTATTTGTCACCTTTCTAATCATTTTATTCACTTAATTTTCACCTAAAATTATTTTTTTACATATGAAAATTGATTCCAAGAGAGAGAGAACATATGAAAATTGGTCCCAACACACAGAGAGAGAGAGAGAGAGAGAGAGAGAGAGAGAGAGAGAGAGAGAGAGAGAGAGAGAGAGAGAGAGAGAGAGAGAGTGGTTTTATAGATAATTATTTGAGAGGGCCCCATGAATGTTGCAGAGAAATTCAAACTGTAGAAGAGCAATGTATTCTTTGGTTTATATAGTTTATTCTCAAGTGAAGAGCCACTCCTAGCTAGCTAGTTGACTTTTCTTAAGTACCTTTTCTTACACGTACAACAATATTAATAATTCCTACGTACGTACATGCGTTACCCTGTTAATTGGATAACGATATATATTAAGTTGGATGGTTCATTCAGGTGAATTATTTAGGCTAAATATCATATATCTACCTCAATTAATTAAGCCCTTATGATTCTCTAAAGTATTTAATTTTTAGTATATATAGTAGTAGATATTTTCTTGATAATATTGTTTGAAAAGGGATTAATTTCGCATAATTAATTAACATGGTTAATTATATAGCTAAAACGAATTTAGCATTTCAACTTTACCTCACCTCTAAAGTCGAGGATATGATTAAAACTCAAAATCTCCCGCTCTTACCTACAAAAACTTAATTAAACTACTAGATAACAATATTTCATATTCAATATATATATTAAGAATTAAACCCTAAACTTTTTATATTTTTAGACTACGGTTTAGAATTTAATTAAATGAGCAAAAGTTTTGGAAAGTTCTCCACGGATTCCTCCGCAAAAATCCAAAGCCATTGATGACCTACCCCATGCCGACACTACAAACAATTTGAAATATGGTAAGGTGGATATTTTAATATTCATTATTTTAATATTCATGAAACATTAATGGATCAATGTACTATGCATGGGAAAGTGTTTAATTATAGTTGTTGTTTATGAAAAATATGTTCAGAATTTATTTGTAGATTTTGAATATTTCCAAAACTTTTCTAAATTACTCTGTTGTTTCATGCACATACCTTTCGATTTTCTTGAGCGAAAGAAAGGATAATTTATGATATAGCGAAATTTAATGTCCATTTATTCATGAAACTATGGATCGATCGATGTACTACGTACGGGAAAACGTTTATAGTTGCCATTTACGAAAAACATGCATGTTCTGAATTTATTTGTAGATTTTAAATCCAAATTTTTTCTAGATCGTATATAATCGATTGATTTACTGGAGCGGATCGAAGAAGCAAAAGTTATAATAAGGTAGTGAAATTTAATATTCATTATCATTCATAAAACTGTGGACGTACTATGGGAAAGCGTTTATAATTGTCATTTACGAAAAAATCTACTAAGTTCACTATTGTTCCGTAGGTTTCTAACCTAAAACTTTTTGTGAATTGGTTGATTTAAGTTTATTTAAATGAAATAAAGAGCGAATAGCGATGCTACCTATCTCTCTCAAAAAAAAAAAAAAAAAAAAAAAACTTTTTTACATGTCTCTTGATTTTACTGGAGCAAAAGAAAGGGTAATTTAATATATAGTGAAAATCGATATTTATTTTTGCTCGTAATTATATTACGTGTTATATACGTACGTGTATATATATTATATGGAAAAGCCTTTGCAGATATCATTTACAAAAAAAACATTCTAAATTTGTTGGTAGATTTCTGACCCCAAACTTTTTTTAGAATAAATCGGTTGTTTCACATACCTCTCGATTTGATGGAGCGCGCAAAAGAATTTAGGATAAATTATATATGATATAGTAAAATTTTATATTCATTATTATTCAAACAACTAAGGACATACTATGGAAAAGCGTTTATAGTTATCATTTACAAAGAAAAAAATTGATCTAATTCTATCATCAACTTAATTATTTGCGTTAAATTGTGACTTAATAAAAAAAACGTGCAACATGTAGTTTAATTATTTGAATAGGGCAATGATAATCATGTAATAATAATAAGCAGTTTTTTTAATGTAATTTATAACAAATTAAGAAGATTTGAGAGAGTTGCATGCATAATGGTCTCTTATTAGATTCTTTTTTTTGGTCATGATCATATATATATTCATTGTAAATTGAAAATCGCCTTCTTAAACGTATATATATAGCTAAAATAAGTAGAATATTTCAGGTAATTATTGGCCATATGTTAATCTTATCAATCTCAATGTACACGTCCTATATTTAGTCTAGTAGGTTTACTATACTTACATACTCATATAATTTTGACTCTTAAAACATAAACGGTTAAAAAACGATACTTTTTAAGCTTTATATTGAGCGAAAGAGACCAGTTAATTGTATGTGGAGATATATATTATTGTGACATCCAAATTCACATGACCCCTTACTTGAAACGTATTCGACCCACATGTTTAAGCTGATAAGTTTGGCTCTATTAGTATTTGTCACCTTTCTAATCACACACACACAGAGAGAGAGAGAGAGAGAGAGAGAGAGAGAGAGAGAAATTGATACCAACATAGAGAGAGAGACCACAGTTTTATAGATAATTAGTTGAAAAGGACCCCAACATTGCATGGATCGACATTACGTACACTGTAGAAGAGCAATGTATTCTTTGGTTTATATATATAGTTCATTCTCAAGTGTTAAGAGTGACACGTACCCTAGCTAGCTAGTTGACTTTTCTAAGTACCTTCTTAAACAATAATATTAATAATTGCTACGTACGTCCATGCGTTACCCTGTTAATTGGATATAATAATGATATTAATTTGGATGGTTCATTCACGTGAATTATTACTTAAGCTAAATATCATGTATCTACCTCAATTAATTAAGGCCTCATGATTATCTAATAAGTATTTAATTTTTAGTATAGTAGTAGATATTTTCTAGATATATATTGTTTGAAAAGGAATTTCACATAATTAATTAATTAACGTGTAGTTAGTTAAAATGAATTAAGCATTTCAACTATCCCTTTCACCTGAATTCGAGACATTCTTATATATATCGACCCCAAATCTCCCGCTCTTACTTACAAAAACTTAAACTACTAGATAACAGTATTTTAATATTCACATTCAATATATATATATATATATATATATATATATATGATCTTCTATGATGACTTTGTGCTATTAAGTTTTTTGCCCTTTGATTAAAATATGTGCGGTTAATTAGGATGATGCGAGCCTCCTAAGGTTGAGTGAGTGGTTAATTGAATAGTATAATTGAACAGATGAAAATGATAACAGAGGTAATTAAATCTAACAGCAAAAAATTTGATAATACTAAATGTTTCGTCCTATCGATAGTATAATCATGAACAATAATCGTGAATATTGAATTTCAATATATATTAAATTATTCTTTCTTTTGCTCCAGTAAAACATAGAGGCACGTAAAACAAAGGACTACTCCAGTAAAGTTTGGGTTAGAATCCTAGGAAACAATAGTAAACTGATCAGTAGATGTTTTGGCAAATGACAATTATAAACGCTTTCCCATAGTACGATCCACAGTTTCTTGAAAAATAATAATGAATATTATTAAATTTCACTACATTATAACTTTTGCTTTCTTTCGCTCTTGTTAATCGATCGAGTGTGGTATATGAAACAACAAATTAATTAATCTAGAAAAGTTTTGAGTTTAAAATCTACAAATAAATTCAGAACATGCATGTTTTTTTCGTAAACGACAACTATATATAAACGCTTTCTCATAGTACATAGATCCATAGTTTTATGAAACAACAAACTAATCTCGAAAAGTTTTGAATTTAAAATCTACAAATAAATTCAGAACATGATTTTCGTAAACGACAACTATAAACGCTTTCTCATAGTATATAGATCCATATATAGTTTTATGAATAATAATGAATATTAAATTTCACTATATCATAAATTTCGAAAGATATGTGAAGCAGCAGAGTAATCTAAAAAAGTTTTGGGTTCAAAATCTACAAATAATTAAAATTTCGAACATATATTTTTCGTAAACGACAACCATATAAAAACGTTTTTCCATAGTACATGGATCCATAGTTTCATGAATAATAATGATAATGAATATTAAAATTAATATCCACCATACCATGCATATTTGAAATTGTTTGTATTAATTGTCGGCATGGGGTAGGCCATCATCAATTGCGTTGGATTTTTGCGGAGGAATAATCCATGAAGAACTTTCAAAACTCTCTAGAACCATCTCAAATTTCGCTCAATTAATTAAATTCTAAATCGTAGCCTAAAAAGTTTTAAGGTACGATATTAAATATGATCTAGAGTATTTGAAACTTCTAGAAAATAAATTTCGTAAATTTTCGAAATCATAATAAAGTCCATCAAGTGGGCATAAAATTCAAAAAAAGGATGATAGGATCCTTAAATTCAAGATCGGAGTTATTGATCTTTACCTATGTAGTGAATAGAATTTTCTATCAAAAATTCAACAAATTCCGATTCTTTTACACGGTTAAACTAGCAAGTATCCCATACCCATCCGTTAAAAATTGTCAAATTTGTGACCTCTTGATCGTAAGGTAATGATGTCGAAAATTTATTAAATTTTATTTCTAGAAGTTTTATATGCTGTAAATAACGTTTAACAGTGTGGATCGTCAATTCGGAAGCTCTATCATCAAAAACAACTTATATACGATATCGTATATAATAGTATTTTGGACCCATATATAATACTATACTTATATGAGTATAGAGTCTTTTGTACTCATAAGTTTTTAGCCGTTTAGATAAAAAAAATAAGCGGTTCGATGAGAGTGGTTACGGTTAGGTAGATAGTGGGCCCCATAGGATTGAGTGGGTGGTGAGTTGAATAATATAATCTAACGGGTGAAATTGATTAAAGGATAGATCTAACGGAAAAAAATTTATAAGCACCAAATACTTGGTACTTATATAAACACCATAAGATATTTTATATATATATATATATATATATATATATATATATATATATATATATATATATATATATATATATATATATATATATATATATCTATACTATATATAAAACACGTATATTTAAATTTGGGTTAGAATCGAGAAACTGATTTTTTGGGAAAATTAGACCCATTTTATTAACGCTTTTTCTCTTTCCATACGTAAAATTTTAAATATAAGAATAAAAATAAAAATAGAAACCACAATGAATACATAATTTCTATAACGATCGGTGTAAAATTCTAAAAAATATATTTTATCTTATAAAAGATTCTTTTCTATATATATTTCCGAATTTCAAAATATCTTTTCTTTTTAAGATAATGATTTTATTTTTCTATTTGAAGTTTTAATAGTAAATTTTTTATAACAGACGGATGTGAAAATTTTATAAAAGATATATTTTTCTATTTAGTTTTAAAATATCTCTTTTAGATATTTTGGAAATCCTATAAAATATTATTTTCATATATATTTCGAATTTCAAAATATCTTTTTTTTAGATAATGATTTTATTTTTCTATTTAATTTTAAAATATTTTTTCAAAATATTTTTTTTCTAACTAATTTTATTTTTCTCTAATTCCAAAATATTTTTCTTTTCTATATATATTTTCGAATTTCAAAATATCTTTTCTTTTTAAGATAATGATTTAATTTTTCTATTTAATTTCAAAATATTTTTCTTTTTTATATTAATAAAAAAATATTTATACTTATCTATAACTCTAATTCTAAACGGTTATGACCAATTAGTTAAAAATATTAAAACTAAAAATAAACTATTATGTTCAATCATAAAAAATTATATTTCTATCCATTTATTTTACATTACATTTTAAATCTGAGTTTAAATTGTCAATTAAATTTAATTTTTGATTTTTGATATCAAATTTATCCTTTTATTTTATATTAAAATTTAAATTTGATATTGTAGATATTTTTTAATAAAATGTAATATATAAATTTAGAAAATATTTTATTCTAAATTTTTGATTAAATATGATTTACAAATGTTTATTGATTTGAATATAAAAATCTTACAAAAATTGATTAATAAATAGTTACAAAACGCTTCAAAGATTTATTAAAATATTTATATAGTATAACTTATTTTGTTTTATATAAATTTACGTGATTGAAATATCTTACAAAAATGATAAAAGAACTAAACTCAATTTATAAAGAAGATATGTTATTGATAAGAAAAATAGTTTAGATGAAAATTCTTTTGGGGATAAGAAAAATATTAGTAGTTTATTTCGAAAATGAAGTACTCACTATTCTCATAAAATTAGTATATATTTATATCTATCCCTATTCCTATCAACTAAACGATGCTATATAATATATAAGCAATTGTATATACCCCGAAAAGTCATTTTTCGATTTACTCCTTTTAGAAGCGCTAATAAGAAATATACGTTCCAATATATATATATATATATATATATATAGAGTTAAAATACTATATATATATATATATATATGTAAAATTACTATTTTGCTTTTCAAAATAGCATTTCACGGTCTTTTCCAATATAGTCTACCGTCACCCACCTTTCTTATTTGTGGCTTAAGTTAAGCAAAATTGGTAAATTTTCTAGAGTATTTAGATATTTAACCTAGAATTAACTTAATTTTTGCGATATTTTCTATAACAAAATAAAAGATCAATCGGATATGAAATAAAAATTGATCGTATATATATATATATATATATATATATATATATTATAGATCAAAGATATTGATCTTGTTTTATATAGTATAAAGATATCTATTAATAGCATTTCCAAGTCATTTCTGATACGCTAAGTTTAAACCCATTGACTATTAAAATTATTTGATTTTGTGCCCTTTCGATCAGCTAGGCAAATGATTGAAAAATTATAAAATTTATTTTCTAATCTTAAAATCTCTAGATCAAAGGCAGATGATCTAATTTGACTGAAAGATTTGACTTCCCGCTTCGATAAAGCATAAGAGCTTAATATATATATATATATATATATATATATATATTTCCAATTGGTTCAGTGAATGGGTACAATATTATAGGTACAAAACAGATATTTTGTGCATGTCACGGACCACCCACCATGCAACTTGGGATCCGACATGGACATGCTATTGGAGTCCACACCTCAAAATATTATCAGTTACTTACACTCCCTTCTTTGTTGGCATGGGTTCATATATGACATGATGCTTTAATAAATAAATAAATATATATATTAAATAAATTTATTATGCACATGCCCTTTTTCTCTATTAATTAATTCACACACAATAAACGCACAAATATTAAGGAGAAAAAGTAATTCGTAATTGGACCGACAAGAGAAAAAAAAAAAAGAGTTGGTTTCTAATCACACGAAAAAAATGTGGTGAAGCTTTTCTCTTCTTTTTTTGTGATGGGGATTTACAACAACAGTTATATTTTAGGGATAAGGATCTCGATCCATTAAAAAGTGCTTTGCATCATGTAGATGTAGATACTAATTAATTAAATTACGTTTATTAATCTAGAGACTCTTAATTTAATTCCTATTTATATTCTAAATTAAGTATTTAGGCACCAAAATAATTATCATATTCTTTTTTAAACTATATAAAATTGACTGCCACTAAAAACTTAAACCGCTAGAAAATACTGATATAATATTCTATGTTTAAAATATTGTGGGTGCATGGCCACTATTTGTATGCTATAAATGTCACATTATTGTGGGTTTAATTATATGTATATATATATATATATATATATATATATATATATATATATATATATATATATATATATATATATATATATATATATATATTTATATTATTATAATATTATTTTGAGTTGCATATATAAACTCTACTGTTTCTTGTGAATTGGTAATGTAGGTGGCGTGAGGTCATTGACAATGAGCTTTAGACGCATGGGATAAACCCCACAGAGAGGATAGAGATAGATGATGTGGGTTTTTATAATCATATATGTTTGAATAAAACCCATAAAAGCACTTGGAGAAGCCACTCTATCTATATATATATCTATATATATGTTAAGCTTGAGGGATCCCATGCACATGCATGCACCTTAATTAACTAATCTCTCAACATAATCTCTTAGTTAAATGTGTTTGGAGATATGAAACACATGGCTCAGATCAAGTTGATACAACAGGTTGGTGTAATTAATTAAATATATATGTTGCAAATTAGGTTGATAATTTAATGTGGCCAATGTATTGTAGTTGATATTGTTTAGGAGTGAAGTACATGGGAAGCAACAAATGAGCTATACATGCCATGTCAAAAGATAAGGATCGAATATGGGTGTAATGTGAAAGGAGATCAAGTTAGTTGTTGAGGGGAAGAGAAGATATATAGGGTAAATATAGTATATATTAGCAACTTGGGCATTTTGCTATGTTGGTCCCTATTATAATACACCATCTTTTGTCTTTTTCCATGTGAAATATATATATTTTTTTAAAATATATATATTTGGGGGTGTCAAAAGTAATTACGTGTAAGTTTAATCTCTCCTCATCATGTTCCACAAGGTTCCATTGGTTTTCACATTGCTTTTGTGGGTGTGAGGACCTTTTGTTGTTTGCATTTCCCCCACATTTCAAAAAATAGATCAATACCCCTTGACATGTAATATATATATATATATATATATATATATATATACTCAAATATTAAGAATATGATAGAAACAATAATAAAATACCATATATAAATAAATAGTGTCTAAAAAGGGTATTTATATATGAAAGTGCTCCATTTTTTTTTTGAGGGGCCTTTCAAGTGGTACAATAATTTTAAAATTAACTTTTGATAGGCACTTATATTTTAGTGTTGGAAAAGGCCAAGAGATCGATAAATTGACCACGTAGCCACAGCGAAAATGTAAAGGAAAGAAAAGAGGTATATAATTGTATAAATTAATGCGCTTATAATTAATTTAAAACATTTGCTGAGTTTTTTTTTTTCTGAGAAAACCATTATTTAAAACACATGTATAGACTATAGAGTCATGAAACCAATACATATTTTTTTTAACTTTATATAATATATATATATATATATATATATATATATATATATATATATATATATATATATATATATATATAGAACTCGACTAAAATACTATTAATAACACCAATGAGTTGATGCTATTAAGTTTTCGTTGGATTAAAAGATGTGCGGTTGGGATGATATGGGCCCCTAGGGTTGAGTGAGTGGTTAGTTGAATAGTATAATCGAACGGATGAAAATGATAAATGAAGTAAATCTAACAAAAAACTTGATAGACCAAATATCTTGTGTTATCGATAGTATCCCAAAGGACTTATATATATATATATATATATATATATATATATATATATATAGAGTTGAGCTAGAATACTCTTAAAGTCAGAGCCCATTTACTCTCGAGTTGTTTCGATGATAGAGCTTTCAAATTGACGATCGGCTTCGTTAAATATGATCTAAACCATTTAAACTACCTAGAAATCAAATTTCACGCACTTTCGATATTGTTCTTGTATCCATCTAGTGAACAGAAAATGAATGGTTGAAAATGAATATTCTTTAAAAAATGATGATAGGAGTCTTGTAATCAAGATCAAGAGTATAGATCTTGTTTTAAATAGTTTAAAGAATTTTCTAACAAAAATTCAATTCATTTGGATATCTTTACACCGTTAAACGAGAAAACGTCTCTTATCCACCATTAAAATTACAAATTTTGAAACCCTTTGATCATTAGGCAAACGATGTCGAAAATATTTGAAATTTGATTTCTAAACACTTTAAGTGGTATAGATCATGTTCAACGGAGCCGATCATCAATTTGAAAGCTCTATCATCAAAAACAACTCGAGATCGAAAACAACTCGAGAGTAAAATGGGCTCAGATCTTAAGAGTATTCTAGCTCAACTCTATATATATATATATATATATATATATATATATATATATATATATATATATATATATATATATATAAGTTAGATCCACCCCTTTGATGATTTTCACCCGTTAGATCATACTATTCAACCAACCACCCACTTAACCCTAGGGGGCCACATCATCCTAACTACACATCTCTCAATCCAACGGTCAAAAACTTATGTAGACCAATGACTGAGTCTATTAATAAAGATAAAGAACCTAGTTCTATATATATATATATATATATATATATATATATATATATATATATATATATATATATATATATATATATATATTGTTTATGATAACAAAAATGTAACTGAAATTTCAGAGGAAGTTTGTAGACCATACGGACAAATCTAGTACCATGCTAGCTAGCTATATATTATCTCAATGTTAACACTCTACTAGGACTTGTTAAAACTATATATTATCTTTCTGTTTTTTAAAAAAAAAAATATTGTTTTATGGTTATTTGAAACAGCACGTAAGAATCAGAAAAGGACAAATGTAATTTTCAATGATTTTTAGTCTTCCTACTTGTTTGATTACTACAAAAAGTAACTAATTTTTGTGGTGGATTGTTGACCCGTCTCTTGGACCACCTTTTCTATTCACAAAAAAAAAATAAATAAATAAAATAAAATCAAAACTTAATGATTTTACATAAGAAAGTTTTTAGACATTAATTATTATAGCAACTCTCACTTAAAGAAAATAATAAAAAAATTTATTCAAACAACAAATAATATTATTGCAAAAATTATTCCAGCGGTCTAAGTTGCGCGCGACTCTGATAATGCTGGTCTACGTTATCTATCTACGTTAATATAAATTAATTATAGTTTTAATTAAGCTCCATGTCATAGGGAGTCATCGAGAGATTAATTATTTTCCATTTTAATTAAGTAGCATTAGAAGATCTTATGGTTAAACTATAATGACACGGCTATTCATTAATTAAACTACCAAATAATCTGTGGTAGCTAGATAAGCAACACAGTATGGTGCATAAAATAAGTTACAATATCACCACATAAAGTATAAAAAAATTATTATACACGTACATATATACATAAAAAAATAAATAAATATAATAAGAGAGTCCTAAGTACAGGGGCAACCATCAGGATGTGCCAACCTGCACCCTGCCAAATTCCTCTCGCTGGATTAGGCTGTCTCTCTCTTTCTCTCTCTATCACCTTGCCCATCCGTCTTTCTCTCTCTAGCTCTCATTCTTATTCTATGCACCTAATGCGCACCGTAAATATCACTACAATAAAAACGGTCTATAGCGACACTTTTAAATGTTGGTACATGTCAAAAAAAGTGTTGCTAGCTAAATTACCGACACTTTTAAAAAATATTGCTATATGTGGGATCGTTAGATATATAGTGACAGTTAAAGAGTGTCGCTATAACCTAAAAAAGTGATGTTAATTTACGGATATTTATTTAGGCATTTAGCAACCGTCGAAACTCTATCCCGTTGGTTGTGGTGGCGTTGGAGGACTACATGAAAGGGCTCTTCGTCTAGAATTTTAGTGGATTGAGTGAAGGGAGAAGCGGAGATGGTAATCGATTTTTCTTTTTCTTTTTTTTTACTTTTCTGTTTGTAATCGGGTCAAATAGACTGGATGTGGTAGGTTGAGTAGAGCAATCTTTTATTTTTCGTTGAATTGGACTTTATATTTAGACATTAGTAGATATTTTTTAAAATTTTAGTATAAATGAGACACTTACACAAAAGTGTTCCAAACATATGTCCTTATAATCTAATTCAGTTGTAGTGAAACTTGCGATTTACATTCGTACTTATTCGATTAATCCCAATAGTATAGAGATATGAGATCTTTCGAAAAGTTTCATTTGGATCGTTAAATCTTAATTTATAACAATTAACTCAGTCCTCGGAGTTTAGTCTTTTGTTTTTCTCGTGCACGCAGATAATGTAGCAAACAATTCGGTTTTGTTTAGTTAGGGGATAGGAATAGGAATAGACTCTTATCCCCATCTTTATATCCAAATGTTAATTTTTTACTCGAGAATAGTAGTTCTTCATTATCCCCACCAACACCTTCATTTTTAATATAAAACTACCTAATATTTTTCTTATCCCCGGGAACAATTCAATTTTCATCCAAACATTATTTTTCTTATCTCCGTACTTGTACCTATCACTGTAATTGCTAATTCTTACTTATACCCAAGCCAAACGGTACCTTCAGGTATTGTATTATCTTGAAAATATGATATGGTACCGATTCAGCTGCTGCATCACATCCAGTAGCCAACATAAGTCGGCCAACATGTTTTAATTTGGAGAAATTAAGTTACATTTGATTGCACGACCGATTGAAATAAAAAAAAAAAATTACAGTTTATTAGCTTCATCGAACAAATTAAAATTCGTTAACCAAAATGAAGCTTCACAACATGTTGACTAACGGTGCATGTCACTACCGACCGTCCCTTGCAGAAGAAGCAAGTAAAAGACTCGAAGTACTTGTACACCTGGCGACCCTGGGGCCTAATTCCAAACATTCCATATTTCGCTAAGCTTTATTTCTAAACGAAATAAATCTGCATTTAATAAATAGGGCTACCTATCTCCCTCTCTCAAAAAAAAAAAAAAAAAAAAAAAAAAAAAAAAAAAAAATGGTGCATGTCACTCCCAATTTATTTACCTTTGAACGATAGGATTAAAAATACAAGAAGGACTAAAACCTAATGCATGTATGGCTATACTGTGACGCTCTACTTCTCATAGGATCACTTATTCAAGAGCTATTCTAGCGGCAGTATACTTAATTTTTTTAATCTCTGAGATTTAATCTGACAACATAGAATTTATAGAATAGTTCTATTTTGGATATATAGTGGTTAGACTCAAAAGTTAGTGGTTAGACTCAAAAGA